>CM057835.1:67982894-68582894 GCA_030068075.1 Paguma larvata
AATCCCACCACCAACCAGGCTCAGGTAACTCCTTCCCCTATAATCAGCCCGAGTGAGATTTTACATGGCAGAAGTAAGAGAGGCTCCGGGTCTATCGCCAGACTCTAAATGGGAGGGGAAGCAGAGGCTGCAGAAAGATCAGTGTGCATACTGCAAGGAGATAGGGCATTGGGCCCAAGAATGTCTGAAAAAGGCCGCTGGGAAGAGAAGCAAGGCTAATCGAGTAAAAGTCTTAGAGCTAGTAAACCGAGTGATTAGGGGAGTCGGGGTCGGACCCTCTCTCCGAGCCCAGGGTAACTCTTAAAGTGGAGGGGACTCCTGTTGACTTCCTTGTCGACACTGGAGCATAACATTCAGTCCTCCCACACCCCATGAGGAAAGTTAGCCAGCGAGAAGTCCTGGGTACTTTCAGACAAGGGGGGCCTCAGGTCACCGATGGCAAGGGCCACCCCATCCAGGTCCTAACCAAGAATCTAGAGGACGGACTTAAGGACCATGTAAAGTCTTTACCCTGTGTGCTTCAATCTTCCTCAGGCCGCTGTAATCTGCCTTCAAGCCTCTAGGCTACTGAGCCCATTCTGTCCTCCCTTCCCCCTCCTTCCGTTTCTGCCCCCCTGGGGTGGCCTGGGTGGGTGGGCCTAGGTCTCTGCTCTTCAATGCCTCAGGTAGCATTCCGCTCCCCACCCCCACACTGTTGAAAGGAAAAAAACCTGCATCTTTAAGCTTTAAATTTCCTCACTGGTTTCATGGGAGAAACTTAACAATGGTAAACTTTTAAGGGGACATAGATAAAATATTGTTAAGGTAAATACTAAGTAAGGTTGAGATGAATGGGATTTTAAAAATACACTGGTGTAAAGTTGAAATTCTGCTTTTCTCTCCATTTAAAACACAAAGTTTTCTTGGACTACTCTGCTCTTGATAAGATAATGTGAACGAAGATTTTTCTCTTTTCTACGGAAACCAAAGTTTTAGGTTTCATCTTTATCAGGTCTTTAATTGCTCAGTAAAAACATCTCAATGTTAAAGGAGCTAGGTTTTGCTAACAGACGTATGATGTATACATTGGCTGTTAGGATCTTTTACTGCCACCTTTGGTGAATAAATAAGAGTTTTAAGATTTGTAATGATCTGTAATCCTATTAGGATGTGCTTTATAATGACTTCCTAAGGTTTTAACAAAGTTCCCAGGACTGAAATAGTAAATGAAACATATTTGGTGTTTAAACGAATTTAGGTTTGATGGATCCGTCTTAAAGTTATCAGCATTAAATATAAAACTTTATTTTACTAAGATTTACTGAAGGTCAAACAAACTTAAGTTATCTCTGTTCCAATTTGTTAGCAAAAGGAAGCCTGAAATTAATGGTTAACTTGGTCTGCATCATAGTTTTCATGGGTAAATGTTAAGATATCTTTCAAGTCCTTGGTGACCTAAAGTGTTAAAAGTTTGGCTTGCATGAGAACTTGAAATTGAAATCATTGGCTATCTAACGAGATAAGAAGCGGAAGCATTAATTACTAAATGTAGGTTTGTGCTTTGGACCTGTTGCAAAAACTAAGGATATTGGGAACTGTTGAAAAACATGCTTTCTGCTTAATCGATTCATAAGTTTGCCATCTAGCAAATTCTGATATAACAGAGTTCACAATTGGTTACTACTTAGCTTACTGAAGACTAAGGTTTCTAGCAGTTAAAGCTCTGGGAAGTGTATTTAGGACTGATGGAAATGAAAACAACTCTGTATGTAAAAAAGTAGGATATAAAAGATAATAAAAATATGCTTTTGGTGAAGGTAAAAAAAAGTAATTTTGTCCTCAATGAGACTGGTTATTTAAAAGAAATGGCGGGACAAAATTTAAATGCCAAAGAAAAACTGTAAAAGCTTCATAAAGGAAAAAACCTTTAAAAAGGAATATTATGTGTGGTCAGGACAGACTAAGGTTTAAAGACATGGATTTTAAAAGTACACAGGATTGTACCTTTATCAAGTGGTAAAAATTACTCCTCCTTTGATCCAAAGGCTGAAAAAAAATGTTGGCGATATCATTATTCCCCTAGATCGGGAAGGTCACCCTAGATTTGCCTTTAGCCTGCCTTCTGAGAACCTTAGGTGGCCTTTTCAGAGGTATCAATGGAAAGGTTTGCCTCAGGGCATGAAAAATAGCCCCACCCTATGTCAAAAGGTTTGTGGATGAAGCTTTAAAACCAGTTTGGTTTTGCAGGCTTTTAATGAGGCTTAACGGGAGGCACCTTAAATGGTTACATCTGCCCTCCACACCCAGAAAGATAGTTACATCCTATCCGGTACTGCTGGCTACTTTACTAACAAAGGGGGCAAACCTAGTAATTGACTATAGCAAAGGTCAATTGGAACCTAGAGGCCTGAGGCCTAATGATCTTTGGCAGGAATGTTACTCATGTTCTATCTTGGTAAACTTTCCTATGTGCATGTGTGTGGCTCTTTTCTCATGTTTATTGCCTTGGCACATACAGGAGAGGCCTTTAAGGATGTGATCCAGCATCTTTGTCTATGCTTTTCCTACTTGGGAATTCCCAGGGCAATCAAAAGGGACAATGCCTGCTTATACACGAGCCGCCTTCAAAAGATCTAATAGGATGAGTTAACCCGGGGGCGAGGGTATGCTTGTGTATTTCCACAGGACGTGGACTCCCCTCTGTAGATTCCTGATAGATTGGTACAGCCCTATGTCCGGCTCCCAAGCCACCGCCATCTCTCCTCCGGTTCTTCAAAGGATAACCCAAAGGGAGATGCAGAGACGCTCTTTGCAACATCACCCCGACGCCTCCACTGCCCTCTACCTACCGGAGATGGAGGATAACTGCTCTCCAGGGCCCTGAGAAAGCTCTCTTTGCAGAACAATTCGCCTTGTTGAGAGTCAAGGGACCCCCTTGACCCCTGCGACGTTTTCTCTATGTTGTTTCAGCCTGTGTCCAGGCCTCAGATGTTCTTTTGTACTTTAGTCTTACTTCTGGGAAATTAGGGTAGAAATTAATGAGGATCTACATTTTTACATTTCTTATTCCGATTGTGTTTTATCTAATTGCATTAGTACAAGTCATCCAGGAGATCAGTGATGCTCTCATGTGACCTAAAAGTGGGGTTACTCCTTTTGTATTTTAATAGGACTGAACATTCCTGGGATAAAGTATAGAAACACATACTGTGGGTCTGGATAATATCTTTCTAACTTTGTCATCACTTTTGTTTCCATGATGGTCAATATCGGAGTTTCCATTCTAATTTTGTTATCTTTAAAATTTAAGGGGCAGCATAAAATCTATTTCAACAGGAAAAGGGGAGATGTTGGAGACCAAAAGATACTGGCCCTGGTGATACTACCTAAGGAAAAAACTCAGGCCCATAAGGCAGTGCCCTAGACCGGGACCCTCATCGGTGGATGGGGGTGCCTGGAAGCAAATGCCAGGTTGTAATACGACAAGAACATAATGGCTGGTCTGACTCTGAAGGAGGGCCGGTTAGCCAATGACGGGTAAGACTCCTCACAGCGGGGGGCGACCTAAGACAGGCAACGGTCAGGAAAGAGTCACCAGGACACCTGGCTATAGGGTCACTGGGGCCTCTATGTTGATTTAAGATTTATCCTAATATTCTGAAAAAGACGGGCCATAGAAAAATAGAGTGGCTCCAGAGCTTCTTCCCCTATTAAACCAGCATATGCTGCCATACTTGAGAATCATGGAAATAAAATCTCTGAAGAGTTTATCTATTTAGACTGATGCCAGACCCTCAGGAATGTGATTATTGCTGTGGGTTTCAAGTCAGGAGTGGTGGTAAGAAATTGAGGCTAGATAACTTATTGTTAGCTTAACTATAATGATTGGAGTTATTAACTGGCTAGCCTACCTCGGGGATAAAGATGACATCGCGACCAGGGTCCATACACCCATGTTCGGATGCAGGACCCCTCGTCATCCTACTTCTGTTACTAACCCTTGGGCCCTGTATCACCAACAGCTGGTCCAGTTGTCAGGGATCACGTGGGGGCCGTCCAAGTGATGGTCCTCGATGCTCAATGCAAGTCCCTAGTAATAGAAGAGGGCAAAGATAAAAAAAAGCACCTGGACCCATGATTGGGTCCATAAGCCACAAGACAAGGGGGGGAATGTAAGGGCAAAACGGGATGATTCCATTTTGCTTAAGGGCAAACTGGGACTGACTCCATTGTGTTTCCTGTCTTCCACCCTGAGTCCCCAGTGCCTGCTCATAACCTGCAACTTCCAGGTTCCAAAAGAACCACGCCCAGTGACCTATGGACCCTTCCTCAGCCAATTGGCTAGGGTCACGACCATCACCCCTCCCACTGCCCCCTAGACCCCTTTAAAACTATTGTGTTTTTGGACCGGGCTCTCTCTCTCGACCCACCGCTGCGTCGGTGCGGTAGGAGATTGAGCTCGAGCTAGCTCGATTAAAGGCTCTTTGTTCTTGCATCGGACTCGGCTCCCTGGTGGTTCTTGGGTCCCCGAATTCTGGGGCATAACAGTTACTCTATATGTGAGACAAAGAAGGAAAACCTACAGAGAAGACTACAGTTCGTGGCGTTCAGGGCTCAGTTCCTTGCGTAGGAACCTAATGAGCAGTGCCAGCAGGAATACATGTGCCCTCTGGAAAGAAAAGCCTCCGTGTCAGGTCCCTGTTTGCTGGGAGGCTGAGACATTCTTGTGCCTGCTGTTTCCTTTCATCCCAACCAGCCAGGTGTTTCCTTCTTACTCTCAGGAAAGCAAGCTTGCTAGGTAATGGAGCTCAAGGCAGCAGTCCCAGCATGATTCCGTTTTACCTGAGCTGAATACCTTTGGGCCTCAGTGTGTTGCTTCTGGTTTATTCTTGTTCTTAATTATAAGAATTCTTACTTTTATGAAAACCAGGTGAAGAATACCTGCTTCTAACCTTGGCTTTGGGGAAGGCAAGGTCAGCTGGCAAGTTCACAAGGGGGCTTTCACATGCTAAGGAGTCCCAGACTGCTGCCTGGCTAGCTATTGTCAAGCTAGAGTTGATTTGCCCCCTGGCATAGCATTTAAATAAGGACAATTAGGGGTTGCTGGAGAAACATTTTCCTCTGCCAGCCTCAAGTATTTGTCAAGGGGCTGTAGGTGACAAGGAACTTATATTTGTTCCTTTAAATGTTTGTTTATTTTGGAGAGAGAGGGGAGACAGGGAGACAGACAGAGAGAGAGAGTGTGTGAGAGAAACAAGAGAGACAGAGAAGGAGAGCCATAGATAGAGACAGAGAAAGACAGAGGGAATAAGCACCAGGAGAGGGGCAGAGAGTGAGGGAGACCGAGAATCTGAAGCAGGCTGTAAGGCTGCGCTCTCAGCACAGAGCCTCTCTGCTCTCTGGGGCTGGAACACAGGCACTGTGAGATCCTGACCTGAGTTCACATCGGAGGCTTCAGGGACCCAGACACCCCAGGAAATGCTCTTTTCTCTGCCATTTCCTTCTTGCCTTTGTTCCTCACATCCCTAGGGAGGGCAGGCTGATCTGGGCGCTCCAGGAAACTGAGTCTATGGGTTCTGGAGATGAAGCCCCTGGCTGTTTCTTGTAATTTCCTAAGATGCGGTCAATTGATGGAGGCTCCATCAGTTTCAGCATTTGTCTTCTGTCCTCTCGTTGGCGCTTGGACAGCCAGGAGTGCCCGAGGAATGTCACACAGATCTCTCCTGGCGGTGGGGACAGGTAATGCTAGCTGGCGTATGGCCCTCAGCTTTCCTTGTGCTCCCTCATCCAGCACATGGATGATTGCCATTTACGCAACCCACGTGTGTTTGTTCATTCAGAAAAGAGCCAGCTTGCCACATTGTGCCTCTGTCTTTGTTCTCAGAATTCTCCCATGCTCATCTGACATGAAGACCTTCTGCTTTCTGTGTATCCATTCGCAGGCGCTTGCTCTGTTTGGAAGTAAGTGCCCACTATGGGGAATTCGAGGCCACACCTAAGAGCAATGTCCCCTCATTCTGACCTGAGGAGCCTGGCCAAGGTATCCCAACTCTGGCCTAGGGTGGGCCAGAAGGCCCTCGGGCCTTGCCTGGGAGAAATATTTGGACAAGAGAAAGACATAGGGCACTTGCAGGTGGCGGACGAGATGTTAGAGTGTGGGCAAAGCCAGAGAATCGGGAGGAAGCACCGTCAATGGCAGGCAGAAGAGCAACAGAGCTTGTCAGGTTCTTGTGAGTTTCCTCCTATTGTCTACTGAAATGAAAGCCTTTAAGCCGTGATGTATCCATTGGGATCCCTTAGCTGCTTCCTCCAGAGGTCTTGAGTCACCTTGAAACGGGGTAGGGCTGTCACTGCCATAAGGAAAGCCCAGGGATTGGTGGCCGACTCCCACTCCAGCCCTAGGCCCGCCTAGAGCAGTGGGTTCCTGATATCCCCAAAGAACGATGAACTGCCTGCTAGCGACCTTGTGGGGCTGGGCATTCATGGGTGCCCAGTAGGCCTCCTTCCCCGGGCTGCTTGAGATGGCCTCCTATGGAAAATCAAATGGTTCCCACACAGGCGTTTCGTTTCCAGATGTGTCAGTGCACTGCCCTTTAAGGAATACTTGCACATAGCCTGATTCCAATCACCTAAGTGTGAAACCCGTTCCACCAAAACCACTGGTGACTGTCCACTGTAGGTCAGGGTAAGAAATGCACTCAGTGCCAGAAGCTTCTCGTCCCTTTCTCAAGTGTCCAGGGGAAGAATTCTTGCTTGGCCAGCCCTGGTAAGCGCACTGAAGGCTAGACCTTCTTGCCTTCCACCTCACAGATGGTTCCCCTAGGCACACGGTGCCTCAGGCCCCGGTCGGCACCGAAGGGTCTCTTGAAAGAACGACTGCATCAGCTCCAGGTTCCAAACACTTGAGAACCAGCTGGGAGCAGGGGACCGTTTGCCTCTCCATCAATGGTGCATCTATTTCCTGATGGGCAGGACAGATTTCCCTCTGTCTCTGGAGGAAGGATCCAGACCTCTGGAGGAATGGCTCTCTCAGGTGTGCAGGAGACCGTTGCGTGAAGGCCTGAGGCCCAAGCCCCTGGAACCCAGGGTGAAGCATTCATGGCCTCGAACATAAGACCGCGATGGCAGGGCTGCGAGGGCAAGAACTGAGCTTCAAGCCCTTGTAACCCCAGGTGGAGTAAAAGGAACCGGGAAGAGAAGTCCTTGCTTGCAGAGCGGCAAGGCGAACATGGGCCTTTTAGGTCTTTCTTCCCCCAAGTCAATTTGGGGCTGCGGTTTCTTACATATATTTGGCTCATGATGCTTCCTTCGTGTTGATTGTCATGGAAATAAAATCACAGACGTTCAGATAGATGCTCCTATATCTTAGAGGTATATTCTTTTTTGAATTGACGTTTGAAGAATGCTGCCTGACTCTCAGGAATGTGGTAATTGCCACAGGTTTTGGGTGAAGACATTATTAATGGTCAGTAGATAAGAGATAATCTTAGGGAGTCACTTTAGAGAACAAACATGTTTTTCAGCGAATCTTTTGACAGGACCAAGAGCCTTCATGAACATCCGAGTACTTTGTGCTGACCCTTTCAAACCATGATATTTCAGAATGTGGCCATCAGTTACGTTCTGACTGCATGGGAACTGTTTTTCACCCTCATATACTGATCGTTGGAACATTCTATGTAATCTAAAACACAAATCATTCTTGAAGTTTTATGGAATGCGTAGAATGTTTTCAGGGTTTTTTACTAGGAACTTTGAGAGACTGGAATGATTTCATCCTGTCAATCTTTACAAGATGTATACTTGGCGTGCTTAGAGAAAATGTATCAAAAGCCTGGAGGAAGAATAAACTTCGGGCAGTCCTGAGAAGAGGCTGTTTCCAAGAGACTGACTCTGCATCTTTCTCGCGCCCAGACCAACCCTCACACAGGTGAAACCCTGGACCAGCCGGATACCCTGAGAGAAGGACTGGTCTCCTCTCAGGGCAGACTCTGGCCCAGGTGTAGCCAATGGAGGTTTCCTTTGACGACAGCCCTCAGGTGTTCTCACTTGCCAGGCAGTCAGCTTGCCGGCAGCTAGGAGTAGGCACCGAATTCTAACTGGAGCCCATTCTCTTCTGTAATGATGAACCTGGGTCCCCAGGGTGCCTCTTTGCTTTTGATTGCTCTCTCCTCAGACTAGGTTCCACTTGGGTGTCGTCCAGAGCAAGAGTCTCAGAGGAACATACTCGTTGGAAACTAGAACTTTCCAGGATCCAGGGGTCTGTGTCAGGTACACAGCCCAGGTCTAGGCATTGGTGTGGAGTACCCAGTCACTTCCTGAACCAATGGACAGCTCTCAGTGTCTGGTATCCCAGAGGATAGCAGGCCCCTGTGTCCCTGGGGGCTTGGTGCTTAGTCAGCTCGGGTCATTGCAGGCATGGGTAGCTAGCTGGCCTGTCTCCCCAAGCAGAGAGGGGTTCCTTCATACTGCAGATTCGAAGGCTCCTGCCATTGGAACTCTGGAGAGTGTTCAAAGGGTCTCTGAAGTGATGATTGGACCCGGTCGAGGTCTAACCACTAGACCTTCGGCCAGGAGCCCCAAAAAGCCAGAGCTGAATCACTGCTGAACCTGTGCTCTAACGGGAAAGGGCAAGAATCAGACCCAAAGCCAGGACTTTCCCTCACTTTCTGAAGGAAGAGTGCCGGCAAGTTGGTCACAGGGCGCCCGTGTAGCCTGTTCAGGGCTCCCTTCACCAAAGCCCACAGGTGTTGCTTCTTGCTGAGAGGGCCAGCTTGCTAGAGATGGCACGAATCACTTCGACTTCCATGTCGTGTCATTCTGATTCCTAGTGAAGCACTCTGGCCCTCGGGGAATCTCTTTCACCCTTTTTTCATCCTATTTTCAAACCAGTTCCTCTCTGGGGTCCATCACAAGGAGTCTCTGAGAAGAATGTCCTCGGTGTTCAGCTGGGGATCCTAGTCCCAACATCGGGACTGTGTGGCAGGTTTGGTGACAGGCACCCCGGCAAGTGGTTGTCAACCCCATGCAGGCATTCAGAAGCCTAGGGCATTGGAAGGGCCCTGGTCACACATTTGCACTTAGCCTGGGCCTGACGGCTGGGAAGGGGGCTGACCTCCTTTCTTGGCTGAGGGGACATGCAATGACACATCCCCTTTCCGGATTGTTCCCATTCCCAGTGGAATTCTTGTAGTTTGGCCTTCCTTATGGCTCCTGCCTTCCCAGGTCTCCCGGTCTAACTCTGTTCCCTTTTAGACTTAGGAAGCATGGAGCTGTCACTCACTATACCCGTGCCCAGGGATAGATTTTCCCACAGGCGTGTGCATGCTGGATGTGTCGGGCCCCAAGCAAGGCAGCCCTGTCTCTGCTATTGGCAGGGCTTGCGCTATCTCAGACTCGGATTGACCTTGCATCTGTGGCCCCGACGTGCCAGCGGGACCACAGGCCTCGGGGCTGGGTGCAGCTGACCACCACAAGGAGGTTTCTGGGTCAGGTGCCTAGGCGCGAACAGCCCTGTGCATGAAGGCAGTGCCTCAGCAATCTCAGCGGTCCAACACATTCATTCCACGCTCTTATCGTGGCCCTCAAGGCTTTGATTTGTGCACTGCTATCTTCCTTCAGTATGCTCCATAGTGACAGTTCCTACTGGAAGGAATAGATCCACAACAGCCCCAAGCATAGTGGCAGAAGGCAGGAATTGGCAGATAGGGTGGAACCCACTGGGGCAGCACCTGGTGTTGGGCTCCTTGAGAGTTCACTCCTCCCAGCCCACGTTTGCAGTTTTCACGTGCTCTCACACGTGCACCCTCACGTGAAATGGATCTACATGGTAGGAATGTGTCAAAGAAAGCCAGGAATAACTGTTAATAAGCATGCACTGAGTCAAGGTGCTGGCCAGTGTGCTACGTGTCTGCCAGAAATGCAGAGGCATGTACTAGAGCAGGGTAGTCTTGTCCCTTCGCAATTCTTTCAGGTTGCACTGGTTTACAATAACGAGACCTTGCCCTGAGAATCATTCACAGACTGTAATCACTTCCCACCTCACAGTATGTCTTGTCTTGTAAAGGTGCTTGACACCCGCCAAGCTGTGAGGATCTTCTATGGCCAAACCAGAACAACAACGCAGGCCTACTAGGCCAGAAACCTGAGTTCTGGAAGACTCCTGCAGAGATGAACAAGCATACAGGGAACATCTATCGTGCTGAAGTGCCAGGGGCCCTTTGGGCCAATTATTCCAGGGTCACAAAGAATGGATTAGGTTCCCCAGTGGAGAGTCCAGGGTATGACTGTTGGAGAAACACATGGAGTGGACTCCAGGGAGGGCTCAGAGTGAATAGAGAACAAATGGGGTGAAAATGGGTAGATGAGGGCAGAGTTCTGAATCAGGGATAAGAATGAGTTAATGCAGAGGGTCACAAGGCTAGCACGGTCTTCCCCAGCTCCCACACTGACTGAGGATGGAGAAACACCGTGTGGGCTTTGGCAAATCCTGCCATCTATTAGTTCCACCTGAAAGTACTGTCAGCAAGGAGCCTACCCGGATTCTTTCCTCACGGTCAGCGGGAAAGTCCTGGCTCCTGGTATGTGTCCTGCGCTTGCCTTCAGTACATGGGGGCAGCAGTGAAACTGCTGTAGCAGGGGTGTCCTCCTGCTCCATGGGCAAGGGCTTGAAAGTGGGACTTGGTGCAGGATCCCATCCAAAGGTACTTTCTGTGCTGGCCACAACCCTGAGTATCCTGCCCATGTGAACACCTGCTGTCGTCCAAAATGAAGGGATCTCCTTTAGTGGGGCTGAGGGCTGGGGGACACCTGGAGACCTATGTTTGTGCATCCTCTAGCCAGCCAAGCAACACCGTGTGCTTAGGGCCAGAAGGGCCAGGTTTCCTCTTGGAAATTAGAGCCAGAGAGCATTCCATTTCCTTCAGAACTGACTGGGAAACTGGCACCAGTCCTACATCCATGGCTGTGTACGTCACCACCCCAGGGTCTGGAACATGAACTGAGACCTAGCTAGAAAGGCAGCAATGGGACGTACATGAGGACAAGCAGCACCCAAGTTCTGCATCTCCTAAGGGAACAGCATCCATCTGCACAGGAGATACCTATCTTAACTCTCGATCCAGGCAGGAGGACGGCTCCCTTCCTGAAACGTGTGGCTTAGCCTACACGAGCATTCTCCAGCGGGTGCCTGCAGATGCTCTAGGCCTGGTGATGTCCAGAAAGTCTGCAAGCCAACTCCCAGTCCCCCTGTGGCCACACCTATTGCACACTCACCAAAATGGTACCGGACTCCCTACGTCCTAGCAAAGGAGAGGTCTCTAAGACACTGGCTCTGAAAGGATTCCAGGGAACCCCTTGTTTCCAAAGAAGAGCAATTCTTTACTATCGTTAGAATAGCCTGCTGAGGAACGAGAGCTCCGGGACATAAGGGTGCGGTCTCCTCTGCAGCATCCAGACTCTGAGAGCCCTGCACTGGCTCAGGAACTGACTGGAAACTCACTTCCAATCCTTGGAACATGGTTGTGTAGGAGACAGCCACGTGCTCTTGCTGTGTGAACCGAGCAAGTGAAGAAAGCAGCAATGGGAGAGGAGTGACTACCAGGTGAGTCAGAGTTCTCCATTCAAATGGGCACAGGTCGAATCGAGGAAGGAGAGATCTCCAACATCCCTTGCTCTTGTCTCACACAGGAGGCCGGATCCTCCGTAAACACTGGCTTAAACTCCCATCAAGCAATCTCCCTGGGCATCTTTCCATACCCTAGGTTTGGGGACAGCCTCATAACTCTCCAATGAAAGGGAGAAGGGTCCAAAGCAATACCTATATCACCATCCCAAGGACACCACCAATCTCCCAAGCTGAAACTAGAGGATATTGCTCTAAGAGAGTGACTCTGAATCAATTCCGTGGAACACTTTCTTCACCAAAAGGGCTAAGTGGGGGACACAGCGTGCCAGGGCTCATCGCACGTGAGATTTGGAGAATGTTGAGAATGAAGTACCCAGTGCAGTCTCCTCTGAACCGGGTTGTATCCGGATAAACAAACGACTGTGGGCTTAGGCCAAGGGAGCCCCTAAGTGGCTCCACCTGGGAGTCCTGTCAGCTAGAATCCTGCATAGTTTCATTAGGAGGGAGTGAATTCTGCCTTGGGTCTGCCCCTCCTGCTTCTTCAGGCAGTTCAGGGAGGCAGCAGTGTCTCAGCTGCAGCTATTGGCTTCTGCTGGCTCTTGCTCGGGAGTCTGCCACAAGGAATTAGTTTCCTAATTCCTGGAAAGGGCTCCTCCAGGACTACCCCACCCCCCTCTACCTACTGCCCATGTACTAACTTTCTGCTTTTCAGAATGAAGGCAAGTGAATCATCCAGGTCAGTGAGGCGAGCCAGCTCCCCTTTGCCTTACATAGCACAGCAGCCCCGGCACCAAGCAGGAACCAAGGGACACAAGGCCTTCATTCCTTTGGTGGAGCAGAGCCTCGTAGCTCTCACTGAGCGCTGGAGCAGATTCGGAGTCTGAGGCCTACCAAGGTGTGTCAGCTTAGTGAGTGATGGCTCCGTGGTTCCTAAGTGTGAATGAATGCAGAGTGAGAAACACGGTAAGGGAGAGGGAATGGCCATAGCCATGAGCAAAGTGTTTTCCATATTTCGACAATGGGAATGAGGCTAATATGGCATAGAGATGGGTGTCTTCCTGTCCCCTAGGCCCAAAAGGAGGCCAGTTCCCCTCTAATATGTCTGGCCCAGCCTCCAAGCAAATCGGTCTCCAGTGGACCGCCACCAAGGCCCTAGGCCTCTGGATGTCCATGTGGTCCTGCAACCAAAGGCCAGGGCTCCTTTGGCTCAAGTGTTCCTACAGTCCCAAGACTGATCCACGTTGGACATCTCCAAGCTGGAGATAGAACTCTGAAAGACTGAATTCGCGTGGACCCTGAGATGAGCCTCGATGGCTAAGAAACAATGTCATTCAACTTGATGTGCCTAGGCCTGATTTGACAAGTTCCATGCTGTATGGAACTTCGTGAATGCTACGCCGACTCTGGGCACCAAATCCGTTCAGTGTCTCGTATTCTCTGCACCAACAATATCTTCCCCCTGACACCCTGCAGTCATGTGCAGTGCGATTCGTTCTTGTCATTCTGTCCCCAGCAAACGTCACATCAGGGAGGCCTCTCATACCCTCCGATGACTCCCCAGCCTGTCCTCACAGCACACTCATTCTTTTCATGATGACGGGGCTTGCCCTAGTTTTCACATGTCTTGTCCTTCATCCCTGTGTTCCTCTCCCCTCCAGACTGTGAAGACTGGCAGGCAGGGACCACTTTGTCACTGTAAGCCTTGCACATGGGCCCACCAGATGGCCAAGCATGAGGTGAGTGCTTGGAGCAGTTACTGAATGAATAAATGGAAGCACCTTTGGCCACTCCATCTCGAGTTTGACCAGCTTACTCTGTGGAGATAACTGGGAGTATGGGAGATTCCTGTTGAATGTGAGGCAGGGGAAATGCAGAATGACTCTGCATGACCTTTCCCTGGTCCAGTTCCCCCAGCAAAACTCGGTGGGCACCGCTGACACAGGAGGCTGCCTGTTGCCTGGTGTCCAGCACTAGCCCTGGAGCCACAGGCATGAAATCTGCACACAAAATCAGCACCTTCATGTGGCTGCCACAGAGACAGTGGCCCTTTCAGGTCCCAGGGTAAAGCTCAGAACCTAGAGGCTCCAGGGCTGTGCAAGGGATCTCAGGCTTCTGCCATTCCCCTTTCTCTGTCCATCCGCAGCGTATATGCTTTCCTCCTGAGGCCACCTCATGTCAGCCAGGACGATGACCCCCCTATTTCCAAATGAAGACCCTGGGGGTCCAACAAAGACTGGGATTCTGTTGGGCTCTACATTCAGTGTACAGTGCTCTGACATGTGCTTCCCTGTCCCAAGGTGTCTTCACCAACCCAAGTCTCCAAACGTCTCTAGGCTCTCCAAGGCTTCCCGCAAGCGGAAAGCCTTTCTCTAGGGAATCAGAACACAGTGACTCATGGATGGAGAGCCAAGGCCAATGGACCCAGGATGCTTCTATGGAACTCTGGAGAAACACAACACTCTCCAGGAGAACGCGGAAGCCTTTTCTTCTGTAGCTATTGTCTAACCAATGGGACTCGACTCATCGTAATTCCAGGTGCCCTAGTCCTTACTTCTGGAGTCTGGGCCAAGGGTGGCCGGGGGCCCAGCAGAAAGCTACCAATTTCACGAATTGCTTGCCCACGTTTGGGCCTTTGAGCATGCAGCTCAGAAAACGGATGCTGCTGCCCCCTGGCGGAGCTCTCTTGATCCTGTTCCTTCTTCTCTCTTCTCACTTCCCCAGTGTCTGCTTTTTCTTGAACACATACACCCTCAGTATGTGTGTGCCAGTGCACATGTGGGGGCTGGAGAGTGAAAGGAAGCCATGTGGAGAGCAAGTGGGCATGATTTCTCCCAGAATATCAGACTCTCTCGTTTCTAAATCAAACATGATGGCAGGGATTGGAGCCATGTTCTAAAAAGGCCCGAACCCAGCCTTCTGCTCTGGACTCTTCCTACCTCCTGTGATCTGGGTCAGTCCTAGTCTCTCGATCAGATCAGTCACCCCACTGTACAGTGAGAGTTTGGATACAGAACTCCCTAAGCCGGTGGCCCAGAGGATGTGGTGTCAGGCTCCATGAGCCCTGGCTAGGGTGTCAGGTGGGAAGTGGTCAGCCATACCCGTAGATGAAGTATGCCCGTTTCCTTTAGACAGGCCTCAACACCTGCCTAAGACAGGCAAATATTCAGAGCCAATGAGCGAAACCAAGTGTGTGTCACTGGACATCACAGGACATCACTAACCCCACAGCGCATGAGTGTGCTCCCTGCCTTATGAGGCATGCGTGATAATGCAACAAAGGCTCTGCTCCAGAAGTAGGTCTGGAGCAACCACCCCATCCAACTACCACCTCCTGTTCCCAGGAGAGAAGGCATAGAGAGCAACCGGGCAGAAGCACTGTATCTCAGAATCCTAGAGTCTACTTCCACGCCTGCCTCTGCTGCTAGGCACACAGAGATCTGTCCCTCAGAAGGAATGGGATAATGCACAGAGTGCCGTGACTAGCACCGTCCTCCCCAGCTCACAAACTGACTGAGGAAGGAGAAACGCCTGTCGTCTTTGGCAAAAGAGTGCCATCTACTGGTTCCGCCTGGAAGCCCTGTCAGCAAGGAGCCTTCCGAGATTCTTTCTTCAGAATCAGAGGGAAAGATTGGGCTCTAGGCGTGTGTCCTGTCCTTGCCATCAGTAACTGGGGTAGCTGTGATACAGCTAGCGGTAGGAGGGATGTGTCCCGGAATATGCAAGTGTTTGGGAGCAAGTCTTGGTGTAGGATTGCATCCAAAGGTACTTTCTGTGCTGACCAGATCCTGGACCATCCTGCCCACATGAAAAATTGCTGTTCTTCAAAATCAAGGCATCTCCATTAGTGAGGAGAGGGAGGCCCACTGGATACCCATGCTCATGCGTACCCTAGCCAGCTAAGCAACACCATGTGCTCAGATTTCATCAGGGATGACAGATCCATATTCCTACAATTTCCTCAGGAACTGGCTGGGAAACTGGCACCATTCATATGGCCATGGCCCCTGGAACATGAATGGAGACCTAGCCAGGAAAGCAGCCTTGCGATGTGCATGAGTAGAAGCAGTGCCAACATTCTGCATCTCCCAAGGGGCTGGCATCCCTCAACAGAAGAGTTATCTTTCTGCCTCTACTCTCGATCCAGACAGGAGGCCAGCTCCATCGCTACACCTCTGGCTTAGCCTACACACAAGCATTCTCCACCAGGCACCTACAGATGCTCTAGGCCTGGTGGTGGCCTCAAATTCTGAAATCCAACTACAGGGTTCCTGTGGCCAAGCCTATTGCACACTCACCAGGATTTCACCAGACTCCCAGCCTCACGGGACAGGACATGCCTCTGACACAAGGGCTCTAAAACGATTCCAGAGAAACTCTTGTATCCAAAGAAGAGAAAGGGTTTACCATAGCTATAGTAACCTCTTCGGCAACAAGAGCTCAGGGACATGGGAATCAATCGTCCTCTGGGACGTCAGACACTCAGAGCCCTCCATTGGGTCAGGAACTGACCGGAAACTCACTTCCAATCCTCCTAACTCAGTTGCGTGTGGGAGAGTCACATGGTCTCAGTGTGTGACGTGAGAGCAAATTAGAAACTCAGCAACGGGAGAGGAATGACTACAAGGGGAGTCAAAGCTATCCATTCAAAGGGGCATGGGGAAAATCGAGGAAGGAGACCTCTACCTTCCCTTCCTTTTGTCCCACACAGGACGCAGGCTCCACCACTAACCTCTGGCTTAGCCTACCCACAAGCAGTCTCCCTGGGTCCCTTCATGTACCTTAGGTTTGGCGAGGCCCACATCATTCTGAACCCAAATTGAGAAGGGCTCAATGCAATATCTCTGTTACCATCCCAAGGACACCACAAAACCCCCAAACTGAAAAAAGAGGAGATTACTCTAAGACTCTGTCTTGGAACAGTCTTCGTGCAAAGCCTCTTTCGTGAAAAGGACAAAGGGGTGGCAGTGGAGGCACACAGTGCCAGAGATGTTCGTTACGCATGTGACTGGAAGAATGTTGAGAATGAAGCACCCAGCGCAGGGTGCCATCAACTGGGTTGTATCCGGAAGGAGAAAGGCCTGAGGGCTTCGCCACAGGAGCCCCCTGAACAACTACACCTGAGAGTCCTGTCGGCAAGAAGCCTGCGTTCCTTCTTTGGGAGCCAGTGATTTCTGCATTGTAATATCTCTGCCACAATTCCTATCAGTTGAGGGAGGCAGCAGTGCTTGAGCTGTAGCTATCGGGTTCTGAGGACTCTTGCTCAGGAATCTGCAACGAGGACTTGCTTCCCGAATTCCTGCCGAAGGCTCTTCCAGTGCTGACCCTTCCGGGTTCATACTGCCCATGGGTAAACTGTCAGCTTCACAGAATGAACACCAGTCACTCATCGGGTCAGTGAGGCAAGCTGGCTCCCCTTTACCCTGCATAGCACAGCAGGCCAAGCATCAAGCACCTAGGGACTAAAGGACTTCTACTCTTTGGTAGAGCAGAGCCTGACAGCTCTCACTGAGCACAGGAGCACAGTGAGAGTTTCCAGCCTAGCCAAGGGTGCCAGCTGTTGAGTGATGGCTCCGTGGGGAGTTTGGGAAAAAAGCGTTCATAAAAACCGCAAGGGGAAGGAAATGGGAGCCTGATGGGCCACAGCTCGACGTTTCCAGTGGGAATGGGGATCCCCTGGAAAAGAAGATGCCTGGCTTCATTTGCCCTCGGCCCAGAAGGAGGACAGCTCAGTGCCCAAATCTCTGGCCCAGGTTTTGCACCAAACATCTTCCGCCGGTCCCCTCCAAATTACCCTGGGCCTCTGAATGGTCAGATATATTTGAATTACAGTGAATTAACAAAGACAGAGTCCTGTGAAAAAAAAGCTTCTCCCCCAGTCACAAGGACTGGACCAGACTTGCGGGTGTAAGGCAGAAGTTAGGACTCTTGAGACCCGTACGCCGAAGTAACAGTTGTGACCAGAACGCTGTTTCTATACAAGAGTAAACACGTGTCCAGATGATTCAGGATGGCAGGAGTTCTGCAGACCTGGAATGAAGAAAAATGGAAACGGAAGCGCCCAGCATCAGCTGCTGGCAATCTGGCCTGAAGAAGGAAAAGAAACACAGATGGCTTAGGCAACGGCGCCCTCTAGTGTCTCCATCCGGGAGCCCCGTCAGCAGCAGATCTGCCTTCTTTCAGAAGGACCTAGAGAGCCCGGGAACTGGTCTGCTTTTCTGGCTTTTCCCATCATGAAGTGCAGTAGGCAGTGACAGTGCTGTATCTGGGAGCTTCCCCCAGTTGTGGCGCCAAAGTGTGGAGAGGGGCATTGGTTCCCTCTTAGTGTCTAGGGCTTTTCTGTGCTGACCAGCTTCTGGAGCCTACTGCTCCAGTGTGAACTGTCTGCTTTTCAGAAGGAACACACCTCAATCAGGCAGAGGAGGGTGGCAGGCTGCCTCTACTCCACACACACGCCCCCCCACCGCTTGCATCCAACAGTCAAGCACCAAGCCTGAGGAATAGAAGGGCTATTCTCCCTTGGGATACCCGATGCTCATGGCTGTTACTGAAAGGGGGCCCAATCCCACAGGACGCCCATCCCTGGATGCCTGCTCGGTGAATGCCAGCTCCATGGCACCTAAGGGTGAACGAAGAGGCGGTCAGAAGCACAGGAGTGACTTCAGCCAGGACCAAAGGGCGTTCAATACTTCCATGCAATGGGAATGTGATCCATGTGCAATGGAGATGTTTCTCTCAATTCCCCTAAACCCAGCAAGGAAGCCAGCTCCCCGCTAGTACGTCTGGCCCAGCCTGGCCAAAAACAGCTCTCGACTGGACTCCTTTTGATGTGCTAGGGCTCTGGATGTCCATGTAGTCCTGAAACCAAAAGGCCTGGACTCCTTTCTCTCCAGCTTTCCCACAGTCATAAGGGCTTGTCTCCTTTGGGCATCTGCAAGCCAGAGATAGCACTCTGAAAGACTGAATTTCTATGGACCCCACGACGATCCTTGATGGATGATAAACCTGTATCATGAAACTGGAACACCGGATGGCCTTCACCGAGGCCCAGAGTTCTTCACGTTGGGATGAACATGACTAGCACAACGGACTCACAAGGGATTCGCTCAGGGATCACCGGGACTTTGGTGGGCTTTTCCGACAAGAGTGTTGCAAAGGATGCTCTGTGGAGCCCCGTGAGCAAGCGGCCCACATCCTTCCTTAAGAAATAGAGGGGAACGTTGGCTTCTGGGGAATTTCTGCCCATCATATCCGTCGAGAGGGGCAGCAGAGGTTCTGAGATACAAAGAGGGTCCTTCCATGTAATGGTCTAGAGGTGGGAATGCGGCTTGGTGCAGCGTATATTCGAAAGGCTTTCAGTGCACTGATCAGCTCATGGAGCATGCTGCACGTGCACAGACTGTCTGTTCTTCTGAATGAGGGTAGCTCCAGCCATTAGGGGCAGGGTCCATGTGACTACCCGTTCCCATGATACTGTGGTCTTCCCAGCACCAAGGGCAGGAGGTTAGCTATCCTCTGGGATATTAGACTCTGTGAGCCCTGCCTTGGCTCAGGAAAGGCTTAGAACTCACCTCCACTCCAGGGACATTGGTTGGTGTAGGGGACAGACACAGGGTCTCTGTGTGTGAACTGAGGCCAAGTTTGGGGAGCAGCAATGGTGCTCAGAAGAATGACAAAAAGGCGACTCAAGCCGTGCATTCAAATTGCCGTGGGGCAAACCGAGGAAGGAGACCACGACTCTTCCTTCCCTTTGTCGCACACAAGTGGCGGGATCCACCTCGAACCTCTGGCTTAGCCTACCCACAAGCATTCTCCCTGGCTGCCTGCACACACCCTGGGTTTTGGGGGGGCCACATCATTCTGAAACCAAATTCAGAGGGGACAAATGCAACACCTCTATCACCATCACAAAAACACCACCAAAGCCCCAGGCTGAGACACCGTCTCAGAAGAGGTTCCGTGCAAACTGTCTTTCTTCAAAAGGGCTCAGGGGTGGCAATGCAGACAACACACTCTGCCAGAGTTCTTCATCACACAGGACTTGGAGAAAGTTGAGAAGGAAGTAGCCAGTGCACCCTCCTATCAACCAGCTTGTATTGTGAATAAGAGAGGCCTGTGGGCTAAGGCCAAAAGAGCACTCTGAAGGATTCTACGTGGGAGCTCTGTGAGCAGGAAGCCTGCCTTCTTTCTTGAGGAGGCTCGATTTCTGGCTTGGTCTCTCCCTGCCACTTTTCCCATCAGTCGAGGGAGCCAGCAGTGCTAGAGCTGGAGCTACTAGCTTTGGAGGGCTCTCGCTCAGGAATCTGCAACAAGGGCTTGGTTCCCTAATTCCTGGCAAAGGCTCTCCAATGCCGACCCCCTCCTCATTCCTACTGCCCATGTGCAATCTGGGTGCATCCCAGAATGAAGGAAAGCAATCATCCAGGTCAGGGAGCCAAACAGGGTCCCCTTCACGCTCCATAGCAGAGCAGGCCAAGCACCAGGCACACAGGGACATCTTTCTTGTGTCATCTTTCCTTTGGTAGAGCAGAGCCTGAGCGCCCTCACTGAACACAGGAGCAGAGGGGGAGTTTGCAGCCTACCCAGCGATGCCAGCTGCGTGAGTGATGGCTCCAGGGGTCCTAAGAGAGACAAACATAAATGGTCGGAAATACAGAAAGGGGAAAGATATGGGCACCAGATGGGCTAAAGCTTGACATTTCCGGTGGGAATGGGGATCCACTTGGAAAGAAGATGCCTGGCTTCATTTGCCCTCGGCCCAGAAGGAGGCCAGCTCCCTGCCCAAATCTCTGCCCGGAGACACCCGAACAACCTCTGCTGGTTGCCTTCCAATGCCCTGGGCATCTGAATGGCCACATACTTTTGAAACCCAGTGAGTTAATGCAGAAGGAGCCCTGTGGCCAAACCTCTCCCAGAACACAATGACTGGACCAGACCCCCAGGTGGAAAGCAGATGATAGGACTCTCGAGACACTGACCGAGACGGATGGGAGAAAGAACCTTGTTTTTGCAAGAGAGTAAAGATGTGTCCAGATGGATAAGGAGGGCTGGAGTCCTAGACCTTGGAGGAAGTGAAATATGGAGAAGGGAGCCCAGCACCAGCTGCTGGCAATCTGGCCCTTAGAAGAGGGCACTTCCTTCCTGGATTTCAAACACTACTGACACAGTGAACCAAGATGTTAGATGAATGAAGCGTTGCCCACCGTGTTCTTTGACAAAACGAGTATATGGTACCTCCCTCCAAGATCCGGCACATGTTTTCAAACACACCCATTTTAGTGAAACAAGATGTTAGCTGAATGATGCAATCTCCACAATGTTGATTAACAGAGTTGAAAATATGGCACTTCCCTTAGTCCTTGCATGGGATTTAAAAACTCTTTACCTAGTGACGCATGAGAGTAGTCAAATGATGATCACAGTGTTGTTTCACAGAGTGGAATGTATGACACGTTGTCCTAGTTCTGCGCATGGGATTCAACAAACTCCTAACTTACTGAAACAAGGTGTCAGTTCATTCCCCTCAGTGTTTTTTCATAGAGTTGAATGTATGGCACTTTGCTCCTAGTTCTGCTCATGGAATTCAACACACTACTAAGTGACTGAAACGAGATGTTAGTTCAAAGATGTGTTCTGCGCAGTGTTGTTTCACGATTTCAGGGTATCGTCGCTCGCTTCTAGTTCTGGGCCTGGGATCCAATACACCACTAACTTACTGAAACAAGGTGTCAGTTGAATGATGCATTCCCCACAGTGTTATTTCACAGAGTCGAGTGTATGGCACTTTGGTCCTAGTTCTGCGCATGGTATTCAAAACACTCCTCACTTACTGAGCCAAGATGTTAGTGAATCATGCATTCCCCACAGTGTGGTTTTGCAGAGCTGAGTGCATTTCACTTCACTCCTAGTTCTTTGGAAAGGATTCAACACACTAGTAACTTAATGAAGGAAGATGTGACTTGAATGATGCGTTCCCCACGGTCTTGATTCACAGATTTGAGTGCACGGCACTTAGCTCCTTGTTGGGCCCATGGGATTCCATACACTACTCACTTACTGAAACCAGATGTTAGTTGAATGATACTTTCCCTTCACTGTTGTTTCACAGAGTAGCGTGTATGGCACTTCGCTCCTAGTTCTGTGCCTGGAATTGAACTTACTGAAAGAAGATGTTGATTGAATGATGCATACCCCACAGTGTTGGTTACCGGAATTGAGTGCATTGCAGTTAGCTTGTATTTCTGCGCATGAGATTCAACGCTTCTAACCTACTGAAACGAGATGTTTTGTTCGATAGTGTGTTCTGAACATTGTTGTGTCACTAAGTTCAGTGTATTGCACTACACTCCTAGTGCTGGGCATGGGATGCATGGGATTCAATAAACTACTCACTCACTGAAACAAGATGTCAGTTGATTGATGCATTCCCAACAGTGTTGTTTGCCACAATTGAGTGCATGAGAACTCCGCTCCTAGTTCTGCGAATGGGATTCAAAACACTCCTCACTTCCTGAACCAAGATGTTAGTTGAAGAGGCATTCCTCACAGTGTTGTTTCACAGAGTTGAGTGTGTGGCAGACCATCGCTCCTAGTTCTGCGCTTTGGATTCCAAACACTGCTCACTTACTGAAACAAGAGATTAGTGAAAGGAGGCATTCCCCACAGTGTTTTTTCAGAGTAGAGGGTGTTGGACCTCGCAGCTGTTGCTGCGCAATGGATTCCATACCCTGCTCACTTTCTGAAACAAGATGTTGGTTAACACTCCCCACGGTGTTGTATTCCAGAGTTGAGTGTACGGTGCTTGGCTTGGGGTTCTGCAAATGGGATGCCACACCCCGAACTTACTGAAAAAAGATGTTAATTGAAGGAGGCATTCCCCACAGTGTTGTTTTACAGAGTTGAGAGTATGGCACTTGTGTGCACCTTACTCAACAAATTCCTACTTTATTGAAACAGGACGTTAGTTGAATGAGACATTCCCCTCGGTGTTGCTTCACAGAGCTGAGAGTATGGCACTTCGCTGCGAGTTCTGCACATTCACTTCCGCACACTGCTAACATGCTGAAACAAGGTGTTAGTTGATTGAGGCATTCCCCACAGTGTTATTTTACAGAGTTAAGTGTATGGCACTTTGCTCCAAGATCTGCGATTTGGATTCCACACACTGCTAACTTACTGAAACAGGATGTTAGTTGAAAGAGGCCTTCCGCACATCGTTGTTTAAGAGAGTTAAGTGAATTGCACTTCGAGTTCTGCGCATTGGAATTCATACACTGCTGACTTACTGAAACAAGATTTTAGTGAAAGGAGGCATTCCCCACAGTGTTGTTTCAAAGAGCTGAGTGTATGGCACCTCGCTGCTGGTTCTGCACTTTTGATATCACACACTACTAACTTGCTGAAACAAGATGTCAGGTGAAGGAGGTTTTCTCCACAGTATTGTATCCCAGAGTTGAGTATATCGCACTTCGCTTCTAGTTCTGCGCATTGGATTCCATACACTGCTCACTTACTGAAACGAGATGTTAGTTGAATGAGGCAATCCCCACAGTGTTATTTCACAGAGTGGAGTTTACAGCATACGTTGCTGGTTCTGCGCTTTGGATTCCATACACTGCTCAGCTACTGTAACAAGATGTTAGCTGAAGGAGGCATTCCCCACAGTGTTGTTTCACAGAGTTCAGTATATGGCACTTCGCTGCTAATTCTACTCATTCCATTCCACACACTGCTAACTTACGAAACAAGATGTTAGTTGAAAGACGCACACCCCACAGTGTTTTTCTCACAGAATTGAGTGTATGGCACCTCGCTCCAAGACCTGCGCGTTGGATCCACACATTGTTAACTTACTGAAACAGAACGTTAGTCGAATGAAGCATTCCCCACAGTGATGTTTCATAGAATTGAGTGTATTGCACTTCGCTGGTAGGTCTGCCTGCGCATTCACTTTCACACAATGCAAACTTACTGAAACAAGATGTTCATTCAATGAGGCATTCCCCACAGTGTTGTTTTACATAGTGGAGTGAATGGCATCTCTCTGCTAGTTCTGCACATTCAGTTTTACACACTGAAAACTTACTGAAACAAGATATTAGTTGAAGGAGGCATTCCTCACAGGGTTATTTTACGGAGTTGAGTGTATGGCACTTTGCGCCTTGGATTTCGTAGCCTGCTCACGTACCGAAACAAGATGTTAGTTAGCGGAGGCATTCACCACTGTGTTGTTTCACAGTGTTGAGTGTATGGCACTTCCCTCCTAGTTCAGCGCATTCGATATCACACACTGCTAACTTGTGGCAAAAAGATGTTAGTTGAAAGAGACCTTCTCCACAGTGTTCTTTCATAGCGTTGAGTATGGCACTTAGCCACGAGTTCTGTGCATTGGATTCCATAGATTGCCCACTGACTTAAACAAGATGTTTGTTGAAGGAGTTATTCCCCACAGTTTTAGATCTCAGAATTGAGTGTATGGCGCCTCACTGCTCATTCTGCGCATTTCCTACCACACATCGCTAACTTGCTGAAACAAGTTGTTAGTTGCAGGAGGCCTTCCGCACTGTGGTGTTTCACAGAGTTGAGTGTATGGCACTTCGCTCCAAGATCTGTGCGTTCAAATGCACACACTGCTAACTTACTGAAACAAGATGTTAGTTGAGTGAGGCTTTCCCCACAGTATTGTTTCACAGAGTGGAGTGTGCGGCACTTCAATGCTAGATCTGAGCATTCAATGTCACACACTGATAACTTACTGAAACAAGATATTAGTTGAAGGAGGCATTCCCCACAGTGTAGTTTCACAGAGATGTGTGCATAGCCCTTTGCTCCTAGTTCTGCTCATGGGAATCCACACACTCTTAACCTACAGAAACAAGACGTTAGTTCAATTAGGCATTCCTCACAGAGTTGTTTCACCGAGGGGAGTGTATGGCACTTCACTGGGAGGTCTGCGCATTCAGTTTCACAAAATGTAACTTACTGAAACAAGAGGTTAGTCCAATGAAGCATTCCCACAGTGTTGTTTCACAGAGTGGCGCGTAAGGCACTTTATGCTAGTTCTGCGCATGGGAATCCACACCCTCTTATCATACTGAAACAAGACGTTAGTTGAATGAGGAATCCCCCACAGTGTCGTTTCACAGAATGGGGTGTATGGCACTTCGCTGCTAGTTCTGCGCATTCAGGTCCTCACAATGCTAACTTACTGTCACAAGATATTATTGAAAGAGGCATTCCGCACAGTGTTGTTTCAAAGAGTTGAGTAAGTGCAATTCGCTGCAAGACGTGCACGTTGGATCCACACACTGCTACCTTACTGAAACAGATCGTTGGTCAAAGGAGGCATTCCCCACAGTGCTGATTCACAGAACTGAGTCTATTGCACTTCGCTGCTAGGTCTGCGCATTCAATTTCATACAATGCTAACTTACTGAAACAGGAGGATAGTTGAATGAGGCATTCCCCACACTGTTGTTTCACAGCCTGGAGCGTATGGCCCTACGCTGCTAGTTCTGCGCATTCAGTTCTTCACACTGCTGACTTGCTGAAATAAGATGTTAGTTGAATGAGGCATTCCCCACCGTGTTGATTCACGGAGTTGAGTCCAGAGCACTTCACTGCTAGTTCTGTGCATGGGAATCCACACCCTCTTAACTTACTGAAACAAGATGTTCTTTCAATGAGGCATTCCCCACAGTGTTGCTTCACAGACTGGAGCATATGGCACTTCGCGGCTAGTTCTGTGCATTCAGCTCATCACACTGCTAACTTATTGAAAGTAGATGTTAGTTGATTGAGGCATTCCCCACAAGTCTGTTTCAGAGCCTGGAGCGTATAGCACTTCGCTGCTTGTTCTGCGCGTTCAGTTCCTCACACTGCTAACTTACTGAAACTAGATGATACACGAAAGAGGCATTTTCCACAGTGCTGTTTCACAGCGTTGAGTGGATGGCACTTCTCTGCGAGGTCTGCGTATTCAGTTTCCCACAATGCTAATTTACGGAAACAAGAGGTTAGTTCAATGAGGCGTTCCCCAGAGTGTTGCTTCCCAGAGTGAAGTGTATGGCACCTCATTACTAGTTCTGCGCATTTTAATTCACACACTGGTAACTTACTGAAACAAGATATTAGTTGAAGGAGGCATTCCCCACCGTGTTGTTTCACAGAGATGAGTGCATAGCACTTTGCTCCTAGTTCTGCTCATGGGTTTCACACACTCTTAAGTTACGGAAACAAGATGTGAGTTGAATTAGGCTTCCCCACAGTGTTGTTTCACAGAGAGGAGCGTATGGCACTTCTGCTAGTTCTGCGCATTCAGTTCCTCACACGGCTAACTTGCTGAAAACAGATGTTATTTGGTTGAAGCATTCCCCAAGGTGTTGTTTCACAGCCTGGAGTCTATGGCACTTCGTTGCTAGTTCTGTGCGTTCAGTTCCTCACACTGCTGACTTACTGAAACTAGATATTATTTGAAAGAGGCATTTCCCAAAGTTTAGTCTCACAGAGTTGAGTGTATGGCACTTCGCTCTGAGGTATGCGCATTCAGTTTCAAAAAATGCTAGCTTACTGAATCGGGTTAGTTGAAAGAGGCATTTCCCACAGTATTGTTTCACAGCCTGGATTGTATGGCACTTCGCTGCTAGTTCTGCGCGTTCAGTTCCTCACGCTGGTAACTTACCGACACAGGTTGTTATTTGAAAGAGGCATTCCCCACAGTGCTGTTTCACAGATTTGTGTTAGGCACTTCTCTCTGAGGTCTGCGCATTCAGTTTCACGCAATGCCAAATTACTGTAACAAGAGCTTAGTTCACTGAGGCGTTCCCCACAGTATTGTTTCCCAGAGGGAAGCTTATGACAATTCACTACTAGTTCTGCGCATTCAATTTCACACACTGGTAACTTACTGAAACAAGATATTAGTTGAAGGAGGCATTCCCCACCGTGTTGTTTCACAGAGTTGAGTGGATGGCACTTCGCTCCGAGGTGTGTGCATTCAGTTTCAAAAAATGTTAACTTACTGAAACAGGGGTTAGTTGAAAGAAGCATTCCCCACAGTGTTGTTTCAAAGAGTGAAGCGTATGTAGCTCGTGACTAGTTCTGCGTATTCAATTTCACTCACTGATAACTTACCGAAACAAGAGGTTAGTCCATTGAAGCATTTGTACAGTGCTGTTTCTCAGAGTGGAGCATATGGCACCTCGCTGCTAGTTCTGCGAATTCAATTTCACACACTGATAACTTACTGAAACAAGATATTAGTTGAAAGAGTCATTCCCCACAGTGTTGTTTCGCAGTGTGGAGCGTTTGGCACTTTATGCGAGTTCTGCGCATTCAGTTCCTCAAAGGGCTAACTTCCTGAAAAAAGGTATTAGATGATTGAGGCATTCCCGACCGTGTCCATTCACAGAGTTGAGAGGATGGCACTTCGCTGCTGGCTCTGCGCATTCAGTTCCTCACACTGCTAACTTAATGAAACTAGAATTTAGTTGACCCGAGGCATTCCCCACAGTGTTGTTTCAGAGTTGACTCTATGGCACTTCACTGGGAGGTCTGTGCAATCAGTTTCACACAATGCTAACTTACGGAATCAAGGGGTTAGTTCAATGAGGCATTCCCCAGAGTGTTGTTTCACAGAGTGGAGTGAACGGCATCTCGTTGCTAGATCTGCGCATTCAGATTCACACACTGACAACTTACTGAATCAAGATTATAGTTGGTTGAGGCATTCCCCATAGTGTTGTGTCAGAGAGATGAGTGCATAAGCACTTTGCCCCTAGTTCTGTGCATTCAGTTCTTGACAGTGCTATCTTGCTGAAACAAGATGTTAGTTGGTTGAGGCATTCGCCACCATGTTGTTTCACAGCCTGGAGTGTACGGCACTTCAGTGATAGCTGTGCACATTCAATTTCACACACTGAAAACTTACTGAAACAAGGTATTAGTTGAAGGAAGCCTTCCCCACAGTGTTGCTTCACAGATTGTAACATACGGCACTTCGCTGCTAGTTCTGTGCAGTAAGTTCCTGACAATGCTGACTTGCTGAAATAAGATGTTAGCTGATTGAGGCATTCCCCACAGTGTTGTTTCACAGAGTTGACTCCATGGCACTTCGCTGCAAGGTCTGCGCATTCAGTTTCACACAAGGCTAACTTAGTGAAAAAGGGATTAGTTCAATGACGCATTCCTCACAGTGTTGTTTCAAAGAATGAAGCGTATGGAGCGTATGGCACTTTGCTACTCCTTCTGCGCATTCCGTTTCACACACTCTTAACTTGCTATAACAAGATATGAGGTGAAGGAGGCATGTTGTTTCTCAGAGTTGTGTCTACGGCACTTTGTTGCCAGGTGCGCATTCAGTTTCACACACTGCTAACTGCTGTAACAAGATGTTAGCTGAAAGAGGCCTTCTCCACAGTGTTGTTTCTCAGAGTTGACTGTATGGCACTTAGCCTACAGTTCTGTGCATTGCATACCACACAGTGCTCACTTAGTGAAAAAAGATGTTCACTGAAGTAGTTAATCCCTAAAGTTTTGTTTCACAGAATGTACTGTATGGAACCTCACTGCTCGTTCGGCACACTTTATATTACACATGATAACTTGCTGAAACAAGATGTAATTTGAAGGAGGTCTTCTGCACAGGGTTGTTTCCAAGAGTGAAGTGAATTGCACTTCGCTCCCAGTTCTGCACATTGGTTACTGCACACTGCTAACTCACTGAAACAAGATGTTAGTTGAAGGAGGCATTGCCCTCCGTGTTATTTCACAGAGTTGACTCTATGGCACTTCGCTGCGAGGTCTGCGCATTCAGTTTCACACAAGGCTAACTTAGTGAAAAAGGGATTACTTCAATAACGCATTCGTCACCGTGTTGTTTCAAAGAATGAAGCATCTGGTACCGCGCTACTCCTTCTGCGCATTCAGTTTCACACACTGCTAACTTGCTATAACAAGATATTAGGTGAAGGAGGTATGCGCCACACTGTTGTTTCTCAGAGTTGAGTGTACGGCACTTCGCTGCCAGGTCTGCGTATTCAGTAACAAGATACTAGTTGAAAGAGGCCTTCCCCACAGTTTTGTTTCACAGAGTTCCTCTCACTGCAAACCTACTGAGGAACAGAAAGCACAGAACTAGCAGCGAAGACCTGTGTATGCAACTCTGTGAAGCAACGCTTTCGGGAATTCGTCCTTCAACTAATATCTTGTTTCAGTAAGTTATCAGTGTGTGAAATTGAATGTGCAGAACCAGCAGCAAGGTGTCATAAGCTCCAGTCTCTGAAACAACATGGTGGGGAATGCTTCAACCAACGAACATCTTGTTTCAGCAAATTAGCGTCGTGAGGAAATGAATGCACACACCTCGGAGCGAAGTGCCATCCACTCAACTCTGTGAAACAACACGGTGGGGAATGCCTCCTTCAACTAATATCTTGTTTCAGTAAGTTACCAGTGTGTGAAATTGAATGCGCAGAACTAGTAGTGAATTGTCATAAGCTTCCCTCTGGGAAACAATACTGTGGGGAACGCCTCAGTGAACTAAGCTCTTGTTACAGTAATTTGGCATTGCGTGAAACTGAATGCGCAGACCTCAGAGAGAAGTGCCTAACACAAATCTGTGAAACAGCACTGTGGGGAATGCCTCTTTCAAATAACAACCTGTGTCGGTAAGTTACCAGCGTGAGGAACTGAACGCGCAGAACTAGCAGCGAAGTGCCATACAATCCAGGCTGTGAAACAATACTGTGGGAAATGCCTCTTTCAACTAACCCGATTCAGTAAGCTAGCATTTTTTGAAACTGAATGCGCATACCTCAGAGCGAAGTGCCATACACTCAACTCTGTGAGACTAAACTTTGGGAAATGCCTCTTATCAAATAATATCTAGTTTCAGTAAGTCAGCAGTGTGAGGAACTGAACGCACAGAACTAGCAACGAAGTGCCATAGACTCCAGGCTGTGAAACAACACCTTGGGGAATGCTTCAACCAAATAACATCTGTTTTCAGCAAGTTAGCCGTGTGAGGAACTGAATGCGCAGAACTAGCAGAAGTGCCATACGCTCCTCTCTGTGAAACAACACTGTGGGGAAGCCTAATTCAACTCACATCTTGTTTCCGTAACTTAAGAGTGTGTGAAACCCATGAGCAGAACTAGGAGCAAAGTGCTATGCACTCATCTCTGTGAAACAACACGGTGGGGAATGCCTCCTTCAACTAATATCTTGTTTCAGTAAGTTACCAGTGTGTGAATTAAAATGCGCAGAACTAGTAATGAGGTGCCATACGCTTCACTCTGGGAAGCAACACTCTGGGGAACGCCTCATTGAACTAACCTCTTGTTTCCGTAAATTAGCATTGTGGGAAACTGAATACGCAGACCTCGCAGAGAAGTGCCATCCACTCAACGCTGTGAAACAGCACTGTGGAAAATGCCTCTTTCGTGTATCATCTAGTTTCAGTAAGTTAGCAGTGTGAGGAACTGAACGCGCAGAACAAGCAGCGAAGTGCTATACGCTCCAGGCTCTGAAACAGACTTGTGGGGAATGCCTCAATCAACTAACATCTACTTTCAATAAGTTAGCAGTGTGATGAGCTGAATGCACAGAACTAGCCGCGAAGTGCCATATGCTCCAGTCTGTGAAGCAACACTGTGGGGAATGCCTCATTGAAAGAACATCTTGTTTCAGTAAGTTAAGAGGGTGTGGATTCCCATGCACAGAACTAGCAGTGAAGTGCTCTGGACTCAACTCCGTGAATCAACACGGTGGGGAATGCCTCATTCAACTAACATCTTATTTCAGCAAGTCAGCAGTGTGAAGAACTGAATGCGCAGAACTAGCAGCGTAGGGCCATACGCTCCAGGCTGTGAAACAACAGTGTGGGGAATGCCTCATTCAACTATCCTCCTGTTTCAGTAAGTTAGCATTGTATGAAATTGAATGCGCAGACCTAGCAGCGAAGTGCAATAGACTCAGTCTGTGAATCAGCACTGTGGGGAATGCCTCCTTTGACCAACGATCTGTTTCAGTAAGGTAGCAGTGTGTGGATCCAACGTGCACGTCTTGCAGCGAATTGCACTTACTCAACTCTTTGAAACAACACTGTGCGGAATGCCTCTTTCAATAATATCTTGTGACAGTAAGTTAGCATTGTGAGGACCTGAATGCGCAGAACTAGCAGCGAAGTGCCATACACCCCATTCTGTGAAACGACACTGTGGGGGATTCCTCATTCAACTAACGTCTTGTTTCAGTATGATAAGAGGGTGTGGATTCCCATGCGCAGAACTAGCATAAAGTGCCTTACGCGCCACTCTGTGAAACAACACTGTGGGAATGCTTCATTGGACTAACCTCTTGTTTCAGTAAGTTACATTTTGTGAAACTGAATGCGCAGACCTCCCAGTGAAGTGCCATACACTCCCCTCGGTGAAACAACTCTGTGAGGAATGCCTAATTGAACTAACGTCTTGTTTCTGTAGGTTAAGAGTGTGTGGATTCCCATGAGCAGAACTAGGAGCAAAGGGCTATGCACACATCTCTGTGAAACTACACTGTGGGGAATGCCTCCTTCAACTAATATCTTGTTTCAGTAAGTTATCAGTGTGTGACATTGAATGCTCAGATCTAGCATTGAAGTGCCGCACACTCCACTCTGTGAAACAATACTGTGGGGAAAGCCTCACTCAACTAACATCTTGTTTCAGTAAGTTAGCAGTGTGTGCATTTGAACGCACAGATCTTGGAGCGAAGTGCCATACACTCAACTCTGTGAAACACCACAGTGCGGAAGGCCTCCTGCAACTAACAACTTGTTTCAGCAAGTTAGCGATGTGTGGTAGGAAATGCGCAGAATGAGCAGTGAGGCGCCATACACTCAATTCTGAGATCTAAAACTGTGGGGAATAACTCCTTCAACAAACATCTTGTTTAAGTCAGTGGGCAATCTATGGAATCCAATGCACAGAACTCGTGGCTAAGTGCCATACTCAACGCTATGAAAGAACACTGTGGAGAAGGTCTCTTTCAACTAACATCTTTTTGCCACAAGTTAGCAGTGTGTGATATCGAATGCGCTGAACTAGGAGGGAAGTGCCATACACTCAACACTGTGAAACAACACAGTGGTGAATGCCTCCGCTAACTAACATCTTGTTTCGGTACGTGAGCAGGCTACGAAATCCAAGGCGCAAAGTGCCATACACTCAACTCCGTAAAATAACCCTGTGAGGAATGCCTCCTTCAACTAATATCTTGTTTCAGTAAGTTTTCAGTGTGTGAAACTGAATGTGCAGAACTAGCAGAGAGATGCCATTCACTCCACTATGTAAAACAACACTGTGGGGAATGCCTCATTGAATGAACATCTTGTTTCAGTAAGTTTGCATTGTGTGAAAGTGAATGCGCAGGCAGACCTACCAGCGAAGTGCAATACACTCAATTCTATGAAACATCACTGTGGGGAATGCTTCATTCGACTAACGTTCTGTTTCAGTAAGTTAACAATGTGTGGATCCAACGCGCAGGTCTTGGAGCGAAGTGCCATACACTCAACTCTGTGAAAAAAACACTGTGGGGTATGTGTCTTTCAACTAACGTCTTGTTTCAGTAAGTTAGCAGTGTGTGGAATGGAATGAGTAGAACTAGCAGTGAAGTGCCATCTACTGACCTCTGTGAAAATACACGGTGGGGAAAGCCTCCTTCAGCTAACATCTTGTTACAGTAGCTGAGCAGTGTATGGAATCCAAAGCGCAGAACTAGCGATGAATGCCGTACTCTCCACCCTGTGAAATAACACTGTAGGGAACGTCTCATTCAAGTCACTTCTCGTTTCAGTGAGTGAGCAGTGTATGGAATCCAATGCGCAGAATTAGAAGCGAAGTACAATATACTCAACTCTGGGATGGAATACTGTGGAGAAAACCTACTTCACCGAACATCTTGTTTCAGCAAGTTAGTAGTGCGGGATATCAAACGCGCAGAACCAGCAGCGAGGTGCCATACGCTCAACTCTTTGAAACAATATGGTGGGAATACCTCCTTTCACTAACATCTTGTTAAGTCAGCTGTCTATGGATTCCAATCCGCAGAACTTGGAGCGAAGTGCAATTCACTTAACTCTTTGAAACAACACTGTGCGGAAGGGCTCCTTCAACTAACATCTTGTTTCAGCAAGTTAGCAGTGTGTAAATACAACGCGCAGAACGTGGAGCGAAGTGCAATTCACTTAACTCTGTAAAATAACACTGTGGGGAATGCCTCAATCAACTAACACCTTGTTTCAGCATGTTAGCAGTGTGCGGAAGTGAATGTGCAGAACTCGCAGCGAAGTGCCATACTCTCAGCTCTGTGAAGCAACACCGAGGGGAATGTCTCATTCAACTAACGTCCTGTTTCAATAAAGTAGGAATTTGTTGAGTAAGGTGCACACAAGTGCCATACTCTCAACTCTGTAAAACAACACTGTGGGGAATGCCTCCTTCAATTAACATCTTTTTTCAGTAAGTTCGGGGTGTGGCATCCCATTTGCAGAACCCCAAGCCAAGCACCGTACACTCAACTCTGGAATACAACACCGTGGGGAGTGTTAACCAACATCTTGTTTCAGAAAGTGAGCAGGGTATGGAATCCATTGCGCAGCAACAGCTGCGAGGTCCAACACCCTCTACTCTGAAAAAACACTGTGGGGAATGCCTCCTTTCACTAATCTCTTGTTTCAGTAAGTGAGCAGTGTTTGGAATCAAAAGCGCAGATCTAGGAGCGATGGTATGCCACACCCTCAACTCTGTGAAACAACACTGGGAGGAATGCGTCATTCAACTAACATCTTGGTTCAGGAAGTGAGGAGTGTTTTGCATCCCATTCGCAGAACTAGGAGCGGAGTGCAATGCACTCAATTGTGTCAAACAACACGGTTGGGAATGCATCAATCAAATGACATCTTGTTTCAGTGAGTGAGTAGTTTATCGAATCCCATGCATCCCATGCCCAGCACTAGGAGCATAGTGCAATACACTGAATTAGTGAAACAACAATGTTTGGAACACATTATTGAACAAACATCTCGTTTCAGTAGGTCAGAAGTGTTGAATCTCATGCGCAGAAATATAAGCTAACTGCAATGCACTCGATTCCGGTAACCAACACTGCGGGGTATGTATGCATCATTCAATCAACATCTTCTTTCAGTAAGTTCAATTCCAGGCACAGAAGTAGGAGCGAAGTGCCATACACTCAACTCTGTGAAACAACAGTGAAGGGAAAGTATCATTCAACTAACATCTGGTTTCAGTAAGTGAGTAGTGTATGGAATCCCATGGGCCCAACAAGGAGCTAAGTGCCGTGCACTCAAATCTGTGAATCAAGACCGTGGGGAACGCATCATTCAAGTCACATCTTCCTTCATTAAGTTACTAGTGTGTTGAATCCTTTCCAAAGAACTAGGAGTGAAGTGAAATGCACTCAGCTCTGCAAAACCACACTGTGGGGAATGCATGATTCACTAACATCTTGGCTCAGTAAGTGAGGAGTGTTTTGAATACCATGCGCAGAACTAGGACCAAAGTGCCATACACTCGACTCTGTGAAATAACACTGTGGGGAATGCATCATTCAACTGACACCTTGTTTCAGTAAGTTAGTGGTGTATTGGATCCCAGGCCCAGAACTAGAAGCGAGCGACGATACCCTGAAATCGTGAAACAACACTGCGCAGAACACATCTTTGAACTAACATCTCGTTTCAGTCAGTTAGTAGTGTGTTGAATTCCATGAGCAGAACTAGGAGCAAAGTGCCATACACTCAACTCTATGAAAAAACACTGAGGGGAATGCATCATTCAACTGACGCCTTGTTTCAGTAAGTTAGTAGTTTGTTGAATCCCATGCACAGAACTAGGAACAACGTGTCATACACTCTGTTCATACAACGTGTTCCACTCTGTGAAACCACACTGTGATCATCATTCGACTACCCTCGTGTGTCTCTAGGTGAAGAGTTTTTAAATCCCCTGCAAGGACTAAGGGAAGTGCCATATTCTCAACTCTGTTCATCAACATTGTGGAGTTTGCATCATTCGACTAACATCTTGTTTCACTAAAATGGGTGTGTTTGAAAACGTGTGCCCAGATATTGGAGGGAAGTACCATATACTCGTTTTGTCAAAGAACACGGTGGGCAATGCTTCATTCATCTAACATCTTGGTTCACTGCGTTAGTAGTGTTTGATATCCAGGAAGGAAGTGTCCTCTTCTAAGGGCCAGATTGCCAGCAGCTGGTGCTGGGCCTCCCTTCTCCATATTTCACTTCCTCCAAGCTCTCTAGGACTCCAGCCCTCCTTATCCATCTTGACACATCTTTACTCTCTTGCAAAAACAAGGTTCTTTCTCCCATCCATCTCGATCAGTGTCTCAGGAGTCCTATCATCTGCTTTCCACCTGGGGGTCTGGTCCAGTCCTTGTGTTCTGGGAGAGGTTTGGCAACAGGGCTTCTTCTTCATTAACTCACTGGGTTTCAAAACTATGTGGCCATTCAGATGCCCAGGGCATTGGAAGACAATCAGCAGAGGTTGTTTGGGGTGTAACCGGGCAGAGATTTGGGCAGGGAGCTGGCCTCCTTCTGGGCCAAGGCCAAATGAAACCAAGCATCTTCTATCCCAGTGGATCCCCATTCCCACTGGAAATGTCGAGCTTTAACCCATCTGGTGCCCATATCTTTCCCCTTTCTGGATTTCTGACCATTTATGTTTGTCTCTCTTAGGACCCCTGGAGCCATCACTCACGCAGCTGGCATCGCTGGGTAGGCTGCAAAATCCACCTCTGCGCCTGTGTTCAGTGAGGGCGCTCAGGCTCTGCTCTACCAAAGGAAAGATGACACAAGAAAGATGTCCCTGTGTGCCTGGTGCTTGGCCCGCTCTGCTATGGAGCGTGAAGGGGACCCTGATTGGCTCCCTGACCTGGATGATTGCTTTCCTTCATTCTGGGATGCACCCAGATTGCACATGGGCAGTAGGAACGAGGAGGGGGTCGGCATTGCGAGAGCCTTTGCCAGGAATTAGGGAACCAAGCCCTTGTTGCAGATTCCTGAGCAAGAGCCCTCCAAAGCTAGTAGCTCCAGCTCCAGCACTGCTGGCTCCCTCGACTGATGGGAAAAGTGGCAGGGAGAGACCAAGCCAGAAATCGAGCCTCCTCAAGAAAGAAGGCAGGCTTCCTGCTCACAGAGCTCCCACGTAGAATCCTTCAGAGTGCTCTTCTGGCCTTAGCCCACAGGACTCTCTTATTCGCAATACAAGCTGGTTGATAGGAGAGTGCACTGGATTCTTCATTCTCAACGTTCTCCAAGTCATGTGTGATGAAGAACTCTGGCAGGCAATGGTGTGTCTGCATTGCCACCCCTGAGCCCTTTTGAGGAAAGACAGTTTGCATGGAAACTCTTCTGAGACGGTGTCTCAGCCTGGGGCTTTGGTGGTGTTTTTGTGATGGTGATAGAGGTGTGGCATTTGTCCCCTCTGAATAGTATTGTTTCAGAATGATGTGGCCCTCCCCAAACCCAGGGTGTGTGCAGGCAGCCAGGGAGAATGCTTGTGGGTAGGCTAAGCCAGAGGTTCGAGGTGGATCCCGCCTCCTGTGTGGGACAAGGGGAAGAAGGAAGAGTCGTGGTCTCCTTCCTCGGTTTCCCCCATGGCAATTTGAATGCACGGCATGACTCACCTTACTGTCATTTCCCTACCATTGCTGCTCTCCGTACTTGGTCTCAGTTCACACGCGGAGACCCTGTGTCTGTCCCCTGCACCAACCAACGTCCCTGGAGTGGCGGTGAGTTCCAAGCCTTTCCTGGGCCAAGGCAGGGCTCGCAGAGTCTGATGTCCCAGAGGACAGCTGACCCCCTGTCCCTGAGCCCTTGGTGCTGGGAAGGCCACAGTACCGTGGGAATGAGTAGTCACATGGACCCTGCCGCTAACTGCTGGAACTACCCTCAATCGGAAGAACAGACAGTCTCTGCCTGTGCAGCATGCTCCATGACCTGATCAGTGCACTGAAAGCCTTTAGAATATATGCTGCACCAAGACCTCATTCCCACCTCTAGACCATTACATGAAAGGACCCTCTTTGTATCTCAGAACCTCTGCTGCCCCTCTCGATGGATACGATGGGCAGAAACACACCAGAAGCCAACGTTCCCCTCTATTTCATAAGGAAGGATGTGGGCCTCTTGCTCACAGGGCTCCACAGAGCATCCTTTGGAACACTCCTGTAGCAATGGTCCCTGTGATCCCTGAGCCGGCCTGGTTGTGAATACATTGTGCTAGTGTAGTTCATCTCAACATGAAGAACTCTGGGCCTCGGTGGATCCAGTTTCATAGCACTGGTTTTCATCCATCAAGGATCGTCGTGGGGTCTATACGAATTCACTCTCTCGGAGTGCTATCTCCGGCTTGCAGATGCCCAAAGGGGACAGACAAGCCCTTATGACTGTGGGAAAGCTGTAGAGAAAGGAGCCCAGGCCTTTTGGTTTCAGGGCTACATGGGCACCCAGAGCCCTAGGACATCAAAAGGAGTCCAGTCGAGGGTTGTTTTTGGCCAGGCTGGGCCAAATGTATTAGCGGGGAGCTGGCTTCCTTGCTGGACCTAGGGGAATTGAGAGAAACATCTCCATTGCACATGGATCACATTCCCATTGCATGGAAATATTGAACGCCCTGTGGTCCTGGCTGAAGTCATTCCTGTGCTTCTGACTGCCTCTTCATTCACCCTAAGGTGCCATGGAGCTGGCATTCACCGAGCAGGCATCCGGTGATGGGCGTCCAGTGGGAGCTGGGTCCCCTGCTCAGTAACAGCCATGAGCATCAGGTATCCCAGAGGAGAATAGCCTCCTATTCCGGAGGTTGGTGCTTGGCTGTTGGAAGCAAGGGATGGGGGCGGGGGCGGGGGCGGGTGGCTGGAGGGAGGCAGCTCATCTCCTTGCTCTGCCTGATTGAGGTGTGTTCCTTCTGAAAAGCAGACAGCTCACACTGGAGCAGTAGCCTCCAGAAGCTGGTCAGCACAGAAAAGCCCTAGACACTAAGAGGGAACCACTTCCCCTCTCCACACTTTGGCGCCACAGCTGAGGGAAGCTCCCAGATACAGCACTGTCATTGTCTACTCCACTTCATGATGGGAAAAGCCAGGAAAGCAGACGAATTCCCTGGGCTCTCCAGGTCCTTCTGAAAGAGGCAGATCGGCCGCTGACAAGGCTCCCGCACAGAGACACTAGATGGCGCCATTGCCTAAGCCATCTGTGTTTCTTGTTCTTCAGGCCAGATTGCCAGCAGTTGATGCTGGGCACTTCCTTTTCCATAGTTTTCTTCATTCCAGGTCTGCAGAACTCCTGCCATCCTGAATCATCTGGACACCTCTTTACTCTCGAATAGAAACAGGGTTCTTGTCACAACTGTTACTTTAGAGTAAGGGTCTCAAGAGTCCTATCCTCTGCCTTACACCCGGAAGAAGGATCCAGTCCTTGTGACTGGGGAAGAAGTCTGGTCACAGGGCTGTGTCTTTGTTGATTCACTGCATTTCAAAAGTATGTGACCATTCAGAGGCCCAGGGTATTTTGGAGCGGACCGGCAGAGGATGTTTGGCACGTAGCCTGGGCCGGAGATTTGGGCAGGGAGCTGGCCTCCTTCTGGGCCGAGGCCTAATGAAGCCAGGCATCTTCTTTCCCAGTGGATCCCCGTTCCCACTGGAAATGTCGAGCCGTGGCCCATCAGGCTCCCATTTCCTTCCCCTTGCTGTTTTTAGACCGGTTTCTTTTTTCCATACTATCCTTGGGGCCATCACCCAACCGCTGGCACCCCTGGGTAGGCTGCAAACTCTCACTGTGCTCCTGTGCTCAGTGAGGGCTATCAGGCTCTGCTCTACCAAAGAAACGAAGTCCTTCAGTCCCTACGTGCTTGGTGCTTGGCCTGCTGTGCTATGCAGGGTGAAGGGGAGCCAGCTTGCCTCACTGACCTGATGAGTGACTGGTGTTCATTCTGTGAAGCAGACAGTTTACACATGGGCAGTATGAACCCGGAAGGGTCAGCACTGGAAGAGCCTTTGGCAGGAAGTAGGGAAGCAAGTCCTCGTTGCGGATTCCTGAGCAAGAGTCCTCAGAACCCAATAGCTACAGCTCAAGCCCTGCTGCCTCCCTCAACTGATGGGAATTGTGGCAGAGATATTACAATGCAGAAATCACTGGCTCCCAAAGAAGGAATGCAGGCTTTTTGCTGACCGGACTCTCAGGTGTAGTTGTTCAGGGGGCTCCTGTGGCAAAGCCCTCAGGCCTTTCTCCTTCCGGATACAGCCCAGTTGATAGGACCCTGCGCTGGGTGCTTCATTCTCAACATTCTTCCAGTCACATGCGTAGTGAACAGCTCTGGCGCTGTGTGTCTCCACTGCCATCCCTTTGTCCTTTTCACGAAAGACGGTTTGCATGAAGACTATTCCAAGACAGAGTTAGAGTAATATCCTCTTTTTTCAGTTTGGGGGTTTGTGGTGTCCTTGGGATGGTAACAGAGATATTGCATTGAGCCCTTCTCAATTTGGGTTCAGAATGATGTGGGCCTCTCCAAACCTAAGGTACATGAAGGGACCCAGGGAGACTGCTTGTGGGTAGGCTAAGCCAGAGGTCAATGGTGGAGCCTGCATCCTGTGTGGGACAAAAGGAAGGGAAGGTAGAGGTCTCCTTCCTCGATTTTCCCCATGCCCCTTGGAATGGATAGCTTTGACTCTGCTTGTAGTCATTCCTCTCCCGTTGCTGAGTTTCTAATTTGCTCTCACATCCCACACTGAGACCATGTGACTCTCCCACATGCAACTGACTTACGAGAATTGGAAACGAGTTTCCAGTCAGTTCCTGACCCAATGGAGAGGTCTGAATGTCTGATGTCCCAGAGGACAGTTGATTCACATGTTGCTGAATGAATCACATGTTGATTCACAGGAGCTCTTGTTGCTGAAGAGGTTACTGTAGCTATAGTAAATCCTTTCTCTTCTTTGGATATAAGAGTTTCTCTGGAACTGTTTTAGAGCCCTTGTGTCAGAGGCATGTCCTGTTCTGTGAAGCTGGGAGTCTGGTGAAATCCTGGTGAGTGTGCAATAGGCTTGGCCACAGGCACCCTGAGGTTGGATTTCAGAATTTGTGGCCGTCCCCAGGCCTAGAGCATCTGTAGGTGCCTGCTGGAGAATGCTTGTGTGTAGGCTAAGCCAGAGGTGTGGGAATAGAGCTGGCCTCCTGTCTGGATCGAGAGTAGAGGAAGAAAGATAACTTTTCTGTTGAGGGACGCCAGCCCTTGGGAGATGCAGAATTTTGGCACTGCTTCCACTCATGCACATCGCAAGGCTGCTTTCCTGGCTAGGTCTCCATTCATGGTCCAGGGGCCATGGCCATATGAATGATGCCAGTTTCCCAGCCAGTTCCTGAGGAAATTGTAGGAATATGGATTTGTCATCCCTGATGAAATCTGAGCACATGGTGTTGCTTAGCTGGCTAGGGTACGCTAGGGTATGCATGAGCATGGGTATCCAGTTGGCCTCCCTCCCCTCACTGATGGAGATGCCTTGATTTTGGAGAACAGAGGGTTTTCATGTGGGCAGGATGGTCCAGGGCCTGGTCAGCACAGAAAGTACCTTTGGATGCAATCCTACATCAAGACTTGCTCCCAAACACTTGCATCATCCGGGACACATCCCTCCTACCACTAGCTATATCACAGCTTCCCCAGTTCCTGATGGCAAGGACAGGACACATGCCTAAAGCCAAATCTTTCCTTCTGATTCTGAAGAAAGAATCTCAGAAGGCCCGTTGCTGACAGGGCTTTCAGGTGGAACTAATAGATGGCACAGTTTGCCAAAGACAACAGGTGTTTCTCCTTCCTCAGTCAGTTTGTGAGCTGGGGAAGACGGTGCTAGTCACGTCACTCTGTGCATTCTCTCATTCCTTCTGAGGGACACATCTCTGTGTTCCTAGCAGCAGAGGCAGGTGTGAAAGTAGACTCTCTGATTCTGAGATACATTGCTTCTGCCCGGTTGCTCTCTGTGCCTTCTCTCCTGGGACCAGGAGGTGGTTGTGGGATGGGGTGGTTGCTCCAGACCTACTTCTGGAGCAGAGCCTTTGCTGCATTATCATGCACGCCTCATAAGTAGGGAGCACACTCATGCACTGTGGGGTTAGTGACGTCCTGTGATGTCCAGTGACACACACCTGGTTTTCCCTCATTGGCTCTGAATATTTGCCTGTCTTAGGCAGGTGTTGAGGCCTGTCTAAAGGAAACCAGTAGACTTCATCTACAGGTGTGGCTGACCACTCCCCACTGACACCCTAGCCAGGATTCATGGAGCCTGACATCACATGCTCTGGACCACTGTTGAGGGAGTTCTGTATCCAAACTCTCACTGTACAGTGTGGTGACTGATCTGATCGAGAGACTAGGACTGGCCCAGATCACAGGAGGTAGGAAGAGTCCAGAGGATAAGGCTGGGCTCGGGCCCTTTTTACAACATGGCTCAAATCCCTCCCACCATGTTTTTAGAAATGAGAGAATCTGATATTCTGGGAGAAATCATGCCCACTTGCTCTCCACATGGGTACCTTTCAGCATCCAGCCGCCACATGTTCACTGGCACCCACATACTGAGGGTGTGTGTGTTCAAGTAAAAGCAGACACTGGGGAAGTGAGAAGAGAGAAGAAGGAACAGGATCAAGAGAGCTCTGCCATGGGGCAGCAGCATCCATTTTCTGAGCTGCAGGCTCAAAGGCCCAAACATGGGCAAGGAGTTCATGAAATTGGTAGCTTTCTGCTGGGCCCCGGGCCACCCTTGGCCCAGACTCCAGAAGAAAAGACTAGGGCCCTGGAATTACGATGAGTCAAGTCCCATTGGTTAGACAATAGCTACAGAAGAAAAGCCTCCAGCGTTCTCCTGGAGAGTGTTGTGTTTCTCCAGAGTTCCATAGAAGCATCATGGGTCCATTGGCCTTGGCTCCCCATCAATGAGTCACTGTGTTCTGATTCCCTAGAGAAAGGCTTTCGCTTGCTGGAAGCCTTGGAGAGCCTAGAGACGCTTGGAGACTTGGGTTGGTGAAGACTTGGGCTAGGGAAGCACATGTCAGAGCACTGTACACTGAATCTAGAGTCCAACAGAATCCCAGTCTTTGTTAGACCCCCAGGGTCTTCATTTGGAAATAGGGGGTTCATCGTCCTGGCTGACATGAGGATGACTCAGGAGGAAAGCATATACACTGCGGATGGACAGAGAAAGGGGAATGGCAGAAGCCTGAGACCCCTTGCACAGCCCTGGAGCCTCTAGGTCCTGAGCTTTACCCTGGGACCGGAAAGGGCCACTGCCTTCGTGGCAGCCACATGAAGGTGGTGATTTTCTGTGCAGATTTCATGCCTGTGGCTCCAGGGCTAGTGCTGGACACCAGGCAACAGGCAGCCTCCTGGGTCAGCGGTGCCCACCGAGTTTTGCTGGGGAAACTGGACCAGGGAAAGGTCATGCAGAGTCATTGTGCATTTCCCCTGCCTCACATTCCACAGGAATCTCCCATACTCCCAGTTATCTCCACAGAGTAAGCTGGTCAAACTCGAGATGGAGTGGCCAAAGGTGCTTCCATTCATTCATTCAGTAACTGCTCCAAGCACTCACCTCATGCTTGGCCATCTGGTGGGCCCATGTGCAAGACTTACAATGACAAAGTGGTCCCTGCCTGCCAAGTCTTCACAGTCTGGAGGGGAGAGGAACACAGTGATGAAGGACAAGACATGTGAAAACTAGGGCAAGCGCTGTCATCATGAAAAGAACGAGTGTGCTGTGAGGACAGGCTGGGGAGTCATCGGAGGGTATGAGAGGCCTCCCTGACGTGACATTTGCTGGGGCCAGAATGACAAGAACGAACCACACTGCACATGACTGCAGGGCGTCAGGGGGAAGATACTGTTGGTGCAGAGAATACGAGACACTGAACGCATTTGGTGCCCAGAGTCGGTGTAGCATTCACGAAGTTCCATTCAGCATGGAACTGGTCAAATCAGGCCTAGGTGCATCGAGTTGAATGACATTGTTTCTTAGCCATCGAGGCTCATCTCAGGGTCCATGCGAATTCAGTCTTTCAGAGTTCTATCTCCAGCTTGGAGATGTCCAATGTGGGTCAGTCCTTGGGGCTGTGGGAACGGTTGAGCCAAAGGAGCCCTGGCCTTTGGTTGCAGGACCACATGGACATCCAGAGGCCTAGGACCTTGGCGGCGGTCCACTGGAGACCGATTTGCTTGGAGGCTGGGCCAGACATATTAGAGGGGAGCTGGCCTCCTTGTTGGGCCTAGGGGACGGGAAGACACCCATCTCTATGCCATATTAGCCTCATTCCCATTGCCGAAATAGTGACAACACTTTGCTCATGGTATAGCCATTCCCTCTCCCTTACTGTGTTTCTCACTCTGCATTCATTCATGCTTAGGAACCATGCAGCCGTCACTCACTAAGCTGACACTCCTTGGTAGGCCTCAGACTCCGAATCTGCTCCAGCGCTCAGTGAGAGATATCAGGCTCTGCTCCACCAAAGGAATGAAGGCCTCGTGTCCCTTGGTTCTTGCTTGGCGCTGGGGCTGCTGTGCTATGTAAGGCAAAGGGGAGCCGGCTCGCCTCACTGACCTGGATGATTCGCTTGCCTTCCTTCTGAGAAGCAGAAAGTCAGCACATGGGCAGTAGGTAAAGGGGGGTGGGGTAGGCCTGGAAGAGCCCTTTCCGGGAATTAGGAAACTAAGTCCTTGTGGCAGACTCCTGAGCAAGAGCCAGCAGAAGCCAATAGCTACAGCTCAAACACTGCTGCCTCCCTCAAGTGCCTGAAGAAGCAGGAGGGGCAGACCAAAGCCAGAATTCACTCTGTCCCAATGAAAATATGCAGGATTCTAGCTGACAGGGCTCCCAGCTGTAGTTGCTCAGGGGCTCCCTTGGCCTAAGCCCACAGTCGTTTGTTTATCCGGATACAACCCGGTTCACAGGAGACTGCACTGGGTACTTCATTCTCAACATTCTCCAAATCTCACGTGCCATGAGCCCTGGCACGCTGTGTCCCCCACTTAGCCCTTTTTGTGAAGAAAGTTCTCCATGGAATTGATTCAGAGCCACTTTCTTAGAGCAATATCCTCTTGTTTCAGCTTGGGAGTTTCGTGGTGTCCTTGGGGTGGTGATATAGGTATTGCTTTGGACCCTTCTCTCTTTCATGGGAGAATTACGAGGCTGTCCCCAAACCTAGGGTGTGGAAAGATGCCCAGGGAGATTGCTTGAGGGAAGTTTCAGCCAGTGTTTAGGGAGGGTCCGGCCTCCTGTGTGAGACAAGAGGAAGGGATGTTGGAGATCTCTCCTTCCTCGATTCGACCTGTGCCCATGTGAATGGAGAACTTTGCCTCACCTGGTAGTCACTCCTCTCCCAATGTGGCTTTTTTCACTTGCTCGGTTCACACAGCAAGACCACATGGCTGTCTCCTACACAACCATGTTCCAAGGATTGGAAGTGAGTTTCCAGTCAGTTCCTGAGCCAGTGCGGGGCTCTCAGAGTCTGGATGCTGCAGAGGAGACCGCACCCTTATGTCCCTGAGCTCTTTTTCCTCAGCAGGCTATTCTAACGATAGTAATTAATTGCTCTTCTTTTGAAACCAGGGGTTCCCTGGAATCCTTTCAGAGCCAGTGTCTCAGAGCCCTCTCGTTTCCTATGAAGCGGGGAGTCCGGTACCATTTTGGTGAGTGTGCAATAGGCGTGGCCACAGGGAGACTGGGAGTTGGCTTGCAGACTTTCTGGACATCCCCAGGCCTAGAGCACCTGCAGGTGCCCGCTGGAGAATGCTCGTGTAGGCTAAGCCACACGTTTCAGGAAGGGAGCCGTCCTCCTGCCTGGATCGAGAGTTAAGTAAGATAGGTATCTCCTGTGCAGATGGATGCTCTTCCCTTAGGAGATGCAGAACTTGGGCCCTGCTTGTCCTCATGTCCATCCCATTGCTGCTTTTCTAGCTAGGTCTCAGTTCATGTTCCAGACCCTGGGGTGATTACATACACAGTCATGGCTGTAGGACTGGTGCCAGTCTCCCAATCAGTTCTGTAGGAAATTGAATGCTCTCTGGCTTTAATTTCCAAGACGAAACCTGTCCCTTCTGGCCCTAAGCACACGGTGTTGCTTAGCTGGCTAGAGGATGCACAAACATAGGTCTCCAGTTGTCCCCCAGCCCTCAGCGCCACTAAAGGAGATCCCTTCATTTTGGAGGACAGCAGGTGTTCACGTAGGCAGGATACTCAGGGTTGTGACCAGCACAGAAAGTACCTTTGGATGGGATCCTGCACCAAGTCCCACTTTCAAGCCCTTGCCCAAGGGGCGGGAGGACACCCCTGCTACAGCAGTTTCACTGCTGCCCCCATATACTGAAGGCAAGCGCAGGACACATACCAGGAGCCAGGACTTTCCCGCTGACCGTGAGGAAAGAATCCGGGTAGGCTCCTTGCTGACAGTACTTTCAGGTGGAACTAATAGATGGCAGGATTTGCCAAAGCCCACAGGTGTTTCTCCATCCTCAGTCAGTGTGGGAGCTGGGGAAGACCATGCTAGCCTTGTGACCCTCTGCATTAACTCATTCTTATCCCTGATTCAGAACTCTGCCCTCATCTACCCATTTTCACCCCATTTGTTCTATATTCACTCTGAGCCCTCCCTGGAGTCCACTCCATGTGTTTCTCCAACAGTCATACCCTGGACTCTCCACTGGGGAACCTAATCCATTCTTTGTGACCCTGGAATAATTGGCCCAAAGGGCCCCTGGCACTTCAGCACGATAGATGTTCCTGTATGCTTGTTCATCTCTGCAGGAGTCTTCCAGAACTCAGGTTTCTGGCCGAGTAGGCCTGCGTTGTTGTTTTGGTTGGTCATAGAAGAACCTTCACAGCTTGGCAGGTGTCAAGCACCTTTAGAAGACAAGATACTGTAAGGTGGGAAGTGATTACAGTCTGTGAATGATCCTCAGGGCAAGGTCTCTTTATTGTAAAGCAGTGCAACCTTAAAGATTTGTGAAGGGACAAAACTGCCATGCTCTGGTACATCCCTCTGCATTTCTGCAGACACGAAGCATACTGGCCAGCACCTTGACCAGTACATGCTTATTAAAGGTTATTCCTGGCTTCCTTTGAACATTCCTACCATGTAGATCCATTACACGTGAGGTCTCATGTGTGAGAGCACGTGAAAACTCCAAAAGTCGGCTGTGAGGAGTGAATTCTCAAGAAAGCTAACACCAGGTGATGCCCCAACGGGATCCACCCTATCTGCCAGTTCCTGCCTTCTGCCACTATGCTTGGGCCTCATGAGTATCTATTCGTTCAAGTAGGAACTGTCACTATGGAGCATACTGAAGGAAGATAGCAGTGCACAAATCAAAGCCTTGAGGGCCACGATAAGAGCGTGGAATGAATGTGTTGGACCGCTGAGATTGCTGAGGCACTGCCTTCATGCACAGGGCTGTTCGCGCCTAGGCACCTGACCCAGAAACCTCCTTGTGGTGGTCAGCTGCACCCAGCCCCGAGGCCTGTGGTCCCGCTGGCACGTCCGGGCCACAGATGCAAGGTCAATCCGAGTCTGAGATAGCGCAAGCCCTGCCAATAGCAGAGACAGGGCTGCCTTGCTTGGGGCCCGACACATCCAGCATGCACACGCCTGTGGGAAAATCTATCCCTGGGCACGGGTATAGTGAGTGACAGCTCCATGCTTCCTAAGTCTAAAAGGGAACAAAGTTAGACCTGGAGACCTGGGAAGGCAGGAGCCATAAGGAAGGCCAAACTACAAGAATTCCACTGGGAATGGGAACAATCCGGAAAGGGGATGTGTCATTGCATGTCCCCTCAGCCAAAAAAGGAGGTCAGCTCCCTTCCCAGCAGTCAGGCCCAGGCCAAGTACAAATGTCTAACCTGGGCCCTTCCAATGCCCCAGGCTTCTGAATGCCTACGTGGTGTTGAAAACAACTTGCCGGGGTGCCTGTCACCAAACCTGTCACACAGTCCCGATGTTGGGACAAGGATCCCCAGCTGAACACCGAGGCTATTCTTCTCAGAGACTATATGGGATGGACCACAGAGAGGAACTCGTGTCAAAATAGGGTGGAAAAACTGTGAGACTAGATTCACCGACGGCCAGAGTGCTTCACTAGGAATCAGAGTGACATGACATGGAAAACAAAGTGCCTAGTGCCATCTCCCAGCAAGCTAGCCCTCTCAGGAATAAGCAACACCTGTGGGCTTTGGTGAAGGGCGCTCTTAACAGGCTACATGAAATTGCCTGCAATGTTCCTTCAGGAAGAGAGGGTAAGTCCTGGCTGTTTCTTGCCCTTTCCCCTTAGAGGACAGGGGCAGCAGTGATTCAGCTCTGGCTTTTTGGGGCTCCTGGCCGAAAGTCTAGTGGTTAGACCTCGACCGGGTCCAATCATCACTTCAGAGACCCTTTGAACACTCTCCAGAGTTCCAATGCAGGAGCCTTCAAATCTGCAGTATGAAGGAACCCCTCTCTGCTTGGGGAGACAGGACAGCTAGCTACCCATGCCTGCAATGACCCGAGCTGACTAAGCACCAAGCCCCCAGGGACACAGGGGCCTGCTATCCTCTGGGATACCAGACACTGAGAGCTGTCCATTGGTTCAGGAAGTGACTGGGTACTCCAAACCAATGCCTAGACCTGGGCTGTGTACCTGACACAGACACCTGGATCCTGGAAAGTTCTAGTTTCCAACGAGTATGTTCCTCTGAGACTCTTGCTCTGGACGACACCCAAGTGGAACCTAGTCTGAGGAGAGAGCAATCAAAAGCAAAGAGGCACCCTGGGGACCCAGGTTCATCATTACAGAAGAGAATGGGCTCCAGTTAGAATTCGGTGCCTACTCCTAGCTCCCGGCAAGCTGACTGTCTAGCAAGTGAGAACACCTGAGGGCTGTCGTCAAAGGAAACCTCCATTGGCGACACCTGGGCCAGAGTCTGCCCTGAGAGGAGACCAGCTCCTTCTCTCAGGGTATCCGGCTGGTCCAGGGTTTCACCTGCGTGAGGGTTGGTCTGGGCGCGAGAAAAGACGCAGAGTCAGTCTCTTGGAAACAGCCTCTTATCAGGACTGCCTGAAGTTTGTTCTTCCTCCAGGCTTTTTCTACATTTTCTCTCAGCACGTCAAGTATACATCTTGTAAAGACTGACAGGATGAAATCATTCCAGTCTCTCAAAGTTCCTAGTGAAAAAACACTGAAAACATTCTACGCATTCCATAATACTTCGAAGAATGATTTGTATTTTAGATTACATAGAAAGTTCGAACAATCAGTATATGAGGGTGAAAAAACAGTTCCCATGCAGTCAGAATGTAACTGATGGCCACATTCTGATAAATATCATGGTTTGAAAGGGTAAGCACAAAGTAGATGGATATTCATGAAGGCTCTGGCTAGAGTCAATAGGTTATGTGGAAAACGTGTTTTTCTCTAAAGTTGCTCCCTAAGATGATCTATTATGCACTGACCATTCATAATGTCTTCACCCTAAACCTGCAGCAATGACCACATTCCTGAGAGTCAGGCAGCATTCTTCAAACGACACTTCAGAAGAGAATATCCTTCGCAGGTACAGGAGCATCTACCTGAATGGATCTGATTTTGTATCCATGACAATCCCCACTAAGAAATCATTAGAAGCAAAATATATGTAAGAAACCGCAGCCCAAAATTGACCTGGGGAGAGAAAGCCCTAAAAGGCCCATCTTCGCCTTGCAGCTCTGCAAACAAAGACGTCTCTTCCAGGTTCTTTTTACTCCACCTGGGGTTACAAGGGCTTGAACCTCACTTCTTCAGCTCGCAGCCCTGCAATCGAGGTCTTCTGTTCGAGGCCATCCATGCTTCCCCCTGAGGTCCAGGGGCTTGGGCCTCAGGCCTTCACGGAACGGCCTCCTGCACACCTGAGAGTGCCATTCGGCAGGAGGTCTATATTCTTCCTCCAGAAACAGAGGGAAAAGTGTCCTGCCCATCAGGAAATAGATGCGCCATTGATGGAGAGGCAAACGGTCCCTGCTCCAGCTGTTTCTCAAGTGTTTGGAACCTGCACCTGAGGCAGCCATTCTTTCAAGAGACCTTTTGGTGCCGACCAGGGCCTGAGGCCTAGTGTGCCTAGGGGAACCATCTGTGAGATGGAAGGAAAGAAGGTCTACCCTTCCCTGCGCTTACGAGGGCTGGCCAAGCAAGAATTCTTCCAGTGGGACTTGAGAAAGGGACGAGAGGCTTCTGGCACTGAGTGCATTTCTTCCCCTGATCTACAGTGGACAGTCACCAGTGGTTTCGGTGGAACGGGTTTCACACTTAGGTGTTTGGAATCAGGCTCCGTGGAAGTATTCCTTGAACGGGCAAGGCACTGACTACTTCTGGAAGCGAAACGCCTGTGTGGGACCCATTGGATTTTCCATATGAAGCCGTCTCAAGCAGGCCGGGGAAGGAGGCCTACTGGGGAACCATGAATGCCAAACCCCACAAGGTCAGTAGCAGGGAGTTCATCGTTCTTTGGGGATATCAGAAACAGACTGCTCTAGGCGAGCCTAGGGCTGGAGTGGGAGTCGGCCACCAATCCCTGGGCTTTCCTTCTGGGAGTCAGAGCCTGACCACATTTCAATGTGACTCAAGGTGTCTGGAAGAATCAGCCATGGAGACATCACAGCTTAAAGGCTTTCATTTCAGTAGACAATAGGAGAAAACTCAGGAGAACCAGAGAACCTCTGTTGCTCTTCTCCCTGCAAGTGACGATGCTTCCTCCAGATTCTCTGGCTTTGCCAACACTCTAACGTTTCGTCTGGCACCTCCAAGTGCCCTATGTCTTTCTCTTGTCCAAATATTTCTCAAAGGCAAGGCCCGAGGGCCTTTCTGCCCACCCCAGGCCAGAGTCAGGATGCCTTGGCCAAGCTCCTCAGGCAGAATGAGGGGACATTGCTCTTAGGTGTGGCCTCGAATTCCCCATAGTGGGCACTTACTTCCAAACAGAGCAAGCGCCTGCGAATGGATACACAGAAAGCAGAAGGTCTTCATGTCAGATGAGCATGGGAGAATTCTGAGAACAAAGACAGAGGCACAATGTGGCAAGCTGGCTCTTTTCTGAATGAACAAACACACGTGGGTTGCGTAAATGGCAATCATCCATGTGCTGGATGAGGGAGCACAAGGAAAGCTGAGGGCCATACGCCAGCTAGCATTACCTGTCCCCACCGCCAGGAGAGATCTGTGTGACATTCCTCGGGCACTCCTGGCTGTCCAAGCGCCAACGAGAGGACAGAAGACAAATGCTGAAACTGATGGAGCCTCCATCAATTGACCGCATCTTAGGAAATTACAAGAAACAGCCAGGGGCTTCATCTCCAGAACCCCATAGACTCAGTTTCCTGGAGCGCCCAGATCAGCCTGCCCTCCCTAGGGATGTGAGGAACAAAGGCAAGAAGGAAATGGCAGAGAAAAGAGCATTTCCTGGGGTGTCTGGGTCCCTGAAGCCTCCGATGTGAACTCAGGTCAGGATCTCACAGTGCCTGTGTTCCAGCCCCAGAGAGCAGAGAGGCTCTGTGCTGAGAGCGCAGCCTTACAGCCTGCTTCAGATTCTCGGTCTCCCTCACTCTCTGCCCCTCTCCTGGTGCTTATTCCCTCTGTCTTTCTCTGTCTCTATCTATGGCTCTCCTTCTCTGTCTCTCTTGTTTCTCTCACACACTCTCTCTCTCTGTCTGTCTCCCTGTCTCCCCTCTCTCTCCAAAAATAAACAAACATTTAAAGGGAACAAATATAAGTTCCTTGTCACCTACAGCCCCTTGACAAATACTTGAGGCTGGCAGAGTAAAATGTTTCTCCAGCAACCCCTAATTGTCCTTATTTAAATGCTATGCCAGGGGGCAAATCAACTCTAGCTTGACAATAGCTAGCCAGGCAGCAGTCTGGGACTCCTTAGCATGTGAAAGCCCCCTTGTGAACTTGCCAGCTGACCTTGCCTTCCCCAAAGCCAAGGTTAGAAGCAGGTATTCTTCACCTGGTTTTCATAAAAGTAAGAATTCTTATAATTAAGAACAAGAATAAACCAGAAGCAACACACTGAGGCCCAAAGGTATTCAGCTCAGGTAAAACGGAATCATGCTGGGACTGCTGCCTTGAGCTCCATTACCTAGCAAGCTTGCTTTCCTGAGAGTAAGAAGGAAACACCTGGCTGGTTGGGATGAAAGGAAACAGCAGGCACAAGAATGTCTCAGCCTCCCAGCAAACAGGGACCTGACACGGAGGCTTTTCTTTCCAGAGGGCACATGTATTCCTGCTGGCACTGCTCATTAGGTTCCTACGCAAGGAACTGAGCCCTGAACGCCACGAACTGTAGTCTTCTCTGTAGGTTTTCCTTCTTTGTCTCACATATAGAGTAACTGTTATGCCCAGAATTCGGGGACCCCAAGAACCACCAGGGAGCCGAGTCCGATGCAAGAACAAAGAGCCTTTAATCGAGCTAGCTCGAGCTCAATCTCCTACCGCACCGACGCAGCGGTGGGTCGAGAGAGAGAGCCCGGTCCAAAAACACAATAGTTTTAAAGGGGTCTAGGGGCAGTGGGAGGGGTGATGGTCGTGACCCTAGCCAATTGGCTGAGGAAGGGTCCATAGGTCACTGGGCGTGGTTCTTTTGGAACCTGGAAGTTGCAGGTTTTGAGCAGGCACTGGGGACTCAGGGTGGAAGACAGGAAACACAATGGAGTCAGTCCCAGTTTGCCCTTAAGCAAAATGGAATCAGTCCCGTTTTGCCCTTACATTCCCCCCTTGTCTTGTGGCTTATGGACCCAATCATGGGTCCAGGTGCTTTTTTTATTTTGCCCTCTTCTATTACTAGGGACTTGCATTGAGCATGGAGGACCATCAATTGGACGGCCCCCACGTGATCCCTGACAAACTGGACCAGCCTGTTGGTGATACAGGGCCCAAGGGTTAGTAACAGAAGTAGGATGACGAGGGGTCCAGCATCCGAACATGGGTGTATGGACCCAGGTCGCGATGTCATCTTTATCCCCGAGGTAGGCTAGCCAGTTAATTAACTCCAATCATTATAGTTAAGCTAACAATAAGTTATCTAGCCTCAATTTCTTACCACACTCCTGACTTGAAACCCACAGCAATAATCACATTCCTGAGGGTCTGGCATCAGTCTAAATAGATAAACTCTTCAGAGATTTTATTTCCATGATTCTCAAGTATGGCAGCATATGCTGGTTTAATAGGGGAAGAAGCTCTGGAGCCACTCTTATTTTTCTATGGCCCGTCTTTTTCAGAATATTAGGATAAATCTTAAATCAACATAGAGGCCCAGTGACCCTATAGCCAGGTGTCCTGGTGACTCTTTCCTGACCGTTGCCTGTCTTAGGTCGCCCCCCGCTGTGAGGAGTCTTACCCGTCATTGGCTAACCGGCCCTCCTTCAGAGTCAGACCAGCCATTATGTTCTTGTCGTATTACAACCTGGCATTTGCTTCCAGGCACCCCCATCCACCGATGAGGGTCCCGGTCTAGGGCACTGCCTTATGGGCCTGAGTTTTTTCCTTAGGTAGTATCACCAGGGCCAGTATCTTCTGGTCTCCAACATCTCCCCTTTTCCTGTTGAAATAGATTTTATGCTGCCCCTTAAATTTTAAAGATAACAAAATTAGAATGGAAACTCCGATATTGACCATCATGGAAACAAAAGTGATGAACAAAGTTAGAAAGATTATTATCCAGACCCACAGTATGTGTTTCTATACTTTATCCCAGGAATGTTCAGTCCTATTAAAATACAAAGGAGTAACCCCACTTTTAGGTCACATGAGAGCATCACTGATCTCCTGGATGACTTGTACTAATGCAATTAGATAAAACACAATCGGAATAAGAAATGTAAAAATGTAGATCCTCATTAATTTCTACCCTAAATTTCCCAGAAGTAAGACTAAAGTACAAAAGAACATCTGAGGCCTGGACACAGGCTGAAACAACATAGAGAAAACGTCGCAGGGGTCAAGGGGGTCCCTTGACTCTCAACAAGGCGAATTGTTCTGCAAAGAGAGCTTGCTCAGGGCCCTGGAGAGCAGTTATCCTCCATCTCCGGTAGGTAGAGGGCAGTGGAGGCGTCGGGGTGATGTTGCAAAGAGCGTCTCTGCATCTCCCTTTGGGTTATCCTTTGAAGAACCGGAGGAGAGATGGCGGTGGCTTGGGGAGGCCGGACATAGGGCTGTACCAATCTATCAGGAATCTACAGAGGGGAGTCCACGTCCTGTGGAAATACACAAGCATACCCTCGCCCCCGGGTTAACACTACATCCTATTAGATCTTTTGAAGGCGGCTCGTGTATAAGCAGGGCATTGTCCCTTTTGATTGCCCTGGGAATTCCCAAGTAGGAAAAGCATAGACAAAGATGCTGGATCACATCCTTAAAGGCCTCTCCTGTATGTGCCAAGGCAATAACATGAGAAAAGATCCACACACATGCACATAGGAAAGTTTACCAAAAGATAGAACATGAGTAACATTCATCTGCCAAAGATCATTAGGCCTCAGGCCTCTAGGGTTCCAATTGACCTTTGCTATAGTCAATTACTAGGTTTGCCCCCTTTGTTAGTAAAGTAGCCAGCAGTACCGGATAGGATGTAACTATCTTTCTGGGTGTGGAGGGCAGATGTAACCATTTAAAGGTGCCTCCCGTTAAGCCTCATTAAAAGCCTGCAAAACCAAACTGGTTTTAAAGCTTCATCCACAAACCTTTTGACATAGGGTGGGGCTATTTTTCATGCCCTGAGGCAAACCTTTCCATTGATACCTCTGAAAAGGCCACCTAAGGTTCTCAGAAGGCAGGCTAAAGGCAAATCTAGGGTGACCTTCCCGATCTAGGGGAATAATGATATCGCCAACATTTTTTTCAGCCTTTGGATCAAAGGAGGAGTAATTTTTACCACTTGATAAAGGTACAATCCTGTGTACTTTTAAAATCCATGTCTTTAAACCTTAGTCTGTCCTGACCACACATAATATTCCTTTTTAAAGGTTTTTTCCTTTATGAAGCTTTTACAGTTTTTCTTTGGCATTTAAATTTTGTCCCGCCATTTCTTTTTAAATAACCAGTCTCATTGAGGACAAAATTACTTTTTTTTACCTTCACCAAAAGCATATTTTTATTATATCTTTTATATCTCCTACTTTTTTACATACAGAGTTGTTTTTATTTCCATCAGTCCTAAATACACTTCCCAGAGCTTTAACTGCTAGAAACCTTAGTCTTCAGTAAGCTAAGTAGTAACCAATTGTGAACTCTGTTATATCAGAATTTGCTAGATGGCAAACTTATGAATCGATTAAGCAGAAAGCATGTTTTTCAACAGTTCCCAATATCCTTAGTTTTTGCAACAGGTCCAAAGCACAAACCTACATTTAGTAATTAATGCTTCCGCTTCTTATCTCGTTAGATAGCCAATGATTTCAATTTCAAGTTCTCATGCAAGCCAAACTTTTAACACTTTAGGTCACCAAGGACTTTGAAAGATATCTTAACATTTACCCATGAAAACTATGATGCAGACCAAGTTAACCATTACTTTCAGGCTTCCTTTTGCTAACAAATTGGAACAGAGATAACTTAAGTTTGTTTGACCTTCAGTAAATCTTAGTAAAATAAAGTTTTATATTTAATGCTGATAACTTTAAGACGGATCCATCAAACCTAAATTCGTTTAAACACCAAATATGTTTCATTTACTATTTCAGTCCTGGGAACTTTGTTAAAACCTTAGGAAGTCATTATAAAGCACATCCTAATAGGATTACAGATCATTACAAATCTTAAAACTCTTATTTATTTCACCAAAGGTGGCAGTAAAAGATCCTAACAGCCAATGTATACATCATACGTCTGTTAGCAAAACCTAGCTCCTTTAACATTGAGATGTTTTTACTGAGCAATTAAAGACCTGATAAAGATGAAACCTAAAACTTTGGTTTCCCGTAGAAAAGAGAAAAATCTTCGTTCACATTATCTTATCAAGAGCAGAGTAGTCCAAGAAAACTTTGTGTTTTAAATGGAGAGAAAAGCAGAATTTCAACTTTACACCAGTGTATTTTTAAAATCCCATTCATCTCAACCTTACTTAGTATTTACCTTAACAATATTTTATCTATGTCCCCTTAAAAGTTTACCATTGTTAAGTTTCTCCCATGAAACCAGTGAGGAAATTTAAAGCTTAAAGATGCAGGTTTTTTTCCTTTCAACAGTGTGGGGGTGGGGAGCGGAATGCTACCTGAGGCATTGAAGAGCCAGAGACCTAGGCCCCACCCCAGGCCACCCCAGGCGGGGGCAGAAACGGAAGGAGGGGGAAGGGAGGACAGAATGGGCTCAGTAGCCTAGAGGCTTGAAGGCAGATTACAGCGGCCTGAAGGAAGATTGAAGCACACAGGGTAAAGAGCTTTACATGGTCCTAAAGTCCGTCCTCTAGATTCTTGGTTAGGACCTGGATGGGGTGGCCCTTGCCATCGGTGACCTGAGGCCCCCCTTGTCTGAAAGTACCCAGGACTTCTCGCTGGCTAACTTTCCTCATGGGGTGTGGAGGACTGAATGTTATGCTCCAGTGTCGACAAGGAAGTCAACAGGAGTCCCCTCCACTTTAAGAGTTACCCTGGGCTCGGAGAGAGGGTCCGAACCCCGACTCCCCTAATCACTCGGTTTACCTAGCTCTAAGACTTTTACTCGATTAGCCTTGCTTCTCTTCCCAGCGGCCTTTTTCAGACATTCTTGGGCCCAATGCCCTATCTCCTTGCAGTATGCACACTGATCTTTCTGCAGCCTCTGCTTCCCCTCCCATTTAGAGTCTGGCGATAGACCCGGAGCCTCTCCTTACCTTCTGCCATGTTAAAATCTCACTCGGGCTGATTTAAGGGGAAGGAGTTACCTGAGCCTGGTTGGTGGTGGGATTCCCGCTTCCCATTCTCGGAACAGCGCCCGCCTCCCCCGGAGGGGGAGGCTGGAGTTTCTCTGGCCCCCTGGAGGGCAGATACGGTGGAGGAAAGATAAATTCTTCTTCGGTCCCCCCTTGTAGGACAGGGTAGGGGGATGCTGAAGGCTGGATAGGACTTTTCTCGTCCTTTTTTCTCTCCGTCCACTGCAAAGCAAAAATGGGTTTAATTTCCAGGCGACGCGGGGGCAGAAAGGGTTTAAGCCAAGAGGGTGGGTCATCTAAAGGAGTAGTTTGAGTCCGTCCCACAATGTTCATCCAGCAAGTCCACAAAATGACACAAAAAAACACAAAAACAGACAAACAGAGTGTACCTAGAAACAATCCTGACGGCTTCCCTCACAAGCAGCCCCTTCAGACCCTTGGCGGAAACCTCCCGGTCCTTCAGAAAATGAACTCACATAGCCACAAAACAACACAGAAAAACACAAAAACAGACAGAGGGCCCCTAGAAACAATCCTCCAATTCCGCGGAAGCAAAACCGAAAACCAGACGACGGCCTCACGCCGACCGGCGGGAGCGACCCGCCTCGTCCCAGACCTTTGAGGGGATTCCACGTCCCTCCAGATGAGGGGATTCCACGTCCCTCCAGACGGAGGATTGGAACGTCTTCCAAATCCTCCGGCCCTGGTCCACCCGTGCGTCCACTTAGACCGTATAGGGCCTTACCAGAAGTTGAGCTCACACAGAAGAGACAGACAACAGAAAGACATTGACCATGGTCAGTCAGGCTCTTCGGGTCGGGAGTCCCTCGAGGGTTTTGGGGTATCCCGGGCGAGCCCCCATATGTTATGCCCAGAATTCGGGGACCCCAAGAACCACCAGGGAGCCCAGTCCCATGCAAGAACAAAGAGCCTTTAATCGAGCTAGCTCGAGCTCAATCTCCTACCGCACCGACGCAGCGGTGGGTCAAGAGAGAGGGCTCGTTCCCAAAACACAATAGTTTTAAAGGGGTCTAGGGGCAGTGGGAGGGGTGATGGTCTTGACCCTAGCCAATTGGCTGAGGAAGGGTCCATAGGTCATTGGGCGTGGTTCCTTTGGAACCGGGAAGTTGCAGGTTTTGAGCAGGCACTGGGGACTGAGGGTGGAAGATAGGAAACACAATGGAGTCAGTCCCAGTTTGCCCTTAAGCAAAATGGAATCAGTCCCGTTTTGCCCTTACATAACATAGGAACATGCAGTCTCAATAAGTGGTCTCACTTTCCAAGGTCCTGAGGGATGGTGTCACATATATGTGAAGCCAGGTTGCCTTGAGGGATTTTTTTCCGATGTCTTTAGGGAGCGGACCCTACCCCATTCTCGCCTTAATGCTCAGATCCCCTGTCTAGCCTCACAGAGCACCATCTTACATTAGAGGTCGATATTTTTATCACTACTTTACATGAGTGGCCGTCTTTCTTTTTTCTGTCTCTCTCTGTAAACTGTTCCCAATGAGACCGGAGGCAGATCATACAAGGAGGTTAGCACAGCAGGGTCATATGAAACACCCTCTGACATTTAGGAATCTAATTCCCATGAGGCTTTTGAATCCTCCGAGAGTTGAAAACCGTCCACCAAATAAGTGTCCGCTGTTCCACCTGTTTCCGGTCTGGACGGGGCATGAGCCACCTTTTCTTTTTGTTCTGTGATCTCCTCTGTGACTTCTTCCTCAGCATCTATCTCTAGGCAGCAGGTGTTCAGGTTCAATTTTCCACAAACACTTCTCTCAGAAGCCAGCATGGAACCTAAGGCCACACAAGTTGGGTAGATGGCATCGTCCATCTTGGTTCGTTGCTTGACTACAAACCAAAGAGCTCAGGCATTTTCCTTGGTGATCATTTTTGCAGAACTCCTTGAAGTCTACTTATGTGCTTTAGCCTGTAGATGGGAGTGTAGTGGCCCCAATATGCATCGACTGTCTAGAAGGCAGGGCCATACTATTGGATTCTACGCTCGGGAGGCCATTTCTTCTCTTTTCCATCGTGAATTTGTAAGGCACGCTGCTCCTTTGAGGCTCCCTGTCCATTACACTTGAACTCCCAAATGTTGTTCTCTGGCAAGTGGGAGCAGGAAGAAAGATGCACAACGTTTCCAGCACATATGACCCTGTCCAAACCGAGGAATGGACAATACAGTGTGTTCTTTCCCATACCTAGTACAGTCCACCTGGGAACTGCCATTTGATGGCTGTGTTGACAGTGTCTAAGGCCTCTCAGAGGTGGGAGAAGTGAGACAATGGGTGGGGACCCGGCTCAAGGTGACAAGGCTTTCAGGTGGAACTTTGAGTTGGCCCTGTATGCCAAGCCCATATGTGTTTCTCCTTCCTGAGTCAGTCTGCGCGCTGGGGAAGGCCATGCTAGTGTCGTCACTCCCTGCGTTATGTCGTTCTTATCCCTGATTCAGAGATCTCGCCCTCCTTCCACCCATCCCCCCCCCACCCCCGCTTTGCTCCATTTTCAGTTTGAGCCCTGCCTGGAGTCCACTCCGGGCGTCTGTCGTACAGTCATAGCCTGGGCTCTTCCCTGGGGATCCTGCTGCATTCGTTGTGAGTGTGGCATATGTTGGACAAAGAGCCCCTGGCTCTTCAGCAGGCTAGATTTCCCTGTAAGCTTGTTCATCTCTGCAGGAGTCCCCCAAAACTCAGGTTTCTGGCCTCAGCAGGCCTGTGTTGTTGTTTTGGTTTGGCCATGGAAGATACTCAGAGTTTCTCTTGTTTCGAGCCCCTTGAAGAGACCAGAATAACAGTCAGTTGGGAAGATATTCCAGTAGGTGAATGATGCTCAGGGCAAGATCTCTTTCTCGGAAACCAGTACAACCTGTAGGGTATGTGAAGGGACAAGGTGACCCTGCTCTAGTAGTTCCCTCTGCATTTCTTGCAGACATATTGCACACTGGCCAGCATCTTGACTCAGTACATCCTTCCTCTAGGTAATTCCTGGCATTCTCTGACACATCTCACCACCCATTTCCATTCCACGTGAGGGCACACGGGTGAGGGCACTTGCGTCGTCCAATCCTGGGCCGAGAGGAGTGAACTGCTAAGGAGGCCAACACCAGGCACTGCCCCAATGGGTTCCACCCTATCTGCCAGTCCCTGCCTTCTGCCACTGTGCTCGGGACTGTTGTGGACCTAGTCCTGCCAGCCAGAACCTTCACCGTTGCTACAGTGGAGTATGCTGAAGGAGGACAGCACTGCACAGGCGGAAGCCATGCTGGCCACACGGAGACCACGCAATGGATTTGCTGGGGCACTGAGTGTGCCGAGGCACTGCCTTGATGCACGGGGCTGTTGGCGCCTAGGCACCTGACCCAGAAACCTCCTTGTGGTGGTCAGCTGCACCCAGCCCCGAGGCCTGTGGTCCCGCTGGCACGTCGGAGCCACAGATGCAAGGTCAATCCGAGTCTGAGATAGCGCAAGTCCTGCCAATAGCAGAGGCTGGGCTGCCTTGAATGGGTCCCGCCACATCCAACATGCACACGCCTGTGGGAAAATCTATCCCTGGGCACGGGTACAGTGAGTGACGGCTCCATGCTTCCTAAGTCTAAAAGGGAACAGAGTTAGACCTGGAGACCTGGGAAGGCAGGAGCCATAAGGAAGGCCAAACTACAAGACTTCCACTGGGAATGGGAACAATCCGGAAAGGGGATGTGTCATTGCATGTCCCCTCAGCCAAAAAAGGAGGTCAGCTCCCTTCCCAGCAGTCAGGCCCAGGCCAAGTACAAATGTCTAACCTGGGCCCTTCCAATGCCCCAGGCTTCTGAATGCCTGCGTGGTGTTGAAAACAACTTGCCGGGGTGCCTGTCACCAAACCTGTCACACAGTCCCGATGTTGGGACAAGGATCCCCAGCTGAACACCGAGGCTATTCTTCTCAGAGACTATATGGGATGGACCACAGAGAGGAACTTGTGTCAAAATAGGGTGGAAAAACTGTGAGACTAGATTCACCGACGGCCAGAGTGCTTCACTAGGAATCAGAGTGACATGACATGGAAAACAAAGTGCCTAGTGCCATCTCCCAGCAAGCTAGCCCTCTCAGGAATAAGCAACACCTGTGGGCTTTGGTGAAGGACGCTCTTAACAGGCTACATGAAATTGCCTGCAATGTTCCTTCAGGAAGAGAGGGAAAGTCCTGGCTTTGGGTCTGTTTCTTGCCCTTTCCCCTTAGAGGACAGGGGCAGCAGTGATTCAGCTCTGACTTTTTGGGGCTCCTGGCCGAAAGTCAAGTGGCTAGAACCCCACCGGGTCCAATCATCACTTCAGAGACCCTTTGAACACTCTCCAGAGTTCCAATGCAGGAGCCTTCAAATCTGCAGTATGAAGGCACCTCTCTCCGCTTGGGGAGACAGGCCAGCTGGCTCCCCATCCCTGCAATGACCCAAGCTGACTAAGCACCAAGCCCCCAGGGACACAGGGGCCTGCTATCCTCTGGGATACCAGACACTGAGAGCTGTCCATTGGTTCAGGAAGTGACCGGGTACTCCACACCAATGCTCGCACCCGGGCTGTGTACCTGACACAGATCCCTGGATCCTGGAATGTTCTAGTTTCCAACGACTATGTTCCTCTGAGGCTCTTGCTCTGGACGACACCCAAGTGGAACCTAGTCTGAGGAGAGAGCAATCAAAAGCAAAGAGGCACCCTGGGGACCCAGATTCATCATTACAGAAGAGAATGGGCTCCAGTTAGAATTCGGTGCCTACTCCTAGCTCCCGGCAAGCTGACTGTCTAGCAAGTGAGAACACCTGAGGGCTGTCGTCAAAGGAAACCTCCATTGGCGACACCTGGGCCAGAGTCTGCCCTGAGAGGAGACCAGCTCCTTCTCTCAGGGTATCCGGCTGGTCCAGGGTTTCACCTGCGTGAGGGTTGGTCTGGGCGCGAGAAAAGACGCAGAGTCAGTCTCTTGGAAACAGCCTCTTATCAGGACTGCCTGAAGTTTGTTCTTCCTCCAGGCTATTTCTACATTTTCTCTCAGCACGCCAAGTATACATCTTGTAAAGACTGACAGGATGAAATCATTCCATTCTCTCAAAGTTCCTAGTGAAAAAACACTGAAAACATTCTACGCATTCCATAATACTTCGAAGAATGATTTGTATTTTAGATTACATGGAAAGTTCCAACAATCAGTATACGAGGGTGAAAAAACAGTTCACATGCAGTCAGAACGTAACTGATGGCCACATTCTGATAAATATCATGGTTTGAAAGGGTAAGCACAAAGTAGATGGATATTCATGAAGGCTCTGGCTAGAGTCAATAGGTTATGTGGAAAGCGTGTTTTTCTCTAAAGTTGCTCCCTAAGATGATCTATTATGCACTGACCATTCATAATGTCTTCACCCTAAACCTGCAGCAATGACCACATTCCTGAGAGTCAGGCAGCATTCTTCAAATGTCACTTCAAAAGAGAATATCCTTCGAAGGTACAGGAGCATCTACCTGAATGGATCTGATTTTGTATCCATGACAATCCCCACTAAGAAATCATTAGAAGCAAAATATATGTAAGAAACCGCAGCCCAAAATTGACTTGGGGGGAGAAAGCCCTAAAAGGCCCATCTTCGCCTTGCAGCTCTGCAAACAAGGACATCTCTTCCAGGTTCTTTTTACTCCTACTGGGGTTACAAGGGCTTGAACCTCACTTCTTCAGCTCGCAGCCCTGCAATCGAGGTCTTCTATTCGAGGCTATCTATGCTTCCCCCTGGGGTCCAGGGGCTTGGACCTCAGGCCTTCAAGAAATGGTCTCCTGCACACCTGAGAGTGCCATTCGGCAGGAGGTCTATATTCTTCCTCCAGAAACAGAGGGAAAAGTGTCCTCCCCATCAGCAAATAGATGCGCCATTGATGGAGAGGCAAACGGTCCCTGCTCCAGCTGTTTCTCAAGTGTTTGGAACCTGCACCTGAGGCAGCCATTCTTTCAAGAGACCTTTTGGTGCCGACCAGGGCCTGAGGCCTAATGTGCCTAGGGGAACCATCTGTGAGATGGAAGGAAAGAAGGTCTACCCTTCCCTGTGCTTACGAGGGCTGGCCAAGCAAGAATTCTTCCACTGGGACTTGAGAAAGGGATGAGAAGCTTCTGGCACTGAGTGCATTTCTTACCCTGATCTACAGTGGACAGTCACCAGTGTTTTTGGTGGAACGGCTTTCACACTTAGGTGTTTGGAATCAGGCTCCGTGGAAGTATTCCTTGAACGGGCAAGGCACTGACTACTTCTGGAAGCGAAACGCCTGTGTGGGACCCATTGGATTTTCCATATGAAGCCATCTCAAACAGGCCGGGGAAGGAGGCCTACTGGGGAACCATGAATGCCAAACCCCACAAGGTCAGTAGCAGGGAGTTCATCGTTCTTTGGGGATATCAGAAACAGACTGCTCTGGCAAGCCTAGGGCTGGAGTGGGAGTCGGCCACCAATCCCTGGGCTTTCCTTCTGGGAGTCAGAGCCCGACCACATTTCAATGTGACTCAAGGTGTCTGGAAGAATCAGCCATGGAGACATCACAGCTTAAAGGCTTTCATTTCAGTAGACAATAGGAGAAAACTCAGGAGAACCAGAGAACCTCTGTTGCTCTTCTCCCTGCAAGTGACGATGCTTCCTCCAGATTCTCTGGCTTTGCCAACACTCTATCATTTCCTCTGGCACCTCCAAGTGCCCTATGTCTTTCTCTTGTCCAAGTATTTCTCAAAGGCAAGGCCCAAGGGCCTTTCTGCCCACCCCAGGCCAGAGTCAGGATGCCTTGGCCAAGCTCCTCAGGCAGCATGAGGGGACATTGCTCTTAGGTGTGGCCTCGAATTCCCCATAGTGGGCACTTACTTCCAAACAGAGCAAGCGCCTGCGAATGGATACACAGAAAGTAGAAACTCTTCATGTCAGATGAGCATGGGAGAATTCTGGGAACAAAGACAGAGGCACAATGTAGCAAGCTGGCTCTTTTCTGAATGAACAAACACACGTGGGTTGGGTAAATGGCAATCATCCATGGGCTGGATGAGGGAGCACAAGGAAAGCTGAGGGCCAAACGCCAGCTAGCATTACCTGTCCCCACTGCCAGGAGAGATCTGTGTGACATTCCTCGGGCACTCCTGGCTGCCCAAGCGCCAAGGAGAGGACAGAAGACAAATGCTGAAACTGATGGAGCCTCCATCAATTGACCGTATCTTAGCACATTACAAGGAAAAGCCAGGGGTCTCGTCTCCAGAACCCCATAGACTCAGTTTCCTGGAGCCCCCAGAGCAGCCTGCCGTCCCTATGAAGAGAGCGTTTTTAAATTTCTTGTCCCAAGTGACAGCTCTGCATTAGTTTGAAGGCTGTTCTCTTTTCTGCTAAACATAAAGCGGTACTGTGTTAGAGATAGTGTGCTTACACTATCAGTAAGTAAGTCTACTCTGTGTGCAGACTTCTGCTTACTGTGAACCTTGTTAAGGGTTATGATTGCTGAGAATTCTGTTTTGATTGCTGTTTGCTGTGAACTTTTCTTGGGGTTCTGTGAGGCCTGTTTAGTTTGCTATGTATTGGACTAAGTTGCTGTGTGCTAAATCTTGTTAGGTATTAGATTTAGAGACTTAGGAATGCACTAGACTCCTGACCTGTTTGCTGTGATTACTGTGAACCCTGTTTGCTGTGTTAGAGAATTGCCATATTGTGAAAGTATAGTGCTCTTAAGGCTAAGGCCACTCCATTTTGGTTTAAGTTCCATCTTAGAGCAGTTCTGAGCCCCGAGTTCCAGGAAAACAAGTCACCTGGACTCTGCCCCTGGGTTTCAGGAAACAGAGTAGCCAAAAGGCCAGACCCAGATTAGCAGACCCTGTCACTACCCCGGGTGGGACTGGACCCTGATTAGCAGACCCTGCCTCCACTTTGAGTTCCAGGGAAACCACAGGAGGTCAGATTCCTAGAATAGCCCCTAGCAAAACTAATGAGTGTTCAGCCCACACCCGCTGACCATTTGAATCTGCGCGGGACCCCCAAACTAAGCCAATCCATAGCTAGCCCGCGCCCGCCAAATATGAAATACTCAATGAGAAACTAGCCCGCGAAAATACCAATCAATCAATTCAAAGCATCCCCATTCCCGCCCAAAAAGTGTACTCGAACCCTGATAAAAAGCCTGTGTAAACCTGGCTCAGGGCTCTTGCCACTGCACCGCTGCGTCGGGAGGTGGGAGAGTCCGAGCTCGAGCTTCGAATAAAGACCCTTTGCGTTTGCATCAGTCCCGGCTCCCCGGCGGTCTTCTTGGGATCCAGAATTTGGGACAACACCTAGGGATGTGAGGAACAAAGGCAAAAGGGAAATGGCAGAGAAAAGAGCATTTCCTGGGGTTTCTGAATCCCTGAAGCCTCTGATTTGAACTCAGGTCAGGATCTCACAGTGCCTGTGTTCCAGCCCCAGAGAGCAGAGAGGCTCTGTGCTGAGAGCGCAGCCTTAGAGCTTGCTTCAGTTTCTCAGTCTCCCTCACTCTCTGCCCCGCTCCCGGTGCTCATTCTCTCTCTCTCTTTCTCTGGCTCTGGCTCTGGCACTCTCTCTTTCTATCTCTCTTGTTTCTCACACACTCTCTCTGTCTCCCTGTCTCCTCCCTCTCTCCAAAAATAAATACACATTTAAAGGGATGAAAATGGAAGTTCCTTGTCACCTACAGCCCATTGACAAATAGTTGAGGCTGGCAGAGAAAAATGTTTCTCCAGCAACTCCTATCTGTCTTTATGGAAATGACTTGCCAGAGGGCAAATAAACTCTAGCTTGATAGTAGCTGGCCCCGCAGTAATCTGTTAGTCCTTAGCATATGAAAGTCCCCTTGTTAACTTGCCAGCTGACCTTACCTTGCCCAAATCCAGGGTTATATGCAGGTCTTCTTCACATGGTTTACATAAAATTAAGAATTCTTATAATTAAGAACAAGAATAAACCAGAAGCAACACACTGAGGCCTAAAGGTATTCAGCTCAGGTAAAATGGAATCATGCTGGGACTGCTGACTTGAGCTCCTTTACCTAGGCAAGCTTGCTTTCCTGAGAGTAAGAAGGAAACACCTGGCTGGTTGGGATGAAAGGAAACAGCTGGCACAGGATTGTCTCAGCCTTCCAGCAAACAGGGACCTGAGACTGAGGCTCTTCTTTCCAAAAAGCAAGTGTATTCCTGCCGGCACTGCTCAGTTCGGTTCCTATGCAAGGAACTGAGCCCTGAACCCCACGTAGTGTAGTCTTCTCTGTAGGTTTTCCATCTTTGTCTCGCATATAGAGTAACATAGGAACATGTAGTCTCAATAAGTTCTCTCACGTTACAGGGTCCTGATGGATGCTGTCACATATACGTGAAGCCAGGTTGCCTTGAGGGTTTTTTTTCCCCTGTCTTTAGGGAGCGGACCCTACCACATTCCCCACTTTGATGCTCAGATCCCCTGTCTAGCCTCACAGAGCACCATCTTACTTTAGAGGTCGATATTTTTATCACAACTTTACCTCAGTGGCCGTCTCTTTTTTTTCTCTCTCTCTGTAAACTCTGCTCACAGTGAGACTAGAGGCAGATCATACAAGCAGAGTAGCACAGCAGGGTCACTTTAAGCACCCTCTGAAATTTAGGAATCTAATTCCCATGAGGCTTTTGAATCCTCCAAGAGTTGAAAACCGTCCACCAAATTAGTCTCCGGTGTTCCGCCTGTTTCCAGTCTGGACTGGGACATGAGCCACCTTTTCTTTTTGTTCTGTGATCTCCTCTGTGACTTCTTCCTCAGCATCTATCTCTAGGCAGCAGGTGTTCAGGTTCAATTTTCCACAAACACTTCTCTCAGAAGCCAGCATGGTATCTAAGGTCAAGCAAACTTGATAGATGTCTAGTACATGTTGCTTCGTTGCTTGATTAGTAAGCAAAGAGCTCAGGCATTTTCATTGGTGATAATTTTTGGAGAACTCCTTGAAGTCTACTTATGTGGTTTAGCATGTAAATAGGAGTCTAGTAGCCCCAATATGCATGCACTGTCTAGAAGGCAGGCCATAATATTGGATTCTATGCTCGGGAGGCCATTTCTTATCTTTTTCATCGTGAATTTGTAAGGCACTCTGCTTTTTTGAGTCTTTCTGTCCCCATTCACTTGAACCCCCAAATGTTGTTCTCTGGCAAGTGGGAACAGGAAGAAACATGGACCCACGTTTCCGGCACGTATGATCCTGTCCAGACTGTCCACAATACAATGTGTTCTTTCACGTACCTAGTACAGTCCACCTGGGAACTGCCATTTGATGGCTGTGTTGACTGTGTCTCAGGCTTCTCAGAGATGAGAGAAGTTAGACAAGGGGTGGGGATCTGGCTCAAGGTGACAAGTCTTTCACGTGGCACTTTGAGATGTCACTGTTTGCCAAGCCTACAGGTGTTTCTCCTTCCTGAGTCAGTCTGTGAGTTGGGGAATATTCTCACTCTCTGCATTTTCTCATTCTTCTCCCTCATTCAGATCTCTGGCCCTCCATCTACCTATTTTCTCCCCTTTGCTCCATTTTCCTTGGAGGCGTCCATGGAGTCCAACTCTGTGTGTTTGTCATATAGTCACATCCTGGACTCTCCACTGGGGATCCTGGTCCGTTCTTTGTGACTCTTTCATATGTTGGTCCAAAGGGACCCTGGATCTTGAGCAGCATAGCTTTCCTGTATGCTTGGACATCTCTTCATGTGTCTTCCTGAACTCTGGTTTCTGTGCAAGCAGGTCTGTGTCTTTATTTTGGTTTGGTCATGGAAGATCGTCAGAGCTTCTCGGGTTGCATGCACCTTGAAAAGAATAGAATAAAAAAATCTGGTTGAGTGCCAGGTGGCAGGATGGAATCGCTGTGTAACTTTGTTTGAGGACTTATCTCTTCTTCATTTTCTGGTTCAATGGCTATGATAATTAGACTTTAAGGAATAATCCTAAGGCGCTGCCAATACTCCTTTGTTTCCAGGAAATTCCCAGTCTTTTCTAGACTGACATGGCCTAACTAATTCAATTAGTGGAGAACAGAACAAAACCAAACCAAGAAACCTGGATGGTGCTCTTCTGTTTGAGCTGACAAGATTTAAAAGTGCGAATTCTATTTCTCTGCCCTCTGCTGACACTTCTCCTCTTCTGCCCTTCCTTCCCCAACTCCTATTCTGCACCATTTGGTGGGGGGGCGGGATGCATTACTGTCTTCTCAACAATTCAGGCGCCATCAGCTCCTCTCCCACCCTAGGTGTTGAGGAACCCAGACCACTGAAGTCAGATTTCCCCATCAACGTTCCAGGTAAAAATTAACCATGGGAAACCAATGGTCTTACGTGGACCCAAGTCAAACCTATTCAGTGTAATTACCCATTAAGGTAATTTTAAGTTCGTTCGTTTCAGATGACAATGTTTATCAACATTAAAAAGAAAAACAACTTTTATTCTACCTAGATTTGCTGAAGGTCGAATAAGCTCATGTGACCTCTGTTCCAATTTGTTAACAAAAAGATGACTTAATGTGATGGTTAATTTGGTCTCTCTCATAGCTTTCATGGGTAATTGTTAAGATAGCTTTCAAAGTCCTTGGTAACCTAAAACGGTAAAGTTTTGCTTGCATGATAAATTGAGAATGAATTCATCTGCTATCTAACAAGTAGAAAGCTAAAGCACGAATTACTAGATGTAGGTTTGTGCTTTGGACCTGTTTGCAAAAACGAAGGATATTTGGAACTGTTGAAAAACATGCTTTGTGCTTAATGGATTCATAAGGTTGCCATCTAAAAAAAAGAAAAAAATTCTGATATAACATTAAGTTCACAATTGGTGACTACTTAGTTTTCACTAGAGACTAAGGTTTCTAGCAGTTAAAATTCTACTAAGTGTACTTAAAACTGAAGGAAATAAGGAAAGCAACTGTGTATGTAGGAGGTATCAAAGAAAGGTATAAGAAATGGAAATATATTTTTATTGTAGGTAAAAGAAAGTAATTTTGTCCTAAAGAGACTGGCTATTTGGAGAGAAATGGCTTGGGACAAAATCTGAATCCAAAAAAAAACTTGGAGAAGTTTCAGGAAGGATAATCTTTATTTTTATTTATTTTTTTTTAAATTTTTTTTAATGTTTTTATTTATTTTTGAGAGCAGGAGAGACAAAGCATGAGTGGGGGAGGGTCAGAGAGAGAGGGAGACACAGAATCTGAAGCAGGCTCCAGGCTCCGAGCTGTCAGCACAGAGCCCGACGCGGGGCTCGAACTCACAGACCGTGAGACCATGACCTGAGCCGAAGTCGGCCGCCCAACCGACTGAGCCACCCAGGCGCCCCAGGAAGGATAATCTTTAAAAAAAATGTTCCATGTGGTCAGGACGGACTGAGGTTAAAAGAAATGGAGTTTAAAAGTACGCAGGGTTAAGATTTAAATTCTTCCTCTTTGATTCAAAGGCTGGGAAAATGATGGCAATATCCTTGATGCCAGCCTCCAAATCCTCCACATTTGTGTTGTCCTTGTTTAGCAGAGGAATGGATGCCTCTGCCATATGAGGGATGGATGATCTACAAAGGGCTTTTACTAAGATACATGGGAGCCATTTTACTGAACTGAGTAAAAGTGCCAAAAATGGATATCCACATGACCAAAACATATTTCCGTGGGCATTGTGGAAAACGGCAAGGGAAAGGACCTTGACTTTGGCCCTCTAACCCCCTCCCTCAATGGCCGACGATCAATATGTAAGTTACCGTAGAGTCAAAATAAAATGAGTGCCTCCTATCACAACCAAGAAAATCTTGCTTGGTCACAGTCCATACCCCCAAGGTCCTACAGGCGGGAAACAGAGGGTTTAAAAAAAAAACTTTATGTTACAAGGTTTAAGACAGATAAAAGAGATTAAAGTAAATTTTGTAGTTGGATAAATTTATAAAGGCTTTTCAGAACATTACATATACTTTTGAGTTGACCTGGAAAGACATCATGCTTTTGTTAAAGCAGAGTCTTAATGGGACAGATGTTTTGAAAAAAAAAAAACAACAAATTAAGGAAATCTAAGATTTAGTCCTCAAATTAGCCACTATTTTACAAACACAAAATGAGAGACTGATGGCCTTCCTGGAGAGATGGAGGGAGGCTCTCATTAAATGTATGGTTATCCCCCTTGACACCCCTAAGGCTGAATAATTTTAAAAGATGAATTTGTCACTCAATTAGCCTTAGATATTCATAGAAAATGCAAAAACTGGCTGTTGGCCTTGAAGGGACCCTGGAGGAGCTCTTATGAGCTGCCAAGTGGGTATATTGCAAGCAAAACAGAAAAGGAAGCTTTGAAAAAAAATCTAAGGCCTTAGTTGTGGCCTTAGGTACTACGTCAGACCGGACTTCCTGAGGTCTTGGCACCAAGTGCCATTTATATGGCCATTCAGAGCACTAAAATGAGAAGAATGTCCTCAGAGGAGACCACCAAAATAAAAACCCCATAAGCCGTGCCCCTTGTATGGAAACAATCACTGGAGATCTGAATGCCCTTGGGGACCTCTATCTGTGAGGGTTCAGATAACCAATGTCCTGGAAAGGACTAACTGGGACCTGGGGCTCTTCACGGTGGCTCCCCTAAACCAACTGTCTCTCAGAAACCCAGAACCTCAGGTAACTCTAAATGTAGAAGGAAAACTGGTTGATTTCCTTCTTGAAACCAGAGCTGCATTTTCTGTCCTCCTTTCCACTCCAGGCCAACTATCCAAATGCAGCCTGATGATTAGAAGCATCTCTGGAAAACTTCTAACTCCATTTTTCTCTCAGCCCCTGGGATGTAAATGGGGAAACCTAATTTTTCCTCATTCTTTCCTGATATTGCCAGAGAGACTGACTCCTTTGCTAGAAAGGGACATTATAACTAAATTAGGACTATGGTGCTACCAGCTCAGGACAGATAAATAATTACGGGACTTTTTGGAAATTACTGGATATTATAGGCTCTAGATACCAGGGTTCAGGAAAAGAGTTTGCTGCTATATCAATTATTAAAGGAAACTCAATCCCACCTATTCTCTCCCACCCCCCGCACAACATAAATCAAAAAAGAAACTGGGGTCTGACCCCTAAACACTGTCTCCAGCCCTTGGAATGGTTACAAACAGATCAGGGCAATCACTATTACCAAGCTCACAGAGCTAAAAGATTATGAAAACACAGCATCAGGCTTTTCGTTTAGGGAGAAACGAAACTTATCAAATGCCTCAAAGGATGTTTACTGGGGAAAAAATGATTAAGGACCTTTCTGCAAGTGGTATCGGCTGTGAAGTATGTCTTCAAAACAATCCTTTCCACCACAACCTTGCTCTCCCAGACAATCGAGGAACTGGAGACTATTCAGGAAAAGACTAACAATTAGCTCTCACTCAGCTGCCAAGGTCAAAAAAAATGCCAACATCTGTTTGTAAGGGTTAATCCTTTTACTAATTGGATAAAGGCCTTCCCCTACAAGACAGAAAAGGCACAAAAAGGAATAGAACTCTGCTTTAGAAAATAATACCCAGGTTTGGCATACCTAAAAGTTTTCCAATTAATAATGATAAACGGCTGCCTGGACTCTTTCTCTAGTACAACTCCTGGCTCTTGAAAAAGTATTACACCTCCAAATAAAGCAGACTGTCTGCTTCTACTCAGCAAAACTCTCAATAACACCTCACAAGCATTAGATGCTTTAAAACGATTTTTTAAAATTAAGTTAGGGTCTCTCTTAGATTATCTAACAGGTTTGGAAACCATAGATATTATCTTAAGGTGCCATCTTGTTGGTAACTCAACAAGAGTTGGTCAGTAGAATCTTTACTTTGTGTTTTTCTCTTTGTGTCTGCTAATGTTTATACTGTCTCCTGCCTGCCAGCCTTCCTGTCAAACCGTCCTGTGGGTCACTCGACTAACCCTTGGTAGACTCTAACTGTTGGATGCCTACACTGTCCCTTATCAGCTTGAAGGAGCCAGGATGGTCATCATCCCTGTTCCCCAACAGCAGTGACAGGCCCTGTTCCAGGAAAGAAATCAATAGGGCAGGGTTCACATTAGGCAGGGAGAGATAAGGGACCTTCAGGGAGGCAGACTGCAGCTGCAAGTGGGAGGCTAAAAAATCAGACGGGGTTCTCCCTTTCTAAAATCCTTTATGGGTGCCCTCCATCCGATTCTCAAGGGCACAAAGGGGGGATCGAAATGAGATAGACAATCTAACCCTAAAACAACAGATGGCAGACCCTTGGCTTTACTCTAACCACCTTTCACCACTGGGTCAGAGAACAATTCCCTGTACATCTGACCAGACGCTCACCCCTTTAAACCAGGAGATGCAATATGGATAAAGGAGTCAAATGTCCAACCCCTAAAACCCCTCTGGAGGGGCCCGTTTGTCCGCCCCTACTGCAGTAAAGGTAGCCAAAGTGGGTCTCTGGATTCACACAGCAGAGTGAATCTGGCATCTCTAAACTGGGAGAGCATTCCTGATCCATCAATGCTGTGCAAGCTGACCATACAGAAGAAGCCATCTGCAACTCAGAGGCTCCAGAAGACTGGAGCCCTGCTTTAGTCACTCCAGAAGCTGACTAATCCACACACGGCAGAAACCTGAGGAATCCACACCCTGGTGAAACAAAACACTGTCCTTATTTTCTGTATGTTTCCGAATTGAGATGTACAGGCACGCCTTGTTTCTCACTATTATCGTGACTAGAGCTCTACTTTTGGCCATAGGATTGGCCAAGGCCCCACTGGCTGACCTGCAAATGTGCTAGGAGGTTTCTGTTAACACTCAAGTTCCTTCCGTGGATAGGATACTTTGTTGGTACCAACGTGGGAAAACGATGGGCATTAGAGACTAGCAAATTAGATCCCCACGAACCTTAGAGCAAAACAAAATACCCCAGTCCTCCTCTTGGGGCTCGGCTTTTCAAAAGCTCAATTCTTGGGAAAAATTGTCTTGCCTAGTGGGAAAGAAGTTCACCAATGCATGCCTAGGCCAAAGATTTTATAACTCAACTGCCCAGAACACCCAATGGGGGGAAACTCCACATCACCTTGAGCCAGATCCGTACCTCCTGTCTGACTTCTCTCATCTCTGAGAGGTATGAGACAATGTCAACAAGTCATCAAATGGCAGGTCTCTGGTGGACTGTATTAGATATGTGGAAGGAGAGCCTATATAGTACTTCCCTAAGTCTGGTCAGAGTCATATATGCTGGAAACTATTCGTCCATCGTTCTTCCCGCTTCCACCTGCCAGAGAAAACCCTTTGGAGGTCCAAGTGTAAGGGACAGGGAGACTCAAAAAGGCAGTGTGCCTTCCAAATTAACATATACAAGATAATAAATGCCCTCCTGAGTGTATAATCCATTAAAATGACCCTACAAACTGGCCTGAGGACGGGTTTGGGGCTAAAACACTCCCTAAATGGGAGTTAAACCCCATTAACCCCAGTTAAACCACATAACTGGACTACATGCAGTTCTACAAATTATAACCAATGAAACTGACAGAGCACATCGCTTACGACCCAAAAAATGAACCAAAATGTACAATGCCATCTATCAACCTTTCTCGGTCTTGGATTCCAAGCTGGCTTCTCAGAAAAGTTTTTGTGGAAAATTTAACCTGAACAACCACCGCCAAGAGAGAGATGATGAGGAAAAAGTCATAGAGGAGATCGCAGTTCAAATACAAAAGGTGGCTCATTTCCCAGTCCAGACGTGAACAGGTGGGACACCGGAGACTTATTTGCAGGAAGGGTTTCAACACAGGGAGGATTCGAAACCCTCATAGGAATTAGATTCCTAAATTTCAGAGGGTGCTTGATGTGACCCTGCTGTGCTACCCTGCTTCTACGGTCTGCCTCCAGTCTCATTGTGAACAGAGTATACAGAGAGAGATAGAGAGAAAAATGAGACAGCCACTCATGTCAAGTTGTGATAAAAATATCGACCTCTAAAGAAGATGGTGCTCTTTGAGGCTAGACAGGGGATCTGAGCATCAAAGGGGGGAATGTGGTAGGGTCAGCTGAAGAGAGCGGTTTTAACATTTTATGTCCAAATGGCAGCTCTGCCTTAGTTTGAAGCTAAGTTCTCTTTTTCTGTTAAACAATGGACAAATACTGGGTTAAAGATAGCTGCCCTGGCCTTCTGCCGATTGTGGACCGTTGATAAAAAATACAATTGCTGAGAATTCTGTTTTGCTTACTGTTTGCTGTAAACATTGTAAAACTTTTTCTGAGTGGAGTCGGACATTTTTATCCTGAGAAACTTGCTTCCCTCACGTTCTTCCCCTTCCCCCTTTATGACATGTATTAGTTTGTGTAACTGGCTTTCTTATCTTCCCTGTCACCTTTCGGACATTCATTAGCTTGTGCGGACATTTTTAGCCTGAGAACCTTGCTTCCCTCACGTTCTCCCCCTCCCCCTTTCCTGATATGTATTAGGATAAATAACTGACTTTTTCACATAACGGACAGAAACTTCCTGCCAAAGAACAGACAAAGAACCTCCAATCAGAGGGCTGCATATGTTCGTATTTCAAATATCAACCAATCAGTCACCCTATAACCTGAAACAATTCTGTACTATTTGTCTCTGTCTATAAAAACGCTGTACCAACCATGTTCGGGGCCTTTTTGCATACTGGCAGCGGTATGCGAAAGGACCAGGATCGATCCTGAAATAAAACGACCCTTGCCACTTGGCTTTGACTTTCGACTCTGGTGGTCTCTTGTGGGGGGATTCGAGAATTTGGGCACAACACAGCTCCCTAAAGTAGGGGGAAAAAAAACGGCAATGCAACTTGGCTTCCAGTATGTGTGACAGATCCCTCGGGACCTTGTAACGAGAGACCACTTATTGAGACTGCATATTTCTATGTTACTCTACATGCGAGACAAAGAAGGAAAACCTACACTACGTGGGGTTCGGGGCTCAGTTCCTTGCATAGGAACCAAACTGAGCAGTGCCGGCAGGAATACATTTGCTTTCTGGAAAGAAAAGCCTCAGTGTCAGGTCCCTGTTTGCTGCGAGGCTGAGACGTTCTTGTGCCTGCTGTTTCCTCTCATCCCAACCAGCCAGATGTTTCCTTCTTACTCTCAGGAAACCAAGCTTGCCTAGGTAATGGAGCTCAAGTCAACAGTCCCAGCATGATTCCATTTTACCTGAGCTGAATACCTTTAGGCCTCAGTGTGTTGCTTCTGGTTTATTCTTGTTCTTAATTATAAGAATTCTTACTTTTATGAAAACGAAGTGAAGATTACCTGCTTAAACATCGGGCTTGGGGAAGGGAAGGTCAGCTGTCCAGTTGACAAGGGGACTTTCATATGCTAAGGAGTCACAGATTGCTGCATGCTTAGCTATTGTCAAGCTAGAGTTGCTTTGCCCCCTGGCATAGCATTTAAATAAGGACAATTAGGGGCTGCTGGAGAAACATTTTACTCTGCCAGCCTCAAGTATTTGTCAAGGGGCTGTAGGTGACAAGGAACTTACATTTTGTTCCCTTTAAATGTTTGTTTATTTTTGGAGAGAGAGGGGAGACAGGGAGACAGAGAGAGAGTGTGTGTGAGAAACAGAGAGAGAGAGAGACAGAGACAGAGACAGAGAGAGAGAGAGGCATAGATAGAGCCAGAGCCAGAGAAAGACAGAGGGAATAAGCACCAGGAGAGGGGCAAAGAGTGAGGGAGACCGAGAATCTGAAGCAGGCTCTAAGGCTTCGCTGTCAGCACAGAGCCTCTCTGCTCTCTGGGGCTGGAACACAGGCACTGTGAGATCCTGACCTGAGTTCAAATCGGAGGCTTCAGGGACTCAGACACCCCAGGAAATGCTCTTTTCTCTGCCATCTCCTTCTTGCCTTTGTTCCTCACATCCCTAGGGAGGGCAGGTTGATCTGGGGGCTCCAGGAAACTGAGTCTATAGGGTTCTGGAGTTGAGGCCCCTGGCTTTTCCTTGTAATTTTCTAAGATACTGTGAATTGATGGAGGCTCCATCAGTTTCAGCATTTGTCTTCTGTCCTCTCGTTGGCGCTTGGGCAGCCAGGAGTGCCTGAGGAATGTCACACAGATCTCTCCTGGGGTTGGGGGCAAGTAATGCTAGCTTTGTTTGGTCCTCAACTTTCCTTCTGGTCCCTCATCCAGCAGATGGATGTTTCCCACTTACCTAGCCTACGTGTGTTTGTTCATTCAGAAAAGAGCAAGCTTGCCAGGAGATTGTGTCATTCTGGGAATTATTTGCAGAATTCTCCCAAGCTCGTCTGAGATAAAGATCTTTGGCTCCGTGTAACCATTCCCATGCACTTGCTCTGTTTGAAGGAAGTCCCACCGTGGGGAATTCAAGGCCAGACCTAAGAGCAATGTCCCCTCATTAAATTGGGGAGCCAAGCCAAGGCATCCCGACTCTAGCCTAAGGGTGGGCAAAAAGGCCCTCAGGCCTTGCCTTTGAGAAATATTTGGACAAGAAAAAGACATAGGGCACTAGAAGGTGCCAGACGAAATGTTAGTGGGTAGGCAGAGTCAGAGAATCAGGAGGAGGCATCGTCAATTGCAGGGAGAAGAGCAACAGAGCTGGCCAGTTTCTTGTCAGTTTTCCCCTATTGTCCACTGAAATCAAAGCCTTTTACCCGTGATATATCCACTGTGACTTCCTAGCTGATTTCGATGGAGGTCTTGAGTCACATTGAAATGTGGTAGGGCTCTGACTCCCAGAAGGAAAGCCCAGGGATTGGTGGCCTGCTCCCACTCCAGCCCTAGGCTCGCCTAGATCAGTCAGTTTCTGCTATCCCCAAAGAACGATGATCTCCCTGCTAATGACTTTGTGGGGCTTGGCGTTCATGGTTCCCCCGTATGCCTCCTTTCCCGGGCTGCTTGAGATGACTTCATATGGAAAAGCAAATGGTTCCCACGTGTGCGTTCAGCTTCCATCAGTGGCCGGTGCATTGCCTGTGCAAGGAGTACTTCCTCAGGACCTGGTTCCAAACACATAAGTGTGAAAACCCGTTCTGCCAAGACCGCTGGTGACTATGCCCTGTAGGTCAGGGTAAGAAATGCTCTCAGTGCCAGAAGCTTCTCATCCTTTTCTCATGTCCCAAAGGAAGAATTCTTGCCTAACTGGTGGCCAGGGTAGCCAATGGAGGTTTCCTGTGCCACAGCCTAGACATGTTTCTCATTCCCAAGCTTTGACAAAAGCTGAGACGAAAGCTGGCCACTTCATTTTAAGATTTATTCCATTCATATTTGATAAGCAGAGCTTTGGCTCTCCATGTATCTATCTCTATCTTTTTGCCCTTTGTCAAACTTGGTCTTCCCTGGGAGATATTCATGGCTAGTGTTCCAAGAGAGTTCTCCTTTGGTTTTAATTGGACAATTGCTTGATATCAAGTAACACAGGAATAGGTTGAGCTATGGGGTCCTTGGAGACTTGTCTTTCTAACTCTATTGACACAGGGAGGTCTGAGGCATTGGAAGGTGCCAAGAAGCAAATTTCTGCCCATAGGCCAAGTCCAGAGAATCTGGGAGGATGCTGGCCTCCCTTGTGGGGCCAGAAGTCACTGAGCTCCTCATTTCACTCTCAGCATTATGGTGTCCTCATCTGCAGTGAACAAGTTGGGCCATTGATGTCTGCATTCCAATCCCCTTGGACTGTTTCTCCCTAGGCATTCATTGTGGGGATTCAGGGCCAGAATGTAAAAGCTATGTCCACTCTAGTCAAGTGGGGAGTCAGAACGTGTTCTGACAACTTGGAAAAAAGTTGTGTTTTTCCCTTTCCCCAGTGCAGAGGTGCTTTCTATTCTGAAGACAGCAAGATTCAAATAGATTATCCTAGTCCCTTTATTCTGTGCTAGATCTCTTTCGTATAGGAAAGGAAGAACTTTGGGCCTCCCCGTGTTCATTCCCATTCCCTCACTGGTTTTCTCTCTTTCTTTTTACCTTTTTTAAACATTTCTCGTTTCTGAGTGAGAGAGAGAGAAGGAGAGTGAGAGAGGCAGTGAATGAGCGCGGTAGGGGCAGAAAGAGGGAGACAGAGGATCCGTAGCAGGCTCCATGCTGTGAGCACAAAGCCCAAGGAGGGGCTTGACCTTACCACCATGAGATCATGATCTGAGCTGAAACCTAGAGTCAGCCACTTAACCCACTGAGCCATCCAGGTGTCCCAGCCCTTGCTGTTTGTCTCATTATATCTTGCTTCCCACTAGACACAGTGAGCCTGCCAATAACTCAGTGAAAAACCAGGGATGGCTGCAATGTCCTCACACTGCTCCCATGCTCACTGAAAGCATTCGGTTTCTGATACACCAAAGGATCCACTGACCCCCTGTCACTGGGTGACACTTGGTGCTTGAAAGGCCGGAGGTGCCATGGTGATAGCTAGACGGCAAAACTCCATCCACTTGCTGCTACAGATGTCTTCATTCTGAAAAGCAGACACTTCACCCATTTTCAGTTTTCTTCTGGAGGTACAGAATGTGCAAAAACATCCTATTCTAGGGCCAGTGTACCAGAGTCACTTTCCAAATACTTGAGGGTCAGCCACAAGCCAGAACCTGCTAGGTATATCAAAACTGCCTCAGAGGACAAGGAAAACAAAAAATCCAATGCCAGAAATGTTCCTTCTCCTTTTGAATGAACAATGTGGGAGGTTTCCCTTTCTTTCTGAAGGAAGAATGTAGGCCTCTTGCTGACAGAGTTCTCGGGTGTAGCCTCTGAAGGGCTCCCTTCACCAAAGCCCACAGGTGTTGCTTACTCCTGAGATGGTCAGGTTGATGAGAGATGGCACTAGTCACTTCATTTTTCCCACCATCCAATTCTCATGCCTAGTGAAGAAATCTGGCCTGCCATCAGTCTATTTTCACCCCTTGGCTCTATTTTCAAACTAGTTCCTCTCTGTGGTCCATTCCATAGAGAAGAATATCCTTGGTGTTCAGCGGGGGATCCTAGTCCCAAAATCAGGACTGAGTGATAGGTTCGATCATAGGGTCGCTGACAAGTTGGTGTTGACACCATTCAAGCATTCAGAAGCCTAGGGCATTGGAAGTGCCCAGGTTAGAATATCTGCACTTAGCCTGGGCCAGAAGACTGGGAAAGGAGCTGGCCTCCTTTCTTTCCTGATGGGGCATGAAGTTACACATCGCCTTTCCAGATTGCTCCCATTCCGATTGGAAATATTGAACTTTGCCTGTCCTTCAGGGCACTCCCTGAAGTAGACATGGCTCTATGTCTAACTATATCCCTGTTTTGACTTAGGAGCCATGGAGCTGTGTCTCATGTAAACATGCACAGGGATAGATTTTCACACAAGCCTGAGCATGTTGGAGGTAGTGTGCCCCAAGCAAGGCAGCCCAGCCCCTGCTAATAGCAGCACTTGTACTTACTCAGACTTGGATTGACCTTGCATCTTTGGCACCGAGGTGCTAGCAGGACCACAGGGATCTGGGGTGGGTGCAGGTCACCAAGACAAGGAGGTTTCTGGGTAGGTGCCTAGTGTGAACAGCCCTGTGCGTTAAGGCAGTGCCTCAGCAACCTCAGTGGCCCAGCAAATCCATTCTGTGCTCATGGTGTGGAGACCATGACTTTGGCCTGTGTAGTGCTATCCTCCTTTAGCATACTCAACTGTAGCAACAGTGGCAGTTCTGGCTGGCAGGGCTAGGTCCACAGTGGCAGAAGGCAGGAACTGGCAGAGAGGGTGGAACCCATTGGGGCACCACCTGGTGTTGGCCTCCTTAGCGGTTCACTCCTCCCAGCCCATGTTTGGAGGTTTCAAGTGCTCTCACCCGGGTACCCTCACATGAAATGGATCTGCATGGTGGGACGTGTCGAAGAAACCCAGAAATAACCTCTAATAAGGATGTACTGAGTCAAGATGCTGGCCAGTGTGCAGTATGTTTGGAAGATTTCCAGAGGGAAGTACTAGAGCAGGGTAGCCTTGTCCATTTACATATCGTTAATGTTGCACCTTAAAATAAAGCAATCTTGCCCTGAGCAGCATTCACATACTGTAATCACTTCCCATGTGACAGTTATTCATGTCCTTTCAAGGTTCTTGAAACCCTGAGAGGCTCTGAGGATCTTCCATCACAAAGCAAAAACAACACTGGGCTGCTTGGCCAGAAAACAGATTTCTGTAAGACTCATGCAGAGATGAACAAACATACAGGAAAAGTATCCTGCTGAAGAGCCAGGGCCCTTTGGCCCAATATATGCCACAGTCACGGGGAATGGACCGGGATCCCTACTGGATGGCATCGGGTATGTCTCTATGACAAACACATGGAGTGGACCCCAGGGAGGACTCCGAGTGAAAATAAGCAAAGGGATGAAAATGGGTGGAGGGAGGGGCAGAGTTCTGAATCAGGGATAAGAATGAGTTCATGCAGAGAGTGACGTGACTAGCTCACAGACTGACTTCCCTAGCTCACAGACTTGATTCAGGAAGGAGAAACATCTGTGGGCTTTGGCAAACAGTGCCATCTATAACTTCCACCTGAAAGTCCTGTCAGTAAGGAGCATGCCCAGATTCTTTCTTCAGTATCAGAGGGAATGATGTGGCTCTGGGCCTGTGTCCTGTCCTTGCCATCAGTAACTGGGGTAGCTGTGATACAGCTAGCTGTAGGAGGGATGTGTTCCAGATGATGCAAGTGTTTGGGAGCAAGTCTTGGTGCAGGATTGCATCCAAAGGTACTTTCTCTGCTGACCAGATGCTGGACCATCCTGCCCACACGAAAACCTGCTATTCTTCAAAATCAAGGCATTTCCATTAGTGAGGGGAGGGAGGTCCACTGGATACCCATGCTCATGCATACCTTAGCCAGCTAAGCAACACCATGTGTTCAGGGAGAGAAGGGCCAGGTTTCATCAGGGATGACAGATCCATATTCCTTCCCTTCCTCAGGAAATGACTGGGAAACTGGCGCCATTCATACAGCCATGGCCCCTGGAGCATGAATGGAGACCTAGCCAGGAAAGCAGCCTTGCGATGTGCATGAGTAGAAGCAGTGCCAAAGTTCTGCATCTCCCAAGGGCTGGCATCACTCAACAAAAATTATATCTTTCTTCTTCAACTCTTGATTCTGACTAGAGGCAAGCTTGAATCCTAAACCTCTGGTTTAGCCGAAAAACAAGCATTCTCCACTGGGCACCTACAGATGCTCTAGGCCTGGCAATGGTCTCAAATTCTGAAATCCAACTGCAGGGTGCCTGTGACCAAGCCAAAAGAACACTCACCAAGATTGCATCAGACTCCTAGCTTCATAGGAAAGGACATGCCTCTGAGACAAGGGCTCTAAAACAATTCCAGGGAAACTCTTGTATCCAAAGAAAAGAAAGGATTGACTGTAGCTATAGTAGGCTCCTAAGCTCAGGGACATGTGAATCAATTGTCCTCTGGGACGTCAGACACTCAGAGCCCTCCATTGGGTCAGGAACTGACCGGAAACTCGTTTCCAATTCTCGTAACTCAGTTGCATGTGGGAGAGTCACATGGTCTCAGTGTGGGATGTGAGAGCAAATTAGAAACTCAGCAATGGGAGAGGAATGACTACAAGTGGAGTCAAAGCTATCCATTCAAAGGGGCATGGGGAAAATCAAGGAAGGAGACCTCTACCTTCCCTTCTTATTGTCCCACACAGGACGCAGGCTCCACCACTAACCTCTGGCTTAGCCTACCCACAAGCAGTCTCCCTGGGTCCCTTCATGTACCTTAGGTTTGGTGAGGCCCACATCATTCTGAAAACAAATTGTGAAGGGCCCAATGCAATATCTCTGTTACCATCACAAAGACACCACAAAACCCCCAAACTGAACAAAGAGGATATTACTCTGAGACTCTGTCTTGGAATAGTCTTCATGCAAACCCTTTTCATCAAAAGGACAAAGGGGCAGCGGTGGAGACACACACTGCCAGAGCTGTTCGTCATGCATGAGATTGGAGAATTTTGAGAATGAGCATCCAGCACAGTCTCCTATCAACCAGAGTGCATCCAGAAGAAGAAAGGCCTGTGGGCTTAGCCAGGGGAGCCCCCTGGACAACTACACCTGAGAGCCCTGTCAGCTAGAAGCCTGCATTCTTTCTTTGGGAGCCAGCAGTTTCTGCATTGTTCTATCTCCGCCACAATTCCCATCAGTTGAGGGAGCTGTAGCTTGAGTGGTTGAACTTTAGCTATCGGGTTCTGAGGACTCTTGCTCAGGAATCTGCAATGAGGACTTTCTCCCCTAATTCCTGCCAAAGGCTCTTCCAGTGCTGACCCTTCCTGCTTCATACTGCCATGTGTAAACTGTCTGCTTCACAGAATGAAGACCAGTCAGTCATCAGGTCAGTAAGGCAAGCTGGCTCCCCTTTACCGTGCATAGCACAGCAGGCCAAGCTCCAAGTGCCTATGGGATTGAAGGGCTTCTTTTCTTTGGTGCACCAGAGCCTGATAGTTCTCACTGAGCACAGGAGCATAGTGAGAGTTTGCAGCCTACCCAGGGGTGCCAGCTGAGTGGGTGATGGCTCCATGGCTAGTATGGGAGAAAAAAAAATGGTCAGAAATACACAAGGGGAAGGAAATGGGAGCCAGATGGGCCACGGTTCGACATTTCCAGTGGGAATGGGGATCCACTGGGAAAGAAGATGCCTTGCATCATTTGCCCTCGGCCCAGAAGGAGGCCAGCTCCTTGCCCTAGTCTCTGGCCCAGGCTAAGCGCCAAACATCCTCTGCTGGTCCCCTCCAAACACCCTGGGCCTCTGAATGGCCACATACCTTTGAAATGCAGTGAATTAACAAAGATGGAGCCCTGTGACAAAACTCTCCCCCAGTCACAAAGACTGGACCAGACATCCGGGGGGAAGGCAGAGGATAGGACTCTTGAGACCCTTACTCTGAAATAACAGTTGTGATAAGAACCCTGTTTCTACAAGAGAGTAAAGATGTGTCAAGATGATTCAGGAGGGCAGGAGTTCTGCAGACTTGGGATGAAGAAAAATATGGAAAAGGGAGTGCCCAGCACCAGCTTCTGGCAATCTGACCTGAGGAAGAAGAACACCAGAGGGCATAGGCAACGGCACCCTCTAGCGTTCCATCTGGGAGCCCTGTCAGCAGCAGGTCACTCTTCTTCCTTCAGAAGGACACAGAGAGCCCGGGCAACTGGTCTCCTTTTCTGGCTTTTCCCATCAGGAAGAGGAGTAGGCAGTGACAGTGCTGTATCTGGGATCTTCCCCCAACTCTGGCTCCAAAGTGTGGAGAGGGGCATTGGTCCCCTCTTAGTGTCTAGGGCTTTTCTGTGCTGACCAGCTTCTGGAGCATATTGCTCCAGTGTAAACTGTCTGCTTTTCAGAAGGAGCATACCTCAATCAGGCAGACAAAGGGCGTGAGCTGCCTCCACTCCAGTCACCCGCACCTCCCCACCCCTTGCTTCCAACAGCCAAGCACCAACCTCCGGAATAAGAGGCTATTCTCCTTTAGGATATCCGATGCTCATGGCTGTTACTGAACAGGGAACCCAGCTCCCACTGGACGCCCATCCCCAGATGCCTGCTCGGTGAATGCCAGCTCCATGGCACCTAAGGGTGAATTGAGAGGCGGTCAGAAGCACAGGAATGGCTTTAGCCAGGACCAAAGGGAGTTCAATACTTCCATGCAATGGGAAGGTGATCCATGCGCAATTGAGATATTTCTCTTCAATTCCCCTAGGCCCAGAGAGGAAGCCAGCTCCCCTGCTAGTACGTCTGGCATGGCCTTGCCAAAAACAGCTCTCAGCGGGACTCCTTTTGATGTCCTAGGGCTCTGGATGTCCAGGTAGTCCTGAAACCAAAAGGCTTGGGCTCCTTTCTCTCCAGCTTTCACACAGTCATAAAGGCTTGTTACCATTGGGAGTGTGCAACCAGACATAGCATTCTGAAAGACTGAATTTGTATGGACCCCGAGACAATCCTTGATGGATGATAAACCTGTGTCATAAAACTGGATCCACCAAGGCCCAGAATTCTTCATGTTGAGATGAACATGACTAGCACAACGTATTCACAAGTAGGCTGGCTCAGGTATCACCGGGACCTTTGGTGGGCTTTTCCTCCAAGAGTGCTCCAAAGGATGCTCCTTGGAGCCCTGTGAGCAAGAGGCCTGCATCCTTCCTTTAGAGATAGAGGGGATCGTTGGCTTCTGGTGTGCTTCTGCTCATCATATCGATCAAGAGGGGGAGCAGAGGTACTGAGATATAAAGAAGGTGCTTCCATGTGAGGTGGGAACGAGGCCTTGGTGCAGCATATATTCGAAAGGCTTTTCGTGCTCTGATCAGGTCATGGAGCATGTTGCACATGCACAGATTGTCTGTTCTTCTGAATGAGGGTAGCTCCAGCCAGTAGGGGCAAGGTCCACATGACTACTCATTCCCATGATACTGTGGCCTTCCCAGCACCAAGGGCTCAGGGACAGGGGTTTAGCTATCCTCTGGGATATCAGACTCTGTGAGCCCTGCCTTGGCTCAGGAAAGGCTTGGAACTCACCTCCACTCCAGAGACGTTGGTCGGTGTAGGGGACAGACACAGGGTCTCTGTGTGTGAACTGAGACCAAGTTAGGGGAGTAGCAATGGTAGAGGAGTGACAATAAGGTGAGTCAAGCCTTGCATTCAAATTGCCATGGGGGAAACCGAGGAAGGAGACCACGACTATTCCTTTTCTTTGTCCCACACAGGAAGCAGGATCCACCTCGAACCTCTGGCTTAGCCTACCCACAAGCATTCTCCCTGGTTGCCTGCACACACCCTGGGTTTGGGGAGGGCCACATCATTCTGAAACCAATTCAGAAACGACGAATGCAACACCTCTATCACCATCACAAAAACACCACCAAAGCCCCAGGCTGAGACACCGTCTCAGAAGAGTTTCCATGCAAACTGTCTTTCCTCAAAAGGGCTCAGGGGTGGCAACGCAGACACACCATTGCCTGCCAGTATTCTTCATCACACATGACTTGGAGAACGTTGAGAATGAAGAATCCAGTGCACTCTCCTATCAACCAGCTTGTATTGCGAATAAGAGAGTCCTGTGGGCTAAGGCCAGAAGAGCACTCTGAAGGATTCTACGTGGGAGCTCTGTGAGCAGGAAGCCTGCCTTCTTTCTTGAGGAGGCTCGATTTCTGGCTTGGTCTCTCCCTGCCACTTTTCCCATCAGTCGAGGGAGCCAGCAGTGCTGGAGCTGGAGCTACTAGCTTTGGAGGGCTCTTGCTCAGGAATCTGCAACAAGGGCTTGGTTCCCTAATTCCTGGCAAAGGCTCTCGCAATGCCGACCCCCTCCTCGTTCCTACTGCCCATGTGCAATCTGGGTGCATCCCAGAATGAAGGAAAGCAATCATCCAGGTCAGGGAGCCAATCAGGGTCCCCTTCACGCTCCATAGCAGAGCAGGCCAAGCACCAGGTAAAGAGAGACATCTTTCTTGTGTCATCTTTCCTTTGGTAGAGCAGAGCCTGAGAGCCCTCACTGAACACAGGAGCAGAGGGGGAGTTTGCGGCCTATCCAGGGGTGCCAGCTGCGTGAGTGATGGCTCCATGGCTCCGAAGGAGACCAAATTACAGCAAGGGAAAGAAATGGGCACCAGATAGGCTAAAGCTTGATATTTCCAGTGGGAATGTGCCGGGGTCCAGTTCTGGTGAATCTAGGGGTCCCCTAAGGATGGACGGTCAGGCAAAAGGAAATGAGAGAGCCACAAGAGAGATGTAGCCTGATCACCAAGCAGGTAGTTCTGGCAATTCTGGCATCGCCACCCTGCTGGTCTCAGTGTATTTATTTATTTTTAAAGGTAGTGAGTGACATTACATCAATGACTGACATTCCATAGTTTGATCTCTTTAACAATAATGCATTTTTACCAGCAAGGTGGCAACTTCCTCAATCATGTATCAGGATTGTTTCAGGATAATTAGCTTATAAATTTAGGGTGGGCAGAGAGAACAGGGTGTTTCCTTAAGGCCTTAATGTTAATTATCTATAAACAGGCCAGGAGTCATTCTGCCTATTCTTCCAAATACAATGGCGGGGGGGGGGGGGGGGGGCACGACCCATCCCCAACATGCAACTTTAAAGTTGCTTCTGGCCAGGCTACTCTCATTCAGATGTAATCCATCAAAGCATCGTGCTCCAGGTACTTCCCTTTTATCTAAATGCCATAAAACGAAAGAGAATTACATTCCTTGAGGCCAAGGAGAGTAGCTCAAGAAATCCAAGCCTGAAAAATATTTAGAAAGAGGTAAGACTAGGCACCATTTTGTCTGGTGGGAGCTTTGCTTCAGCCACCTTTTCCACACAGGGAGGGGTCTCAACCTGTGAGCCCAAAATAGCTCCCAACAGGAATGGGGATCCACCTGGAAAGAAGATGCCTGGCTTCATTTGCCCATGGCCCAGAAGGAGGCCAGCTCCCTGCCCAAATCTCTGGGCCGGCCTATGAACCAAACAACCTCCGCTTATCCCCTTCAAATGCCCTGGGCCTCTGAATGGCCACATACTTTTGAAACCCAGTGAGTTAATGAAAGAGAAGCCCTGTGGCAAAACCTCTCCCAGATCACAAGAACTGGACCAGACTGCCATGTGGAAGGCAGATGATACGACTCTTGAGACACTGCCTGAGATGGATGGTGGGAAGAACCTTGTTTCTGCAAGAGAGTAAAGATGTGTCAAGATGGATAAGGAGGGCCAGAGTCCTGCAGACCCTGGATGAAGTACAATATGGAGAAGGGAGGTCCAGCACCAGCTGCTGCCAATCGGGCCCTTAGAAGATGGCACTTCCCGCCTGGTTGCTCACAAGGGATTTCAAACACTACTAACATAGTGAACCAAGGTGTTAGTGGAATGATGTGGAGTGGAAACACTCCATCGTGTTTTTTGACAAAGATGCGTATATGGCATTTCCCTCCAAGTTCCTCGCATGGGTTTTCAAACACTACCGAGTTAGTGAAACAAGATATTAGATGAAGGATGCATTCCCCATAGTTTGTTTGACAGAGTTGAGTAGATGGCACTTCCCTCAGAGATCCCCACATGGGTTTTCAAACAATACTACCTTAATGAAACAAGATTTTACTTGAAAGATGCTTTCCCCACAGTGTTATTTGACAGAGGTGAGTATAGGTCACATCCCTCTAAGTTCCCGGATGAGTTTTCAAACACTGCCAACTTAGTGAAACTACAGTTTAGATGAATGATGCATTCCCCACAGTGTTGTTAGACAGAGTTGAGTATATGGCATTTCGCCCCTAGTTCCCCACCTGGGTTTTCACATACTACTAACTTAGTGACATCAGATGTTAGTTAAATGATGCATTTCCCCAAAGTGTTATTGGACACAGTTGAGTGTACAGCCATCCCTCCAAGTTCTGCGCATGGCTTTTCAAACACTACTAACTTAGTAGTTAAGTTATTAAGATATTAGTTGAGGGATGCATTCCCCACCGTGTTGTTTGACAGAGTTGACTATAAGGCACTTCTCTCAGGGTTCCCCGCAAGAGTTTTCAAACACTACCAAATTAGTTAAACTAGAAATTAGTTGGAGGATGCATTCCCTACAGTGCTTTTACACAGAGTTGAGTATATGGCACTACCCCTCTAGTTCCCCACATGGGTTTTCAAACACTACCAACTTAGTGAAACAACATGTTAGTTGAATGATGCATTCCACAAAGTCTAGTGTAACAGAGTCAAGTATATGGCTCTTCCCGCATGTGTTTTCAACCACCTCCAATTTAGTGAATCTAGATGTTAGTTGAATGATGTATTCCCCGCAGTGTTGTTTAACAGAGTTGAATAAATGGCACGTCCCTCCGAGATCCCCACATGGATTATCATTCTAACTTAGTGAAACAAGATGTGAGTGAAGGATGCATTCCCCACTGTGTTACATGACAGAGTTTTATATATGGCACTTCCCTCCTGGTTCCCCACCTGGGTTTTTCAACACTACTAACTTAGTGAAGCAAGATGTTAGTTGAATCATGCAATCTCCACAGTGTTGATTAACAGAAGTGAGTATATGGCACTTCCCTTAGTCCTCGCATGGGACTTCAAAAACTCATTACCTAGTGACAAAGACATCAGTCAAACGATGCATTCCTCACAGTGTTGTTTCACAGAGTTGGGCATGTGGCACTTCCCTCCTAGTTCCTCGCATGGGTTTTCAAAGACTCCCAACTAGGCGAAACAAGATGTTAGTTGAAGCATGCATTCCCCACCATGTTGTTTGACACAACTGAGAATATTGCACTTTCCTCAGAGTTCCCTGCATGTGTTTTCAAACACTACCAACTTAGTGGAACAAGATGCCGGTTGAATGATGCACTCCCCATGGTATTTTTGACACACCTGAATATATGCCACTTCCCTCCTAGTTCCCCATATAGAGTTTCAAACACTACTAACTTAGTGAAACTAGAAATTAGTTAGATGATGCATTTCCTACAGTGCTTTTTCAGAGAGGTGTATGTGGCACTTTCCTTCTAGCTCCTCATATGGATTTTCAAACACTACCAACTTAGTGAAACAAGATGTTAGTTAAATGATGCAATCCCCAAACTGTTGTTGGATAGAGTTGAGTATATGGCGCTTCTTTCTGAGTTTCCTGCATGGATTTTCAAACACTTCAAACTTAGTGAAACAAGATAGTAGCTAAAATTGGATTGCCCATGGTGTTCTATGACACAGTTGAATACGTGGCACTTCCCTCAGTGTTCCTCGCTTCGGATTTGAAAAACTAGTTACTTAGTGACTCATGACATTCCTCAAATGATGCATTCCCCACAGTGATGTGTGACAGGATTGAGTATATGGCACTTTCCTCCTAGTTCTGCACATGGGATTTCACACACTACTAACTTAGTAAAAAGAGATGTTAGTTCAACGATGCCCTCCCCACAGTGTTGAGAGCCATCTTGGGTTCACAGGTTGAGAAACCTCCCTGCGTGGAAAGGCAGATGATTCACAAAGCTCCTGCTGTTCAAATGGCCCCTAGTCTTACCTCCTTCTAAATAATTTTTCAGGCTTGGATTTCTTGAGCTGCTCTCGTTGGCCCCAAGGAATGTAATGCTTTTTTGTTTTATGGCATCTAGCTAAAAAGGAAGGACCTGGAGCACGATGCTTTGATGGATGACATCTGAATGAGAGTCGCCTGGCCAGAAGTAATCTTAAAGTTGCATCTTGGGGATGGGTTACCCAAATTGATAGCAGTTATGGGCTGGCTAAATATTAGTGTAACTTGTGGAATCTTCAGGCCCCTATTATGTAAATTCACTCATTCATAAGCAAAGGAGCTTAGACAAGCCTTAGGAGTTACCAGGGGGATTACACCTCCCTCATTATAGTTTAGGGGCTAGACTCTTAACCATTCTATAGACGATTAACATAGATATTAAGATGATAATGTATGCGCCCTCTGTTTACTGAGACTTATGGTAACAACAATAACAACCCCGCTTGCTTCCTAAACATCCTGTCCTCTCCCCCTGCCACAAATTGATCTAGTCCTACTTCAAAGACAGCATGTTAATTAACTTAGGGGCAAGAATCACAAAACAGCTAAGCTAAGAATTGTTTCCTTTATGGTCTAAAAAAGAATGATGTAAAACAACTTGCAAGATTGAGGAAACCGCGGCTTTGCAGACAAAAACACATGATTATAAAAGATATCAAACTGTGCTTACTGATGGGATGTCACTCATTACTGTAATGTCACTTACTACTTTTAAATAAAGACACTGAGACCAGCAGAGCAGGGATGCCAGAATTGCCAGAGATGCCTGTTTGGTGATCAGACTACATCTCATGGCTCTCTCCTTCCTTTAGCCTAACCGTCCAACTTTCAGGGACCCCTGGACTCACTGGAGCTGGACTCCAGCACCACATTGTTGATTCGCAAAGTGGAGGATATGGCACTTCCCTCCTAGTTCAGGACATGGATGTTCAAACACTATCAACTTAGGGAAACAAGATGTTAGTTGAACAATGCATACCTCACAATATTGTTTCACAGAACTGAGTATGCTGCACTTCCCTCCTAGTGGAACTAGGGTTGAACATAGGTTTTCAAACAGTACCAACTTGGTGAAACAAGGTTTTAGTGGAAGGATACATTCCCCCAGTGTTGTTTCACAGAATCGAGTACATGGCACTTTCTCCTCATACCCACATGGATTTTCAAACCCTACCAACTTAGTGAAACAAGATGTCAGGGGAAGGAGGCATTCCCCCAGAGTGTTTTTTTTGTTGACAGAGTTGAGTATGAGGCATTTCCCTCCTAGTTCCCCACATGGGTTTTCAAATACTAAGGACTTGAAGAAATAAGATGTTAGTTGAAAGATTCATTCCCCACAGTGTTGTTTCACAGAAAGGAGTATGTGGCACTTTCCTCCTAGTTCCTGCCTGGGTTTTCAAACACTACCAACATAGCGAAACAAGATGGTAGTTGATCAACATGTTCGCCAGTTTTGTTTCACCTAGTTGAATATATTGCATTTTCCTCCTGGTTTTCCGTATGGGTTTTCAAACACTACCAACTTAGTAAAATGAGGTGTTAGTTGAAGAATGCATTCTGCACAGTGTTGTTTCCCATCTTTGGGTATGCGGCACTTTCCTCCTAGTCCCCGCTTGGTTTTTCAAACACTACCAAACTGGCAAAGTAAGATGTTAGTTGAATGATTCATTCCCCACAGTGTCATTAGACAGATAGGTGTATGAGGCACTTTCCTCCCAGCTCCCCATGTGGGTTTCATACATTACCACCTTAGTGAAACAAGATGTTGTTTGAAAGGTGCATATTCTACCGTGTCGGTTCACAGAGTTGAGTGTGTGGCACTTCCCTCCTAGTTGCGTGCATGGGTTTTCAAACAGTACCCACTTAGTGAAACAAGATGTTCATTGAAAGACCTTTCCCACAATGTTGTTTCACAGAGATAAGTCTATGGCACTTCCCTCCTAGTTCCCGCATTGGTTTTCAAGCACTACCAACTTAGTGAAACAAGATGTTCATTGAGAGATGCATTGCCCACAGTGTTTTGTTTCACAGAGTTGAGTACCCAACTCCTAGTTCCTATAGTAGCTCAATGACACTCCACTCGTAGTTTTCGTAGTGAGTATATGGTACTCCACTCAGTTCTGAGCATGAGTTTTCACACACTACCAACGTAGAGAAAGAAGATGTCAATTGAATGATGCATTCGTCACAGTGTAGTTTTCAAGAGCTGGGTGTGTGGCACTTCCCTCTTAGTTCCCTGCTTGGTTTTTTAATCACTACCAATTTGGAAAAACAAGATAATAATTGAATGATGCATTGCCCACAGTGTTTCACAGAGGGGTGTATGTGGCACTTTCCTCCTAGTTCCACACATGTGTTTTCAAACTCTACCAACTTAGTGAAATAAGATGTTAGTGGAACAATGCATTCCCCACAGTGTGGATTCATAGAGTTGAGCATATGGCTCTAGCCACTTAGTTCCACGACTGGGTTTTGAAAAACTACCAACTTAGTGAAACAAGATGTTAGGTTAAGGATTCATTCCCTACAGTGTTTTTTCACCTAGCTGTATATGTGGCACTTCCCTCCTTTCCCCCCCTCCACGAGTTTTCAAACACTTCCACCATAGTGAAACAAGATGGCAGTTGAACAATGCATACCCCACAGTGTTGTTTCACAGAGTTGAGTAACTGGCACTTTCCTCCTAGTTCCCCTCATGGATTTTCAGACAGTATCAACTTTGTGAAAGAAGATGCTGGTGCAAACATGCATTCACCTCAGTGTGGTTTCACTGAGTTGAGTATATTGCACTGTCTTCCTAGTTCCCCTCATGGGTTTTCAAACACTACCAACTTTTGTAGTGAGACAAGATGTGAGTGAAAGATGCATCCCACACAGTGTTGTATCACAGAGTTGAGTATGTGGCACTTCCCTCCTAGTTTTCTGCATGGATTTTCAAACACAACCGCCTTAGGTGAAACAAGCTTCTAGTTGAAAGCTGCATACCTTACTGTGTTGATTCACAGAGGTGAGTGTGTGGCACTTCCCTCCTAGTTCCCTGCATGGGTTTCAAACAGAACCAACATACAGAAGTGACATGTTAGTTGAATGATGCATGCCTCACAGTGTTGTTTCAGAGTTGAGTATGTGGTACTTTCATCCTAGTTCCCCACGTGAGTTTTCAAACAAGGCACAGTGAGCAAGATGGCAGTTTAAAGATTCATTCCCCGCGGTGTTGTTTCACAGAGTTGAGGATGTGGCACTTTCCTCCTAGTTCTCTGCATGGATTTTCAAACACTGCCAACTTAGAGAAAAAAGATGTTAGTTGAAAGATGCATTTTCTCAGTGTTGTCCGACAGAGTTAAGAAGGTGGCACTTCCTCCTAGTTCCACACATGGGATTTCAAACACTACCAACTAGTGAAACACCATGTTATTTATATGATGCACTGCCCACAGTATTGTTTCACTGAGTTGAGTGTATGTCACATCCCTCCTAGTTCCCCGCTTTGATTCTAAAACACCATCAACTTGTAGAAATAAGATAGATGTTAGGTGAATTTCACTATGCTGGAAGTGTTTGAAAACCCATGCAGGGAAATAGGAGGGAAATGCCACATATCCAGCTAGGTGAAAAAAAACACCTTCCACCTAGTTATCTGCATGGGTTTCATACACTACCAACTTAGTGAAACAAGATGGTAGTTGAATGACACATACCCTACAGTGTTGTTTCCAAGAGTTGAGTAAGTGGCACTCTCCTCCTTGTTCCCTTCGTGGGTTTTCACAGAGTACCATCTTAGTAAAACAAATGCTGGTGGAAACACACATTCACCTCAGTCTGGTTTCACTGAATTGAGTATATTGCACTCTCCCCCTAGATCCTCCATGGGTTTTCAAACACTACCAACTTCGTGAAGCAAGATGTTATTTGAAAGATGCATGACCTACAGTGTTGATTACACCCACAGTGTAAATGGCACTTCTATCCTAGTTTCACGCATGGGTTTTCAAACACTACCAACACTATTAGTGAAACAGGATGGTAGTTGAATGATGCACAGCCCACAGTGCTGTTTCACTGAGTTTTGTATGTGGCATTTCTGTTCTAGTCTCCCACGTGTGTTTTCCAACACTACTAACTTAGTGAATCGAGATGTTAGTTGAATGTCTCATTCCCAGCAGTGTTGTTTGAATAGGCTGAGTAAATGGCACTCTCTTAGAAGTCCCTGCTTGGATTTTCAATGTTTGTAACTTGGTGAAACAAAATGTTAGTCGAATGTTGGATTCCACACAATGTTCTTTGTCAGAGTTGAGTATAGGGCACTTCTCACCTAGCTCCTCACCTGGTTTCTTCAAAACTACTAGATTAGTGAAACGAGATATTAGTTGAATGATGCATTCCCCACTGTCTTTTTTCACAGAGTTGTCATATAGCACTCCCCTCACATTCCACGCGCAGGTACTCAAACACTACCAACTTAGTGTTACAAGACGTGAGTTGAATGATGCATTCCCCAAAGTGTTGTTCCATATACTTGAGTACATGGCACTTCCCTCAGAGTTCCTCACATGAGATTTCAAAAACCAGTTACTTAGAGAAGGAGGACTTTGTCCACTGATATATTTCCCACAGTGTTGTTCGACAGAATTCAGTTTATGGCATCCCTACTAGTTCCCTGCATGGGTTTTCAATTACTACCAACATAGTGATATCAGATGTTAGTTGAAAGACGGATTCCCCACAGTGTTGTGTGACTGACTTGGTGAAACTAAAGATTATTTAAGGATGCATTCCACAAAGTTTGCTTCACAGAGTTTCTCACCACTATCAACTTAGCGAAAGAGGATTTTAAAGGAATGACCATTCCCCACAGTGTCGTTGGACACAGTTGGGTATGTAAATGGTGCCTGGTCCCTCCTACTTAGTTGAATGATTTTTTCCCCACAAGTTCCCTCCTAGTTTTCTGCAAAGATTTACAAATGTTACCAATGCAGTGAAACCAGAAAGTAGTCGAATGATGCATTCATCACAGGTTTTTTTCACAGGGTTGAATATATGGAACTTCCCTCTTCATTCTCTGCATGGGTTTTCTAACACTACCAACTTAGTGAAACAAGATGTTAGTTGAGTGATGCATTCCTCACAGTGTTTTATGAGAATTGAGTCTATGTCACTTCCCTCCTAGTTACCACATGAGTATTCAAACACTATTAACTTAGTGAAAAAAATGTTAGTGGAATGATTCATTCCCCACAGTTTTCTTTGACAGACTTGACTATATGGCACTTACCTCAGTGTTTCTCACGTAGGATTTCAAGAACTACTTACTTAGAGATACTAAACATAAGTTGAGTGATGCATTCCCTACAGTGTTAACCCGTGGGGTTATCTGTGAGAGAAGTGCCATAGATACAAGTCTGACAAACAAAACTGTGAGAAATGCAAATTTCAATGACTAAGCTGAACTGCTAGTTTAGAAGTATTTGAAATCACATGTGTGGAACTATGAAGGAAGTGCTATAAACTCAACTCTAGGAAACAGCTCTATGGGAAATGTCTCATTCAAAGAACATTGAATCACTTAATAGGTAGGGTTTGAAACCCCCATGTGTGGAGGGAGAAGAGAAGTGCCATATATTGCACTCTGACACACAACAATATGGGATATACATCATTCAAAAAATATCTTTCCTAATAAGTGGTGTGTTGAATCATATGTGCAGAACTAGGAGCAAGTACCTTACATTGAACTCTGAGAAACAACACTGTGGGGAATGCATATATAAACTATTTCTTGTTTAACTAAGTTAGTAGTGGGTTGAACCCCATGCAGAGAACTAGAACTGAAGTGTAGTACACTCAATTCTATGAAACAACACTGAGGGAAATGTACCATTCAGCTGACATCTTGATTCGGTAAGTTAGTAGTGTGTTGAATCCCATGCACAGAACTAGCAGTGAAGTGCAATACACTGAACTCTGTGAAACAACTCTGCGTGGAATACATGATTGAACTAACATGTTGTTTCAGAACGTTAGTAGTGTGTTGAATTCCACGTGCAGAACAAGGAGCAAAGAGTCATACACTCAACTCTAAGAAACAACATGGAGGGGGAATGCATCATTCAACTGATATCTTGTTTCAGTAAGTTAGTAGTATGTTGATTCCCATTCACAGAACTTGGGGAGAAGTGCCAAACACTAAACTCTGTGAACCAACACTGAGGAGAATGCATCATTCAACTGATATCTTGTTTCAGTAAGTTAGTGTGTGTTGAATCCCGTGGGCAGAACAAGGAGTGAAGTGCCATACACTCAACTCTTCTAAATAATACTGTAGGTGATTGCATTATTCAACTGACATCTTGTTTCAGTAACTTATTAGTGTATTAGATCCCATGAGCAAAACTAGGAGCGAAATGCAACGCTCTGAACTCTAAGAAACAACACCGCACGGAGGACATCATTGAAATAACATCTCGTTTCAGTAAGTAAGTAGTGGGTTGAATTCCATGTGCAGAGCAAGGATTGAAGTGCCATACACTCAACTCTATGAAACAACACTGAGGGTAATGCATCATTCAACTAACGACTTGTTTCAGTAAGTTAGTAGCATGTTGAATCCCATGCGCAGAACTAGGAGCGGAGTTCAATACACTGAACTCTGTGAAACAACACTGCGCTGAATACATCATTGAACTGACATCTCGATCAGTAAGTTAGCAGTGTGTTGGGTCCCATGTGAAAAACTAAGAGCAAAGTGAAATACACTCAACTCTGTGAAAAAAAAACTTTTGGGAATGCATCAGTCAACTAACATCTGGTTTCAGTAAGTTTGGAGAGTACTGAATCCCATGCACAGAACTAGGTGCCAACTACCATACAATCAACTCTTTGAGACAACACTGTGGGTATTGCATCAATCAACTGACATCTTGTTTCAGTAAGTTAGTTGTGTATTGGATCCCATGCCCAGAACTGAGAGCAAAGGGCAATACACTGAAATCTGTGAAACAACACTGTGCGGAACACATCATTGAACAAACATCTCATTTCAGAAAGTTAAAAGTGTGTTGAATTCTTGGTGCAGAACTAGGAGCAAAGTGCCATACACTCAACTCTATGAAACAACCCTGAGGGGAATGCATCATTCATCTAATATCTTGTTTCAGTAAAATAGTAGCGTCTTGAATCCCATGTGCACTGTGGGGAATGCATCATTCAACTAACATCTTCTTTCGGTAAGTTACTAGTGTATTGGATCCCACGGGCAGAACTAGGAGAGAAGTGCAATACACTGAACTCTGAGAAACAACACTGCGTGGAATACATCGTGAACTAACATCTCATTTCAGTAAGTTAGTACTATGTGGAATTCCATGTGAAGAACAAGAAGCAAAGTGCCCTACACTCAACTCTGCAAGGCAACACTGTGGGGAATGCATCATTCAACTGACATCTCGTTTCAGCAAGTTAGTAGCCTGTTGAATCCCATGAGCAGAACTATGAGCTAACTGTAATGCACTCAATTCTATGAAACAACACTGTGGGTTATGCATCATTCAACCAACATCTTCTTTCAGTAAGTTAGAAGTGTGATGAAATTCATGCTCAGAAGTAGGAGCAAAGTGCCATATACTCAACTCTATTAAATAAAACTGAGGTGGATGCATCCTTCAACTAACATCTTGTTTCAGTAAGTTAGTTTTGTATTGGATCCAATGCCCAGAACTAGGAACAAAGTGCAATTCACTTAATTCTGTGAATCAGTATTGTAAAAAAATGTATCATTCAACTAATATCTTCTTTCAGTAAGTTACTACTGTATTGAGTCCTATGCGTAGCAGTAGGTGCAAAGTGCGATACACTCAGCTTTGTTAAACACTGTGAGGAATGCTCCAATCAACCGACATCTTGTTTCAGTAAGTTAATTTTGTATTGGATCCAATGCCCAGAACTAGGAACGAAGTGCAATACACTGAACTCTGTGAAACAACACTGTGCGGAACACATTGAACAAACATCTCATTTCAGTAAGTTATGAGTGTGTTGAATGATATGCATAAAACTATGAACTAAATGCAATGGACTCAATTCTGTGAAACAACGCTGAGGGATATGCATCATTCAACCAACATCTTTCAGTAAGTTAGGAGTGTGTTGAATTCCAGGCACAGAACTAGGAGTGAAGTACAATGCACTCAATTCTATGAACCAACACAGTGGGAATGCATCATTCAACTAGCATCTTCCTTCATTAAGTTAATTGTGTGCTGAATCCAATGTGCAGAACTAGGAGCAAAGTGCCAAACACTCAACTCTGTGAAACAACACTGTAGGGAATGTATCATTTACAACTATCTTGTTACAGGAAAAGAGGAATGTTTTGAATCCCATGCGCAGAACTAGGAACGCAGTGCCAGACACTCAACTCAGTGAAATAACACTGTGGAGAAGGCATCAGTCAACTAACATATTGTTTCAGTAAGTTAGCAGTGTGTAGAATCCCATGCACAGATCTAGGAGCTAAGTGCAATGCACTCAATTCTGGGAACCAGAATTGTTGGAAATGCATCATTCAGGTAACATCTTCTTTCGATAAGTTAGTAGTGTGTTGAATCCCATGTGCAGAACTAGGAGCTAAGTGCAATGCACTCAACTCTGTGAAACAGCATTGTAGGGAATGCATCATTCAACTAACATCTGTTTTCAGTAAGTTAGTTGTGTGTTGAATCCCATGCGCAGATTCTGATGCAAAGTGCCATACCCTCAACTCTGTGAAATAACACGGTGGGGAATGTATCATTCAATGTACATCTTTTTTGAGGATGTTACTGGTTTGTGTAATCTCACGCACAGAACTAGGAGCATAGTGCCATACACTCAACTCTATAAAACAACACTGTGTGGAATGCAGCATTCAACTAATGTCTTGTTTCAGTAAGTTAGTAGTGTGTTGAATCCCATGTGCACAAGTAGGGGCAAAGTGCCATACACTCAATCTGTGAAACAACACTGTGGGGAATGCATCATTCAACTAACATCTTGTTTCAGTAAGTTAGTACCATGTTTAATCCCAGGCGTGTAAGTAGGAGCAGAATGGCATGCACTCAACTCTGTGACACAACACTGTGGGGAATGCATCATTCACTAACGTCTTGTCTCAGTTAAGTGAGTAGTGTGTTGAATCTCATGCCCAGAAATAGGAGCGAAGTGCCATACACTCAACTCTGTGAAATAATACTGTGGTGAATACATCATTCAACTGACATATGTTTCAGTAACTTAGTAGTTTATTGGATCCCATGTGTAGAACTAGAAGTGAAATGCAATACACTGAAATCTAGGAAACAACAATGCATGGAATACTTCATTGACCTAACATCTCATTTCAGAAAGTTAGTAGTGAGTTGAATTCCATGCACAGAACTAGGAGCTAAGTGCCATGCACTCAATTCTGTGAACCAATACTGTGGGAATGCATCATTCTACTGACATCTTCTTTCAGTAAGTTAGTAGTGTATTGGAGCTCATGCGCAGAACTAGGAAGATGTTTAGTTGAATGATACATTTCCCACAATACTGGTTCACAGAATTCAGTGCATTGCACTTAGCTCCTAGTTTTGTGCATGGAATTCAACATACTACTAACTTATGGAAACAAGGTGTTAGTTGAGTGAAGATTCCCCACAGTTTTATTTCACAGAGTTGAGTGCATTGCACTTAGCTCCTAGTTCTGCACATGGGATTCAACACACTACTAACTTACTGAAGGAAGATGTTAGTTGAATGATGCATTGCCCACAGTGTTGTTTCAGATAGTTGAGTGGATGGCACTTCATGTCTAGTTCTGCACCTAGGATTCATCACACTAGTAACTTAATGAAGCAAGAAGTTAATTGAATGATGCATTCCCAACAGTGTTGTTTCACAGAGTTGAGTGAATGGCACTTTACTCCTTGTTCTGCACACAGAATACAACCCACTACTAACTTACTGAAACGAGATGTTATTTCAATGATGTATTCTCCGCAGTGTTGTTTCACAGAGTTGAGTGTGTGGCACATTGCACCTATTTCTGCAAATGGGGTTCAATACACTCCTAACCTACTGAAACAAGATGTTGGTTGACTGATGCATTCCCCACAGTGTTGGATCACAGAGTTGAGTGTATGGCACTTCGCTCCTAGTTCTGTGCGTAGGATTCAATACATCTTGTTTCAGTACGGAACACATCATTGAACAAACATCTCATTTCAGTAATTAGTAGTGTGTTGAATTCCAGACACAGAAATAGGAGCAAAGTTGCATACACTCAACTCTACGAATCAACACTGCATCATTCAACTAACATCTTGTTTTAGTAAGATAGTAGCGTTTTGAATCCCATGCGCAGAACTAGGGCCTAAGTGCAATGCACTCAATTCTGTGAACCAACATAGTGGGGAATGCATCATTCAACATTTTCTTTCATTAAGTGAAGATTGTGTTGAATCTCATGTGCAGAACTAGGAGTGAAGTGCGGTACACTCAACTCTGTGAAACAATGTGGGGAATTCATCATTCACTAACATCTTGTTTCAGTTAAGTGAAAAGTGTGTTGAAATCATGCGCAGAACTAGGAGTGAAGTGCCATACACTCAATTCTGTGAAATAATACTGTGGGGAATGCATGATTCAACTGACATTTTGTTTCAGTAAGTTAGTAGTGAATTGGATCCCATGCACAGAACTAGGAGTGAAATGCAATAGGCTGAACTCAGAGAAACAACACTGCGAACAATATATCATTGAACTAACATCTCATTTCAGTAAGTTAGTAGTGGGTTGAATTCCATGCGCAAAACAAGGAGCAAAGTGCCATACACTCAACTCTGTGAAACAACACTGTGGGGAATGCATCATTCAACTGACATCTCATTTCAGTACATTAGTAGCATGTTGACATCCATGGGCAGAACTAGAAGTTAAGTGCAATGCACTCAATTCTGTTCAACAGTATTGTGGAAAATGTATCATTCAACTAACATCTTCCTTTAGTAAGTTACTAGTGTATTGAATCCTATGTGCAGAACTAGGAGCGAAGTGCCATGCACTCAACTCTGTGAATCAATACAGTTAGGATTGCTTCATTCATCTAACACCTTGTTTCAGTAAGTTAGCAGTATTTTGAATCCTATGTGCAGAACTAGGCGCAAAATGCACTCAACTCTGTGAAACAACACTGTGGCAAATACATCATTCAACTAATATCTTGTTTCAGTAAGTTAGTGTTGTGTTGAATCCCATGTGCAGAACTAGTAGTGAAGTGCAATACACCTAACACTGTGACACAGCACTGTGGGGAAGGTATCGTTCAACTAACATCTTGTTTCAGTAAGTTAGTAGTGTGTTGAATCCCATGCCCAGAGCCAGAAGCTAAGTGCAATGCACTCAATTCTGTGAACCAACACTGTGGGGAATGCATCGTTCCACTAACATCTTGTTGAGTAAGTGTTGTTTGGCTCCATACCCCTACCACACTATAACCTCATCAAAGGGATAGTGGGAGGGAATCTGGGGGGTGATGGAGCTGCTATGTGTCCTGATTGTGGCAGTGGTTATGGGACTGCATGTTTTTGTCAAAGCTCACAGGATTGTATGATAAAAAGAGGGAATCCCACAAGTATAACTTACTCACTAAGTACATACCCTCACTCTGACTCAGCACTGCCTTCTAGAGAGGAAATTTGTACAGGGGGAGCAAGACAGGCCTTCTCGGTCAGGGGGCAGCTTGAACAAAGACAGAGATTTGGGGCAGAGGAGGGTGAGTCTGAAGTAGAGGCTTTGTGCGGGGCGGGGGGACAGTGGGAGAGGAGGCAGGTGGGGACAGCTGTGGACATTTCCATTATCTGGCGAATGGCTCTGGCCTTTGGCCCATGTTTCAAGATGTCTGTACAAGGGAAGATGCTAGAAGCAGATGGGGTGATGGGTGTGATGTGGCAGATCATGGGCCCAAGGCAGGGAAACTCCTCTATTTTTGCCTTTACTCTTCAGTGCCCTCCCCTTTCCCCCTACTGCCTCCCACCACATGACACTTCTCAAGCTAACCTCTCTCAACTGCCTCCCCTCCCCATCAGCCCCAGCTCCTTGGTACCATCTGTACAAGGTAACATGGTAGAATCATGAAGGATGGTAGTAACCAGCCAATGGATTTGGGAATCAGTTGAGTAAACTTGCTATCAAAATTCTGGGACAGATTGTTGAGTAAGTAGTTTGGCGGGCTACCCTATTGAGAGCAAGTGGGGACAATGTGTGTGAGTAGTGACAGGCCTAGGTCAGAATCTCTGTTGAGATCTAACGTAGTGGGGCCATAGGGCCTGACATCAGCTCAGTCAGAGGCTGAGTCTAAAATCTTAATGAAGGGGCACCTGAGTGGCTCAGTCAGTTAAGCATCCAACTTTAATTCTGGTCATGATCTCACGATCTGAGCACTGTGTTGGGCTATGCAACTGACAGTGCAGAGCCTGCTTGGGATTCTCTCTCCATCCCTCTCTCTGCCCCTCTCCTATTCATGCTCTTGTTCTCTCTCAAAATAAATAAATAAACTTAAAATAAAATAAATCTTAATGGAGAATTTGGATAGAGAACCAGACTGTGAACACAGTCTCAGATGCCCTAACACTGGAATGGAAACTTTATATGTGGAAGACACAAATAAGAGTCAAAATTTCTTTCTAGATGGGGAAAGCTCTAAGGTTGAATTTCTTTTTTTTAATATTTATTTATTTTGGGCAGAGTGCCAGTGGGGGAGGGGCAGAGAGAGGGGGACAGAGGATCTGAAGAGGGCTCTATATTGACAGGTTGACAGCAGTGAGCCCTATGTGGGGCTCGAACACAGGAACCATGAGATCATGACCTGAGCCAAAGTCGGATGCTCAACCGACTGAGTCACCCAGGTGACACTGAGGTTGAATTTCAATTCAGAGTGGTGATTGCCATATTGCCTTGTCTTCTGTATTAACTGTATTAACCTTGTCTTCTATTTTCTATATTCTGATGTTCTGACATCTGGGGCCTTGCTGACCCTGGAGGAACTGCCTCTCCCAGGGATAGCCAGTTCTTAGAGATAGCAAACTCACCCAGGATTGTGCTTTTCAAATGCAAATCAACTAATACAGAGCCCACACTCCAACCACCTCCAGGGTTGGCTCTAGCACTTAGGGTCACACTATTCCCCTACCCTGTTCACCCCAGTACCATAAAACCTGGGGCAGCCCGTATGCCCCAGAGCCTGCTGACATTATGCAAACTAGCTAATCCTAAACCTAATTATCCCACCTCCCCCATTCCTTCCAGGGAAAACCATAACAAAAACTCCTGCCCAGCTCCCCTCTCCCTCCACCTCATGACAAACCCTGACGTTTCTCCCATTTCTCGATTTCTCCATGTGGCTCTCTGTGGCTTGGCATCTCCGTCTCCTCCTCTTGGGAACTGTGAGTAATAAATTATTTTTTCAATAGCAATTGTTTCCAGATCTGTTGGTCTTGCTATACCTCAAGTTTTAGAATAGTAACTCATGCCTTGGTATTGGTTCATAGAAAAGAGTCTAGAGTTTTCACTGAGCTTGAGGTCCCAGGAGAATAGAGTGTTTTGGTTGCTTCGCTGTGGCTGTCTGGCCACCACTGAGACAGGGTCCCAGCAGTTCCTAAGACACAGACCCACTGTGGCAGATGGGCTGGAAGCAGCTGTTATAGGCTTCCCATCCATGGGGAGGTTGGAGGGGGTCTGGCCAGGAAAGGCTGTGAATTCATTGTGAATCCAGAAATCAAAGGCAAGTCTGTGGGAGCCACAAGGCTTGCCAAGAATCTCTCCGTCTTCTCCACAAAGGTTTGGTCAGTGAGCAGCACGTCCACAGTGGAGTTGATGTGTTTGGAATGAACTAGGTTGTAGGTGTTATCAAACCTCAGGACATCTGCATTGAGGGACAGACATCCAGACAGGGTGCCTCACCCAGGACCTCATCCTCCATGGTTTAAGTCTTTGTACCAGGACCCAGAACAGGGAACCACTGTCACGCTTGAAGCCAGCTATACATTGTGTCTACTGGAGCCAGGGGACCCCACCTGGCAAAACCTGGAAGCATACTGATGTGTCTGCCTCCAGCCCCCCAGTTCCTGGTGGAGCTTCTCGCTGCCAATAATGGCAGATGCCAGCGTTGAGGCAGGTGAGGCTCCCATCCTCAGGTACCAGGTGGGCATGGTAATGCCAGAAGGGCCACACCTCCACCATCTCCCCTGCCTGCTGCTGCTCACCCATCTTGGTGTTCAGGAAAACCTTGAAGCCGATATGCGCCCCCTCTGATGTGACTGCCATCCGCAAGGGACCGTGTTCGTGCAGGTAGTAGCTCGTAGGCACCTCACCCCCACCATAGTTGATCTGTGGGTGAGGGCTGTTGAGTGAGCACTAGACCACAGCCATCCTTCCCCATCCTTTGGGCACCCTTGGTCAGGGTCAGGCCCTTGGGGTTGCCATCAGGTCAGTCATGGTTCCCCCCAAACTCCATGGGCAGCTGGTTAGGGCTGATGAACTTCGGTAGCTTCCGCTTCCAGTTGTCTGAGGGAGGAGGACAGGGGACCTGTGGGGTCTCAGGAAGGCTTGAAAGAGGCAAGAGAAGCCAAGCCCAGGGATTTCCTGTGGCATACTACTTCCTATCCCTGGCATGCATCTGGTGCCTCTAGGCGAAGAAGCTAAGAGACTGTAGGTCTAGGCTGGGGGCTTAGCATATGCACCTGTGTTGACCAATCCCTGCTCCCAGGCCTGCCCCTCTAGATCCAGTACCTTCCCCTCATCTGTCCAGGTGTTGGCCTCTTGGCCATCTTAGTAGGGACTCAGACTAGCACCTCATGGAACCCAAAGTTGAGGAGAGTCTATCTCTGACCTGCGCTTCCTTTCCTTTAGAGACTGAACTTCCAGTCAGCCTCTCCCTTCAGCATCTACAGTTCCAGCACCCCCAGAACTGGGGGTAAGCTGTGTCAGTTCTTCCACAAGCTGCTCTGAGATAGCCAATGGTGGTCCACAGACAAAGGAATGTTATTGCAGGAACAAAGTAGAAGAAAGCAGAGGTAGGATCACCTGGGTGGCAGAGTAGGTTAAGCATCTGACTCTTGATTTCAGCTCAGGTCATCATCTCATGGTTAATGAGTTCAAGCCCCACACTGGGCTTCTTGCTGACAGTTCAGAGCCTGCTTGGGATTCTTTCTCTGTCCAGTTCTTTCTGCCCCTCCCCGATGCTCTCATGCTCTCTCTCTCAAAATAAACAAACTTAAAAAAAAAAGGAGAGGAAAACATCTAATGTACCCTACAATAGGTATGAACTACTGAAACATAAAAGCAATGAAGAAATCAAAGGAAAATCCCCTGAATGTAACGACATAACACAACATAAAAAGTCAAAGAGAGCAGGAAAACTACAAACTGGAGAAAATGCTACAAATATGACAGGAAAGATCAATGCACCTAACATGTAAAGAGCACTTATAAATCAATAACAAAAATACTTTTCTAGGAAATAGGCAAGAGATACCAGGAGGCAATAAATAAGCAGAAAATTAAAATATCAATTAGCATAAAGGAAAATTTTTACCTCACCAATGATAAAAGAAACCCAACTCAGTCCCTTAGATTCAGAGCAATAATGTCATCGCACATCATGTAGCCTCTGGGAAACTCTGGTGTATACACATGAGAGGATGAGAGTGAAAAAGGGAAATAACATCTGTTATTATGAAAATAGTTTAGACCTTGAGAGCTCCCTGAAAGGGTCATGGAAACCCTTCAGGGTTCCAGGACCAGATTTTGAGAACTACTGTGAATGACTTAAAATACATAAGGAGGAGGGTGTTTGGGTAGCTCAACTGGTTAAGGGTCTGACTCTTGATTTTGGCTCAGGTCATGATCTCACGACTCGTGTGATTGAGCCCCTCACTGGACTCTGCATTGACAGCAGTGCAGAGCTTGCTTGGGATTCTCTCTCTCCCTCTCTTTGCCCCTCCCCTACTTGTGCATGCACACACACACTCAAAATAAATAAATAAACTTAAAATATATATATAAGGAGGATAACCCAAAAGGTCACATCTCCACACTGTCACCAACCTGTGACTTTGAGTCATTCCCTTCTCTGTCACAGTGCAGTTTCCTTACCTCTTAATTAAGGCAGCCCATGACCCAGTGGCCCCACCTCTTGAGATCCACCTGAGAAAAACACTCACACATTTGTGTAAGGAAAGTGTGTAGGTTTTCCACATTGAAGAGTTTGTAATAATGAAAATTTGGAAATAACCTGAATGTCTACCCCTAGTGGGCTGGTTATGTAAATGCTGGCCTCTCTACCCTGGGAAATACCATTAAAAAGGACAAGATGTATCAAAACATTCTCAAACAGACAAATCTGCAAGCCATACATATTGTCTAATGAAAAGAGCAAATTGCAGAATAATTTTTATATTAAATCATGTGTCCTAGGTATTTCTATTTATTATATACATATTCTTTTAAAAAATGTTTGTTTATTTATCTTTTTTGAAAGAGAGATAGAGTGCGAGCAGGGGAGGGGCAGAGAGAGCAGGAGACACAGATTAGAGGCAGGCTTCAGGCTCCAAGCTATCAGTACAGAGCCTGACACGGGGCTTGATCTCACGAACCATGATATTATGAGCTGAGCTGAAATCAGATGTTTAACCAACTGAGCCGGCCTGACACCCCTATTCTATATATATTCTATATAATATATTATATATTTATATACATATTTCTCTGTGTCTGCATGGAAATGTATTGAAAAAAGTCTGCAAGATAACCGTGACGACAGTTACTTTGAGGGCTCAGGAGGCTTCAATATTATCAGTAAGGTTTGGATTTTTTATAATGAGAATATGTTCAGATATCCCTTGTATAATTAAACTTTTAAAGAAATAATGTAACAATAGAGCACTTCACCACTGCCAGCCACTCTTCCATCCTCAGATTTATAATTCAAGAGGCTCATAGAGCAGATGAACCAGCTCTGTCCAACTGAGAAAAGGGCTGCCAGAAAGGGAGCATTTAAATCAATCACATAGAATCAGTCCACTGGAACATTCTGCACCCTTACAACTATACTAGAGAGAAGGGGGGCGCCTGCGTGGCTCAGTCAATTAAGCGTCCAACTTCGGCTCAGGTCATGATCTCACAGTTCATGAGTTCGACCCCTGTGTCATGCATGCTCTGTGCTGACAGCTCAGAGCCTGGAGCCTGCTTCAGATTCTGTGTCTCCCTCTCTCCCTGCCCCCCGCCCCCCGACTTGGATGCACACAGGCACACATTCTCTCTCTCTCACTCTCTCTCAATAATAAAAACAAACATTAAATAAAATTTAAAAATAAATAGATAATTATTTTTTTGAGAAAGAGAGAGGGAGGGGAGCAGAGAGAGAGAATTCCAAGCAGGCTCTATGCTTTGAGGCGCAGAGCCCGGTGCAGTGCTGGATCTCACAAACCCTGAGATCATGACCTCAGCTGAAATCAAGAGTCAGATGCTTAACTGACTGAGCCACCCAGGCACCCTGGGAAGAAGAAATTTTTTAATGACTTGGAGAAAGTTTCCTGAAATTATCAATGAACAAAACAGTATATACTGTAGGAGCTCGGTTGAGTGAAAAAATAATTATATGTGAAGTTACCTCATGGTGATGGTGAGATTATAGGTTATTTCTATAACTCTCATGGTACTTCTTTTTATCTACACTTTCCAGATTTTCCATGATGAGCGTGCCCTGATATTATAATCAGGAAAACAGTAGATGTTAGAAACAAATGGAAATCAGGTCCTACTTAGCAGTCCCTGTAGGCTGGCAACCCAGGCCTTTGCCCCAGGGCCAACCCCAGCTGCTGCAGCCGTGCCCCTGACTGATGAGAACCTAATGGTTTCACTTGGTCTCCAGGGCCCCAGCATTGATCTCTGCGTTGACTTCACATGGGTCTAGCGGGCAGGTAAGAGTCAAGGAAACTGAGGCCCAACTATAGGGTGTCACCTGTCCCAGTTTCACCCAACTAGTAAGAGGCATAGACGGGATTAGACTGGGTCTTTAGGACTCCAGGTGGGATTCTTTTCTGATTTAGTTGCAGTCTGATGGGCATTGTAGGTGGAGGGAACTGTCTGAGCAAAGGCTTTGCACTGAGAAAGTGTCACAACTTGTATAAACTATACTACGTTCAGAGGCAAGTCACCCTTACAGATTTACAAGAGCTGTTCATCACATCTTAAGTATTCTACCTGCTCTCTCATTCAGGGATGTGAATTCCTGTGTGCTCAGCAAAAGTTGGGGTATGTGTGATCATCAACATGGCTTATATTGGCTTCCTCACAGCGGCTAATATTCCAGCCCTACCCTATGCAGAAGGAGTCTGAGTGTGAGAACTCCTGCCACATTCTCAGGACCATGGACAAGGGGTTTCCTGTCCATGCATTCAGATTCCAGGGATTCCAATGTTTATCTCAAGAGCAAACTTTCCCTATCCTTTTCTTCAAACTCTTTCTCTGGGAGGCTGTTGAACAATTGACCTCTAATCTCAGACTGACTTAGCTTTGCCACTTGCTGGCTGAGTGACTTTAATCAAGTGGTTTAATCTCTCTGAACCAGTTACCTCCAATGCAAAATGGGGCTGATAATAGTACCTCCCTCACTGGGTTGTTGTGCAAGAAAACAAAAACAACAAAACACATAAACAAAAATGATCTTACTCAGTGCGTGGCACAGAATAAGTGCTCAAAAAATAGCAGTAATTATTATTACTCCTTGCAGTAGCCACCTCCAAAATGGACCCTGATGATCCACACCTCCTCATTTGCACGGCCTTGGTTAGCCCCCTCTGACACTAAGCAGGGCTGATCTGTGTAACCAAGAGGATATTGCGGGAATGATGGGGTTTGACCCTTCAGACGACTGCGGTTCCAGCTGACATCTCAACTATAACCTCATGGGACACCCTGAGCTGGAACAAGCCAGCTATACCACTCTATAATTCCTGACCACAGACACTGGGAGTTAAGAAATGTTTATGGTTATTTTAAATAAATGGCTATGTCTTGGAGTAATTTGTTATAACAGATATAGATATAGCAATAGATACCCAATACACTCCTCTTTTTACCCTTGACCTCACCCCACTCCACCCTCCAACCTCACTTTGAGTCAGAGTAGGAGGGAGTAGTCATCAGGGCTGGGAAGGACAGATAGCACATCCTGGATATTGTCCCACGAGGGACAGGGTGGGGAAAGACCAAGGTCAGAGGGACTCTGTAGTGTCAGCCCCCCTCAGGCCTATAGATCTCACCTGCCCTTAGAAGAGGACCCATTCATGCTGGAGGAGCCAAGCCTTGGGTCAAGTCAGGCAGTTAGGTTTCTTCCTCTGTGAAATGGGATAATAATGAGCCAGTTGCCCAAAGCTTCAGAAAGGATTAAATGTCGATTAAATGCAGTTTGAGGTTATGTGACAGACTCTTCCCTCAGGTCTACAGGGGCTGGGAGAGGCCCTCTTTAGACCCATGATCTCCATCTTCAGAGCAGGTTCTGGTGGGAGGGTAAGCTACATGGAATCTGAGGCTCAGAGAGGCCATGTAATTTGCCTGGCATCACACAGCCAGTAAGTGGCAGAGTTGGGAGGCAAATCACGAATCTGGCCCAGAGCCCATCGTCCAGGCCTGAGTGAAAGGTAGTTGGTAGCACTCAGAGTGACTTCAGGGGCCTTGGGTGCTGCCTTTTTGAGACAGAAGGAGAAATTGAGGCCAGTATAGGGCTTTCTCCCGACTTACATGGCCAGTCACCCACTTGTCTACTTGTGCTGTCCACAGTGGCCAGGATGGCGTCTGACTCTCTGATCTGGGGTCCAGCTCCTGCCCCTGTGGCCTCCTCCAGGTCTCCTGTGTTGTGCCCAGTGGCAGCCCCGACATGCCTACCACCACCACCCCCCCCCCCCGAGAAAGCCAGCCCCTTCCTGCTGGGCCTCTATTCTCTACCTCAAGGTGACTTGTAGGGCCCATTCCTTGCTAGATGCCTGAGGCATTGGCCCCTGGACTTGCTGCCCTGGGTTCAAAAAGTCATTTGTAGAATGAGGACAGTGATGCTTTCCCCACCGTATTGATGTGGGCGTGTTGGAAGTGACACTATCTGTTGTCACACACACACATAGAGGCTGCCGTCCACCCTGCCTCAGTTCCTTACCCTCTACTCGTATGGTCCCACCAGATGCCTCCTTGAGCCAGACTGGCCTCTGCTCACCCTCCAACAAAGGCCTGGAACCCACTATCATTGTGCCCCAAATTGTCCCAGGCTCCATCTACCACCTGATGTGTCAGGAGCAACTGCCGATGATTCATACAGCTGTTAGGGCATGTGGCTTCAGGGGTGAGGAGAGACTTCCCAGGTCCAACCCAGCAGGTGGAGGTACAGCCTGACCTTTGGGTGAGGGGTGATGGGGACTCCTGGCTATAGTCTGCCTCTATACCCCCTGGACAAGCAGAAAGCCAGAGCCCCAGACAAAGACACATGAGATTGTTACTGGCGAGACCCCCTGACTCCCTGAACCCAGGAAATTCCTAGAAGCTTCTGCCTAACTCTCAACTTCATCTTTTGGAAACTAACTGACAAATTTCTGGAACAGGAAAAGAAACATTTGAGGTCCATGCCTATTGCAGGTGAATACGTGCCCCGACAGATAGCTTCATTATAATGGTAAAATTTCTTTCTGAATATTCATCCCAAGCCTTAATAAAAGGAGCCTGCTTACTCCTGTTCAGGAAGTCACTGCTTTGGAAATTATTCCCCATGATCTTCTTATTTGCTGCAAATAAAGATAACTTTGAGAGGCAACGCCACCTGGTGTAGTCTCTTCCTATAGCTCACCAAAGAGCAGATCTACTTCGGTCAGGTAACAAGATCATGCTGTGTGCAGGGGGCTTTTCACACAGTAGGTACTTGTCTTAGTCTCATCTGGCCAGAGGCAGACCCTGAGACAAGCTCTCCAACTCCAGTAGAGGGAATTTATTCCAGAGGTGATCCTGGAAAACCCAAGTAGGCCTGTGGGGGAAGTGAGACCAAAGATGGGAGGCAGGTGTAAAGGGAGGGTAACCAAGGAAATAAGGCAGAGCTCAGTCCCCGCGGGGACTAATGTGAGTTGAGGGGCAGAGAGAGAGAGGGAGAGAGAATGAGGAACTTGGAGCGGAGACCACCTGAAGCGGGGCTTGAACTCACAAATTGTGAGATCACGACCTGAGCTTAAGTCAGACACTTAACCAACTGAGCCACCCAGGCGCTCCCTGCCCTCCCTTTTCTGCTTCTTCTCTTCTACCTTCCCTCCTTTCCTTCTTTCTTCTCTTCCTTCCTTCCTTCTTTCCTTTCTCCCTATGTCCTTTCTTTCTTTCCTCTTTCAACATTTATTGAAAACCAACTGTGTGCCAGGCAATGGCCTGGGCACTAGAGGCTGATTGTGTCAAGATGAACGAAGATCCTGTCCTGGAGGAGCATACCATTGGGGCCTCACAGACAAGCACATCCACAGTTGTGGCCCTGGGTGAGCAGAATTGAGATGGGGGAGCCCAGAAGCCCCGAGCTAGCTTGAGGGTTGGGCTGTCAGAGAAGAATGTCCAGAGGAAGTGGCAGAGCTTGCTTTGAAAACACTTAGCTATGTTAGACCTGCAATGGGAAAGAGGCCTTCTGGTAGAGGGAACAGCAAATGCAAAGCCGCAGACGTGTGCAGTTGCATGGCTTCTCCCCGAGGGTAAGGGAGACGATGGAGGGCTTGGAACAGAGGATGGCCTCTGGTTGCAGGTGAAGGAAGGGTTGATCACAGGGGCAAGGCTGGGGGAGGGTCAAGGCTGGGGGAGGGAGTCCAGGTAAGGGGCAGAGGCCTGACCCAGAGCAGGGCCCAGGGCACAGAGAATGTGTTTGTGTCCTGAGGCTACTGTAACAAAGTACCACAAACTGGATGGCTTAAAACAACAGAAATTTATTCTTGCACAGTTCCGCAGGCTGGAAGTCTGATATCAAGGTGTCAGCAGGCCTTGTTCCCTCTGAGACTCTGGGTAGAATCCTTCATTACCTCTTCTCAGCTTCTGGAGGTCACTGTAGGCCCTTGGCTTGTAACTGCATCATGCCAATCTCTCCCTGTCTTCACATGGCATGATCCCTGTGTGTCTATATTTTCACATGACATTGCCACTTCTTATAAGAAGACCGGTCATGGCCATATTGGATTAGCCTCCACCCTAATGACTTCATCTTAATTTGATTACATGTACAAAGACCTTATTTCCAAATAAGATCAATCATAGGGAACTGGGGGTTAGGACTTCAACATATCTTTTTAGGGGATACAATTCATCCCATAACAGAGAGGAACAGGTAGTTCCATTGAATTTCTCCCAGGGAACAGCCATGACCCTCGCTTTCGCTTGTTGGCCCATCCCTAACCGTGGGTGCCCCCAGCCCCCACTGGCTGGGAATGTCTTTACTGGCTGAGACCAAATCTGGCACCATGGCGCCCTCTGATGCCAGGTATGGCAAGAGCAGGCTGGCTCCCGCAAGCTTCAAGCTGCTGAGCCCCTCAAAGACCTCATATATTTTCAAACATGGAAAAAACCTCGGTCCTGAGGCTGAGGTGGCTGGCTGGAATGGCGCTGAAGGTCTGGAGGCTGCAAGCACTAACCTTGGTGTCTGACTGAGCTGGGTTTGCATCCTGCCTCTATGGCTGCCTGGCTGGGTGACCCTGAGGCTTGTTACTCAGCTTCTCTGTGTCTTGGCTGCCTCCTCAGGAGAGCAAAGGGGTGCAAAGTGCTTGCTCAGTACCAGCCAACTACTTATTGTTAAAGTATTAATTATGTTAATAAATGAGTTAATAACTATAAGTTCTTAAAACGACTAGGCAGATATTAAATGCTAATGGGGGCAATTTATATTCTTGGTATCTACTACTTGCTAGATTTATTCTCCTTGGATCCCTAAGGGCTAAAAAGTGCCAATCTTAATAATAAATAATTTGATGACATATAATATTATTATTGGCATTTTTAGGCCCTTAAATGTCCAAGGAAATAAAATTATGGGGTTCCACAAAACCAAGATACTATCATATTGCACTAAGTCACATCTCTTTTTGATTACTAAAAAGGGAGGGGGATTATCTCACGAATTTGGAGTCAATAATATCTTAGCTCTTCCTTCCTTCCTCCCTTCCTCTCTTCCTCCCTCCCTCCTTCCCTTCCTCCCTTTCTTTCTTTCTCTTTCTTTCTTTCTTTCCTTCTTTCTTTCTTTCTATCTTTCTTTCTTCCTTCCTTCCTTTCTTTCCTTTCTTTCTGCTTCTTTCTTTCCATATGAATTAAAGCCTTCAAAGATGTGCTTACTGCTTGCTGCAAAGAAACTTTAAGAAGGTACAGGCCGTGGCTCCAGGGGGCTGGTAGGGTCAAAACTGTGCCAGGCTGACCAACCATCCTGGTTGCCCCAGGACTGAGGAGGTTCCTGGGATGTGAGACCTTTTGGTGCCAAAACTGGGACAGTCCCAGGAAATTGAGACAGTTGGTCACCCTAACTTCTCCCCAGCCTGCTTGACCAGAAACTCGATCCAGGAGAAAGAGTGACTCAGACTCGGGGAGGGGTTAAGATAAGAGCTGACTAATCTGGCTTCAAAATGTGGTGCTGGCACTAATTAGATGTATGACCTTGGGTAGGTCACTTAACCTCTCTGAGCTTTGGTTTATAAAGCTGGGATGTTGTAGATTTTCAGATAAGGTGTACAAGCACGTGACTTGGAGCCTAGTACAGACAGGTCTCCAATAAAGTCACTTGGCTGTGGTTTCTGCCTTTTGTGTCTGGCTGCTGGCTCCTAGTTTGAGATCTAAGAGTCCTGTGCCCCAGAAAGGGCCCTTATCCCCCTGGGGAGGCTGAGGGAGACAGATGGTTAGAACTGATACATGCCCACCTTGGTTGGTCATACTCAATGTGACTTGATTGCTTGGCCTCTATCTTTGTCCCTGGACATGAGCTCCAGGAGGGCAGAGGTAACCTTGCTGACTGTTGTATGCTCAGGGCTGGGGGGCACAGCAGCTATCTGATAAATGCTGAATTTTTTTGGATTGATTAAACTGAACCCTGGGTGGACGGGGGAAACCCAGAACCTGGGTAGGGTGGACTACAAGCAAATGGTGAGGCAGCCTGGAGTGGTCAGTGGAGAGATGCGATAAGCAGGGACAGGGTGAACAGGCACTGATGCAAGGCATCTGGGGTCCCAGGGAGAAGGTTTAGTTTTGGGTCCGATGTATACCTGCAACAAGATCTCAGTCAAGTCCCTTCTGCTCTCCCTCGGAATGTCAATTCCCACATCTGCAATAGGGAATGGTAACTGTGCCTACCGCAAAGGGTGATTGTGAGGATTAATGAGATTACACAAGGAACCCTCAGCCTGGGCCCAGGGCCTGCTGCTCAGTGCTACACCAAGTACTCCCTGCCACACACACACACACACACACACACACACACACACACACACTTGGACTCTATCTCAAACCTGGCTGCACACTCCATCCTTCCCGGCCTCTGTTCCAGTCCTACCACTACCTGCTGTGTGATCTTGGTGAAACGACTTTCTCTCTCTGAGGTCCCTTCCTCATCTCTGGCATGAGAAAATAACAGTTCCTACACTGCTGAGTTTTGATGAAGATGAACTAAGATAACCCACTTAGTCTAATGTGGGGCATATAACCAATATTCAATCGGAGTAAGTGGCTGGAACAGCCCCAGGATGATCACACAGACACACACGATCTTTCAGGTCTTGGTAACTCACAGGAGTCCTTCAACCATTCGGGGCTTCAGCATGTAACAGGTGCACATGAAACCCCGCCACGCCACTTGGCTCTGTCCCACAGACACACACACTCAGGTACCCGCCATGCTCTCTTGCGGGTCCCCCCATCCTCCTTGGTCACCTCCCACCCAGGGCCCCACCAGTCAGCACCACTGAGGTTGATTAACAAAAAAGCACAACATCAAATTCCTTTACTTCTGAAGTCTCCCCTTTAAGGGGAGGCAGGAAATAGAACATTCTTTTTTGGAGGGGAGGGGATTTAACTTTTAAAAAAGCTGCAATTAGTCAAATACTGATCTCAGGCCCTGTGTGTGTGGGCCCAGTCCTGGCTGGCTGTGCCCCTGCAGCAGCCCCACCTTACCCCCAGAACTGGGGTGGCACCAGAAGGGCACAGGGGAGGCCAGCAGGCCTCTGCCCAACCCCTCCTCAGCGATCCAGCAGGCAGAGGGGGCTGCTGGTGGGCGGGATGTCACCACTTGAGAAAGTCCCGGATGAACTTCCAGAGCTTAGTGACCCACAGGTTGACGCCTAGGTCCATCAGGTACTGGATTTCAGGCGTGAGCATGCGACGGCAAAGCTCCGCGTGCCGCTGCCCAATGCTCTTCTTGAGGTTGTAGCCCAGGATGGACTTGGTGCCCAGTGGCTGCCAGGGTTGCATGGCCGAGTCCTGGATGGCGGTAGCATCCACAGCTCGGCCCCCGTCAATGCAGATGTGCCGCATGCGCTCGTTGGCACGCCGCAGGGTGGCCACCTCGCGGGCCATGCGCTCCCGCCCGAACGCCTCCACCTTGCGCCAGAAGCTGGCGTTGAAGTGGCGGTAGAGGCGGGCATCCAGCACATTCCAGGCCGTGGCGCGCTGGTACAGCTCCCCGGAGAGGCGCGGCACGGCAGAGGCCCGGCGAGCATTGAGCTTGAAGTAGAGCACGTCCTCCAGCTCCCAACACAGCAGGTCCTTGAGCAGCACCAGGGACTCGTCGAAGTACTCCTGCAGGAGCACCAGGTGGAAGCGGCGCTCCACCTCCAGGATGTGCTCCTGCACCTGCGGGTTGCCGGGGTCGAGGCCACTATCATAGCCCAGGTCGAAGAAGAGCAGGTTGCGGAGGTAGTGGGCGTTGTAGCCTTTGGGGTCATAGTAGCGGTCTGGGTCCTGCAGGAACTCGGCCAGCTTGTCGCGGCCTGAGAGCTTCCATGTGAAGGGCACCACCGAGCCGAAGTAGTGGAAGGAGGACTCAAAGAGGCGGGCGGGGTCGCGGAGCACGGTGATGAAGGTGGCATTGGGCGGCACCAGGCCCCGGACCTCCTCGTAGTGGAAGCGCATGTGGTTGCAGATGATGTTGAAGCAGGCCCCGGGCCGGTAGTCCTGCACCAAGCTGCGGGCGAAGAAGGCCGGGTAGTCGAAGTCGTTGCGGCCATTGGGGAAGGCGAACTTGAGCCCATGCTTCTGACCAAAGCGGAATAAGATGTTGAGCAGAGTGCTGCTGGCCGTCTTGTGCGTCTTCATGAACACGATGTCGCGACGAGGCTGGCACCCTCCTACAGAACCATTGGTAGGGGTGGGCACCTCGGTTTCACTCGGGGCCGGGGAGCAGGATGCTGTGCCCTCTGGGGTCCTGCTGTGGATAAAATGGTGGGGAGAGCCTCAGGATCAGCTAGGGCCCTCAGGACTCAGAATCCCCTCAGCACTGGTGTCTAAAGATCACGGTTGTTAAGGCTGGTGGTAGTAGGAGAGGCAGGCCAGGGGACCAGACAAGCCTGTATACAGGCTGCGATGTGCAGGCAGGTGGTTTGGTCTCTTTGGCCTCACTTTATTTATCTATGAAATGGGGAAAATAACAGGCCCCATTTGTGGTATTGGTGTGAGGTCCAGCTTGCTGGTTCTTGTCTTATTTGTGGCCACCACATCCTACATTTATCACGAACTAGCATTAGGTTGAACCACATCATATTTTGTACATCAGTTTTTGACCAGAAATAGTCAATAATCGGTAATTTCCTCTAGTTCAACTTAATACCACCAACTAAGAGCATAAGCCATGCCAGGCCTGGGCTGAGCAGCCCCATGAGGATGTGGGAGAGCCTCATGGCTAGGAGCCAGACTGGAGGCAGACAGACTCCAGTCTGAATCTGGGCCCTGTGCCAGTTGGGTTCTCTTGGACAAGTCACCCCCACCTCCTGGCTCCATTGCAACCTCAGATGATATTCCCAACCCTGTACACAGTGTTACTTAATTCTCGTGCTCAATGAGGCAGTCTTTATTACTATGCCCACTTCACAGATGAGGACACTGAGGCCCAGGATTACACAGTGAGCTCTGCCCTCAGTATAATTTCTGCCCAGCACAGCATGGTTCAGGGCACAGGGTGCCCCCTCACCCTAACCACCCCCCCTTTGCCCCCCAAGAGGGGCACTCACGTGGAGGCCAGGCCAGCGTGCAGCGGGGGGACAGCATAGGAATAGAGCAGCAGCAGGAAGCTAGTGAAGAGTGCTCCCAGCACCAGTCCCTTGGCCATGGACACCCAGCGCTTCTTCTGCGGCAGTGGCATCTCAGACACCTGTGAGGAAGCATAGAGCAGGGCAAGCATTTGGAGGCCGGCCCTAGGGAGCCTCCACTGTTGCCCCAGGCCTGGCTGTTGAGGGGCAGCCTTTGACACTGGGACTGGCCTTTGCCAGCTCTGTGGCCCTCCCCCCAGAAAGGTCCATACAGAGACAGAGAGACAAACACATGGAAAGAGAGAGCCAGGGTTGCAGACAGAGATGGTAGACAAAGCCAATGCAGAGAGAGACTGGGGAATGGGACAGGGAGAAGGGAGAAGGGAGAAGGGAGAAGGTCCTACTGCCTGGCTTGGTTTTAAATTTTTTTAAATTGAGGGGCACCTGGGTGGCTCAGTTGGTTAAGCGGCAGACTTCAGCTCAGGTCATGATCTCCCAGTTTGTGGGTTTGAGTCCTGCATCAGGCTCTTTGCTGACAGCTCAGAACCTGGAGCCTTCTTTGGACTCTGTATCTCCCTCTCTCTATGCCCTTCCCCTACTCCTGCTCTGTCTGTCTCTCTCTGTCTCAAAATGAAATAAACATTAAAAAAAATTTAAATAAAATAAATGTTTTAATTGATTAATTAATTCATTCATTTTTATTTATTTTTGAAAGAGAGAAAGGGTGTGACTGAGCAAGGGGCAGAGAGAGAGAATCCCAGACAGGCTCCACATTGTCAGCCTGGAGCCCGAAGCAGGGCTCAAGCTCACCCAATGCAGAACTTGAACCCATGAACTGAGAGATCATGACCTGAGCCGAAGTTGGATATTTAACTGACCAAGCCACCCAGGCACCCTTCGGTTTTAATTTTTAAGCTGAGGGGTAGGGTGGATACCTGGGTGTTCATCAGTTTGCTTTTTATACATTTTTGGGCTTCATAATGAAATCATTTTCTAAGATGGAGAAGAAGACCCTCTCCCAATGCCCTGTCTCCCCAAGCCTGGGGCCAGGGTCCTCCCAGGACCTGGATGTCTCACCTTTCAAAGGACCTAACCAGTCCCACCTGTCCTCTGTGCTACCCTTCCCAGCTGCCCATTGAAGGGTTGAGGCTCCTCATCCCTTTTCACTGGCCCCTGTGTCCCTGCATTTGTAGGGTGGGCAGATGGAGAAACTGAAGCTCAGAACGAGGAAGGAGAGGGTTCAAGTCATACAGCAAGGCTTCTGTCCACACGCCTACCTCCTCTCTAATTTCCAGCAGGCAGGTTTGCCCAGGTAATTCTGAATTTCAGATAAACAATGAATAAAATTTAATTTTAATATTATACGGGACAAAATAAAAACTATTCAATGTCTATTTGAAAACTAAATTTAGCTGGGTGTCCTATTTTTTGTTTTTCTGGGGGTTTGGGGAAAGTTTTCAGTCTATTCTCTTGGTCTAACTCTGGTAACCCTAACAGCAGAGGACTGAGGCATGAACAGTAATGGGGGTACTTCATGCTGAGGGATGGGAGTCCGGGAGAGAGCTGGAGCTCAGGGCATCTTCCCACCTCTCTTTAGCTGTAAGACCAGGACACAAAACTTCCACTCCTGTTCTGACACAAGCTGCATGGGGGCCTTGGGTCTCTGAGGCCACAAGAAGTCATGCATGCTGCCCCGTGACTACATGCATGGCACGTCCCCACCATCCCTGTGGGCAGAGGCTAAATAACCCACCTGGAGAAGGACCCCACACTTCTCTCTGGAAAAGTTACCCAAGGCACCCGTAAACCCTTCTCAGAAAAGGAGCACTCCAGGCCCATCCCAGCAGCCAGCACCCATCCCTGAGTCTTCTGCTTATCTAGAAATTTCTTGTCACTGGAAAGACACAAAGAAATAAGCTGCAGAGGAAGAAACTATGCGAGAGGGAATTTGGTCTTCTTTATGACAATGACATATCCCTGTTCACTCTTAGGTGGGCAAGGTGGACAAGTCAGGAGTAAACGAGAATGGGGGAGAATGTTTCCAGAGGGCATTGATTCTATCAAAGGAGGAAGGTATAAACTCTCCAAATTCCAACTATTCTACAGAAACACTTGGACAAAGTCACACATGTAACGGTGTTCATGGAAGCTTGGTCAGAAATTTAAAAAACTAGAAACCATCTGTGTCCATCAGTGGGGTACTGTTACACAAACCGAGGCCTATTCCCAGATGGAGTCATCTGTACTGAATAACAAAACAAGGCAGAGCTAAGTGGACTGGTTCGAAAACGTATCATGAGCTGGGGCACCTGGGTAGCTCAGTCAGTTAAGCGACTGACTCTTGATCTCAGCTCAGGTCATGATCTCATGGTTCATGAGATTGAGCCCCAAGTTGGACTCTGCACTGATAGTACAGGGCCTGCTTGGGATTGTCTCTCTCTCTCTTTCTCAAAGTAAATAAAAATTTTAAGAAATTCTAGAGAAAAAAAAAAGCACATGATCTATCAATGTGAAAAAAGAAAGTTCCAGAACTTTATGCTCCCACATCCATATGTGTATATAGGTAAATATACATACAAGCCCAGAAACAACTAGAGGGTAGTATTCTGAATTTGAACAGGAGTATCCTCTGCATAGCTTGGAAAGGGGTATATAACAGAATATTTTTCAATATTATACATTTCTGTAACGATTACTTTTTTTAAAAAGAGTATGTATTTTTTTAAGTTTATTTTGAGAGGGAGAGCACTAGTGTGCAGGGGAGGGGCTGAAAGAGAGGGAGAGAGAGAATCCCAAGCAGGCAACCAGTGGCTGAGGGGTGGAGGTTGACTCCACAAACTATGAGAAGACGACCTGAGCCAAAATCAAGAATCAGACGCTTTTAACCAACTGAGCCACCTCAAAAGGGAGGTACCTCAAAAGGGAGTATGGATTTTTTAATAAAAAGGCAATAAAATGTATTTGATATATTTAAATAATAGGTCTTAAAGCTTGCCAGGTGGGGTAAGGTGGCTAGATGGTCTGGTCATGGAGGGGGAGGTGCCGACCCCAGGCTCTGGAAGCCCTAGCCTGTGTTTCAATCACAGGAACCCTGTGGAGCTTCAGTTTCTCATCTGTGAAATTGGGAAGCTGATAGACCCCATAAGTGGCTCTTCCAGAGATGGGAGTAGGGAAAACAATTAGCACATAGCTCTCTCTCAGAGTGCTATCTGTTTCCCTCCTGAGCTCCTGGGGACCTGCTCCTGGTCTCTGTCAGGGTGGCTCCCCTGAGCAAGGAGTGGCTGCTACCCCCCCAACCCCCCCCCCAAGCACGAACTGGCCCCATGCATCAAGTGCCCCAACTGGCCTCCTGCCCCCTGGGGGCCCAGCGAGGTGGTGAGGGGGGAACAGGGCAGAACTCTGGGCCAGGCCAGAGCTTCAGACTTGGGCCCAAACCCTGAGTGAGGCCCTAGGCCTCAGGTTCTCTGACTTTAAAATAGGGAAGGGTAAAATTCTTGCCCTCCCCAGATCCCTAGGGCCCACCCCTGCCCCAGCAGCCCCACTCACCAGGGCACTTTCTAGAAATCTGGAAGCTGAATGCACAGGTTCTGGGGTGGAGGCCCAGCAGCAGGGGGCAGACCAGCTTCCCAGAAGCACCAATCAGGCTCTGCCTGGCCCCGCCCAGGACAGCGCCCCCAACCCTCCCATCACTGCTTCACTCATTCACTCTTTCACTCCACCACTTGGGCCTCCTCAAACCATGCCAGCCTTCAGGTTTCACTTTTGAGCCCCTGCTATGAGGCAGGCCCTGGACAGGGGCTTCTCTAGAGCATCTCACAAATTCTGCTCAGCTATCCTGCCAGGCAGACCCCACTGTCACCCCCATTTTGCATATGGGGAAGCTGGGGCTCCAGGAGGTAATGTGACTTGCCCAGGCATGGCAGGAGGCAGAGCCGGGATTGAAGCCCAAGTCTGTCGGCCTCCAATATGCAGTGTCCAGCTCTGTCCATGACAGCCCCTGCCTGGCATGTCCCAGGCCCAGTCCCAAGCCTGCAGGAAGTGTATGTGCAGCCAGAAGATCCATTGCAGAAGACCAAAGTGTGGCTAATGGGGGCTCTCTCCCAGCAGTACAGCAGACCTTGGCCTCTGTGGGCTGGGCCAGGGCAGCCAGGATGAAGAGTGGAGAGACGGGGGGCCTTAGTGGCTGGTCCCTACTGTGTCAGCCTGAAGCATTTGAGGCTAGTGGTTCCTTTCCTGCCTGGCCTCTGTGAATTTGGGCATGTCGTCCACCCTCTCAGAGTCTTAGTCTTTTCACCTGTCCAATGGACACACAACAGCAAGATCGAGGCAAACAGGGCCCTTGGTAATCACAGGCATAGTCCCTGGGTAGATTGAGGCCCAGAGAGGGGCTGGCTGGCAGCCAGGAGCTTGGCATAAAGGAAACAGTCTTGAGACTAAGATTTGAATGCGAGAATGCATGTACACAAATGGAGATCAATCCATATTAATCATTATTATCACTATTGACCAGGGCCCAGTCCTGGCTCACAGTCCCAGGCTTATGGGAGGAGAGATCCCCTCTGTACTCAGCTGCACACAAGCCTGAAAGTAACTCATCCCTGAGCTCTTGGAGCCTGGCACCTGGTAAATGTTTAATGAATGACCCCCCTGACCTTCAGAGCAGAGCATGGCCAGGGCTAATACAAGTATGAGAGCCACATGTGTGAGTCACACATAGGAGAGGCACCTAGGGCCAGCACCTTGGGGCCAGGGTCCTGGGTTTGAAACTCAGTTCTACTGCTTCCTTTCTGTGTACCCTAGGCAAGGCTGTGTCCCTCTCTGGGTCTCAGTTTCTCATCCAAAATGATGAAACCAACTCTCCGTCACACGATGCTCTGCAAATAGCGTCCCACAAGGAAAGTGCCCAGCACAGGGCTGGCACTGAGCAGACACTCCCTGGGCAGGAGCTGCCACCATTATTATTACCATTATTATTACCCTCCCAGGTACCAGTCATGGCCACTTCAAGTTGTGTGCCCACTGGCCCATGATGGAGGCTTGCAATCAGCTGAAAGCCCCAGGTCCAAGGCCATGGGGTACCAGCCACAATTTCAGTGTGGCCCAAGCCTCACAGCCTCCAGGTTGGAATAAAGCACAGCAGAGACGCTAAGGCTCAGAGAAGGCCAGGCCACCCTCTAGGTCACACAGCACAGCTGTAGAGGAGACAGAACTAGAACCTGGGTCTCTCTTCCTCTGCCTATGGTGGTGACAGTTCCAGGCACTCAGGGTAGATGGCACCCCCTCGCCAGTCCATCCCATCCATTCCTGTTCTTCTTGGTTACCCTCGCCACATCACCCTCCATCTGTGCCGACAGCTAGCTCCAGGCCAGGCCCAGCAATCCCCCTGTTTGGTTGGACCAGCACCCTCTAGAGAATGAAGGAGAAACAGGACCCATCTCCACAGCGTGCACATAGGGAAACCAAGCCCAGAATAGTAAACCTCCTGTCCTACAGCATCACTATTAGGCAGGCCTTGGTTCCAGGTGTCCTGCTCCCCCAGGAACCCAGACACAGGAGCGGAGGAAGACACACTCACCTCAGGCTGTAAGTGGCTGCCCCTTTTCTCTCCCTGTCTGAGCCACGTCTGACTCTCAGGCTGCCTCTGCGGTCACTGGGAAACAGGAACGCTCCAATGACACCCAGCAATATTCTGGCTGGCTCCCTCCCTCACGCTCCAGTGGGTCTGAATATTCATGAGCTCCCTCCCTGGGGATAGCAGGTGGCATGTGTCTGTACCCTGCAGGTGCTGCCTTGGCCCTTTGCCAGGAGCACCCTCTGGGTGGTCCCTGACCATCTCTAGACCTCAGCAGCCAGGCAGCTCCTTCATCCAAGGGCTCAGCAAGGTCTCAGGTGTCCTTGGACAAAGGACACAAGCAGCCGCAGAGCCCTGCAGAGAGTCCAGGACAGGCTCAAAGGCCGTGGGAGGGACAGGGAGGGAAGTGGGGCAGGGAGGCTTATTGCTCCTCAAATTGCACCTCATTTAAGTCGCACGCCTGCCCTATGCAGAAAGCACCGTGATTACCCCTCCCTCGAGGCAAAGAAACAAAGGCTCAGAGAGGTGAACTCATCTGTCTAAGGTCACACAGTTAGCAGGGGGCAGTCAGAGCCAGAGTCCAAATATGGACTTGTCAAACTCCAGGGCTTCAAGATTCTGAGACAAACCAGACATCAAGGTTTGTCTAAAATCTTTGGGAGCCCAGAGAGCAATGAACTCAGCCTGGGGAGGTCTCCTGGAGGCGGAGAACCTGAAATTTCACCTCTCTGAGCTCCAAGTCCTTCATCAAAGAGGCAGCAGGGATCATGCCTGTCCTGCCTGCACCTTGCATGAGGGATGGAGGCATGGGACACCATGGGCCAGGTTTGAGGGATTTGGGCTGACTGCAGATGCCAATACTTCCCAAGGTCTTGGTAGGAAGACACCGTTCTGGGGGACTTGGTCCTAAACCCCAATGGCCCTCAGGCTCAGCCCAGGCACTGAAATCTCTTGCACCTCACTCTTAGCTGGGTTCAGGTCTGTCTTCAGGTCTGGATTCAGTCTTGCCCATGAACACTGGATGCCCAGAAAAACACCTCACATCCTTCCTTCAGGCATGGGGCTCTAGGGACCAAGGTGTCACTATCAGCTAATAGTAATCATTGTGACAATCATTTATCCCACACTGAACACTGTCATAAGTTGAGCAGCTGCCAGCTCCTCCCAGGGAACAGCAGGCATCTGACACTGCTCTGACATTTTGCTCTTTCCTCCAGAACCCCACACAGCCTGGGAGCAGCCCTCAAGTATCCGTGAAATACCAGAGCTTAAACTACCACAGGAGAGGCTGAGAGTCCTTATCTGAGTGCTGGATTGGTCCAGGACATGGAGTAGAGTTAGTTGTTTTATCTGTTCTGGACTGAGCTAGTCTGAAGACAGATAAATAAATGTATGGGCATGAGTCAGGGCAGAGCTGGCATCAAACAGTAGAGAGGTGGTTTATGAGTGTGGACTTTTGACCGAACACAGTCTGGTGCCCAGGACTTGCCATACATCACACACCCTCCTAATCCTTGCCATTGGGAGGCCCAGTTACTACCTCTAGTTTATAGAGGAGGGAACTAAGGCTCAAGGACCAGATGTGACAAGCCCAGTATCACACAAGGTTAAGGACCTCAGGCAGGTAGGAGTGGAGCTCAGGCTCCTGAGCCAAAGGTGAAGTCACGGATAGGGTGAGAAAGTGGGTAAAGAAGAGCCACGTGAAGGAAAGCTTTCTAGAGTAGGAAGCATTGATAGCAGAACCTATACTTCCAGCCCTGCCAGAGGCTTCTCTTCTCAGAGTACTGATAGTGACACCATCTCTGGCCACTTCTCTCCCCAAATCCTGGTAAAAAATTTTTTAATTATAAAAGCAGTACATGCTCACTGAAAAAAAAATTCAGACAATTACAGAAAAATGTAAAGAAGACCATGAAAGGAGGTCACTGCCCTTAAAACTTTAGCACAAACCTCCCCACATTTTTTCTGTCTGTATTAACCCATACAGATAGAAGGGTCTCTTTGGGGAAGCACACTTTGTTTTTAACTTCCTCCCCGCCCTCCCCCCCCCCCCACATATCAATAGATTGTGGATGTATTTTTTGTGACCACAATGAGTTTTAAATTGATCTGTTCCACAGATACTTAGGGAGCACCTGCACCATGCCCAGCGCTGGGGTTCATGTTGTCCTGTGGCAGAGCTCTGGGCTCACAGTCCTGGGGGTGAGAGGAGCAGACAGCTGCAGGTGCTGTGATGGAGGACACATTGGTGAGTCTTGCTGGAACACAAACACCTGATCCAGCCTGGGGAGCAGGAAAAGCATGGTCAGGGAAGCTTCCTGGGCTTACAGGGCCCTGGTAGCAGAAGCTGCTGCGTGTTTTCAAATTTCCAAAGGCAGTTAGTTCCCTTTTCTTCTGGAGTACATGGCTAAACTACATTTCCCATCCTCCCTTGCAGTTCAGTGTCCTCATGTGACTGAATTCTGGCCAATGGAATGTGAGCAGAATAATAGCTGGTGATATTAAGTAGGCGGGCCTTCTCTGTGGTCTCCTTTCCCATAGGCTGGATGAATGAGGCAGTCTTTAAGGATCTGGAAGTGGGCAGGGCCATGAGATGGGAGGAGCCTGGTATTTGCTTGACCACTCTCCTAACACCCATTTCAAAATGACAACTAAACTGCCATTGTGTTAAGCCTTTTGGAACTTGGGGCTTGTCACAGCAGCAGCATTAACTAATGCATTGTTACCCTAGAAGTAGCCAGGAGGCAGACAGAAAAGCATGTGCAAAGACCCAGGGGAAATGAGAAACTAACATACGTTCAGCTTGGCTGGCCTGTTGAGTATGTGTGTATGTCAGAGGTTGGGTGCGCAGGGGAGACTAGAGGCACAGCCAGAAAGAGGGCAGGGGCAGGCAGGAGATGCAAAACTTTGGGAGGCATGCTATGGAATCTGACCTGGATCCTGTGGGCAATGGGGAACCCTGGGAAGGTCTTCAGCAGAGGAGTGAGGAGATGGGATTCCCATCAGGCTGCTGGATGGAAAATGAACAGCAGGGGTGGGGAAGGACTGGGAGAAGCCAGCAGACCTTGACAGTGGTTGTTACAACTGTCCAGGTGTGAAATGACCTGGACCAAGGAAAACACTGGGAATGAACTGGAACCATCTGTAGGCTATTGAATAGATACCATTTGCTGAGTGATAGGGTCTGGAGGAGGGGAGGAAAGAATTCCTGTTAGGGTGACTGGCTGGCTGGGCCTGGAACTAGTCCCTGAGTGGGGGGCAGATAAGAGAGTGGTATGTTTACTATTGGAGTTGGGTTTCAATTTTCATTTTCAGTTTAGGACAAGTTAAGTCTGGGGTGTGTGTGGGATGCTTGTAGAATGTGCAAAGAGCAATAGGATCCCTTGCCTGGAGCACAATAGGGAGATCTCAGGAGAAAGAAGTTGGGTGTCATGGTCACACAGGTGGGAAGTGAAGTTGGAGGAACAGATAGGATCATCAGAGAAAGGGTGGGGAAGGTGAAGAGGCCTTAGCTTAAGGGAGCAGGGAGGAGGAGGAGAAGTGCCTCCCTCGCCCCAAGGAGATAAAGGTAAAGGTTCCCTCTAAAGCCACTACCTGTAGAACATTCTGTGGAACACTGCTTCCCATAAACCATTCCCTGACTGATGGTCATCAATGTTGTTTGCTCAGTGTGCATAGGAACAGGGCTCTGGCAGAGAAGATGAATGGGTGAGGGTGCCTAGGGTTGTTTCTTGTAGCTGCAAGGGAATCTCATGGGAAGGACACTTTAAAAGTGGAGCAAAAAGACTCTCCCTCCAGTGCTCTGAATGCATGTTTGACAGCAACTATTACAGTTCTAAAAGTGTCCATCCTCAGACCCAGCAATACCATCTGTGGTAATTTGTTCACAGAAGATAATCTAACAGAGATCTGAGATGGGTGCAAAAGTTTAGCAAAGAGGAGAGAAACAAATGTCCAATGATAGGGGATGGTTAAAAATATGATGTGCCATTAACCCCATGGTTTATTATGTACTCATTTAAATGATGCCCACAATATATAATGAAGTGAAAAAAATACATACACACATATATAATTTTGTTTTACAAAGAGTGTGCATTACTTTGTGAAAAAATTAAAGTGAAAAATAAAGATATTTCTATTTTGAAAAACTAGTCTGACTGGAGAAGGAGGGAGAAATGGCTAGTCTGAACCATATGCCACCTTGCTGTGTGACCATACCCTTCTCTGAGCCTCAGTGTCCTAAAATGGGGAAAAGGCAGCAGGGGCCTGGGACAGAGAATCTGGGAAGTGTGGGCTGCACAGTTAAAGGTGAAAATGGGAGAGGTCACCCCTCCACCCGGTAGTCCTGGGGCAGTGACCTGCAAGGACCCAGAAGCTTCCTCACTCTGTCCCTCTGGAGTGGGGTGCTGGAGTGGAGATGGGTAGGATGGCTCAGGGAGGCACTTCCACTGAACCCCAACTTGCTGGCTTGCAGGATACCCCCCCAAACTGTCAGCTCAGACATCTTGCTCCTACTGCCCCCTTGGCTAGGGGAATGGCTGCCAGTTGGGTACCAGGTCTGACAGCTGACTGAAAAGAGGGCAATGTTCTTTGATGATTTGGAAAACACTTTTTTGATCTTGCAAGGTCACCTATCTTATCCATTTCAAAGGGAAACCATACCTGGGACCTCAACAGGTTTCCTGGTGTCGCCCGCTAGCGCACGTGGGAAAACTGAGGCTCAGAAACTTGTGGAGGGGCTAAATGGGCAAAGTCAGAACTACAGGCAAGCTCTTCCTGCTACACTGCCTTGTCTTGTCTTGTGGTGCAAAATCACCACCAGATTTGAGTTGCCCCAAAGTAACTTCAGAGTTAGGTTAACCAAGAAGTCAGTCATTTCTTTATTGGCACCAAAATTACTGAGAACACCAGAGGTGAGTATGTGGAGTTTGGTTATATTCTCTGTTCTTTCTAGTATGACTGAAATGTTTTTATTTATTTTTTATTTTTGAGAGAGAGAAAGCACGAACAGGGAAGGAGCGAAGTGGGGGAGCAGGAAGGGGACAGAGGATCCGAAGTGGCCTCTGGGTTGACAGGAGTGAGCCTGATTCAGGACTCGACCTCAGGAACCACAAGATCACAACCTGAGCCGAAGTTGGACGCTCAACTGAATAAGCCACCCAGGTGCCCCAACTGAAATGTTTTTTAAAGAATGTCATGCACTCGTTTGCATAAAAATATGTAACAATACAAAGGTTTTTCAAAAGTGCTGAGCATTTGCTATGCACCATGCCCCAGATCCGCCCACCTGCCACCCCCCTCTTGGAGAGGCTGAGATGCTATGGCTATGAATTCTGGTTCCATCACTCCCCCGCTGGGCAATCTTGGGCAGATGACTTCCCCTCTCTGAGCCTCACCTCTTAAAAATGGGAATACTTTGACCCTCTCAAGGGCTTGCTGTGAGGATCAAATGGGATGAGGCATTCAGAGCCCTTTGCTCACACCTCAGACTATTATCATGGCCCTTCTAGACCCACTTGGCAGGAAAATCAGAATCCACTAGTGCAGACTTCTGGGAGGCTACGCCCCTCATCCGAACACCCATACTTCCCATGCTCCAAACCCAAGTTCCCTAACCCCTAGATTTCACATTGGGGGAAACTGAGGCACAGATAAGAAAAGACTTGCCCAAGTTCCCATGACAAGTCAGGGCACTGTTGGGACCAGGCCTGGGAGTGCCCAAGCCACCTGGTACTGGCAGGTGGGAAAGAAGGTATTGTCTGGCATGCCATTTCTTTCCAATCATCACTCCTCACCTGATGATCTCTCCAGTCCCCAGCCCACTGATCCCCATGGGCACCTCTGCTCAATCCTGCCCTTCCTGTCTGGAGTAGAATAGGGCTCATAAAAGAGGTTGTTCTTCATATTCCTCACTCAAAGTGAAGCAAGAAGCCTTCACAAGCCTGCTGCCATGCCTGGAATTCCATCATCTGTGTCTCATTCTCCCAGGTTAATTACTGCCTCTCACCGGGGTGACACACTTAGAGACCGGAGTGGGGCCTGTCGGGGATACACTGCTTTCTTGCTGGGTGACAAGAGAGCATCTGACCCATGCTCTCAAACAGTGGACGCATGTCCATTGGACAAGGGGATATGTGGGAAGCAGGCAGGCTTCTTTGTCCACAGGGAGCTTCCTTCAGGCAGGGCTCTGCCTGAGTGAGAAGCAGGGAATGAAGCAGCCCGAGGTGGCAGCTGGGAACAGGGCTCTGTTGTCTCTGCTCCCAGGGTAACAGCCTGCCCACCCCCTGAGTGTCAGGCAGAGCTGGGAGCTAGGAAGGCAAGGGGGGAGGGGTCCTGAGCTAGGGGTTTGGGACAGTACAGGCAGATCCAAGAGCCTAGGACCCCAGTGCAGCAGAGAGGTCTTGAGCAGGGTTTTGGTTCTGAGATGCAGGCTGAGATAGGACTCCTATGATCTGTAGTCAGCTCAGCCAGCTTTGAACCATGTGACCTTGGGCAAGTCACTGAATTGCCCTGAGCCTCGGTTTCTCCATAAGGATAATGGGGATGGTAGCACTGCCTCCTTTGCAGGGCAAAAATACAGTGCAGCAGTTTTGGGGCTGCTCTGGCCCAGGCCTGCCCATGGCCTTACCCTCTCTGGACCTCGGGTCACCCCCTTGGTAAAGGAAAAGGTTGGATTCTCCCAACTGGACTGTCCTCCTGAGGATTTTCATGGCACCTGTCACCTTGGCAACCCAGGCGATCAAGTGTCAGGCCTGCGGCCCTTTCTTCCTCCCTGCCACTGGTGTGGTTACTGCAACCGGATGTATGATCACTTCTCCTGCTCAAGACAGATGGGGAGAGGGGCCCCACTGGGAAAAGACACAGTCTTGCTCTGTGCTGTGACCAAAAGTGCTAGCTTGGGGCCAGACCAAGCTGGACCCCCTCCTGGGCACTGATCCTGGAAACTCAACTGGCTGGATTTCCTGCAGGCCCTTCCTGGATATCAGGGTTTGTCCTACTCCCACATGCCTCTTTTTGGTGGCCTTGCCCCCTCGGTGGTATAGCACAGGGCCTTCCCCAAGCAGAGGGGACCCATCCCTTCCCCTGACCAGATGCCCCCAACCCCTTCTGGAGAGCTCTGGTGGGAACAGGGGAGATCCCTGCCCTTCCTCCCCCAGAGCTCAGGCTGCTGTGTCCAAGATTAATCATTAATGGACTTCCAGCTCCAGCTCCAGCTCCAGCCCAGCTCCAGCTCCACCCACCCTACATCCAAGGACCTGGAAAACCCCGGACAGGGGTCTATAAGGAAGAAACCATGGGCAGGGCATACACCAACCTGCCCCCTCCCTGCCCCCACCTGCCCACCCTCTGTCAGCCAGCAGGGGCACTGGGACCCTGGGGCAGTTGTGCAGCACTCCTGAACCACTCAGCTAGCTCTGAGTCTGACTGCAGTTCCCGTTTGAGATTTGGATAGTGCTCGCGGAGACCCCCGGCAGGGCACAAGCTGGCGGTGGGTCCTGGGCCCCCAGAACATACCTTGGCCCCGTTCTCCTCGGGCTTGGCGTGGCTGCTTCGTCCCGGGCCGCGCCGCCCGGGCGCTTACTAGGCAGCGGCGGGGCGTACCCGCCCGGGCCCCCGACTCCACCGGGCCTGGACCATGCTCCCGCCTCCGTCTCCGCTGCACCTACTCCAGCCAGGTGCGGCCGCCTGGCCAGTCCTCCGGCGCTGCGGCCAATAGGCGCCCTGGCCCCGGCCCCCTCCCTTACCCTCCGCGCCGCCCCGGAACGCACAGAAGCCGCATTCAGCGTCCCCGAGCGCAGCGCTGCGCCCCCGCCGCAGGCTCAACAAGGCGCGTTTGTCTAGGAAGCGCCAACGGGGCCATTGTCCCACCGCCGGACCCTGAGGCTGGGCTGAGCTCCCAGCCCCGGAAGGGGATTCGAGGGTGCCTGGGAAACGGGGTGGCGTGGTGGTGGTGATGAGGGCAGCCCAGCTCTGGGAAAAGGGAGGTGGCTAGACTAGCTGCTGAACTCTTACTGGGGGTTCCGGAGCCCTGAAATCCAATGTAAGGTATGGGCTCCTGCTCCAAGAGTCAGTACAAGCTGGGGACATATTTTTGGGGTCCAAAATGTGGATGAGAGGGGTGGGGGTCATGACAGAATCTCTTGAGGGAAGCTCGGACAAGGGACTTATCCTCAACCGGTTGTGTCACTAGGACCACACTTCTCCAGGGTACCCATGAGGGCTGAGCATAGCACCATCAGGCTGCAGGTGCCCCATCCCTGATCCACCTTTTTCAGTTCCTGGCTTCCCTCCTCACCCCAAAGGACCAAGGATGGGAAGTAATGCCCTCCTGAGTTGGGAATGTGCAGCTCCAGCTGTGGGCAGTGCAAAACCAGCTGGCCACTCAGTGGGGCATGGGCCACATCAGAGCCCCACTGCCCCCGCCATTACTGGGCGACTCTGGAATGGGGAAAATTCCACACCATCATGGGTGCCAGGGATTTTTCCATATCTGATGGGCTTGCTTTCCAGCCTTGCACTGGCACTCTTGCCATGGTCCTGGGATGCACATGCCCCCAGGCAGGCCCAAGGCATTCCCTAGGGTGGCAGGCTTTAACTCTAGAGGCCCTGGCCCCATCCCTGACTCTGGAGGCACATCGACCCCCCCCCCCCAAGCCGTGATGAGCATACCAGAATAGAACATAACCCTCTCCACCCACAGCAAGGCCCAGACAAGATGGGGGTGCTGGATTCTCTGGTCCCCCTGCCAGAGCCTGCCAAACTCTGGTCTTCTCCCTGCACAGGGTGGGCCTACAGCCACTGCCCAAAACACTTCTAGAGCCTGGGCACAGGCCAAGGCCCTCAGGTAACCAGATTGGGGGAACATGGAGCCCCGTTACAAACCTACACTCCACCACCCTGGCCCCAGCTCCTGATTGCCCTCAGCCCCAAAGTGGCTATTCAGAAACTCCCTGCCTGATCCGGGAGGGGCTGAGTGATCACCTTGAGCCCTGGTTTCTGGCCCTGGCTCTGCTGTGGGGCACTGGCAGTCTAGGCAAAGGCATGTCTCTCCAGGCCTCAGCAAGGGCACTGTCAGGGTCAGGTGGGAAGCTGTAAGGATGGCCCAGCAAGGGTCCCAAGTCAGACTGGTGGTGATGCCCACACTGGGGGTTACTTGGTAGTTCTGCCCATGAGCATACAAGGTAAAGCTAGGTACCCCTCAACTCAAGCCCCACAGATCCTTTAGGCACTGGCTTTCACCTTCTGGTCTTACTTCAACAGAAAGCTATGACAATCACAGTTGGTATTTACAGAGCACCTTACTTTCTAGACACCTGACAGTAAGTCTGCATAACATTATCACTGAACCCTCCTCACCAGCAGCACCCCCACCTCCCCAGAGTCTCCAGAATTTCTACTTCTAACTTACACACAAGGAAGCAATGTTTCCAGAGGAAAAGTACCCAGGCTGGAATGTGAACCAAGGGTAAACTCCACTTCACTATGTGGCCCTTCTCCAACCCCAAGAAGGCTCATGGACACAATTCAAATTGTTCCAAAACTCCAGCTATTTAATAACAAATGCTTTCCCACCCTCACCCTAACACAGCAGCAGGAAAATCACCAGTCCAACCGTGGGGGGTGGGGTGCACTGCAGAAAGCCAGGGAATAAGGAGCAGCTGGGGAGGAGCTGGTCAGGCCCCTGCCCCCCATGTCACAGATTCCTGGGAGCATCAAGTTGGGCTGGGCACAAAGGCTTCTCCTCTGCCCAGCCACCAGCAGGGAGCTCCATCCAAGGGAGCCTGGGGCTCCAGCCAGAGGGCTTGAGAGGAAGCCAGGGCCAGCAGGGGGAGGAAAGGGATGAAAAGAGAAGAGACTCTGGTCTGCCACCAAGCCTGGGTCCTCTGGTCTGCCTGTGCCAAGTCCAGCTGCCAGGAACAGGCCTCATCCATTGAGACTGCCGCCACTCACACAGGCCTGGCCTTCTTGGCTTTCTTCTGAGACCTCATAGCCTTGTCGTGGGCTTTCCGCTTCTCTGCCAATTTGGTGGCCTGTGAGGAGGAAGAAGGGATCAAGCTGTGATTACAGGGTACTTCTCCTACTCAAGGCCATCCCTTAAAAGCAGAGCTTCCACAAAAACTAAAGGAGCAAATTACCAGAGGAAAAACACTTAATTGAACCATCTTAGGTCATTGAAAGTGCCTTTACCTTTGCATTTATGACTCTATTATGTTACGGGCCCAGAGCAAGTTAGTAGGATCCCAAGTTACTAGAGCCAGAGGCAACTGCCCCATTTACTCTTCTCCTTGGAAAAGCTGAGTGCCAATCAAATCTTCGCCTGACTGCTGGGGAGGTGTCAACCCGGAACAGGAGTCTTCCCCTGGGGACCATTCGGCAATACCTACTACAAAACACACATAGGCCTTTCAACCTGGCAATGACATGCCTGAGAATTTACCCTGCAGAGACTTCAAAGGGATGTGCTCAAGGGTATTTTCTTTTTATTTATTTATTTATTTTAGTGTTTTTATTTATTTCTGAGAGACATAAAGACAGAGTATGAGCAGGGGAAGGACAGAGAGAGGGAGACACAGAATCTGAAGCAGGCTCCAGGCTCTGAGCCATCAGCACAGAGCCCGCTGCGGGGCTCGAACTCACAGACTGTGAGATCATGACCTGAGCCGAAGTCAGCTGCCCAACCAACTGAGCCACCGAGACGCCCCAAGGGTGTTTTCTAAGAATGTCTAAAAATGAAAAACAATCTAATCCTATCAGCAGGTAACAGGCCACTTATATGAGGTCATGGCAAGAAATTTACTCTATGGTTAAATGAAAAACACACTGCAAGACAACCTGTATGTAGCATGATGGTTCCAAAATAACCCGTTATTACACACATAAAAGAAAGTGGGTTGCTGTTACTACAGATCACTCCAAAGGCAGGACTGTTGAGCCATTTCCACACCACTCATTACAGAATTCTGGTGTGCAAAGAACTTTAAAAATATTTTTTTTTTTTACAATGAGCATATATGGCTTTGTGATCAAGCAGCGGCAAAATTGAAATTTAAAATGTCCCACAGTCCCTCCTGCTTTATGCACGTCTGTTATGTGGTCCTTTGTGAAAGCAGGCTCTGAGTCAGCTGGGACACTTCTGTTCCCAGAACCCAGTAGACTCAGAAAACGGCTGGGTGCCCTGAAGAAAGCCCAAGATGTTGACACCAAGATGCCCACACAGGCCTGGGTGGGGGCGCAGGGGCTAGGCCAGGCCGGGCCAGGAAGGCAACCTCAGAAAAAGGCTACAAAAGGGCACAGAGGAGAGCCAGCCAGCCCCAGAGTTCACATGTGCAGCCACCTCTGGTGGCCACACCTGAAGTCTCAGAGATGTGGCAAGGACTCACCTCTCGGATTTTGCGCCTCTTGCCAAACATGATCTTGTTATAAAGGTACTTCTCCCGCTTCTTCATCATCATGATGGCCAGGCGCTTGGCTTCACTGTCCTCCTCCTGGGCCAGCCGCTGCTTGTCTTCCAGCTTCACTGTGCCTGCCATCACTCTGGGCTTCTGGGGACACAGGGTCAACACTTGTGGATGACCCACCCCCAGCAGTCCCCTGGCTCTTGACCTTCTGGCCCAGCGCTGGCACCAAAGATGACCAGCGGAGCTGCTTCCCAGGCTGCACCCCCAGTCAGCTTCCCAGTACCTTCCCCTCCATCCTCTCCTCCTCCAGGGCTGTCAGTCGGGCCTCTTCTTCCTTTTCTGAACCAGCCTCTGCATCTTCCTCCTCCTTTTCGTTTTCTCCCCCTTCATCACCATCACCATCGTTGTCTTCCTCCTCATCCTCCTCTTCAGATTCATCCATGTTTCCTGTATATAACCAATGACTTCTGAGCCTGCTCTTTTCCTTACAGTGTGAGAACTGGGGCCAGGCACCACACTCCTCAGTCATTAAGATGTTCCAAAGACCGTACAGGGCTGTCCCAACCGCGACTCCTTCTGGCACCTCTCCCCACAGCCCCAAACACCTTCAGAGGAAACTTGAGGTGCCTCCTCCTGAGCTCTGCTACTTCCTACATAAATACTGATGACAACTTCCAGACCACTCCTGCTCAGTTACTCTGAATATCAAGTAACAGCTGATCATAGAACACAAATGTTCCCTTCTCCTAAGCCTTACTCTAAAGGTAGGCTTAAAGGGCTTTGTGCCCCTGCTGCCCATTCTCAGGAGCTTGCCATCTTTGTAGCCAAGAAGGAAATGACCGGGTGGGGCCAAGGAGGCCAAAACCAGCCTGGAAGAATCTATCCACCCCATCGTCTGGCCCAATCACCTGGGTGCTCTCCCCGCTGCAGGGCCAGCAGCTTCAACTTCTCAGGAGGGACATAATCTCCTTCCTTCTCTGATACGAAGGGCGAGAGGTGTGGAGGCAACTGCACTCCAGGAAAATAGTCTGCCACAGGGAGGAGGAGCCGGGCATTCACACAGTCAAACACCCACTGGGGCTGCAGGTAGTACCTGGTGGCAGAGACAGGTCATGGAAGCAACCCGAAGCCCCACTGTATCTGTGCTTGAGACAGATCTCTGCACCCGGAAACCCAAACAGGAGCAAGAAGATGAGAGCCTTGGGGGCTTACCTGCCGATAACAAGTGTCTGCTGCCCAGGCCGGTCGACAATCTGGTGGGTGATGCACGAGTCTGTGACGTCATACGTGGCCCCAATGCACAGAGACTTGTCCCAGGACACATCCCCCCCAAAACTCCTACAGGCACAGGAGGAGCCCACAAGAGTATTCAGTATGATGTGGCTGCCCTGGGACTCACTGGCCCACAAGCTCACCCTCCCAGGACACACATGTCCCCACCCCACATCAGGCCAATACATCCAATGCCAGCCCAGTGGAGGCCTGCCCTAAGCAGGTGAGAAAGTGGTGTCAGCTGCCCTCTGATGAGTGCTTGCCGTGTGCCAAGCACTCTCCATGCCCACTCCGGTGAATCCGGACAAGTGTCCTGAGGGGTGGATGCTGACACCACCCTGATGTTACTGGCGGGCATCCAGGGAGGGACGTGCCCTAGAGTGTGGCAGAGCCAGTGCCATCAGCCTCCCACCTGATGATGAAAGCCAGGGACTCGCGGGGCACCTCGCGGTTCAAGAAGAATTTCAGGCCCTCAAAGAGTTTCTTGTGCTTTTCCTGCACCTCCAGCTCCTTCCTGTGGTCCTCCTCCTGTGCCATCATCTCCTGCCATAAAAGGGGCCGTGGCACCATCAGGTCTGCCTACACCCGCACCGGAGGGCAAAGGGTGGAGATAGTCCCCAGCTTCCTTCTAGATCCCTCAGTCCCAATGTCCCCCACTAGCCCGGCACGCAGTCCTCACCCCATCAGCAGGAAACTCGTCCACCTCAGCCTCCTCCTCCACAGGTACCACCACGCGGGCCAGACTGGCACCGAGAGCCGCCAGTTTCTATAGGAAAGAAGCAGGGCTACTGCTTGCAGGTGGGAGACCTTGTCTGGGTGCATGGTCAGGGTGGGGAAAAGGGAACAGCGACAGTCCTGGGACATGAGTAGGCTTGGGTTCCAAGGGCAAGTCCCGAGCCCACTCATCTAGCCATGCACAACCCCATCTCCAGGCCAGGACCCACCCTTCTGAGGGGATGCAGGGCCAGTGCTCTGGAAGCCTCTCTCACCTCCAGAGAGCTTTCGGAGTCCAATGCATAGTTGTCTTCATTGGCCTTCACCTCTGCATGGGCCTGAGCCTCCAGCTGAGAGGCAGGGGGGAAGGTCAGAGGGAGAATATGCCACAACCCCCGGCATCCATGCAGGGAGAAAAGGGCCATGGCCCCTGCACACTGAGAAAGACCCGGGCTGGGACCCTACCTTGGGCGGGTAGTGCAGGTTGATCGACTGATAGAGGCGGAAGTTGACGAAGCCCAGCAGAGTGGTGTAGAACTCGGTGAAGGTGGCCATGACCCTGTAGTCAACATCTGTTGGGTGCTGGGGGGCACAGAAGACCCATTGGTAGTGCAAGTACAGGGGAAAGAGAGTATTGACAACCCACATGGGGCAGGGGACTCCAGCCTGTCCAAGGCTCCCCCATGGTAGCCCTGCCTTCGGAGATGTTCCATGAGAAGGGGCCACATGGCATGTCCTACCCAGGAGCATTTTGGCTGAGGCTCTGGACAGGGGTCCCAAAGGTTAGGGGCATCCTAAGGTCAGTCCAGATCCCTGAGCCACAAAGGGAGAGATAAAAGGGAGAAAATGGAAAGCTCTATCATGCTGCTTCTAGGACTGGATGGAGCTCCCCTGTCCCTGCCCAAGCTCCCCACTCATCCTGTAAATCCCAGCTCAGACCAGACTTGGGTCAGGGAGGTGGCCTTCCAGGGCCAATCTGGTCAGAACTTATTCTTCTCCATCAGTCATCACATAATCTTCATTAAATGTCTTCTCCGGGTCTCTACTAGCCTCCCAGAGCCCAGCCACATCGCCAGTCCAGCTGGGAGAGGCGGCCCAGCAGCAACCAGTCTGTCACTCTGGGTGGATGGAATCCAGCATTCTCAAGCCTTGCAAGAGGGATGGACGCTCAATTCAGCGACTCAGCCCTAGACCCAAGCCAGAGACAAAGGCACAACTTAAGGGACCCAAGATAGGCTGGAATAGCTGCCTGGCTCGGCCCCCGGAAGCTTTGGAGAAATGGCAGGAGAAAAGCTGCCTCCTTGGGGCAAAGGCACACAGCTACCCTCGAGAGCTGCCAACCCAGCAAGCAGGGAACATCAAAGGACTCATCTTTCCCTTGAGGAGTTGATAAAGCAAAACATGGGAAGGATCTGAGAGCCAAAGAGCCTCGTCTCGAGCAGCGCTGCGCCCCACAACCTGGCAGGCTAGCCCAGCTCTCCTGATCTCCGGGACCCGGATGGCAGGATTTGCCTAGCAATGTCGAAACTGGTAGTGATCACAACATCCCTTTTTATGCTAGATGCCTGTGACTTTGAACGGTTTCTCCATTTTGCCACTGGGCAGTGTGAGTATGAGGATGCAGACACCAAGAGGTACCTCACCTGTCCCCTTACTCACACCTCCATCCTTCCAAGAGCATGTGCTAGAGAAGCATCTGAGCACCAACTCCATTCTGCACTGCACAGTGCTGAGCAAGGTCCCTCCGACCCCCTCCCCCTTCCATGCTACTGCTTGCCTGGGTCGTACTTTGAAGAGCCCAGCACTGGCTGCTCAGGGAAAGAGGACATAACAAGGGCCTCAGCTATGACCCAGGACCAGTCCCCTATTCTCTTGCTGAGAGGAAGTAGTAGCAGTAAGCTGGCCAGGGAGGAAGGAGGAATGGGCGGCCTGTTCCCTTCCCCTAGGGCCAGCTGTGTGGAGGTTGGCCTCCACAGGGCCCTATTCACTGCCCAGAGGACATACAAAGACTAGTCTGAGCAGCATGGGGGTGGGACATCAGAGAGAAGGAAGGAGAGAGAGGGCCAGAGAGGAAGGAAGCAGGGCAGGAGGACAGGAAGGAAGGAAGAGGAGAGGAGGGAAGGAACAGGAAAGAGGGAAGAGCCACAGGCTGCAGCACACACACCTGCCTTGGAGAGTGGGAAGAGGGGGTTGCTGAGGGCCAAGCTGACTCTCACCCACAGACTGCAGCCTGCCCCCAAACATCTCCATTGCCCTGTAGTCAGCATGGGTTCTGGCCTCGGACCTCTGCCAGCCCACAGTAAAGGGGAGGGGCCTAGACCCCCAACTCACCCTGGAGCACCTGACAGCTTGGTCAGCAAACACACTGTCCGGCCAGGCTGGTGCATTTGCTGTTCAAGGCACAGGCAGAAAACTGGGCCAAATGCAGGCCCACTCAATGACAAGTCAGAAAGAGGGACAGCCTGGCTGAGACTGTGGGGGGGACTAGAGGCTAATGCTGCCCCGAGGCGGCAAAACCAGGATTTCTCTCTGTGGATCCCTGCCAAAAATTCCCAGTCTAAACCGAGATAAATAAGAAGTGCCATGTGCTAAAATCTTCTCATGTATTCATCCTCCTCCATCTTGCCCAGTACCCCCAGCCCCGGGCAGGAGTCAGGGGAAGCTGAGAAGATAAGCAAAGCAGCCTGACCAAGGTCTGGAAGGCACTAGTGGCAGAGTGAGATGACAACCCCATGGGTCTGAAGGTAGGGCTGGGCTCAGCTACTGTCCAAGCCTTGGCAGCTGCTCACTGTTCACTCAGCAACCCCAAAGGGCCAAGCACTAGTCACTTTGAAAGATTTTTTTCCCTTAAATCCTCAGGACAAGGCTTAGAGAGCAGAAGCACATCATTAACAGAGACACAGAGAGGTGCAGGAACATGTCCAAGGTCACCCAGCTGGGGGATGCTGGAGACAGGCTGGCTCCACTTTGACTATGAAGCTGTGCAGTACACTCCTCACCCCACATCCTACCCCTGGCCACACTCAGGAACCCAGCACATGCTGGACTATGCAGGACAACAAAATTCTCCACCCTGCCCGAGCCCTTATGTCTAGGATCCAGAGAAAGAGCAATGACCCAGCACAGGGCCCTGTCTTCCCCATGGGAATACTCACATCATGGGAGAAGGCATAGGGTGTGATCCAAACAATGGGCTGCCCCAGCACCTCGGCCTGGTAGTAAATGCCTTTGATTGACAGGAAGACCTATGGGGAGGGGACAATATGGTGAAAAGCGGAAGCAGAGGAGGGAGTAGGGCGGTCCCCTCTCCCCAAGGAGGCCCTGGGCTTACCTTGCGCAGGGCACGGGCAGCAATGACATAGTGCATAAACTCCACAGTGAGCCGGCGGCATAGCTGAATGGTCTGCACGTGGCACTTGCCAGTCCGTGGGAAGGTGGAGAAGAGGAAGCACATGGAGAGGGCATCGTCCAAGTCCCGCAGAGCGTCTATGAACGTGGGGTATCTACATGGCCAAGAGGATAGTGCCCACAGGTTTGGTCAGCCTGGGTTCCAAGGGGGACCATGAACTCCTTGCCCACCCTGTTGGTCACCCCAGAGGCCCCATTCCCCATCAGGCCTTGCCGCCCCCATCTCCTGACCACAAAGCTGGGCAATGCCCAGGGGCCTGGAAGTGCCAGCTTCCCCACAGCCATGGGAGGAACCATGGAATGAGGACATGACCACTGAGCTTTGAGGATCAGAGAAATCCCAATGGAGGTTTTGAAAACATCCACTGCTCACCCAAGACTCAGCCTAGACCCATTTCTATTTGTGACCAAAGAGGGTAGACCAAGTCAGTGGCTCTCTAACTCTTTTTCAAGGCGGGAACTGTAGTTCAAAGCCAAATATATCTGGACGTTCAAAACAGAAAGCAGAAAAATGTGATGCTGACCTAATGGACCAAGGTGGAGGGAGACGGCCTGCCTGTAGTCAGCAGCACTTATGGCTTGGCCCAGCCACAGGTAGTGGGTTATGTCTTGTGCCTTACCACCCAGACCTCTAAGTTTGCAGAGCCAATTAGAACCAGATGATAAAAATGCTGGAATTTTTTCAGTCCTGGGCCAGGAAAAGCCAGAGCAAGAAAGTGCTTCTAGGAATCCTGTGGTAAATTAAGAAGCTGATGAGAACGAGACATCCTTGGCAGTATCCACTACTGCATATCTGCCCTGCTAAGGGTTGGGGACCTGGGTCATGGAGAGGACACTGGAGTACATGTAATGACACCTGGATTCATCCTAGCTGTGACTCGGAATAGGTCACTTTGCCTCACCCAACCCCAGTGATATCATCTGGAAAATGACATTGTTGGAGCAGACTATTGGGTTTAAAACTGGGCTCCTGCAGTTCCCTGGAAAAGCTTGGGGACAAGTGGATAGACGGGGCCTCAGTTTTCCCTCCCCCGGCCAGAATGGTTGTCAAAGCCTCTGGAACCCTAACTGCCTTCCAGGAAGCTTTCTTTTGCAGAAGGGGTTCTGCTGCTTCAAAAAGGGACTCTGAAAGCCATGAGACCAGAGGTGGCCACAGTCCTTCCAGGGCAACGCTCCTTGCAATGTGTCAGGAGGAACCTGCCAGCCTTCAAACCATACCAATATAGAAAAAAGGCTGCAAGGGCCTCTCCACAGACAACAGGAAGAGAGGCATCTGGTTTTCTTGTGTGTAGCTGGGAACCTCAAGTGACCCCCTCTGGTGCCTCAAAGTCTTCCTCTCTCTACACCTCATGTATAAACTCACCAACTCAAGGCCTTTGTAGAAACAGCACCTGAGCCACCTGCTTTTTTTTTAAGGGATGGCTAAGGAGATAGAGGTGCCACAGACTTGGAACACCACAACCACACAGCCACCTGGTGTGGGCATGAATCCAGATACTTGCTTTTCTTTGTAAGTTTTACATTTGCTCCACACAACAGCTATGTGTCACAGGCAGGACAGGAGCTATCATCTGTCTCCAAGAGGAGAACTTGCTCAGAGCAGGAACTGTTCTCAGGGCCACCCAGCTTGCAGGCTGCAGAGCTATGGGTAGAACACATGTTGGGCTCCCAGGTCAGGGCTCTTCCCATGCTAGTCCATGGCTGACTTGACTCAATAAGCCAAGTCCATTCAGCCTGGAACTAAGTGCTCCCAGGCCCCAAGAGAAAATGGACATTCACTAACCCAGAGTTTCTGAGCCTTACCATTACTAACAATTTGGGCCAGGTTGTTCTGTGTGGTGGGGACTGTCTCGTTTAACAGCATCCCTAACCTTTACCCATTAAACACCAGTAGGACTCCTCATGTACCCCCCAAGCCCAAGTCCGAGTCATAAGAACCACAAGTGTCTCCAGACATTGCCAAATGTCTCCGGGGGGCCAAAACTGCTGGTTAAGAACCACTGACTTAGCAAATGGATGAGTGGGACTGCTGAGAAGACTGGGCAAGAAACACTTAAGATCAGAGGCAGCCAGCCATGTCTGCCAGGTGTGACCACGTGCCTGGTGTACACTCCCAGAACTCTGGCTCTCGGTCGCCACAGGGCCTTTGCACCTGCTGTTTCCGCTGCTTTGACCAGGCTTCCCTTGGTTGGCTGAAATGTCTGCTCCCAAAGACCTATTTGACAAACTTGTAAGTAACATATGTCCCCAAGGTCCGTTTACACGGTTAGCATCCCACAAAGATCTCGCTGTGACTTGCAATCATTATAGCAATTTGTTTGTTTGGTCTGCTTCCTCCAAAAGGATGCCAGCAATGTGAGCAGGGTCCTGGTCTTAGTCCCAGTGCTAGGACTGAGTCCCCAACTCACCGCTCCTTGACAATGTGGTCAAGTTTGTAGTTTGGCTTGTTGTCCTTCAGACGCTCTACAGTGTTCCACTCACTCTTCCCATAGGCCTTCCGGAGCTTCCGGACGAACACCTGGGAGAGAGAAGGATAGCACTGATGCTAGGGCCAAAGGCTCCTGCAGACCCCTCTTCCATTGAAAAGGGATGCAGGAGTGTGGTGTGTGTAGTGCAGGACTCTTAAGGCCTTCTGAAGCTGACCACAGCTGTCTGATTGTGCCATTTGACCCCCTCAGCCCAGGATGTATAAAACAGTAAACTCCAAAAAATATCAAAACTGACCCACACTGATGAGCAAAGCCAGCTTGCTGCACCCGTGACAGATGACCAGAGATAATCACTTAGGTGTGCTGACTCCACATGTTTACATGAAAACATGTTTTCAGCTCTATTTTCCAAATGAGACCAAGTGACCTGCCAGCAAAGCAGCTCAGGACCAGGAAGGCTGGCCTTCATTCTCAACACCAGTCTGCATGGGCATGAAACAAGCCATGGGTCCACGTATGGGGCTAAAGCACATAGGAAAATGCAGCTGAGGCCAGTCATGGGCCCAGAAGGTCCTTCAAGCCAACTGATTTCTTCCCTGTAAGAACTTTTGGTCAGGCCTGCCCTTGGTGCTCTTCAGAGGCACCTCTGCTGCCTCTGCTGGGGTCATGAACAGCAGCCCCAAGAAAGCCCTTTCCCAAAAGAGGCCCACCTCCAATGCAGTGAGCTTCAGTGAACTCGCACAAGAGGGGCAACAGTAGGCACTGCCCAGTCTCCTGTGGCCACCAGGTGGCGCCTTGCCTCTCTGAGCACAGGGCCTCAGCCTGGCCCTGAAGCTCAGCAAAGGCTTTAGTAACAGCAGTCTACTCTCAATTATCTGCATTTGGTCTATGACGTTTCTACTTTCCCTGTGGTATTTAAACATTTAATACTTTCTATTCGTGGAATGAAAAGCTTGGTCTCCTGGGAGCAATTCCAGAAAGAATTCAAAAAGGAGCAGTTTCTTTGGGCAGAGAAGAATATACCAAAAGGCCCGTGAAATAGTACCACCTTTGCTTTGAAGGCAATAAATTTATTCTTCCAAAAGAACCAGGGGAGAGGTACAACAGGTAAAGCATTAATCATTTGCCAGATTCTGTGCAACGTGATCTCATTTGGTTAATCCTCAAGACATTCCTTTGAAGTAGAATTACTTCACCCTTCCATAGGCTTGCTCAGAGAGGTTAAACAATCTGCCCAAGGTCACGTTTGGTGGGTTACAGAGCAGCAATGGACCCCATCCAGACCCTAGAGCCCAGGCCTCACCTTGTATTCCCGGAACTTGTTGACAATGGGTTCATGGAGGAGGAACTTGATGTCTTTGAGAAGGTAAAAAGTTCGGGCCGCTGTGGAGCCCTTGTTAACCTTCTTCTTATGTTTGGGTTCATGTGGATAAATGCCCTTCAGGATGCACAGCCGCCTGGAAGATAAAAATCATTTCTTCTGTCAGTAAATGTATTGAGCACTGGCCACGCCAGGCCAGCAAAACAGCAGTGAACAAGGAAAATGGGGGTCCTGCCCTTGGAGAATTCACATCCTAGTGCAGGATCTGACAATACAAGTTCCCCAAAAATCACCTAATGTAGACTGTCACAAGCACCAGAAAGGAAACAATCAGAATGTTGACAGGGGCTGGATGGCAGGTATCCGTTTCCGCAAAGGGAGTCAGGATAGGTCTTGCTGAGAAACCCGCATTTCAGCCAGATAACAGGTAGAGGGAAACACATCCTAGGAAGGACAGAGGCTGTAGGGGCAAAAAGTGCTGGGTGACTAAAAGTGCGCCATGTGACAGGACCCACAAGCTGTGGAAGGATATGGATTTGACTCTACAAGGAGTTGAGAACCCTTAGCTGCAGGATCTGTTAGAACGGAGGGGATGGGTGACAAAAACCCAGCCAGAGAGTAGCAATGCCTTGTACCAATGGACCCATTCTGATGACTCAGGGTGGTATGACCGATTCTCCAGCTTCCCCAGAAACCATACCTGGCAAAGCACAGCTCACTAAAGCAAAGCCAGATAAGAGGATGAGAAAGATGAGAAATGTCAGAATTCTGGACAGAGTTTGTGGTGGCACAGGGAAGACAGGGATGTGGCTGAGTTTTCACCATCACTGAGTGTGATTCACTTGCTCAGGCACCTCTGCGGCCCCCCTATGCCACTCCTCTCCAACCTCACCTGAAGTCAGCCAGGCTCAGCTGCAGCTTCTTCCGGGCTTTGTTTCGGGTGATGTAGTTTGTGGCAGAGCCTCGTTCATACTTGGGGAGACAAAAAAACCAAGTGACCATCAGCAATGACTGCAGTGATGACCTCAATCTCTGGGCATGCCTCCTGCTAAGGGCAACTATCACTGTGCATGAGTAGCTGAGAGGCTTCTGGGACAGGAAATGCTATAGAGAAGGAGTCCACCCATCTGAACAAGCTCTCCTGCACAGTCCTTGCAGTAATCAGTATAAAGGACACACACATCTGCATGATGCTGGGGACCACGAGGTGGCTATGGATCGGGTGCTATACCGAGCACTTAGTAGTGGCTCTAAGTATTGGCTATTTTGATTAGCGACTTCCACACATTATTTCATTTAATAATCACAACAATTATGGCGTGTGTCCAGGTCACAAAAATTTTTAAGGGCTGGGATTCAAACATAGGCCTGAGTCTTGAGCCTCAGTGCCTAATCCACTAAGCCGTTTTTCTCAACTCTTCCATTATAACCAACTCCTATTACCAGAAGCCTTTTTAGACCATTTCCCCCCTTAATCATCTCTTCTCACAGTCCCACAAAATGTTAATACTACAGACATACCAAGATCTGTTTAAAGTGGTCTTTTAGAGGGCCACAACCCATTGAAATATCTAAGATCCTTCAAATAATTTTTGTTCCCTTGGAGGTGATATCTAGTTGAAAATGCATGCTCTAAGCCTAAGCCTCTCCCCTCCACCATTCATTCAACAGAAAATAAGAAGACCTCTACTATGTTCCAAGTAGTAAGTGAGATGCTATGAGGGCAAGGATGACCAAAAAACGCCTGGCCTCTACCTGCCCCCAAGGAGCACACTGCAACCACATGGATGTCTGTAGTGCCAAGATGCTGCCTCATGTTCATATCTCTGTATTAGTTCAATGTACTAAGCATGTCCTTTCCAAACAAGATCATCCTCTGCAGTGAGACAGCAGGGTCCTGATGGCCAGGTCCAGCTCTAAAGAGATAAACCTGTAGCCCTCTGAGGGATTTATGATCACCCCCATCATAAAACACACCTTCACTTATTCTCTCCAGACATTGTCCACTGGGGATACAAAGATAAGCTTCAGACTGTCTCAGAAAGTTGAGTCTTCACTAGAAGTGTTTTCCATTGCCTCACATCACATACATGTCTGTCATTATGCTTATCGTTTTAAATAGCAAGTGGATAAGTAGTTCTCAACTGGGGTGATTTTACTCCCTGGGTGTGTGTGGGATGGAGGGAAGGGAATTAAGCATTTTGGGTTGTTGAGTGCCACTGGCATCTAGGGTCTAAGACGTCAGGATGATACTAAACAACCTACAATGCACAGGACAGGTCTTTCCTCAACAAAGCATTATTTGGCTTAAAATGGCTGTGAAATCCAGCTTTCAAAAACTGTTGTGATTTGTTTACATATCTGTACTGCAAGGGAAGATTTTTCCATCTTAAATCTTTGTAATTCTAAAAACTAGCACTTACTGGCTGTTCAACAGTGTTTTGGGTTAAACATAAACAGGCAACAGAGACTTTCAATTTGAAGAAAACGCAAGACAACTACATCTTCCTCACCTTCATCCTTTCCCCATCTTTTCGTACCACTAAGGTGATTCTCCGTACAGCAACAAGAAATCCTTGAAAAACTTTATCACCGTACTTTCCTTTTAGCTGAGCCGTACTGCACTTGGAATAAAATCCAAGCTCCTCACTGTGGTACACAGGGCTTGTCTGGTCCCTGTCTAACCTCAACCTCACCAAATCCCTTGGTTTACGATATCCCAAGCCATCTTGATGTCTTAATTCCTGGCACACAGAAAGCTTTTCCCATCTAAGGGTCTTGGCACTGAGTCTCCCCTGCAAGATTTGCTCGCTAAGCACTCCGATGACCCAGAACCCATGTGAGATCTTCTGAACTTTCTGTTTGCAGCTTAAATGTTGAATAACAGAGACCTTCCAAGACAACACTAACTAAAGTAAGTAGCCTTTTCTATTGTCCACCCTTATCTTTCACATCACATTTAACAACCGGTGATCGTCGTTTGGTGTCCACATCCCATTGTTTACGTTTCCCTCTCCGGTGTCCAGGATAAGTTCAACAGAGAAGAAAATAACAAGCTTTGGAAATGATAAACTTGACCTAATGATAAACATTCCGTAATGTTTATTACGGTTTCAGTAAACAGTTGTCCTTCGACTGGGGCTGCATTTGGGGCGAAGCTTTGCTTGGGAACCCCAACTTTCTCTTACAGCTCTACTCCAAGGTTCTTTCCCGAACTTCATCGGACGAATAGCAGTCCTCCCCCATCCTCGGACCCCTTCACGTGGCTGTTTCTCATTACATTGATCCCAGCCGTTTCTGTACTCATGAGGGGCTGAGGCCAGGAAAGGCGCAGTCCCCTGGCTCCGTCGTTCCCACCTACCGCCCCGTGCCCCGCCCCACCCCCTTTGCGCCACCCCGCCGGATCATAAGTCCCGCTTACCTTTTTCTTTTCCAGGCCTCCCATGGCTCCACGTTGAAACGTCTACAACCGCCCAGTGGGCAAACAGCGCCACTTCCTCCCGCACGTGCCCTGCCTAGGGCCCCGAGGCCCCTACGCCGCCGGTCTGCGCGGGCCGCCCGATGAGGTGCCTGAGAGAGTCTGGAGAATTATTTGATTTTTCTTCTCGAACTTTACTACTGAACTTTCTGAAAAAAATTCACTGAGACGTCTCTCTAGATTTCTTTTCCTTCTGTGGACGTATTATAGACAGTTTTAGTGTTTAAGCGAACGCAGATTTTCAGGCGTTTTCATAACCATCCTGATCGCTTGCCTTTATGAGGCCCGTTGCATGTTGGGATGGAGGGAGGCGGAAGGCTCAGCGGCGGCAGCGCAGTACTTTATGGGATACCAAAGACAGCCACACTGTTGAGGTGCGTGAGTGGAAGTGATGTTGTCCCGGTAACGGTTGCTAGGCGTTGTGGGAACTTGGGAATTTGGCCTCTGTGGAGGAAAAGCGCCGCCAGAGGCGCTGAGTGAAGCTCGGCTCTGTTACCCGCAGGCCTGTGTGGCTTTTCCTTTGGGTCTTTGGCTCTTAGTGGGGATAACGTAGATCAAAAGTAGACTTTTTTCCTCACAGAAGTATAGTGACTCGAGAAGCCACTTGTATATTCTGAGCCTTAGCGGTGGATTGAAAAATGACAAAAGGCCAAGTAGAGTTATGGAACTCGTGGTATTTTAAATGTACATTCAGCGGATTTGAGCTTTTAAATGTACTTATGTCTTCCGTATGTGTTCCTCAAAGGATAATTACAAAGTTTATACAAATATTCACACCACCTTCAGGTGGTGTGTGATGTGAAATGTTGGGATCTGGGAGCCAACAGTCAAGAAAGAATTCTCGACATGTTTTTGGTGCAAATAGGTTGTTTTATTAAAGCACGGGGACTGGACCCATGGGCAGAAAGAGCTGCACTGGGTTTTGAGGAGTGACTGATTATATACTTTCAAGTTGGGAGGCAGTTAGGGATAGCATAAATCTCTAAGGAATTTGGATGCAAGGTTTCTAGGACCATGAGGAGCTAGCTTCTCTTAAGATAAGGTCATTTACTACTGTCTAGTAAACCCTTGGTCATGAGACCCTTCAGATGTGTATCAGTGGGCCATATGCTTAGAGGATGATTGCTAACATATATCTTGGGGAGAGGTGGGTAGAGAAAAAGGCAGTTTCTATAGGGATTTTTATATGTTAAAGAAGACTTACAGGATCCTGGACATGAGGCTAATGTTAAGATAAGGTTGCCTTTTGCCTCTACTACTAGTAAAGTATTAACCTTGAGGCAGTTGAGTTCCTGGAGAATGGTCACTCTGCCTGTCCCAGATACTTGTCAGTGGACTGTAAGTTATAAGGAAGTTTAATTTTTTTTCTTTTGCCTTTGTTCTCCACATCGTTCCCTGCTCTCTCCCCCTGAATAATCTTGGCCCTAAAATCTTTGAGGTTGCTGAGGGTGGAAGGTCTTATCTTTTGTAACTTCTTGCTGAATAGGGGTATAGAGATGTCCCTACCTATGGGTCAATATTGGTCACTTGGAAACTTATGTATATAGGAGTTATAAAAGGTAGAGGCAGCTGAATCTAAGGGAGACTGCATATATGGATCTCCCTGAGTGGAAAGGATATCTGCCAACTTGAAGATAAGTCATAGATATCTTAAGAGAAAATTTCCCTAATCAAGAAGAGGCAACATTAGAGAACCAGCAATGTTTCAAATAAGAGTCAAAAAAATTTTAATCATCTTCCTCAATTCATTTAGTCCCATGTTACTAATCTTGTTCAATTTGAATGCAGCTTTTTAGTTAGTTCTGGAAATTATTCCCCATTTCAGTTTTAGGATCTTAAAGATACCAAATATCTGTATTTGTCAAAAGTCCTTTTTATGAATCTCCTTGAAGGTGAAACACGTTTCACAAATGACAAAACACTGTAATGCAATTGACAAGGAAATTCAATTATTTCTATGACACATAACACTTTAATAATATCCTTATACCAGAACATAACATACCAAATAAACAAGCTTAATTAGTCAAAAGAGACTTAGTTTACAATTTAAATCTAGGGGAAGTTTGTTTAAAAACCTCAGAAAGTTTTAAAGCACAAGCCTATGTAGGATTAGGGATTATCATTATCTTTGATGAAAGACCCGATAAAAACAAAACATAGAAACTGGTTTTTCTGGGCAACTAAAGAAAAAAACAACTTTATTTTACATTTTCTTGCCAAGAAAGACCAGCAATCCAAGAAAACCTTGTCTTTTTAACAGGAGAAAGCAGATTTTCAGTCTTATACCAGTGTACTTTTAAAATCCATTGATTTCAAACTTAGTCCATCCTGACCATAGATAAAATTCCTTTTCAAAGATTTCCCTTCACAAGCCTTCTACAACTTTCTTTTGTATTCACATTTTGCTGCAAACCATTTCTCTCCAAACAGCCAGTCTCATTTTAGGACAAAATTACTTTCTTTTTTCTTCAACAAAAATGTATTCCTTTTCCTTCCACCTTTCTCATATATTTCCTACTTTCCTACATACAGAGTTCATTCCCTTATTTCTATCAGTCTTAATTACATTTAGCAGAATTTTAACTCTTAGAAATCTTAGTCTCCTTTGAAAACTAAGTACTAATCAATTGTGAACCGTCTGTTGTGCCAGAATTTTTTAGATGGCAAATTTATGAATACATTTAAACACAAAGCATGTTTTCCAACAGACCCAAATATCCATAGTTTCTTTGTAATAAGAACCGGAAAGCACAAACCTACATTTAGTAATCAGTGGTTTAGCACTCTATCCTATTTGGAAAAGGCCTAGATGTCTGGTGAATTCAATCCAATTTATCATCCAAGCAAAACTTTAAAGTTTCAGGTTGCCAAAGATTATCTTAACCCAAAAACTATCTTAATTACCCATGAAAACATTGAGACAGACAAAATTAACCATCATTTTAAGTCATCGTTTTGCTGACAAATTGCAACAGATAACATGAGCTTATTTGACCTTCAGTAAACCAGCGTAGAATAAAAGTTTCATATTTAATGCTGATAACTCTGAAGCCATGTCTGTCTTAATTAAACCAACAAACTTAAATTAGTTTAAATGCCAAATATGTTCCACCTGGGTCTCCTTAAAAGTCAGTCAATTTGTGCCCCAATGTCAATTTTACATGGGGCACCAGTGCAGAATCCGAAGTGGGTGGGGTTCACCCACTTCAAGGGGGTGCTCTTCACTCCTTGACACTGAGGGTGAGAAGGAGCCAATGGTGCCAGAGGCACCCATAATAATACAGAAGCCAGTAATGCAGACTACACCCAAGGTGGTGCAGAAACAGGAAGAGGAGGAGGGAGAGGCAGGAGAAGTGAGGTGCTGCCTGAGGGCTGAGAAACAGGACTCCTGCTTCTAAAGCTTATCATCTCAGACAGATGAGCAGGTGCTATGTTTTATCTGCCAACAAGTAAAAGTAGGCAGTCTATATCAGGCCAGAGAAGACAGGGAACTTCCCTGAAACGAGGAGCTGTTTGTAATATTCCTGCTTGGGAATATTCTTTAAAGTCCCCATCCCAAGGTAGACTAACCACAGTTGGCTCTAATGATCATAGCCATTAACCCAGGAAATGAATAAGAAGCCCCCACATCTATTAGGAGGAACAGTGAGAGAGGGTCAGCATCCCCTTTGTTAGGGATGGCCTGTGTTTCCTCTAGCAACCTGGGTTTAGGAGGAAACCTATTTAGATAATTATCATCCATCATCAGGATGGAGTTTACCAGGCAGGTTAGTGGCCAAATACATTCTGCAAAATGCCCCTTAGATCAGGGTCCTGATTTACGGCCACACAGGGCTGACCATAGAGTACATTCCATCCATTGACCCTGTTCCCTGCAGAAGAAATCTAACTGATAGATGTCTTTAGTGCAAAAAGGTGATTTTATTGAAGCATGGGGACAAGACCCATGGGCAGAAAGAGCTGCCTGGGGACCATGAGGAGAGACTGGTTATGTACTGTGGAGTTGGGAGAGGTAAAGTCCAGGGGAAGTTTCCAGTGGGATTTTCATATGTTAAAGAAGACTCACAGGATTTTGGAGGCCTAGCTATTGATGTTTTGGGGGCCAGGAGTGAAGAGTCAATAAAGAATTCTTGAGACATCTCTGGTGCAAAAAAGGTTGTATTATTAAAGCATGGGGACAGGACCCATGAATAGAAAGAGCTGCACTGGGATTGTGAGGAGTGACTGATTATATACTTTTTAGTTATTAGGAGTTAGGGATGGTGTAAGTCTCTAAGGAATTTGGAAGCAAGGCTTCCAGCACCTTGAGGGGCTAGCTGCTCTTAAGTAAGGTCATTTACTACTGTCTAGTAAACTCTTAGTCATGAGACCCTTCAGAAGTATATCAGTGGGCCATATGTTTGGAGGATGATTGCTAGCCTATATCTTGAGGGGATAGAGATAAAAGAGTTTTCCAAAGGGATTTTCATCTTTTAAAGAAGACTTATAGGATCCTGGAGGTTGGGCTAATGTTAAGCTAAGGTTGCATTTGCCTCTAGTGAAATATTAACATCTAGGCAGTTGAGTTCCTGGAGGACAGTTACTCTGCCTGTCCTAAGTTCTTGTCAATGGACTGCAAGTTGTAAGAAGATTTAGTTTTTTCTACATTTCTTTTGCCTTTGTTCTTCATATCAGGTGGTCCTGTTCACAGGAAGGACCTTATTTTGCTTACATTGACTGTGAGGGTTAGTGGAAGACACAAGTGGAGGTATGTAGGAAAGCAGTTGTACTTTTAGGTGCAGAGCTCAAAATTGAGGTCATATAGGTATGAGATATTTATAGGTATCTGAGTGTCAGGGAAGTGAAAGGACTTACCCAAGGTCACTTATTAGGTAACTTGGCTGCAGAACCCACTGCTGAAATCACATTCCACTGCCTAAAGAGCTGTGTAAGGCATGTAAGGCTTAGTTCCCTCCTGTCTTGTGGAAAGTGTTGGTGATCCAGGACAATGTGAGGCAGACTTTAGTTCCATAAAGGGAATAGTTTTTTAATCATTAGATCTGTCTGATGTGATGTGGGGTCTGGGAGCTTATAGTCAAGAAAGAATTGAGACATTTTCAGTGCAAAAAAAGGTGGCTTTATTAAACCATGGGGACAGGTCCCATGGGTACAAGGAGCTGCCCAGGACTTGTGAGGGGTGATTGGTTACTTTTAAGTTGAGGAGGGACACAGAGAAAGGAAGTTTCCAAAAGAATTTCCCTATGTTAAAGAAGACTTACAGGATCCTGGAGGTCTTCCTATTGTAGAGCTTTTTGCTCTATGGTTTTCAGTTCCCAGAGGAATGTTATACTTTGCCTGTCTCAAGTATTTGTTAATGGGCTGCAAGTTGTTAGCTACATTTCCTTTTGCCTTTATTCTATTCCTCCTGTGTACTCATGGAACTCATTCTTCACCATTGTAGGTGAAGAGCCCAGTCTCTGCAGGTAGACACATCTGGCTTTACCCCCAAGCTATGGACAAGCCACTTTACCCCTTTGTACCACACTTCCCAATTGTAAAATGGGCACAACAGCAACTACATGAAGTAATTGTCGGTATAAATATTAAGTTATTTTTTTAAAACAGACAGTTGGGATCAGCCACTTTGGAAGATAGTTTGGCAGGTTGTTGTTGTTTCTTTTGTATAGTTTTGTTTTTACAAAACTAAATATGGTCTTACCATTCTGTCCAATAATGCACTTTTAGGTATTTACTCAACTGATGTGAATACTAAATGATGAGGTTTTTGGGGTGACAGTGGGGTTTGTGGGGTCCAGAGCCAACAACCAAGAAAGAATTCTTGAAGACATCTTTGGTGCAAAAAGGTGTTTTTATTGAAGCATGGGGACAGGACCCCTGGGAAGAAAGAGCTGCTGGGGGACCATGAGTAGAGACTGGTTATGTACTGTGGAGTTGGGGGAGGTAAAGTCCAGGGGAAGTTTCCAGTGGGATTTTCATATGTTAAAGACTCACAGGATCCTGGAGGCCTAGCTATTGTCAAGCTAAGGTTGTTTTTCCCTCTAGCAAAGTATTAGCATTAAGACAGTAGGGAGTTGCTGGAGAAACCAGCCTCAAGTATTTTTGTCAGTGCATTGCAGGTTATAAGAAAATTTAGTTCTACCTGCCTTCTGCTTTTGTTTTCCACATCATGATGGTCGGGGCTCCAGGAAACAGAGTCTATAGGTTCCTGGAGATTAGGCTGTTGTTAAGATTGCCTTTTTCTTGTGATTTACTAAGGTATTTGTAAACAGATGGAGACTCAGGTCCTGCATGACTATGATCTCTCTCAGTTAATAATTTGTTTTTCCCCTTTTCTTTGTTATTGGACAGCCAGGAGTGCCTGAGGCATATCACACATATCTTACTTGGTGGTGTAAGGGTCGAGACCCCAAATACCCAAGAACAGAAAGTTCCAGACGCCGAGGCTGCAAAAGCATAGGAGATTTATTAGCTAGCTCGAGCTAGGGTCCAAACCCAGAGCACCAGCGCAGTGGCCTCTTTTAGGGTAAGGACCCCGCTCTCGGGATTCAGTTCTCTTTTTATAATATTTGTAGGGTTACATGAGCTGTCTCTGCCCCTTCTCTTTGTTCTTTTGAGTCCAGTTGGCCGTGTCTTCTTCTGATTGGCTCGTTTAAATTCGGGGCCTTTCAGTTCGGGGGGGGGGGGGGGGGGGGCCTTCCTTTGTTGGTCTCATGAGGCGGGTCAAACCGGCTCTCCCTGAGAAACAGAAACTCCAGGGGGCACAGGAAACATAAACTTTCTCGGTCACTATCACAGGACCTCCAGGAGGTACAGGAAACATAAACAGAAAGCTTTTAACCTATATCACAGGAACAAAACCTTTTGGCCTCCTTCAGTGGCATAGGGGGGTATTTGTGGCCTATCAGCTTACCTTATGCTCCTTCATCACTAAATATACACATAAAACCCTCATGTGAATGATTGCAACAACTTTATTCATAATCGCCAAAATTTTAAAAGAACGAAGATATCCTTCAATAGGCAATGGATAAATAAATCACACTACGGTATGTTGTATACATACCATACAATGAATATTATTCCACAATAAAAAGAAATGCGTTATCAAATCATGAAAATAATGGATAAATGTTAAATACACATTGCTAAGCAAAAGAAGCCAGTCTGCAAAGCCTACATATCTTAAGATTTCAACCTTATGACATTCTGAAAAAGGCAAACTATAAACAAAAGGTCAATGGTTGACAGCAGTTTGATGGTAAGGGGGAGAGAGGGTTGAATAGATGAAGCACAAGGAGTTTTTTAGGGTAGTGAAACTATCTTGTGTGATACGGTACTGGAGGATGTATGACATTGTGCATTTGTCAAAACCCACAGAATGTCACAGCACAAGGAGTGAATCTTAATGTGTGCAAGTTAACCATAAAAAAGGAACCACTTAGGAGGTTGGTGGAATCCCAACATGGAAGGCAGAATGTGACAAAACAATCTAATAGTTTTACAAAAGTTTCAGCCTTGCTGAAAAGGATGGGGAAAAAAGGTGATGAGACAAGTAACAAATCAAAAATCTTTTGACCATATATGTAAGGGTTTATTTTTGGTCCCTCAATTCTATTCCATTGGTCTGCGTGTATATCATTATACCAAACTATTTTTTAAAATTCTCTATGCTATACTTTTAATCTCTGTGACTATTTATTTTATTACTGAAAGTTTGTATCTCTTAATCTCCTTTACCTATTTCACACACCTCCCTTCTGGCAACCACCAGTTTGTTCTCTGTATTTAAGAGTCTGTTTAGTTTAGTTTTGTTTCTTTGTTTTAGATTCTACATATGAGTGAAATCATGTGGTATTTATCTTTCCCTGTTGGATTTATTTCACTTAGCCTAATACACCCTAGGTATATCCATGTTGTCACAGATGGCAATATTTCATTCTTTTTTATGGCTGAGTATAATTCAATTGTGCATATATATCTTTATCTAGTCATCTATCCATGGACACTTTGGGTTGCTTCCATATCTCGGCTATTGTAAATAATGCTTCAATAACATAAGGGTGTATATATCTTTTCAAATTAGTGTTTTTGGTTTCTTTGGGTAAATACCCAGTAGTAGAATTACTGGATCATATGGTATTTCTATTTTTAATTAAAACATTATTTTAAGTTTATTTATTTATTTTGAGAGGGGCAGGGAGTGAGAGTGAGGGTGAGTGAGGTAGGGGCAGAGAGAAAGAGGGAGAGAGAATGCTAAGTAGGCTCTGCACTGACATAGCACAGAGCCCGATGTGGGGCTCAAACTCATGAACTGTGAGATCATGACCTGAGCTGTAATCAAGAGTCAGATGCTTAACTGACCGAGCCACCCAGGCACCCCTCTATTTTTAATATTTTGAGGAACCTCCATACTGTTTTTCATGGTGGGAAGTATAACCAAGCCTTTCTGGAACCAGAGGGCACAAGTAAGCAATATGAACAGGTAGACTAAGTCCTCTTTTTGCACACAACAGTTGCTCCAGAATCCCTCTTCACTTTGTACCAAAGGCTGTATGGAGATCCCATTGGACTAGCTGAAGGAGGAGGAAAATACTCAAGCTTGATTTATGGATAGCTAGGCTCAGTATATGGGTACAAGGCAAAAATAGACCATAGACAATACATCATAGCTACATTCAGGGTTGGTCTTGAAAGACGGTAGAGATGAAAGATCTTCCCAATGGGTGGGGCTGTAACCAGTCATCTGCTGTATATGGAAGGTAAAGTGGCCCAAGGGAAGAATACACACAAATTCCTGGGCAGTAGTTAATGGTTTGGCTGTCTGCTCAAGGGTCTGGAAAGGAAAGGACTAGAATGTAGAGATAAGGAGTTCTGGGGTAGAAGTACGTTGACAGATGTGATGGTGAAAGTAATAGAGAAAACACTAATCCCCCAATATGCCACTATTCCTTGAGGCAGACAACTGGCCACTCAATGGCAGTTCAGCTACAATGCACACCTTTTGTCTTGGAAAGGTCATTGGTTTGTCCTCACAGGGATAGATACATAATCTGGGTAGGGGTTTGTCTTTTCTGCCTGGAAAGTCTGAGCCAGCATCACTATCCAGCAGCCTATGGAATTCCTGATACAGACATGAGGAATTCCTGATACATGTCATTTAATTCAACCAGGGGACCCATTTCACATGTAAGATTATGTAGGAGTCATCCCATGGCCATGGGACTCAGTGGTTGTATCACCTATTGAATGGCCTTCTAAAGGCATAGCTGAAGCATCAATTTGGAGAAAATACTCTGCAACAATGGGAAGCCATTTCATTTATACCCAATGATCCACTGGGAGGATATTATGCTTCCCATCCTTGTAACTTTGGGCTCTGCAGAGTTGGAGACCCTGGTCCTCAAAAGGGACATGCTTTTTCCAAGATCCACAGAAAAGTTCCCATTGAACTGTAAGTTTTGACTGCCACCTGTTGCTACCTGTTATGCTTTGACCTCCTGTTGCCCAGGGACCATTGGGTTTGAAAAGGAGTCACTGTACTGGTAGGAGTAATTTACTGACCAAATGAAAGAGGTCAGGCCACTTTATACAGTGGGGATGGGGCAATATGTATAGAGCACAGGTGAGCTGTGGGAGCCTCCTTTGCCCATTGCAGCTGTGAGTGGACATATGGAATGCCCCTGCCATGAAGACAGTTAGCATTCTAAGAGCTCAGACCCTCAGCAATAAGGTTTGGGTTACACCACTGAGTTAGCCATCAAGACCTACTGAGGTAAGAGCTGAAGGTCAGGTAAATTTAGAATGAATAGTGGAAGATAGGGGGAGTACCAGTTGCAGCCCTGCTCAGGAAGCGAGGCCTGTGGAGCTATTCCCTGAAGCTGTGTGGAGAAGCCATTATATATGGTGCAAGGGGTGTACTCTATTGGCTGCAAACATATCCCATAGATCTCCTACTGAGGGAAGCACAATTGGCTGACTGCCCCAGCTGTGCTATGAAATCTATCACATGTTAGGGCCAAGATGACACTTCCCATGGGGCTGCTTTCAGTCAATGACTGAGCATGGCAAGGATACAGACTTGTTCCTTAGAGTCACAGGACTCCTCTTTTGGGTGATTGTTTTGTGTCCATCTCAGCTATTGATAGTGATGCTCTCAGCTATGAATGCCTGGGGTACTCCCCTGGGGCTGTACAACTTGTGGTGAGCCCTCACAGACATTGCCCAGACTAGAGCCAATGTTGTGGTCAGACTGGCCTTTGGGCTTCTTATTATGATTGCAAAACATACCTCAACAATTACCATCAGGGAACTTAAAAAAAAAAAAAGTTTTATTGCTCACAGATTCTAGAGGGTACATGACATGCCCAGGGCCACACAACAAGGTCATGAGTAGAGGGAGATAGAGCATGCACCAGGAGTTTTGCCTTTATCAAAGGCCTAGCGTTTTGAGAGTTCACTCTTCATTTGCAAATTAAACACATAAGAACGAGAAATAGGGTACCGGAGAAGAAAAGCAGGGTCACTCAACGGGCAGTCATATAGGTTATCCAGGGCTTTCTAACAGGAAGACTACATGAATGGGGACTTCCTGTCTTTCGTATCTGTTTGTTTAGCTAGTAACTGGGTCACACAGTTGGCAATATGTTTATTTCAGGTGGATGTCCTTGAAAATGTATGCCTTGGAAATCAAAAGCTTCATGTCAGTCACTTCTATTACAATTTTTTAAAAGTTTATTGCCAGGGGCGTCTGGGCGGCGCAGTTGGTTAAGCATCCGACTTTGGCTTAGGTCATGATCTTGCGGTTCATGAGTTCAAGTCCCACGTCGGGCTCTGTGCTAACAGCTCAGATCCTCGAGCCTGCTTCAGATTCCGTGTCTCCCTCTCTTTCTGCCCCTCCCCTGCTAATGCTTTGTATCTCTCTAAAAAATGAATAAACAGTAAAAAAAATTTTTTTAAAGCTTATTGTCAGTCACTATGGTGACTGATTTGAGGACTCATTATTGGTCTTGCCAAAACTTTCTTAGAGCTATACACCAGTCTTTGATCTCCCTTACTTATTTCCTTCTTCCCCTCCCTCCTTCACAGGGTTCAGACCTGTACCCCAGGCTGATGGGTCCCCTGGCCTCCTCTGGTTCCCTCCAAGAAAATTACCCCCAATCAATCCTATGCACTCCTAATCTCATCTTGGCATCTGGTCTTGGAGAACCTGGACTAACATAGCCAGTCATAGATTCATAGCTTGATGATAATTCACAAAGCAAGCATACCCATAGAACCAGCACCCAAATAAGGAAACAGAACATGACCAGCACCCTGGAAGCCATCCCAACTGTGTTCACTTTCGTTCCTATTCCTCAAAGAGAATCAATAATTTGACTTCCCAAATCATATATTAGCATTGCCTGTTTTTGAACTTTGTATCAATTGACTCTCATTTGTTTTGTTAAGAACTGTGAAGGGTCCAAGGTGTTAACCCACTCTGACAGATATGTAATTTTATATATAAACACTGCAGAAACATGAAGCCTCTAGGTCAAGGGAAAGAATATTTACTTGATACCCACAACCAGATCAATAGCCAGAGGAGCACTGCAGCATTGATTCCCTGCACCTAGACCCACAGACAATTCAGTAAGAGCTAACGGAGGCTTTCTATGTGAGTGGTGGGTCATACCTCATAAATGAGGGATGAGAACAATGGATTTTCTCCATTTCTATATGTAGGAGAAATGCAGCTGCCTTCTTCTTCCCTCTCGAAAGAGAAACACCTCTGCTTATTTGACACTGAATGCAAAGGCTCCTAGGTACTTACCCTAATCTGATGGATTATAAATAAATCCTTCCATGAACTGGATAAGCCCCAGTATCTGGCTTTTATGTTGTAGAGATATTTAGGATGTCTGGGCTTTATCCCTTTTGACAAGTACATACATGGGGAGAGTAGCACGCTAGTCTTCCTGGAACCTTGGGAGCTTAAACCAGGGGCCTAGTTGGACTGTACCCATTTGACCTTCTTGGAGAAATAAGAGAAGTTTTATTATGCTTTTGGATAGGACCAATTAACTAGACAAATGGCTACAGATTAAAGTTTCATGGTGCCTGAAAAGACGAATGTTGAAGTGAAAGTGAGCATAGCCTATCTTTATATCATAAACATTTCCACATCTCAGGAGACTAGGGTTTTCTATAGGAGCACCAAGACAGCCATGGAAGTTTTATTTCCTTCCACATTGTTTTATTTTTTGTCTGGCTTCTTTCATTCAACATTATGTTTATGAAATTCATCCTTATTGTTGCGTGAATATCCATTCATTCTCATTGCTGTAGAGAATGTGCAATACTTTATCCATTTTATATTTGGTGGAGATTAGATAATGCAAAAAGTTCACCAGCTGGGAAGATAGGGAACAGTCCATACTTCTGACAATAATTGCAAATTCAGGGGTTCCCAAGATCATCCTCAGGTTTGATAATTTACTAGAAAGACTTTCAGAACTCAGTGAAGGCTGTTATACTCCTATTTACAATTTATTACAGGCAAAGGATGCAGATTAAAATCAGCCAAGAGAAGAGACATATAGGGTGGAGTCTAGGAAACTATCAATTTCCAGGGGTGCCTGGGTGGCTCAGTTGGTTAAGCGGCCGACTTCAGCTCAGCTCATGATCTCACGGTCTGTGGGTTCGAGCCCTGCATCGGGCTCTGTGCTGACAGCTCAGAGCCTGGAGCCTGTTTAAGATTCTGTGTCTCCCTCTCTCTCTGCCCTTCCCGCGCTCATGCTCTGTCTCTGTTTCTCTCAAAAATAAATAAACGTTAAAAAAAAATTTAAAACAAAACAAACAAAAAAAACCGTGGAATTTCCAATTGTCCTCTCCCTGTAGACTCAAGATACTGTTAGTACATGGACTGTGATAGCTGATATATGTGGGTTTATGTCTTCTGCCTAATTTTCGTTCTATATATTCACTTTTTCTAGGTATCTCCCCACCCCCACCACTTTTTGTTTTCTTTTGGATTAAATTCTCCCCATACTAATTCTATTTTTCCCTCTACTAGTTTATATGCTCTGTTTCTGTTCTTTTAATGATTACCCCCAAATTTTAACTTAACACCTTTGACTTAGCAGATCCTAAAGTTAATCATTATATTTTTCTTCTCAGGAAAAATACACAGACCTTCATATCCTTTAATTCCAATCTGAATCCTCTAGCTTATATACAATTGTTGTACTTTATTTTTATCTTGTGGTATGCCCTGTATATTAGACATTATTGGCATTGTTTTACGTAGTTAGTATTTGTTTACATTTGTCGTCAAGCTTGACTTTTTAAAAAAAAATTTTTAATGTTTGTTTATTTTTGAGAGACAGAGAAAGACAGAGTGTGAGCAGGGTAGGGGGAGAGAGACAAAAAGACACAGAATCCAAAGCAGGATCCAGGCTCTGAGCTATCAGCACAGAGCCAGACACAGGGCTCGAACTCATGAACTGAGATCATGACCTAAGCTGAAGTCAGCCGCCCAACCAACTGAGCCACCCAGGCCCCCGCAAGCTTGACATTTTCTTTGCTCTTGTTCTTTCTTCCATCTTAGACTTTCCTTCTATAATCATTTTCCTTCTTTTGGAGGAATATTAGTGAGGTTCTGTTTCAGGTAAACTCTTGATTTTTGGTTGTCTTCAAATGTCTTCATTTTACCCAATTTTTGTTTCAAATGATAGCTCCACTGGGTATAGAATTCCAGCCAATGGTATAGAATACCATTCCAATGGTATATTATCTCAACACAGTGAAGATATAAATCTAGTGTGTTTTGTCTTCCATCATTACTATTGAGAAGTTATGTGTCAGTAGAATTATTGTTTACTTGTAGAATATGTGCTTTTTTTGTAGCTTCTTTTAGGATATTCTCTTTATCTTTGAATTTTTAGTTTTGTTATGATGTGTCTGTCCTTTGAATTGTTTTTATTTATCTGGCTTGAGATTCACTGGTGTTCCTTATTCTGAGGATTTATATATTTCCTCAACTGTAAAGTTGCTCTTCCTCCCACTTCCTTTCCATACTGTACTCTTCAGAAGGAAGTTGTGCACAGCCCATACTCAGGGAATGGGGAGTTATGCTCCCCCTCCAAGAGAGCAGAGTATCTACACACATTATTTGGAATTCTTCTGCATAAGATATTTGTCTCTTATCCATTTGTCTTAGTCTGTTCAGGCTGCTATAACAAAATATGATAGACTAGGTGGAGGCTGGAAAGTCCATGATCAAGATGCCAGGAGATTTGGTATCTGGAGAGGACCTGCTTTCTGGTTTGTAGACAGTTGTCTTTTTACTGTGTTCTCACATGGCTGAAAGAGTAAGGGAGCTCCCTGGGGTCTTTTTAATAACAGAACTAATTCTTCCTAATCACTTCCCAAAGGCCCCAACTCCAAATACCATCACATCGGGTGCACATTGGATTAAGTTTCAATACATGAATTTTGGGGAGACATAAACGTTCAGCCTGTGGCACTGTCTATTTACTTATTCAATCATTTACTAAATCAGTATGGATTCAATGATATTGTTGTTTTGGGGTTTATATTCTAATACTTCTTTATTTTGTTGCTCAAATTGTTCCAGAGTTGGCCATTAGGGGGTTCTTTTAATTGATTTCTATATTCCTGATGGCATACTCCATCAGTGTGCATACATGCCTGTGTGTGTGTGCGCGTGTGTGTACGTGTGTATGGGAGCTCGCATATGCACACTTCTTTACTTTCTGGCACTATAAGATGTTCCAGGCTCATCTTGTATATTTCTTGCCCCAGTCCTAGAATCAGTGAATTATCTAGGGAGGCCTCGTCCCTCTTATTGGAGAATAGTATTAAAAACCAAAATCTGGGCACTAGGTAATCTTATTGCTACTGTGGTGTCTTTGCTTCTAAGCCTTCCCAGCTGACAGCAAAAAATATATGTATGTATACTGTTAACCTTAGAAGTAAAAGTGCCAGTTATTGTACCAGCAAAAGATGAGTTTATTTGGGAATAACTGAGAATTGCAATCCAGGAATAACTGAGAGTTCCAATCCAGGGCAAGCAAGCTACAGCAAAATCATAAGTGAGTCAGGAGAACAAATGAGAGGAACACTTCTTTATGGAGAAAAGGGGGATTTGGAAGGGCTGTTGTAAAACAAATAGTCCATTGGAGTAGACTGGGAGTTCTAAGTATCTTTTTATTGGCTGAACTGTGATTATCTCTCATTGGCTACATGGTTGCCAGGGAAGAAGGAAATCTTCCCTCCTCCAACTAGGATCTATGGTATCCATGCCCAAAGTCTCTTATAGGGTCTGCAATTGAGGACAAGTGGTAGGGCATGAGAGCTCCCCATGCTAGCCTCCCAATGCCATTGCAAACAAGGTTTCCTTTTATTAATTTTCACAATACTGTTCTATTTTATACACACATATCTATATATAGTCTATATATAACCATCTTTGTCTACATTAAGCTAAACATGAGTTCATAGTGATGTCTTCAGTGCTAATCTATTATCATATGGATCATTCTAGCCTCCTCTTGCTTATTTGTAAATTCCCACTCCAGCTGTGAGAAACCCACCTTCCATAATCTGCCATACATTTACTTAATTGTTCAATTCCAGTACACATGTCTAATAGTATCAGAATTAACTCATACCTTCATGATATCCAACATAGAGCACAGTGCTTATGTGCCATTATTCTTACAGATTCCACTCATTTTCAAAGTTTCTTAGGTTAGCATCCTTTCCTCCACCCCTTCAGTGAGGTTGTTTTATATCTTGGTAATACAGACTAGATTGTTTGTCACATTCTGCATTCGATCCTGGGATTTCCTGATCTCCTCAATGATTTTTTAAAATTTGCATGCATTAAGTTCACTCTATGTGTTGTAAAGTTTGACAAATACATAGTATCATGTATCCACCATATTACTATCACACAGAATAGTTTTACCATGCTAAAAAAAAAAAAATCCCCTGTTCTTGCCTTATCTATTCAAACCCCCTACTCTAGCTTCTTCCCCCCCAACCTCTGGGAACTGCTGATCTTAGTATCTCTATAGTTTTGCCTTTTCCAGAATGTTATGGTTTTACAATCGTATACTAGGTAGACGTTTCAAACTCACTTCTTTCTTTAAGTGTCATTCGTGTGTCTTTGTGGCTTGATTTCCCACTTCTTTTGATTTATACCATATTTCATTATATATGTGTGTCAGAATTTGTTTATTCATTCACCCATTAAAGAATAGCTTGGTTGCTTCTAGGTTTTGTTCATTATGAATAGAGTTGTTATAAATGTACACATGCGGATTTTTCTGTGGACCTCCACTTGGGTAAAAAGCTAGGAACATAACTGCAGGATCTGATAGTAAGACTATGTTTTGCTTTTAAGAAACTGCCAAACTGTCTTCCAAAGTGACTGTTCCATCTTACATTCCCACTAACAGTGAATGGCAGTTCCTGTTGATCTGCATTCTCAACAGCATTTGGTGTTGTCATTGTTTTGGATTTTGAACACTGTTGGTGTGTAAGTGGTATCATTGTTGTTTGAATTTGCAATTTCCTAATGACATATGACATGGAACATCTTTTCATATACTTATTTGCCATTTATATGTCATCTTTGATGAGGTGTCTGTTCAAGTCTTTTGCCTGTTTTTAAATTGGATTGCTTGTTTTCTTAATATTTTTTTAATAAATTTTTTTTTTAATGTTCATTTATTCTTGAGAGAGAGAGAGAGTGTGTGAGCCAGGGAGGAGCAGAGAGACAGGGAGACACAGAAACTGAAGCAGGCTCCAGGCTCTGAGCTGTCAGCACAGAGCCCGATGCGGGGCTTGAACCCACAAACCGTGAAATCATGACCTGAGCCAAAGTTGGACGCTTAACTGACTAAGCCACCCAGGCACCCCTCTTAATGTTGAGTTTTAAGAGTTCTATGTATATTTTGGATAATAGTCTTTTACCATAAATGTCTTTTGCAAGTATTTTCTCCCACTCTATGGCTTGTTTTCTCATTCTCTCAACTGTGTCCTCAGCAGAGCAGAAGTTTTTTATTTTAACGAAGCTCAGCTTATCAGGTATTTCTTTCACAGATCATGACTTTGATGTTGTATCTAAAAAGTCATCACCTCCAGATGCCTGGCTGTCTCAGTCAGTAGAGCGTGTGACTCTTGATCTTTGGATTATAGGTTTGAGCCCCATATTGAAGATAGAGACTACTTTTAAAACATTAAAAAAATCTTAAAAAATAAAAATAAAAAATAAAAAGTCATCACCTTTTCTAGAAGTTTTATAGCTTTGTATCTTACATTTAGTTCTCATGTTTTCATAAGACGTATGTCTAAATAGACTTTTTTTTTTTTTTTTGGCATCTGGACATCCAATTTATTCTAGCACATTTGTTGTGCTAGAACCCAAAATTACTGTCCTTTTTCCATTGTCAGTTTCCTTTGCTCTTTTGTCAAGGTATCAGTGGATAATTTTTGTGTGGGTCTATATCTGGGTCTTTATTCTGTTCATTGGCCAATCCATTGATTCTTTCACCAGTTCTATACTATCTTTTTATTTTTTATTTTTTTAATGTTTATTTATTTTTGAGAGAGACAGGTGCTAGAAGGGGAGGGGCAGAGAGAGAGGGAGACACAGAATCCAAAGCAGGTTCCAGGCTCTGAGCTGTCAGCATCAGCACAGAACTTGATGCAGGGCTTGAACTCATGAATCACGAGCTCATGACCTGAGCTGAAGTCAGATACCCAGGTGCCCCAACACCATCTTGATTACTGTAGCTTTATAGTAAATCTTGAAATTAGATAGTGTCAGTCCTCCAACTTTGTTCTTTTCCAGTAGTTTGTTGATTATTCTCAGTCTTTTGCCTCTCCATACAAGCTTTAGAATTAATTTATCAACGTCCACAAAATAGCTTCCTGGGATTTTGGATGGGGTCATTGACATCAGTGTCACCATGACATCTTAACAATATTGAATCTTCTTGTCCATGGACACAGAATATTTCTCCCTTTATATAGATCTTCCTTGATTTCTTTCATCAAAATTTTAGAGTTTTCTTCATATAGATCCTATACATTTTTTGTTTTTATGTAGGCTCCACACCCAACGTGGGGCTTGAACTTATGACCCTGAGATCAAGAGTTGCATGCTCCATCAAGTGAGCCAGCCAGGAGCTCCAATCCCATACATATTTTGTTCAGTTTACTGCTCACATTGTTTTATCTCTCTGACTTTGGAATTCTTTGAAGTCTTTTTTTTTAATTGTTTTTTGTTTTTGTTTTTTTTTTTGAGAGAGAGAAAGCAAGCTGGGGAGGGGCAGAGAGAGAAACACACACAGAATTGAAAGCAGGCTCCAGGCTCTCAGCTGTCAGCACAGAGCCCAACACAAGGCTTGAACTCAGAAACGGTGAGATCATGACCTAGTCTGAAGTTGGACAGCTCAACCGACTGAGCCACCCAGGCGCCCCTGCAGTACTTTCTTAAAGAGCTACCATTTCCTTCTGCCACGTGCTGAGATGATTTTCCAAGCCCATTTCTTGTAAAATGGGAGTGCAATACTGTACTCCTAGGTTTCTCATTAGGGCCAAAAGAGAATGTTTGTGAACTGCTTAGCACAGTGGTAGGTATATGGTTCGAGCTCATTCCATTTTAGTGCTTATTAATGGCTAACTATCAAAACCCAGGAAAGAATGCTACAGGGAAGAGTTAAATGTCCACTTAGCAAGCTTCCTATCTCCAAAGGTCTGAATTCCGGCTTGGTAAGAGAAAACAGCCTTGCACGTGGCGCAAGATTGTTAGACTATCTTAATCCATGCAATGCTGGACAACATCAGACAATCTGAGTAATCCTGTCTGACAGCATTTTCTTCTTTTCTCTGGACCCCCCTCTATCCTCAAAGGCTGATTGTCCTGACCAGGACCCCTGGAGGGAACACACTAGATCCCTGCTGGTGAGTCCCAAGAGAACTTCTCAGAAAGATCCTTGGGACTATTTTGAATCTGAAGACTCCTCTATGGAGCAGAGCAACAGTGGGGGTCTGACCACACAAACGGAGAGGTTGTTAAAGTATTTGGCGAGAGGCTGTGGTTAAGTGAAATGTAAACCAAACAGTGTTTCAATAGGCTCGATGCATTGCAGGACTGCGTGAGAAGGGTCAACTTCAGACCTGGACAGCAAAGGGGACCCAGAGTCCTGTTCCCTTGGAAATTACAAAGATAGGTGTGTAATGTTGTGTCCAGAAACTCCTGACCTGAGGCTGCTTCACTGTGTCAAAGTGACTTAGCTCCTCCAGGCATGTTTCTTTCTTACAATTATGATTTCAAACAGCAAATTTATGATTTTAGGGGGAAAACAAAGAAATCTCAGTAAAAAAGTAATAGTCACTCAAAGAACATGATTATTGGGACACTTTACAGCTATAACATGACCTTGGGAAAAATGTTTCCTCTTAACATTGCAGCTGCTTTATCGATCGGTACCTGTCCTGATGCATGGACAGGGCAGACTTTCACTTGTTCATTCCAAGATAACTTTTACCTTCTTGGTGTAGACCCCTAAATAGAAATCCTGAACCAAACATTTTAGTCATCTTTCTCTTTTACTTTTCCTGACAGTATTACCTAAAACAGCCCAACTTTTCCCCCAGTCATTCTGTTTCTGATAGCTATAGGAAATGTGCCTCCTATAGCATGTGGTTGGTCACCACACTACTTTTGAATCTGTGGGAACCAGAGGTGACCCTCCTAAAAGAAGCTGTTTCTCACCAGCGGCTGGGTGATGGGGAACCTCTCCATCATGGTCACGTCCTCCAGGCTGCCCTCCTGGAAGTCGCAGGAATCAGAATCACCACCACCCACCACAGTCAGAGGGTTGGGGGGCCAGGGCAGTCCTGTCCCAGATCAAGGTAGCTCCATTGAACACAAATTGCTGAGGGTCCCCTGGAGGTCTGAACCTGAGAATCTGAAGAAGTTGGGCCTCTGCTGGCCTCCCTCCTTCCCCAGAACCTCACTCCTATGGGCCACACCTAGCCTTCTTGCACCAATCTAATTTTAATTTGTGAAGAACTTCTGTAAACAGATATATATACCTGTATTTATCAATGTCAAGAACTTGAAATGTGATAAGTCAGGCATAAAACCAGATTATCTTGAAAGGATAAGCCTTGGCAATTAGCCATAATATGACTGTAATAGAAATCTCATTAGAGGAAATGATTATAGGTGTTTTAAGATCATAACATTTTCACAAGTTGAGCTGGAAGGGAGCTTAGAGTTAGAATGGGAGTTAGAATGATCTTGTCCAACCCTCTCATCTCACACAGAAAAAAACTATTTCAAACTCAGAGAGGTTAAATGACCTGGCCAAGGCCACATAGCACCACCAGGGTTAACTCTTGGACATTGAATCTCCTGTGAGGTTAGGCAGATGAGGAATCCTTTGTTCTCTCTTCTACCTACAGAATTTTTTTTTAAGGTTACTTTCCTAGACCTAACAAGTAACCCTGCTACCCAAGGCTTCGTGTCTCAAATGATTAGATCCTGTTCCTTGTTTCGTTTTGTCTTCAGGAGGCCTCCAGCTTTCCGGTTGGTTGAGAAAACTGGCCCGGGTCCAGCCCCTCCCACCCCCACACTCTGGGCGGGCAGGCAGAGGACAGCTGACGCCAGCAGTCGCTCATGTGACCACTACAGCTTTCTGTTTTCTCCCGGTCCTAGAACTGGGTGGGCACTTCCAAGGTCTACTTCTGTTGGGAGGGCACCAGGTAGGCACCCCAGCCCTTCTTGTTCACCGCTGGAACAGTGAAAGGGATACTACACAGGCACAGTTGGACGGACTTGGGCAGATCAGATGTCAGGCCCTCTGTGCTTGCCCAGGGCTGTTTAGGCAGCAGGACAGAATGTGGGTGGCCTCAAGATGTCTCATACCATTCCTACTTGCCCTCTCCCTCCCCTGGCTCCCTATCTTCAGGAAAGCTGCTCTGCCTTTCCTTCCTCTGTTCTTTGGCCTTCCTTTTCCCTCAGCTACAGACCTTTTCCTCTTTCTCTCTGCTGATTTAGCAGCTTGCTGCCTGGAGTGGAGGGATCAGTCAGTGACAAGAAGCTGCCTTTTCTAGAGCCGTGACCAGCTGTGGTTCGGAAAGCCTCTGCAAGACCAGCCCTAGGAGTCTGTCCAGTTTCCCACCTGCTGCTCACCCACCCGCTCCTGCCATGGGGCACCTTGGGGCCCTCCTCTTCCTGCTTGGGAGCCTGGGGGCTCTCGCTGATATCTGTGGTGAGTAACCAGATCTACCCTGTGCCTCTTTCTTCCTGGATCCTTAAGAGGGCAGACTGTCTTGTACAAGCCCCTCATTATATAATAGCTGGGGAAATAGGCTTGGGTGTGTGGGAGGGTGTGATTTATCTGCCCCTTTGGGCTTCCACAGCAATTGGGACTTAGCTGGACCTCAGTGATTGACACAGTATATTTAGATTAGTTACAGTTGACCCTCAAGAAACATGGGTTGGGGCTGCCAACCCTCCATACAGCCAAAAATCCATGTATAACGTTTGACTCCCTGAAAACTTAACTTCCAATAGCCTACTGTTGACTGGAAGGAAACCTTGCCAATAAGATAAATAGTCAATTAACACATATTTTGTATGTTATATGTATTATAGACTGTATTCTTATAAAGTAAGCTAGAAAAAAGAAAATGTTATTAAGAAAATCACAAGGAGGGGCGCCTGGGTGACTTGGTCGGTTAAGCCGACTTTGGACTAGGTCATGATCTCACTGTTCCCAAGTTCAAGCCCCGTGTCGGACTCTGTGCTGACACCTCAGAGCCTCGAGCCTGCTTCCAATTCTGTCTCCCTCTCTCTCTGCTCCTCCCCTGCTTGCTCTCTGTCTCTTTCTCAAAAATAAATAAACGTTAAAAAAAATTAAAAAAAAGAAAATCACAAGGAAAAGAAAGTACCTTTATTTTTTTTTAAGTTTATTTATTTATTTTGAGACAGAGAAGGAGTGTGAACAGGGGAGGGGCAGGGAAAGAGGGAAAGAGAGAGAATCCCAAGCAGGCTCTGCACTGTCAGTGGGGCTCGAACTCATAAACCGTGAGGTCATGACTTGAGCTAAAACCAGGAGTCGGGCACTTAACTGACCTAGCCACCCAGGCGCCCCAGAAAATACATTTAAAGTACTGTACTGTGTTAAGAAAAATTCACATATAAGTGGACCCATGCAATTCAAGCATGTTGTTCAAGGGTCAACTGTATATGTCTGATAGCCCACCATACAAAAATGCTCCTATTCATCCTTGTCTTCCTAGTGCATCTGTTCTAGTAAAGGAGACAGACAGAAGAAGTCAAGAGACAAATCAGTGCTGTGTTTAGGGGCCGTGGTGAGCACCAAAGGAACCGAACCAGGCATGGAAGTAGAGAACTGGTGGCCACTGATTCAGGGAGAGTGTTCAGGAAAGGATTTCCAAGGACCCGGGGTGACAGGGGGATTGAGACCCAGAGGAGAGAAAGGAGCTGGCAAGAAAAGGAGTGTGTTTGGGGGGGTGGGTGGAACAGGCATCCCGGGCAGAGGGAAGCTAGTATGCGGGCACCCTTATAGGAGACAAGTCCGAGAAAGGCAGGGCATGGCAAGGCATTTGCATTCTGTTGCATGTGCAGGAGCCTGGCTACTTCAGCTCTGTGTGCCAGTGTCTCCAGGAGCCTCTTGGGACCTCTTGGGAGTCTGAGCACACATGGCTGGGGCTATTTGTGCACTGGTGATGGGCAGAAAGCAGAAGGCAGATAGGGAAGCCTCTGTGTTCTGGGGCTACCCACTTCTCCTCCCTCCTTGTATTCTGCCTATGGCCTTACATGTGCAATATGCTTTCATTCCCAGGGTCTCTCGTGATCTTTGGAGAAATCGAGAGGCAGGTTCAGTAATGTCCAGGTGACAGATGAGTCATCAAGGGTTGGAGGATCCAGGTGACCTGTCGGGGCTTTGCTGGACTCAGTTCTTAGAATGTGAGGCCAGGGTCTTCCCTGGATACTAGAGCCTCCAACCTGTGTTCCATAAATGGAGCCAGACCCCTCGCCCTTGGTCTTAGTTCCTATCCAGACAGTCCCTAGGGGAGACCTGGGACCCAGTTCTCATCCTCACTTGGTGTGAACCATTCAATAGTTGGCCCATAGTCTTGACAGAAGCCCTGGATGGGGTTTGGGGGTACAGCCCACTACTGCCGAGCCACTTACCTGCCCAACCCTCATTCCCTCACCTGCAAAATGGGCTAAGAATGCTTCCTGGCCTTCCTCCTTGGTGTGGTGTGAAGGATCCCACAATACCTGGTCTACCAGCTTAAAGCTCTGTGCAGTTATGCACAGAGGATACTGCACTAATGCTTGCCCAGGGCCACTTTTATTACTGAGGTGAATTCTATCCTTCTGGATGTCAAAGCCAGTCAGCTGGCCAGAGCTGGGTGGCCCTGTGAGCAGGAGGCACCATGAAGGGACCTTGCCTGGGGCCACTTTTATTACTGAGGTGAATCTGCCTGGCTCCTTCCATTTAAGGAGGCTGAATTATGGTTATCAGCCTCTCTTTATAGCTCTGGCTCCTCTTTTTATCAGTTATAACCCCAGGGCTGACTCACCTGCTGGACATCAAAGCCTGGAGTGGGGGAGAGGCTCCCCTACCAGTTTGAAGAAAAGGGAGAGGGAAAGAGAAGTACAGAGAGACAGATAACCAGAGAGATAGGCCGAAAGAGGTACAGACTAAGACAGATCCAGAGAGAGTGGGGGAAATACCTACAGAAATGGAGGCAGACACAGAAAGGCACTGAGAAAGAGAAAAGGAAAGAAAAACCACCCTTACCCCTTATCCCCGCCACCTCCACAGGTAGCAACAGATACCTGTGACTTTTGGGAAAAGAAGCATAAGATGGTGGGACCTGTGGGCCACCTGGCTGGTTCAGTCTACAGAGCATGGGACTCTGGATCTCAGGGTCATGAGTTCCAGCTCCACATTGAGGGTAGAGATTACTTAAAAAAAAAAAAAAAAAAAAAAAAAAAAGATGGTGGGACCCAAACCAAGAAAGATGGGCCTGTATGAGAGAAACCCTGTCCCCTTGCCAGAAGGCCTAAGAGGCAGATGAAGAGCTCTGGGTGGCAGTTCCTTTCCTCAGTCCCCTGGGAGGGGCGGCCTGCCAAGGATCCTGGGATGCGGCCCGGTAGAAATAGCTGGAGCTCTACAGCGACTGGGAAGCAGTAAATGGGGAAAAAGTCCAAAGTGCCTCCAGGGCCACCTACTGAGCTCAGGTTTCCTTCCCTAAGGGAGGAAAGCAGTGGTCAGCTGGAGCTGGGACACATCCCTGAGGCTTCTCTGGGTATGTCAGCATTTTGGTTACACAGTTGCAGGCAAATCCCAAAGCACACAGAGAAATTATTGTAAACAATGGATGATGGCTTTCAAAGGATTCACCCCTCAATCTCAGGTCCCCTTCACCTAAACAGAGGTGGTGAGAAAAGCATTATTTTGAGATCTATACATAGGAAGCTCACCAGGCAGCCCCAGTTATCCCTGGGCAGCCTGCAGAATTTTAAAATTGGGTATGTATATATAACGTATTCTGCATGCAGAGTTTTAAAATTGGATTGCAGTTTTTGTAAATGGATAGAACATGCATTTAGCTGAGCACCAAAGAGCAGGGTTTTGCAAGCACGCTTAACTTTGGCTATGTAGCCTTCTGTAAGACACAACATGACTTTGAACAGCTATTTCCTCTTTTGTACAAAGCAATGATGACAGGACTTAGGCCACAGGGCTGGCATGAGGACCAAGTGAGGTCAGGCACAGTGGCTGGGGCATATCATGCGGCTTGGCCTCCACTCTCTGTTACTCCTGATGGCAGAGTGGTTGCCTGGTACCAGCTTCCTCTGCCCTTAGCCCACCACCTCTCCCTGGTCCACTCCAACTGCTCTTTTTGGAAACCTGCTTTCCTCTATTTACATATTGCCTTTTATTCCAGCCTTATTTCCTCATACAAGTAGGGTGTGTGCTGGATGGAGAGAGAGTAGAGATGTTTAGTCCCGGGAGAAGGCCCTGGTAAGGTAAAAGCAGTTCCTTGTTGGTGACCTGGCCTTGCAACCTCACTTGGCTGTTCTCTTTCCTAAGAAATACCACAGGTGGATAGCAAGCTGATGGAGAGGCTGGGCCAGCACCTCTTGCCCTGGATGGACTGGCTTTCCCTGGAGCACCTGAACCCTAGTATCTACGTGGGTCTGCGCCTCTCCAGCCTGCAGGCTGGGGCCAGGGAGGCCTTCTATCTGCACATCCTCAAGCTCAATTACCAGCACAGCCTCCTGGGGTATTGCTGTTCACTTTCTTCTCCTTTCCCTATGTCTTGCTCCGCATCCTAAGAGACAGGAGAACTATGTTCTGGTTTGGGCTGCTTTGTTGGGAGATTTTGGGCAAGTTTGTCTCCTTTGGCACTTTCTCCATCTGTAAAATGGGCTTGGCTTGACCAGATCGGAGGCAGACATCACTAATCAATGACCGCAGTTCCCTGCCTCCCATACTGAGCTCAGAAGCAGCATGTGTCTGTGCTTCCCTCCCATGCTGAGGCAGACATCACTAATTCATGACTGCACTCTTCCATACTGAGCCCAGAAGCAGCATCTAGCAGCATCTAACTCTGTGCTCCCTTTCCAGGGGCATTAAGGGAGGCCTGTTCTGAGGCTCACTGTGGGAGTTTGAATGAGAGGTGAAGGATCAGGAACCCCATGAGGCCTGTCTTGCTTGGACTTCCTCTCAAAAAGTGAACACAGGGCAGGGAGAGGGAAGAAAGGGAAGACTGTGTAGGCAAAATGTAATCAAAATGGTGAGGCAAGCACAGGTCATTTGGCCATGAGAGCCCTCAGGGTTTGTCCTTGAGTCTGATTTTTCATCTTTATGAAATATGTGTGGTATGCACCTTACAACTTGCATGGCTGATTACATCTGCTTTTGGCAGTTCTAGCAAAGCTTCTCATTGTTAGGATTTTTTTTTTTTCACTTTATAATGTTGAGGGGGGTGCCCTAAGCCAGACTCACAAGGGTGGCACTTTCTTACAGAAGTGTTGTTAACTGGCTTTTTCCTAGGCCTACCTTCAGCGATGACAGCAGTGACTACCAGGACAAGCCCTCCATGGGCCAGCTGGCCCTCTACCTGCTAGCTCTCAGGGCTAACTGTGAGCTTGTTGAGGGCCGCAAGGGGGACAGGCTGGTCTCACAGCTGAAGCGGTTCCTGGAGGATGAGAAGAAGGCCATTGGTGAGGGGGTTGTGGTCTCCCAAGTGTTGGGAGGTGGAGCTCATCAGAGAATATTCTGTGGGGAAGCAATATTCTATATGTCAGAACTTTGGGTTTTCTCTGCAGGCTTCTTTCCTATCCGTCATTCTGCCTGTCTCACTATCCACCTAGAAGCTTGGGCCTGCTGCAGTAGCCATCCTTGATCAAGCCTTTCCTGTACCCCACATATACTTTGTTGGCAAGTTCTACTGCTCAGCCACCACAATTGACCTGTCTACCTCTGGAGAACCACATGGCCCCTGTACTACTTACTCCTCAGCCCCTCTCTTCTAACTGTCCTGCCTCCTGATTCGACCCAGCACATGACAGCCAAAGCAAGCATTTTAAATATAAATCTGATCTTGTTAGCCCTGTTCAAACCCTGCACAGGCTGCCCATTGCTGTGTCCACTGCCCCTCAAGCCCAGTCTGTCTGCCCTTTTTCTCCTCTCCAGGACCTGCTCTCCTACTCTGGCTCACCTACTGACCTGCCTCTCTGGCTCTGGCCACACTGATCTCTCAGCTTGCAGATCAGGGTCTTCATATACGTTCTCTCTTTCTAGAAGATTTTCCTCCCCTTATAGCCTACTCCTGCTCCCCCTTAGCCCCTCCTGCTCCTCCCCAACATCACTGCCGTAGAGAATCCTGCCCCGACTCCCCAGCTACTCAGAGACCTCCACTATATGGCCCCAGAGACCTCAGTCCACATTTCAGTTCTAATAATGCTGTCACGAGTGCAGGTTGTGTCACTGTCGGAGACACCAGCTGTGCTGCGCCTGGCCGGTTATCACTGGCTTGGTCATCACTCGGAGCACAACACCTGACACATAGTGGATCCTCAGCAAGAATAGGTTGAGGGAATGAAGGAATGAAGGATCCTGCGACCCAAAGAAGGGTGTCGAGAAGTATAGGCAAGGGGGTCCTGTGTGCTGGCTGGGCCGGTTACTGGGAGTGGGCAGAGAGGTAACCCCTCAGGCCCAGCATGAGGCCCCCGCCACATGGTTTTCTCCCTCCCAGGGCACAATAACAAGGGCCAGCCCCGTACCAGCTACTACCAGTATGGCCTGGGCATCCTGGCCCTGTGTGTTCACCAGAAGCGGCTCCATGACAGTGTGGTGGGAAAGCTCCTGTATGCCGTGGAACATGAACAGCAGCTCCACCAGGGCCACCTCTCTGTGGGTAAGTGGGCTAGACCCTGCTAAAGCCAGGCTGGCACTCCTCCAGCCCTCAGCCCTAACTGAAGGCCTCCCACCCGCCCCGGCCCCAAGCTCATCTTTCCTTGGGTCCTCTCCTCATGAGTCCCTTAGTAGTGAAATGGTGAGGGCTCTTGAGTGTGGTACAATGGTTGTGAGCCAATGTTGGAACTGAATTGGGATCCTGACCCCAGCTCTGTCATATGCTTATTGTAGGATACCTTGGGCAAGTCAGCTGGCCTTTCTGGTTCAGCTTCTCCTGTAAAATAACCTCCCAGCAGTATATTGATATAAGATGCCTTATGAATAAAGGGGTTGGATTGGTGTTTGGCACAGAGAAAGTTCTGGATACATAGTTATAATCTTGTCATTATATGAACTTGGAAGCCTGAGACCTGGATTCTGGAACTGCTACTTCACTATATGAACTTGGGCCTCCAGTGCCCTTTCTTGTCACTGTGATTCAGTGTCTCTTCTAGTTCTGGCATTCTGGGAGTGAGTGTTTGTGCCTTACATAGGGCGGGGGTAGTATGGAGTAAGTTGGGAGGGTGAGGAGGTGCCCCAGAAAGAAGGCAGCAGGGAGCTTGCTCTGCCTGAGGCTTGTAGAAAAACTGTAGACACAGTAATCACCATGGGCCCAGGCCACTCCCTGGACCTATTAAATTTACCTGGAGATGGACCCAGCCATCGGTGTATTCCAAACTTCCCCGGTGATTTTAAAGTGCAGGCAGGTTTGAGAATGAGTGGTATAAGATAAAGTCCTCTTGGGTCTCCTCCTTCAGGCTCTCTCTGTAACCTCTAACCCTTAAACGGTAGATAGGGGTAGGGTGACCAGTCGCCTCCATTTGCCTGGAACTAGGGGCTTCCAGGACACTGGACTTACAGTGGCCAAACTGGGAAAGTTCTGGGCAAACTGGGCTGAGTTTGTCCCCCTAGCTGGTGAAAACTTTCTAAACTGATGATCTGACTATGGCCTGTCTTCAAGGCCTCCAGTGGCCTCTCATTGCCCCAGGGCCCTGTCTGGTCTGACCCCAATTGACTCTGTCCCCTGCAGACACACTGGCCATGGCGGGCTTGGCCTTCACCTGCCTAGAACACTCCAACCTCAACCCCAATCGGAAACCCCGCCTCACCCTGGCTATCAGGAAAGTACGAGAGAAGATCCTGAAGGCCCAGACCCCTGAGGGCCACTTTGGGAATGTCTATAGCACCCCTCTGGCGCTACAGGTAGGAAGCAGAGCTTGGGGCCATAGTCCACCCTGGTTTTGGTGGGAGATTGCCTGGTCAGGGCCTGGAACACCTGGCTCCTCCATGCCCACTGACCCATCTCCTCCTTCTCTTCCCCATTCTGTCACCAGTTACTGATGAAGTCCTTCATGCCTGGGGTGGAGCTGGGCAGAGTGTGCCTCAAGGCAAGGGCTGCTCTGTTGGCCAGTCTGCAGGATGGGGCCTTCCAGAATGCTCTCGTGGTTTCCCAGCTGCTGCCTGTGCTGAATGGCAAGAGCTATGTGGATCTCATCTCTCCGGACTGCGAGGCACCAAGAGGTAGATGGGCCTTTCACGGGAGCCCTGTTCTCTTCAGTCTGCAGAGCGCTCCCTGAACTCTCCATGTCTTAGGGAAGGGAGGTTGCTTAGTCCTGATTTGCTGAGTCAACAGGGGTTTGTGGATGCATGTGGGACACACTGGCATCTAAGATGCAGTCACAGCTTCGAGAAAGCCACAGTGTGAGGAGAGAGATACCAAATTGAGAGCTCTGGGTGGGCCGTGAATTTGCAGCCCCTTGGTGTGATACCCAGTACAGAATTCTTGAATCAGGGCTTCATCTGGAAAAAGGACTTGAGTTGGAGAGTGGGATCTGCCAATGGAGAAAGAAGCAGAGCAGAGAGGAGGCAGCAAGAACAAAGGCACCAAGGTGGAAAAGACTGAAATTTGGGGGAAAGGTCTTACTAGAGAGTGGGGTCTGGGAGAATGAGCTGAGCTGCAGGCAGGAGAGTGAAGAGGGGAGACCCTCAGAGGTAACAGGGGAGTCATATGAACAAATGCATGTTCTAGAAAGAACCCTCTGGGGTGCTATGTAGGGTGCTATGTGGGAAGGGGGATACTGGAGACAGAAAAACCAGTGAGGGGCCTTACTTTGGGCAGCTGTGGGGTTTGAGGGCTAAGGGACAGGGGAGGCTGGGATGGCAGCTGGTGGTGCTGGCTGAGATGGGACCATGGGGCAGGAAGAGGTTCTGATGGGCCACAGTGTCTTTGAGGGAAGAAAGGAAAACCAACACCTGGCTCCTTGCCCTCACACCAGCTGCCCCTTCCTCTCTCCCTGACCTAGTCATGTTGGAACCAGCCGTGCAGACCCCTTCACAGACCCGAGAGGTCATCAGCGTCGTGCTGAAGGTCCCCAGTGTCTCGCCACAATACATAAACTCCGTCTCTGTCCCTGCTGGGTCCTCCTTGGAAGATGTCCTTAAGAAGGCCCAGAAGTTCAGAGGATTCACGTGAGACCCCCACCTCCCAGCCCTCACCCCCTCCTGACCCCACATCCCTGAAACAGAACTCGGATGGGACAAGGATGAAAGAGAAGGTTCCTTCAGGAGAGGTGCTGGCCCAGGCTCTGCTTCCATCTTCTCCACTCCTGATAGCCCATGCTGCAGTGGAAACCGACAGCTGTGGGCCAGCATTGCTCTATAGCTATGAGAACATGCTCTGGAGGCAGAGCACCTACATTGGAATCCCAGCTCCACCACTCCTTAGCTAGGGGCCCAGAACAGGTTATTTCCAACAAATCAGTGAGGACACCAACTGTGCCCTGCTCCTCACAGGGCCCATGCAAGGAGTCCAAGAATTAGTGTACAAAGAAAACATGGAACATGCTTATTATATATGCATCTCGTACTTAGTAAGCTCAATATAAGTTAACTTTCGTAAGAATAAGAATTTTTATTATCATCTGATCTTGATCTACTCCCTGTGATGAATTACCTACTAAGCCCACCTCAATTCTCTTCCCAGTAGCCTGCAACTCATACAGCAGTACTGCTGGGAGCCAACACAGTCCCAGATGGCCACACACACTGAGGACCCTTGGCAGGCCACAGACTAGCAGGCATTGAGATTACCCAGAACCTGCTGGCATTTCTGTCTGTATATATAATGTCATAAAAATGAAAAAAAAATAGAACTTAATTCTGAAATTCAGAATATCAAAGCCTCTGAGAAGACATCAGGAATACTAGTCAGAGAAGCAATTCTGTTAGTGGAAGTAGGTGCCTGAACTGGGTGCAGAGGCCTGGCAGGAAGGCCATTTCTGGAGGCAAATGAATGCATGGCAGGGAAAGCTGGACTGCAGAAAGAGAGATCCCAAGAGAAAGAGAGGAGAAAGAGAGACACAGAGAGACGTGCTCCAAGAAGCCATACAGACCCATAGAGTTAGGGAATGACAAGGCAATGGGGGCTGCTCCATGACACCCCCTCAAATAACACTTTCCCTTTGACTAAGTCACCCTGAGTGGTTTTCTGTTTCTTAAAACCATAAAAATCCTCTTTCTCTAAGACAGAAGTATTATAAGCCTTTCGGGGAGAGGAAGAATATGACCCATGGGTTTAAGAGGATCCCGTTGGCAGCAGCGTCCACATGGTTTGGAGAAATGCAGAGTTGGGGACAAGGAACTCAGAGTGGGAGTGGTATGAATAAGGAGTCTCTTGGTTGCAAAGGCCAGAAACCTAACGCCAACCTCTCTGATAACGGGGAGCATGGGGTGTGTAGAATCAGAGAAAAGACTGAGCAATCCAGCCACAAGAAGAGGGGAGTGCCACTGAACCATAAAAACTTCCAGAATCAGAGACCCAATGCCACCACCAGGTGTCTCCATCTCGCATGTCCCAGCTTCTGTTTGCATGCTGGCTACACTCTCTTTCACTGGGCATTGGCATCGTATATGTGGTGCTGGCAGCTTCTGATCCTCACCCCTGCAACATCAGCTCCCAAAGTGGGAGCAGCTGCTGAGTTGATGATGTGATAGGTGTCCCTTCCTGTAGGCCATGGTCCTGGTCAGTGCAGAGGGGGTGAAGTCCCCTGGGTGGGCAGTGTCAGGGAGCTGTAGAGGAGGTGTAGAGGTGAGGCCCGTGGCCTGGAAAGGACTCTGGCCCTGAGGGAGAGGCCAGGACTTTCCTGGTGGGGGCAGTTCTGCTCCTGCCATTGGGTCAGTGGAAGCAAAAGTCACTTCTCTCTGTCTGTCCCTTTGGTAGGTATGGAACGCAGAACACCTTGTCAGGCCCCTTCCTGACCTCTGTGATGGGAAAAGAAGCTGGGGAACGTGAGTTTTGGCAACTCCTCCAACCCCCTGACACTCCACTGCTACAAGGTAGGTCTGGTGGCCAGCCACCTCTGGACATCTCCCCCAACCAGCCTTGTTGCAGTGAGGCCAGCTCACCTCAGCTTTCCCTTGAACCTTTCTGGGCCTCAGCCTCAGATAATCACTGATTCTCAAGGTAGAATATACCACTCACGAGGGTGCATTGGGCTGCAGGTAACAGGAAACACGATGCAAACCAGCTTCCACTGTATGACATTCATTGGTTCGTGTGACCAGAGTCCAGAGGGAGTGAGAACTTCAGGACTGGTGTAATCTGGCCTTCAGCCCTGCTCCCCTGTGACTCCATAATCCTCTCTCTGTTGGCCTCCTCACCCTTCTTGTGTCTTCCCAGGACTGCTCCCTTTGTTTGCCCCTAGCAGACAGATGTGGAATTGGGACACAGGCACATTTCCTGGACCCATCCCTATCGCTAGGAACTGGCTCAGGTTTTGCACTCACCATTGGCTGGAGAGCAAGGGTTGCCACACACCTGGCTTAGGCCAGTCAGGGCCTGCCCTGGCACTGGGTGCTGCAGTGGAGCATGGAGTGAGATGGATAGGCTATAGCTCCTTGATTCCTGCTAGATACATAGGGTTTCACCAGTTTTAACTTTTACACCTCAAGCTGTCATGAGTGACCTTGTGGCATCAGCCCCCAGTCACCAGGCAGACTCTTAAGGGTCATCTGTCCCTGTTCTTGCTGCCTGGAGCTTCTGTTGGGCACCTATCATGTGCCAGGCATTGAGCTAAATGCTTTCCAGAATGTGGGACTTTCTGAGGGAGCCCAAGAAAAAGTGTTCTCTTTCCCTGCCTGGCTTTTGAGAAGATTGAGAAATACAACAAAGAGGTGGCAGATGAAGGCCCCAGGTCTGGCCTCTATTACTGATTAAGGCTGGGCTGCAGTGGGGGTAGGGAGGGTAGGCTACCCATGGGGACAACTCAATCATGAGGCAGATGTGGGCCATTGTGTCCTCTATCTCCCACCCCCCAGCCCTCCAGTCCAGCCTAAAGCCCACTCTCATGGGGAAAAAGGAATACCTGGTTGTTGATACCATTATTGTCCTCATTTCAGAAATGGGAAAACTAGCCCTCACAGAGGTTAAATAACTTGCTCAAAGTCATACCACTGATGAGTGCAGAGCTGGGGCTTTAACCCAGGTACCATGCTGGAGCCTAGTGAGCAGAGGCTGGTTCCAGGAGACTTCACTCGTCTTCCTTCAGACCACACTGAACAAGTCCCTCTTCCCATTGGTCCCTCAGGGGACTATGAAGACAGTGATCCTGCCTATCAGGTGTTGTCAAGGGGTCTCTGGTTCTTTTCACCCCATGTCAGTTCTCCAGAATGCTGTCCTGTATAGCCCCCTGGTAGGGGGGAGGTCCCCCACCTTAAAATGAGCCTGTGAGCCTTAGAGATCCTGAGGTCACAGCTGACTTCAGAGTTTCCAGCCTGGCTCTGGACAGCTCCCACTTTGCCACTACCAAGCCCTGAGTGGATCATATAGACCCTGGCTTCAGGGTGCTTGTCCATAAGAAGAGGTTGGGGGGTGGGATTCTCTGCCCTGTTAACCCCCCTGCTCAACCTGTTTCTGCAGGTATTGCTGAATACACCCCCAAGGATGGAGAAACCATTGAGCTGAGGCTGGCTAGCTGGTAGCCTCTGCGCTCACTCACCTCAGCAGCCTTGCCCACTCCCTGGGCTTCTGCCTTCCCTCCAGACATTGCTGTAACAGGCACACGTCCAACCCTGCTGCTACCTCATGTGCACTTGGATAGTGTCCCCTGGATCACCCCAGCTACCACCCTTGCGAAAGTCCTAAGCCACCATCCACCCTGGATCAGGGAACCAAGCACCTTACCTGGGAGAGCTGTCTGCTCCAGTCTGGCCCAGCATGGCCACTCAGACATCCGTTGAAGGCCACTCATGGTCTGTAGGGTATAAAGCATCTCAGACTCCTCAACACAAGGAAGAGAAGTCACCAGCTACTGGTGCCATGAGGACTGCCCCCCCTGGGATTGGGGCCCTGCAAGGAGGCCTCTGTGGCCCAGGGGCTGCAGCCCTGATCCAAGCTTTCAATTCAGGTGGTGGCCCCAGTGCTGACCATGGCATAGTAGCTGGTGGGGGCTCTGCAGGGTCGCTCAAATCCTGCCTCTGAAATGATTAAAGTGTTTGTGCACCTGCCCCAGCGTCCTGATGCCTGGAGCTGGCAAGTGAGTTCCAGGGGGTGGAACATGGAAGGAGGAAGTACCTGCAGGGGAGCAGAGGAAAGTGGGTGAGCATTCCCTGGGTGCTGGAGGGAGTGATGCGGGCGGTAGCAATGTAGATTGCTGTTTAGGGAACATGGACTTGCTAGACACTTTCTTGCATGACTCTGAGGTTGTGGATATTGTTGTTTTCATTTCTGGTTTACAGATAAGGAAATTGGTACTCAAAGAGGGCCTGCAACTCACCCACAATGTCAAGCAGGGGACATGCCTTAGGAGACAGACCTGGCCTAGGGTGGCCCCCTGGCTCTTCCACTCAAACACTGAAAATTGGGGGCTCCCACGGTTGTTACGATTATATGGCCAGAACCCAAAGGCAAACTGAGGCCCAGGACCCTAGAGCTTGGGCTCTCGCTTCTGCTTTGTCCAACACACAGTCAGGGTACCACCCCAGGCCCCAGCAGCTAGGGGCCAGGACCTTGCCTGTTAGTGGGAGAGTCCTGAACCCTGGGCTGACCTCTGGGAAGTGGGGTTCAGGCCAAGAGGCACCCCAGATGCCCCACCTTACTGAGCTTAGGGAGGGGGCCTGCCTCAGAGGGCCTCTCTGATAGCATGTCAAGTTTTACAGTGATACAAAGTCATCAAACCTGCATATTACATATATGTCTCTTTGTAGGGCTCCAGTTTCAAATATTTATTTAGTGTGTGGACAGGGAGAAGAAGTAGGCAATTTAAAAATTCTTATATTGAAACAAACATCAAAGTACCAGAAAGCCGAATGAACATATGCAGCCTGCTTTGAAGATGAAATATATGTGCCCAGAACCCCAGAGTGCTTGTTCCCTTGCCTTTCCTTAATCACCATCAGGGCACTTCTCAGAGGCTTCAGAACCTGTTCTGTGCTCCTTGGTTCTTTTACAATCCTGTTGAAGAAGGGAGGAGACTCAGAGAGGCTGAGGCCTGCCTCAGGTCACATAGTTTGGAGGTGGCAGAGCCAATACCCCAGTCCTTGGGCACTTGACACTGTACCACTCCGCTGCCTCCTCATCAGCTGGCAGTGGCAGGTCTCAGGCCAGGCTAGGGAGAGCCTCCTGCACCAGGCTTTCGGTGATCACATGAACTGGTTGTGATCTACCCCTTCCAAAGGGATTATTGTAGTCAAGGGTGTGTTTGGCAACTACTGAGTCCTGCTCAAATCAAAGGCTATTTGCTGAAAAAAAACCTAGCCTACCGACTCAGAGGCAGCCAAGGATGGTAGGGAAACAAAAGTTGAGGCTCAAAGTTCCTTCAGCTCCACTAATACTCCCTACTCTCTGCATTTTCCCCCTCAATCAGCTTCTTCTGAGTGTGGCCCCAGCAGTGACTCTGTCACTTCCCAGTTCAGTTTCCCAGCCCCTTCTCATTTTCTCAGCCCATGTCCTAAAGCCTGGAGAGGGGTCTGCCCAACCCAGCCTACCTGTGGATTCTGGGCCAGGTGTCTAGTCTGGCACAATCTGCTGGGCCCCTAAGAAGGGGTGTGTGTGAGAGCACAATCATGTCGGGTGCAGGGCCCCACAGTAAGAGTCTGATAAACAGAGACCCTCCCTGGGGATTGGGGACCAGGTTTGTATTTAGCCTGCATTTAGATCTGTAGACCTCCAGACAACCACTTCCCCTCTCTCACAGCTATGGGATGGCACCTGCATTTACATAGCATGTTCATGCCTATGAGCTCATCACGATGCAGGATTTTTTACCACAATACCCAGGATTCATTGTCTTGCTGCTTCAGAAAATGAAGAGGTGGACACAAAACGAACAGCAGGCAAAAGTTTATTAGAATATAAGATTAGAAAGGAAGAATGGTAGGAAAGCTCTCTTTACCAGAGAGGGGACATTAACAAGTGAATGCCCGAGGACTACAGGCAAGGGCTCTCGTTTTTAAGGTTCCGGTCAACCTTCCCCCATCCTTTCCCCCTTGTTTCTTCCCAGGTTCTATCCTTATTGGCTTGGTAGTTCTAGATGCTGGAACAATCAGGAAGGGTTGTCCCTTCCTGATTGGCTCATTTCCATTGTATGAGGGGTGGTCTATGGCCATACTTAGGTCTTTTGTCAAATTCTAGAGGGGAACCTGAAGGGGAGTAGTTAGGGTCTGTTACATTCTGAACCTCATGCCTGAGTGGGCTTGCTATGGTCAGACACTCTCAGCATTATTCCAAAATAGGTGTTTTTCCCCACCCAGGGACTTCAGGCCCTAATCTTTTCCTCTCTGCCTACTGACTCCTATCTTCTCCTATCATAATCATATCACAGATGGGGAAACCAAGGTCCTAGCAGTAATTTATCTAGGGGCATGCAGTGACCAGAGGAGAGGTCTGTCCCACAGTCTCTGCAGCACAGTTACTAGAAATGGGTTCTTCTTCTGCACCTGGTGCCTCCCAGAGTCCCTCCCTGAATTACCTGCTTCTCATAGCAGCCTGGGCCCTCCACAGGGAGAACTCAGATCTAAGGGATTTGGGAGTCTGTAGGCAAGGGCAGTCTACTCTGGGCTTTTAGGTGGGCCCCAAGGATATCGAAGGAGCCCCCCTGCTCCCATTTTTGCACAAGAGAATATCCTATAGAGAGTCTTGCTGCCTACAAGTCAAGGCAGGTTAAAAAAACTGGGGCTCTGGACCCAGGCACACCTAATCTGAATGGCCCCCACCAGCACTCAGGCTGCAGAATCCCTGCTTTGTGCTGTGCTCTCAGCCTCTCCCTCTTCTCCCACCGCAGCCTGGGCAGCTTTCCCTATCCCACCATGCCCAACTCAGGTGTCATCTTGATTAATCTTCATTACTCATAGCCCATCCCTTACCAGGCAGGGAAGGTAGGAGCTGAGCTGCTTTGTGCCAGTGGTAAACACTCCACTCCCTGTGAGCTCAGCTCTGAGAAGGTCAGGGTATTTACTATTTTAAAAATCATTTTTATTATTTTTTTAATTAAAGGAAACTTCCTGGAAAACTGACAGAATCTCAAAAAGAATATAACCCTTAGAGGGGCACTGATTCCTCTTCAGGAAATATAGAAGGAGGGAGGTTGCCCCCTTGGCTGGCTCAGTTTCTCTTCCACAACGCCCCCTAGAGAAACCCTGTCCAAATACTCCCTTATTTTAGTCCTTGACCTAGATATCTCTTGCCCTACAAATTGGGCTATTAAGCAGCTATTTGCGGCCTCCAGCAGGCATCGGAATCACCAGAGACAAATGTAAACATGCAGATTCCTGGGCTCACCAGAGACCCTGTGATTCAGCAGGTCTCCGGAAGCTGGCGGGGAGCTTCAGGGGATGCTCCTTGTTCTGGGATTGTGATGGGACTTGGGGGACATTTGCTGTCATTCCGTGGTCTGACCACGGGGGGGCGCCGCGGACCAAGCTAAGTGGTTCCCCTTTGAGGTCTTGTTCCTCAGAACAGGCTGTGGTCATCAGGACTTGCTGGTCAGACAACAGCTAAGGGTGATCAGTGTTCCGGTGGGCAGGAGCTTCCGCAGGGAAGGAAGCCCGACGTCAGGAAAGAGGCTCACAGCTGGCAGTGGGCACCTACCTGCTCCAGGCATTCCACCTTGGTTCTTCTGCACGCTTCAGAGCTCAGAGTCGAGGACCCAGCCTGGAATCCGAAAGAGTTTGTTCGGCTCTGGGGTGCACTGTTTACCCAACCCTGAGCTCAGAGAGCATCCGTTGTTCAGACGGGAAAGCAGAGACCCAAACAGGGGCAAGGGCTTAGGGGCAGTTTCTCTGGCGCCCAGCCCACCCAGGGCTCTTTGTCCTGTTAGGGCTGGAGGCAGAGGGTCGTCCCCAGGAAGTCCAGCTATGAGTCAGCTCTGAGTGACCAGAGGACAGGACACGGGCTGTTGGCTAGGGATAGATGCTGGCTGGCACCCCGCTTCGACAAATGTGGGTGGCCTTGGTGATTCAGTTTCCTTGTGCCTGCCTAGGAGGGGGCCCGGTCCTGGGCTGGGAGAAGGAGGAGGTGCTCAGAGTAGGGAGGGGCTATGAAGGGGCTTAAGGAGCCCTGTGGTCCAACTCATCTGGGTGCTGAGGTCCCACAGAATAACTGTAGCCAGAGATCGTGTGGCCCCTTGACTGGGGGGTTCCTGGGTGGGGGTCCTTGAAGGTGCAGTTTTCTGTGAGGCTGGGGGATTTTATCGAGCTCCCTCAGAGAGGCACCCTATTGTCCCCGCTTTGTGTTGGTCTCTATGGGGGACTTGCCTTGGCCCAGGGTGTGGAGGGGCCTGATCCTGCACTGGTGGGGGAGAAGGAACAGGCAGCCTGCCCACTGCAGAAGAGGAGCTCTGCTGAAGAAAGGACTGCTAGACGGATGGAGGAGGGGCTGTGAGCCGGCAGTGTGGGGGCGGAGCGAGACCGCCCTCCCGGCTCCGGAGGCGGTGCTTGCCAGGGGCGGTGCTTGGGGGCTCCCCCCAACTTTCCGGGTGGGGCGCGGGCGGCGGCGGTGGAGGCGGGGTCTAGAGCGCGGGGCCGCGCCCGCCGGGCCGGCTCGGGCTGAAGCCTGGCGGGAGCTGTTGCTGGAGCCGGAGCCGCCGGGAGCCAGAGCCGCCGGGAGCCAGAGCCGCCAGGAGCTGGGGCAGGAGCTGGAGCCGGGACTGAAGCACAGGCCCTGCCGCAGCCTAGCCGAGCCGAACTCGTCGCCTGGCATCAGCCTGAGCGCCGGCCGGTGTGTTAGCCAGCCTCAGGGCCTGGACGCACTGTCGGAGGGGGCAAGCCGCGACCACTGGGTACTACCAGGAGCGCGTGCCCGGATCGCCCCTGCCAGGCCTGGGCCCGGCCTGAACAAGCATTAGGTCTCAGGGTCTGGACCAACGAGGAAAAGGAACAAGGATTCCATCTAATTGTGAAGTGGGCTTAAAAGTGGGAAGAAGAGTGGAGACTTCACCTGGGACTGGGCAGAGGTACCTGCAGCTTACTAGGCCAGGCTGGAGCACCAGGGAGCCTGGCATCCCAGCAGCTACGACCTGGGTTCTGCCCTGCTAGAGCCAGGAACACAGCATAGCTCCTGGACCTTGGCTGGCACAGGCCTGGCACAAGAAGCAGTGCCTTCACCTGTCTGAGACTGGACCCAGGATCCGAGGAACTGGGATTGGGCTGGCCCAGAGTGGGACCCTCTGGTGGCTCAGAGCTGGTCACTGGGGAGCTGTCCTTCTGCCCCAGACCCACTGGTACGGATGTGTCGCTGTCCACTGGAGCACCATGAAGGCAGGATGACCTCAGTGGAGGCAGTGGCAGTGGCCAGTGGTACTCGGGTGGCTGGGTCCCCCGAGTGGCCCCCCGATACCTCCCAGGCCTTTGGTCGGCCTGGCCGGGTCAGGGTGGCAGTGGCAGCGCTGGTGTGGCTGCTGGCAGGAGCCAGCATGTCCAGCCTCAACAAGTGGATCTTCACTGTGCATGGCTTCGGGCGGCCCCTCCTGCTCTCAGCATTGCACATGCTGGCAGCGGCATTGGCATGCCGCTGGGGGGCACAGCGCCCCATGCCCAGCCGCGCCCGCCGCCAAGTGCTGCTGCTCAGCTTCACCTTCGGCACCTCGATGGCCTGTGGCAATGTGGGCCTGAGTGCTGTGCCCCTGGACCTGGTACAGCTGGCCACTACTACTACACCACTGATCACACTGGCCCTGTCAGCGCTGTTGCTCGGCCGTCGCCACCACCCGCTACAATTTGCCGCCATGGGCCCACTCTGCCTGGGGGCTGCCTGCAGCCTGGCTGGTGAACTCCGGACACCTCCCGCTGGCTGTGGCTTCCTGCTGGCTGCTACCTGCCTCCGTGGCCTCAAGTCCATTCAGCAGAGTGAGTGCCTGGGTCACTGGTCAAGGAGGTGGGAACTGGGGTGTATGTGTGGCCTGGGTCACCCTGGGAGGTGTATGGCTGTTATTCCATTTTCCAGATGAAGAAACTGAGGTTCATGACTTTGGAAGTGGCAGAAACTGAGGCTCAGAAAGGGCCAAAAGCTCAGTGAATTCCAGGCCCCAAACTTAGGCTCTAGACTCCAACCGATATTTAATAATAGTTGCCATTGATCTGTGTCTCATGTTTTTTCAAGCCCTTTATCTCTTTGGATCTCCATACTGCCCTGATCTGAGGAACTGGGATCAAGCCTGGCCCAGAGTGGGACTCTCTGGTGGCCCAGAGCTGGTCAATGGGGAGCTGTCTTTCTGCCTCAGACCCACTGGCTCTAATTAAGGCGGTATGGAGATTGTTCCCACTGACAGGTAGAGAGACTTGCCCTGGGTCATGTGGCCAGTGAGCAGCAGAGGCAAGATCTGAACCCAAGCAGTCAGACTCCCAGAGGGGAATCTGATAGTGGGGACCTGGGAGACTGGGAGAGAGAAAGAGAGCGAGAACTTGAGCTGGGATTTGGAAGGTGAGGGATTTGGCTAAGTCTGGGAAGGGCTGATATTTACTGGGAGCTGCAGTGTAACAGGCCCCATGCTGGGTGTTTACCTTGAATTGTCATGGCAACCACCACCTCATCCGTGTTTTATATACCATGGAACTGAGGTGCTCCAGGTCACCTCCAGGTCACCTCACCTCTGAAGAAAGGAGACAGGGGGCTCTGGGAGAAGGTGAGGTGGAGACTTCAGGCCTAGACCCTGCTAAATCACTGTCTGATGGTGGCAGATGCCTTCCTGTGGCTTGCCAAGGGGTATCTGAGTCACAGCCCCCACTCTCTCTTCTCAACCAAGGGGAGATGTTGGGGAGGGCAAGGTGCGGATTCGGGGTAGGAGGCCTGGGTTCCAGCCACACCTTCGCTCATATTTGCTGGTCAACATTCAGATCTGGGTCTTATCTGGGCCTCAGTCTCCCTATCTGTTCAGTGGGAGGGTTGGAGTCATTGGAGTCCCAGGGGTCTCTTGCTCTCTCTCCCTTCCAGCTCTGAGACCTGTGACCCAGGCCTGGGAGAAGGAAGAGGGGGCTCCAAGGGTGCTAGGCTGGGGTTTGGAGCAGCCTGAGGCAAGAGAAGGTTGAGCTTCAGAGCTCAGCCCTGCCCTTCTTCAGAACCAGGACTCAGAGGCTTTGTCCCTATCCTGGGCCCTGAGGCATGGCCAAAGCTCAGTTCTATTTTTGCCCTCACAGTTACATGAGAGCTGGTGACTGAGCTCGGACCTTAGCTCTGGGCAGGAGTCAGCAGTGGGAAACCTGACCTCTTACCCCCCCACCTTACTCCACCCCAGGCAAGGTCACAAGGCTGGGAAGGCCCCAGCTTCCAGGCCGCAGGCACATGGTCACGGAACAGCAGGTGCCTGGCATTAGGCTGCTTTTTGGCTTCTGCCAACCTTCTCTCTCAAGTGTCAGCTGCCTGGCCCTTGAGGTGCATTGGTTGGGTGCTTCCTCCAGGCTCCCCACAGCACCTTCTACTTTCCCTATCACAACTCTGAATGTACTGTATTGGTAGTCACTTGGTTACCTGTCTGTATCCCCCGAGATAGGACCTCTAAGTGGGCATGGAACTGATTTGGGGCATCTCCATGTCTTCAGCACCTGGCCCAAGGCCTGGCACAGGGCAAATACTCCTTAGGTAGTGGGGTTATTAATGGCTCTGACAGTATGATTGGCAGGCTGGTTAGACTATATGGCCTAGGGTGCTAAGGAGAGAGCTTAGGAGGCTGGAGGTGGGAAGGGGAGGAACAGACTGGGGCCAGGAAATGAGTTGGGTTTTGGACAAGAGGAGGTTTCTACTTTCAGGGGTTCCAGATTCAGACTACAGTGTAAATGGCAAATGCCACCTTCTTTGCTGAGAGAAGACTCCATGGCAGTAGAGATGAGAGTCCAGGAAGAGGAGCATCCAAGCAGCCAGGGGTAGGGCCAGTAGGTTCCTTCTGATCTGGGCCAGCTGCAGGCCCAGCGGGGCTACACTCACAGAAAGGCTGAATAGTAGGGCCAGCTTGCTGAACTTGCTTTTAGCTGTACCCACCTGCGTCAGAGAGCAACCCGATCTGATCCTTGCCTGAGCTCTCAGACTGATGGGGAGATGCACTCAGAGCAGAGATTACAATGGCAGGAGAAAAGTTCTAGAGCCAAGATGGTCAGGTGCACTTTCTTCCTCCTGGGGAGACCAGGGGAGGCTGCCTGGGGGGAGGAGGCATGCAATGATGATAACAATAATTTCACAGTAGTAGCGAACACTTGCTGAGCCCTCACTGTGTGCCCCTGCTGTGCCCAACTCTTGGTATGGCCAGAGCAGGAGGGCATTATGGGAGTGGGAAGCAGGCCTTGCCAGGGCACAGGTGACAGCCAGCAGGATCCCCCTGTGTGGGGGATCATGACAGCTGTCATGGTGAGCAGTTGCCACTGGGCACCAAGCCCTAAGCTCAGCATCTCACATGCTGTAGTGAGGGGGCTGTTGTCACCTTCCCCGGGCACATGAGGAAACAAGACACAGAGTGACTTGTGTGATGTCACACAGCAAGTGAAGGAGCAAAAATGGGATAAGCCACCAGGCAAATGGAACAGAGACTCTAGAGAACATTTTTGTCTGAGTGTGGCAGAAGCCTGGGTTTGTTCAGATGCTGAAACAAAAATGCATTTAGAGGAAAGGTGGAGATAGAGGGTTTGATGAGGCTAGGAGGGGAGGGGTCATTAAGGAGGCATGACAAGAGGCTGGCATTTGGTGGGGTGAGTGGCCTACGGCAGAGGATCACTGCTTTTTACCTGGGCTGCAGGGAGGGGAGGTGGAGGGCTGGATGGGTTGTAGAAATAGGCACAAGGGGCTGGGGATGGTCGGGGGAGGTTAGGACTTTCCTCCCTGGCTGCCTCACAGAGGTGAAGTTCACCTGAAACCCTAAACACCTTCCAATGATTGGACCTTTAATGTACAAGCCACGCGCTGCTTGTAATGGTGCTAAATTTGGAGTGAACAAGCAGGAGGCATTCCAATTATCTGTTCATTTCTAGAAATGCTTGAGCTAGAGGGACTGTTGCCTAGAGAACAAAGCCAAAACATCAAAATGAAATCGAGAGAGAAATACGGTTTTCCTATTCTAGCCTATGAGTAAGCACCCCTGTAGCTCTTTGGAAAGTGTGTGTCAGAAAATGCACAGAGACTCCAAGAGCCCTGAGAAGGAGGCCTCGATCCATTACTCATCCCTCTCCACTAAAGCTTGGAGAAGGCTTTGCCCGTGTGCAAATACTATCATTTCACTGGAGCGGTTTCTGACTTCGGTGATGGGCACTGCTTCCTCTGCGAACCAGCTGGGCAGTAACGCGTATATGCGCACACACACGTGCACGCGGGCCAACATTCACACGTATGTAAGCTGGTAGGATCCTCTCCTTCTCTGCAAAACTGAAAGGTTTCCTCCTACTCCTGGATTCATCTTGACAAGCCTTAGTGATCAGTTATAAACAGTGAGTGACAGCCAGGCACAAACAATGACTTTCTTGTTGTTCTCAGTAATCCCAGGGGTCATAAGTGAATTAGGCAATGAATGAACCCACCATTTGACTCAAACAATTCATTATTGTAACACTCTTTTTTTTGGCTGGTAAGTCGCGGAGCCAGGACCTTCTACTGGTCTGTCCCTGCTTTGGTGGTGGGAGCTACAGTGTGGGGTAGTGGGTGTGGTAAGGACTAAGGCCAAGAAAGGTGGGTCAGGATCCCTTGGCCCAGGGCCTTCCAAGCAGGTTAAGAACCTAGGATATTTTTCTCCAGGGCCTGGGGAGCCCCTGAGGGTTTTTTTTTTTTTTTGGAGCCATGTTTCATGTTTATTTATTGTATCTTTTTACACTTACGGAGCACTGACCTTATAAAGGCTTTATAAGTGTTATCTATTTTAATCTTTACAACAATGCTGTGTATTAGGTGTGATTATCACCCAACTTTGCAGGTGATACAGAGGTTAAGTACCCGGTCACAGCTGGTAAGGAGCAGATACAGGTCCCAAATCCAGGTGGTGTGACTGGATTCTTGTCCGTCGTGTTAACAGACCAGGACCCACTAATTCTGCCTGAGGAATTGGGGCAGGCTTCCCGGGTGATGGGCCTCAGAGGCCATGCCAGGTCTGCCAAGTGGGAGTTGTCTGCCTCTGGGTTGCTGATGGCTGCTGTCCTGGTTGCAGGTGCCCTGCTGCAGGAGGAGAGGCTGGACGCGGTGACCCTGCTGTACGCCACCTCGCTGCCCAGCTTCTGCCTGCTGGCGGGTGCGGCCCTGGTACTGGAGGCCGGTGTGGCACTGCCGCCTGCTCCCACCGACTCCCACCTCTGGGCCTGCATCCTGCTCAGCTGCCTCCTGTCCGTGCTCTACAATTTGGCCAGCTTCTCCCTGCTGGCTCTCACCTCTGCCCTCACCGTCCATGTCCTGGGCAACCTCACTGTCGTGGGCAACCTTGTCCTGTCCCGGCTCCTGTTTGGCAGCTGCCTGAGCACCCTCAGCTATGTGGGCATTGCACTCACCCTTTCAGGAATGTTCCTTTACCACAACTGCGAGTTCGTGGCCTCCTGGGCTGCCGGCCGTGGCTTCTGGTGGAGGGACCAGACTGGCAAGGGTCTATGACATCTAGGGGAACATGTGGGCTCCCTGGGACGGCCCCAGCCTGAATCCAACCTAACCAGTGGCCATGGGAAAAGTGGAGAGCAGACAGCTACTGGGGCCATGGGGAAGAGAGGGGCCTTCTGGAAGGGCCACCTTGGAGGCTGGAATGGGAACTCCCAGAGAGACCCACCTCCTGTCCCTGCCTGCCTCTCATCACAGACCTCACTCACTACTGGATGGTAGGTCCAGACCTGGCACAGTCACCGTGCTTGTCGAATTGATTGTTATGATTAGCATCAACTACTACTCCAAAAATTGCTGGCTAAACTTTGAAAACCTTACCACGTTCTGATGACGAAGATGATGATTCTTGGCGATTACACAATCCTTCCTCCAGGAAGTGGGGGAGGCAGCTAGGGGGCCCAGGGAAGGGCTTCTTTGTTTCTGGGATCCCCTGGGGATTGGGGTCATCTATGCCAATTCCAGGCAGCTGCTGTAGCCTCACCCCTGGGCCCCCCAATTTTGGGTCTTCCATCCTCAAATAAACTATTTTTGCTTGTATACCTGTGTCATTCCTCAGGGTTACAGCCAAGGAAATACAGGGAGAGCTCTGGGCCTGCTGGCCACTAGCCACCCACCCAGAAACAAGGACATTCTCCCTTACCCATCATGGCCTGTCTGGGTCTCCAACCTAGCCCCCTTCTCTAAAGTCCCTCCACTGGCCAGGCCACCACTTGCTCATATTCTGGATGGTGGCAGTAGCTTCCTCCCTGCTCTGCTCTAGCCCCTCCACTCCACCTTCCACATAGCCCCAGAGGGATCTTTCTAAAACACATACATACTGTTTCTGGGACAAAGTCAGAACTTCCTTCCCCAGACCATAAGACCCCCAGAGTCTGGCCCCTGTGGCCTCACCAAAATCCTGTCTCATTTCTCCTCTCCTTGAGGCCCACCTTTCATCCTCACTGACTTCCCTTAGGCACCTGATCTGGAAAGGACAGGCACAGGGTTTCCTGGCCCTGGCCTCCACTGGCCGGCCTTGCAGAGGGGAAGTGGGCCCAGGCTGAGTCACTCAGTACCCACCCTGCCTGTGACTCAGAGATGCCGCTGGCCCAGCCCTATCCCTCTGCAGCCTGGGCATTTCCAGCCTACGCTCTGAGGCTTGGCCAGAGAGGACAGATTAGATATCTTTGGTTGGGCAGAACCTCACTGGTACCCAGGACCCTTCCCCATTCAAGGGAGCCCACAGCCATAGGAGGAGGCTCCCTCTAGCACCTTTGCCCTGGCTCCTGGGTCCTCATGGAATCCTTGGCTGAAGAGTGAGCCTATTCCATCCCTGCCCCCCCCCCCAAACCACTGTCAGATCAAAGCCAGCCCTTGGTGGTTTTAGGGGCAAGGCAGGGGCGAATTGGAGCTGTGCTTGGCCTGGGAGCTGGCTTGTCACCAGACTCAGGACCATCCAGAATTGAGGAGGTTCTCTCAAGGTCATGTTTAAAGCCTCCCCATCAGAAAACCTGGGTTTATATCTTGGCCCCCTTTCTCACAGCGTGACCTATTTTGGTCTCTCTTGGCAGCACAGTGTTATTTTATTAGGAGTGGGCAGTGAGGATTGCTGAATACCTGCTATTAAAGGCTTAGTGGGGGGTGATTCCCACCATGGCCATTGCCCCTCTAGGCTCTGCTTCTTACTAGTTGATTGCCCCAGGCAAGTCACTCCACCTCTCCAAGCCTCAATATTTGTACCCAGGAGAATCCATGTCCCCTTCCTTGGGAAGCTCTTTCCTAACCCCACTGCTGCCCTGCCCCATGCCAAGCTGAGATGAGAGCTGCAGCTAAAGGTCAGCCCAGCTCCCTATACTTCAGGCAGGGCACTGAGCACATCTCACTCTCAGAACTAGTTTATCACCTCTCTTCTCCACCAGACAGCACTCTGGGAGGGCCAAGACAGCTGTCCTGCTCACTGCTGTCTCCCCAGTACCAGCACAGTACCTGGCATGGATAGAGTAGGCAGAAGAGAATACGAGGGGTCAGACTTGGGTTCAAACCCCAGCTCTGGAGAGTCTAAGCTGTATGACCCCAGGCAAAGGCCTTCTCCTGTGCCTTTGTGTTAAGTGGGGGCAGCAGTAGAACCTAACCCTGTCTAGTTCCAGGAGGCTGCAGTGGACTAATGTGTAGCAAGTGCTTAACAATAGTGCCTGAAACCTAATAGGTCCTTAAGAAATTTTAGCAGACTAACTCACAACAGACACTTCACAGTTCCTTCCCAAGGCTTTTCACACTAGCCATCCCCCTCCCACCCAGCCTTCCACTGCACACTGAGAGACCCCAGAGTGTGCTGTCAGAGCACAGTGGGGTGGATGCCCCAGCTCCCACCCCCTTGTCCTGCTTTGGAGGAAGCCAGGGAAGCTGGGTCTGTGCTGGGCATCCTGCCATTGTGGATTCAGAACGAAGCTGGTGCCTTGGCTTAGCCCTAGCTGCCAGGGGGGCCCCGCCTGACCTCCCCAGGGAGCCCTTGGATTGTCATTCCAGGGGACCAGAGCAAACAAGGACTCTTCTTGCTCCCTGCTCTGCTCCGGAATCAGCTCTGGGATGCCAGAAACTCCAGCATCACACTGCTCCTTCTCAGTTTCCAATACGTCCTGGAAATAACACAAAATACAATGGAGAGCCATGGGAGGTTTTGAGCAGGCAAGAGCCATGATGTTCAATAAGCATTTCCTGATAATGGCCCTTTAGTAGAGTCTGAATCTTATGTGGAGGGGAAATTGACAGGAGGTAGAAAGACCAGGGAAGAGGTATCATAGTGGTTCAGATGACAATGGGAACAGTGTTTTGGGCACAGCACAGAGTACCATGAGTTGTATAGGTTTGGAGTAACAAATTATCCCTAAACATTATGGCTTAAAGCAACACACAAGCATTGCCTCACAGTTTCTGTGGATCAGGTATTTGGGAGTGGCTTGGTGGAATAGTTCTGGATGTTGGCCAGGGCTATGGTCATATGCAAGCTTGGCCAGGGCTGGAGGGTCCACTTCCAAGATGGGTCATTCTAATGGCTGTTGACAGCAGGCCTCAGTTCCTTGCCACATGGGCCTCTCCACAGGGCATCTTGAGTGTGTTCATGACATGGTAGCTGGCTTCCATCAGAGTGAGTGAGAAAGAGAGCAAAAACCCACCATGTCCTTCTTGACTCAATCTCAAAAGTCACACTCATTTCTCTAATATTTTCATTTATTATTTAATTCTAATACTCTTATTTCTCTGATAGCTTAGGTCGACCCTATTCAGTATGGGCCCTCACACCTTGACCACCATTAGGGCATGAATACCAAGAGAAAGGGATCTCTGAGGTCATCTCAGACTGGCTACCACATCAGTGAATGTTGGTTGAGTGAGTTGATTGAGGAGCCATGGGGAATTAGTCGGGAAGCCTCCTGCTCCAGGTGGGATCTTGTCAGCCACACCTCTGCTTTCCTCCCTGATACAATACTATACAATCCTGCCCACCACAGGCACTTGGAAAATGTTTGTTCAGTGAGAGCTAGAGGCTGCCTTCTCTGCTCCCTACTTGCAGACAGAGAAGGTCTGGACTCCTTGGTCTATTTGAAGCTCTGGATGCTCTGATATCTCCAAGCCCACTCCCCATGATTTCTTCCAACTGTATGAGGCCAGTCCTGCTCCCTGTGCCTGATGGAATCTTCCAGTATCTAGACCTCCTACTGCCTGCTCCTGACAGCCACAACCCTCATGTGCCCCTCCCTCCTTCTCTAAGCACTGCCAGTATCCCAACTGGGTAGATTCTGGCATAGCAGTACCTGCTGCCTGGACTAGGCATTTCTCATTTTTTTCTTTCTTTGGTGGAAGAACACTGGTCCATGCATATTATGCTGGAGCCTGATAGCAAATCAATGAAAGCTGAGTGGCCTTAGATAAACCAGGAAACCCCTCATCCCGGAGGCATTGCTGCTAAATTTCCCACAAACCCTGTTTGAAAACCACAGATCTAGTTCAATCCTTGTCATATATATGGGGAAACTGAAGCCCAAAGAGGAGGAAGAAACAAGACGATTATCTCAGTGTGTTCAGGCTGCTATAACAAAATTCCACAGGCTCCAAAACTGTACGAAATAAACAACAGAAAATTCTTACAGTTTTGGAGACTGAAGGTCAGGGGAGGGGCCTCTTCTGGGTCACTTTGTTGTCTCCTTACAAGGCAGACAGGGCTAGCTGGCTTTGTAGGGCCTCTTTTATAAGGGCACTAATCTCATTAATGATGGGTACACTCTCATGACCTCATCACCTCCCAAAGACCCTGCCTCCTAATACTATCATCTTGGGCATTAAGTTTTCAACATATGAATTGCAGGGGGGAGGGGGGACACAAATATTCAGAACATAGCAAAAATCTTATGCAAAGAATGAACATCAGGGCTAGTATTTCCTAAGTTTTTGGATTCTGCCGTATCCCGCTCCCCACAGAGCCAGGGTGTGAAGTTATGGAGGTGTGCAGGGTCTGGCCCAGGTTCACAAGGAGTGTTTGCCATAGAAGCCTCCAGCCAGGTATCCCCCAGCTCAGTCAATAAACATTTTTGTCTTCAGGGGGAAAGTATTACAAATGTTTTTCCAAGGGGAAGTCTAAAAAGATTTGTGGTAAGAAGCTTTTACATGTGTTGAAAGCTTTCTGCTTTTGGGTGTCTCTTGGCACCTGAGAGGTGGGTAGGATGGTGTATTACTCTGGGTCCTCTGAGAAGCAGACACCAAGATGGGATTAAAAGTGCAAGGGTTTTATGAGGACAAACGTTTGTAGGAGAAAATGGGAAGGAAGCTGGGGAGGCTAGGAGAGTTGTCAGATCATGATTTAAATCAGACTCTGAGTGGAGGAGAGGGGGAGCATGGTTGGGTAGTGTTCCTGACCATGCTGCAGTCTAAGGAAGGTTCGGCAGGGCCACCAGAGTCCTTGAGGCAAAGAAGCCAACCAGAAGAGCCCTAGGTCTCCCAGGACCTGGTCTGCCTTACTGAGTACATCCCTGTTGTGCTCAGGAACTGGCTAGAAGGAGTTGAGGGAAGTCAAGCCGAAGCATAAACATGGTGATGGATTTCACCCTGCCCTTGGTCAGTTTTGCTTTCTGTTAGTGGAGGTCTGTGGGACACACTCTTAGAACCACCATAGATGCCATTGTCACTCCCATTTTACAGAGAGGCAGAATTCCAGAAAAATTCCAGGGTCAGCCTGAACACACAAAGCGGGATGAAAATCCATCTTTCGATTCTCTTTCAAGCTTCTTACGTGATATAGATCCTAAATCCAGAGGTGGAATTTGATGGATTCTTAGGGCATCTAGGTATAGCACACCAGAGATAGGTAAGCACGGTTGTGCACCTCAGGGTCGAGAGCTACCTGTCCTTGGGGGTTGTAATGGGATCACCATCTTAACAGAGGTTGTTCAGGGAAATCACCAGGGTCACTAGCATGTCACTGTTTATCTGACAGTGTATTATGAACTTCACAGAAACTTCTTAAGCCACATTTAATTTTTTAATTGATCATAAAGAAAGAAAGTAATTCTGGACTTTTAAGGTGGGAAAGTTAGGGGTGCTTGGGTGGCTCAATTGGTTAAGCGTCTGACTCTTGGTTTTGGCTCAGGTCATGATCTCACGGGTTCGTGAGTTTGAGCCCTGAATTGGGGTCTGTGCTGGCAGTGCAGAGCCTGCTTGGGATTCCCTCTCTCCCTCTCTCTACTCCTCCCCACTCTCAAGGTAAATTAATCCCCACTCTCAAAATAAATTAATAAGCTTAAAAAAAAATAAAGTGGGAAAGTTAAAGTTTCATAAAATCGCACAGAGACCTGGAATCCCTGCTCCAAGCCAGGATGTTAGGCTGTGAGGATCATTTCATTTTTCCCTACTACAGGGCTATGTCAAGGCTCCAACATGGCCTACTTTTCCTATGTTGTTTGAGTAAAGGGCCACTCTACTGAGTCTGAAGGAACGAAGTGAACTATTTGGGAAAAGGATTTGGACCCTCCCGACAGCCCTCAATCTCAGCCTCCTCCACTTAGCATGGGAAATCCTGGTCCTACCACAACCAATTCTGAAAATTAAAAGGAGTATTTTTATTTTTTATTTTTAAAAATTTTTTAACATTTATTTATTTTTGAGAGACAGAGAGACAGAGCATGAGCAGGGGAAGGGCAGAGAGAGAGGGAGACACAGAATCCCAAATAGGCTCCAGGCTCTGAGCCATCAGCACAGAGCCCGACGTGGGGCTTGAACTCACAGACCGTAAGATCATGACCTGAGCTGAAGTCGGCCGCTTAACCACCTGAGCCACCCAGGCGCCCCTAAAAAGAGTATTTTTAAAAGGAGGATCCAAAATTGTATTTCCTCAACTACAAAAAAAAAAAAAAGAAAAAATGCATAGAAGGAAATATACCTCTACACCAAAATGTTGACTTGGTTATTAAGATAGTATTGTAGGTGGACCATATTTGTTTTCCTTTTTCTGCAAATGGACACATATTTTTAAAAATAAATTTCTTAGGGTTCCAGTTCTGAGTAAGACAGAGTAAGCATCATCTGTCCTTTCTCCAAATGCAACTAAAAATACTGGACAGAATGGAGCAGCTCTCTGAGGCCTCTGAAAATGAAATGATAGCTGGTGGTTTGGAAAAGGGAATCAGAACGTGAAGTATAAACAATCTGGTGGTGAGCTTCCTGGTTTTTTTTTGTTCCTGTATCTCCTGGCCTGGTCTCAGAGGCAGCGTGACTCCTGGAACTGTGTACTGGACATGGAAGAAAACATTCAAAAAAAGCCATCTTCCTGGTCCAAGGAGTAGAAAGGAGGGCCCTTTTAGGACAAAGTAAGGGAAGTCTCCCCCCGCCATACCCCTTTTCTCTTCTTTTGCCCTATCCCCAGGCAAGCCTCACACTTACATTAGAACTCAGGGCAGCAGCAATGGCATCGGCAGCTGGGAAAGCACACCAAACTCTCAGGGGAATCCTGCTCTCTGACCAAGAGAACTGTTGCCTGAAAAGTGTGTATGGGGGGAAGGAAGGAGGGGGAGGGGGAGGAATTCCCATTGCCTTTTCTCTCTTCATCCTGTCACTTTGCCCCAGAGCAGACCCAGTCACAGAGTGTATACTGCAGAGCAGGCAGACCAAAAGGCCCTGATTGCTGGCTGGAGGAACAGGGAATGGGTGGTCTTGAAAACTCAGGAGTGTGGTGGAGATTGTGGAGAGGAGGGAGCTTGAGAAATGGATCCCATAAAGCTGCATACGAACTGCTAGGCTCCATGCACCAATCTGACTCTAAACAGTATTCCAGTGAATTTCAGAACTAAATTAGTTAGACCACCCAGATTTCAGACTGGCCCCTGGGTGGCACAAACGTAGGACAGATCTAAACTACATCGCAAAAGTTTTGAAAATTGAACTGACATTGGAACTATGGCCCTCTTAAAATACAAAATTCAACTGAATAGACTTTAAAGATCTTATTGGCTTTATTCAACAGTTCATGAATCTGGCAGCATCCAATCTAGCAGAAAGAAAGGAGCTCCAAGGAGCTGTACAAAATGAAAGACATTTTTGGACAGAAGGGAGCAGGTATAAGAAAGTTATTTTAGGTAAAGAAGTGGGTAGGTTATTGCAAAGTTATTTTTCTTTAGGGGATGGCAGGGATTTATCAGGCAGATTACCTAACTAGTACTGATCAGGCAACTCCTGATTGACTGGTTTAATATTCCATTGCTGGTAGAGCCAAAACTGTAATTAAATTAAGTCTCAGTTTTGTGACGTGGGCCTTAGGATAAATGAATCAATTTTGTGCTTTGTGCTGTAGTGTTGTTTTTAACAGTTCATAGGAGGCAGATCAAAACTGAACCTCAATGGGGCAACTGCCTCTTAAAACAAAAACTCACCATTTTCCATAGGATTTAACTAAGAACTACAGTCTCATATATTCAAAATGTTCAGGATACAATCCAAATTTACTCTACATAGAAAGTACCAAGAAAATCTGAACACTGAGATGACCTGGATGGAATTAACAGAAAAAGACTTTAGAAATGAAAAAACTTAGCAGAAAAATAGAAGATCTAGAAAATAACAAAATAGAAAATTTAAGACTAAGATACTATATTCATCAAAATTAGAAAATATACTGGATGGCCTTAGTAGCAGAATGGAGATGATAGAGGAAAGTCTGTGAACTTGAAGATAGATCAATAGAAATTAACTGTGATGGGTGAAATGCCCATCCCTCCCAAAGATGTCCCTGCCCAACTCCCTGGAAACAGTGAATGTTACTTTATATGACAAAAGGGACTTTGTAGATCTAATTGAGCTCATGGACTTTAAAATGAGGATTACCTGGGGGTGCCTGCATGGCCCAGTCAGTTAAGCTTCCACCAGCTCAGGTCATAATCTCGAGGTTCACGAATTCAAGCTCTGCATCGGGCTCTGTGCTGACAGCTCAAGGTCTGGAGCCTGCTTTGGATTCTGTGTCTCCTTCTCTCTCTGCCCCCTCTCCCTCCACTTATACTCAGTCTCTCTCTCTCTCTCTCTCTCAAAAATAAAAAAAGAAATAAAAAACATTATTGTGTGGGCCTAATCTAATCATGCAAATCCTTAAAAGGAGAGAATTTTCTTTGACTAGATTCAGAGAGATGTAACAGAGAGAAAAGTCAGAGGTACTCAAAGTGTGAGAGGGACTCAACCTGCTTGGAAGCCTTTGAAGGAATGTGGGCAGCTTCCAGGAGAAAAGACCAACCCCCAGCTGATAGTTAGTAAGGAAATGGGGTCTTTTGTCTTACAGCTACAAGAAACTGAATTCAGTCAACAACTTCAATAAACTTGGAAGCAGAATCCTTCCTAGTGCCTCCAGTAAAAAACAAGACAAAACAAAAACAAAAATGCATGTAATTTCAGCCTTATGAAATATCTTGATTTTGGCCTTGTGAGACCCTACACAAAGGATTCAGTCAAGCCCAACCAGACTCTGACCTATAGAAATTGTGAAATATTAATAGGTATTGTTTTAAGCCACTGAGTTTGTGGCAATTTGTTCCAGCAGCAAGAGTAAACTAATACATTATCCATTGAACATCCGAGAGAAGTGGTTAAGATATTAATTCTAAATAGATTCTGAAAAGCTAAGTATGTTTATTATATTCTCTAGTGTAACCTCTATAAAAATATATAAAATTAAAATAGAATACTTTAGAAGTATTCAACAATCCAAAGGAGGGCAGGAAAAAGAAAACAAATGGAAAAGAGGACAAACAGAAAACAAAATGGTAGACCTAAATCCAAACAGTGATAATTTGGTCTAAACACACCAATTTAAAGACAGATTGGATGTGTAAAAACAAGATCCAACTATTGGTATCTCCAAGAAATCCATTTTCAGTAGAATGATATAGTAGGTTCAAAGTAACAGGATGTAAAAGTATGCAAATACTACTCAAAATAAAGCTGGATTGGCTATATTAATATTAGACAAAGTAGACTTCAAAAAATTAAGAAAGATAAAGAGACACTGCATATTGAAAAAAGGTCAATTCACCATTAAAATATAACAATCCTAAATATGTATGTACCTAACAACAAAGCTTCAAAATACATGAAACAAAAATTAGTAGAATTGAAAGGAGGTGTAGAAAAATCTACAACTTCAGTTAAATAGGTCAACACTCTTTTCTTGGTAATCAGTAGAACAAGTAAACAGAAAGTCAGGATGAGTGTTAAAGAATTGAAACCACCATCACCATCAATCAGTAAATTTACATTTATTGACCACTGTATCCAAAATAACCTTTTCCCCCTCAAGTGTACATGAAGCATTCACCACGATAGATCATATATCCTACATGATAAAGTAAACATTGACAAATTTAAATGAAAGCACATGACTTATGATGTCCTCTTGTTTCATCATGATGTAATTAAATAGAAACCAATAACAGAGAGATGGTTGTAAAATTTCCAAACACTTAGAAACTAAACTATTCACTTCTAAACAACACATGGGTAAAGGAGGACATTTTAAGAGAAATTAGAAAATATTTTGAAATGAACAAAATGAAAATGCAGCATATTAAAATTTGTGGGATGTATGTCTGAAATCAATAATTTAAGTTTCCACCTTATGAAATTAGAAAAAAAACAATAAATTTGAAACAAGGAGAACTGTAGAAATAATAAAGAACAGAAATCAAGAAGTAGAAAATGGAGGAACAATACAGAAAATTAAAAAAAGGTAGGTAGTTCTGGATTTCTTTAAATGTTCATTTTTGAGACAGAGAAAGAGAGATAGAGCAAGAGTGGGGAAGGCATAGAGAGAGAGACACACACACAGAATCTAAAGCAGGCTCCAGGCTCTGAGCTGTCAGCACAGAGCCCAACGCAGGGTTGAACTCACAGACCATGAGATCATGACCTGCGCCGAAGTAGGACACTTAACCGGCTAAGCCACTCAAGTGCCCTAGTAGGTAGTTCTTTAAAAAAGATTTTAAAAATTGATAAACCTGTACCCAGACTAGTAAAGAAATAAAGAGAGAAGACAAATTATCAGCATGAAGAAATGAAAAGGTGATATCTCTGTGGACCTTGCAGATAATAAAGATAATAAGGAATACTACAAATAACTCTACATGCATAAATTTGACAATTTCAATGAAATGGAGCTATTCCTCAAAATTCACAAACTACCAAAACTCACCTGAGATGAAATAGATAACTTGAATACTCTTTTAACTATTAAAAGAATCAAATTCATTGTTAAATTCTTCTGAAAAAGAAATCGTCAGGTCCAGATGGTTTCCCTGGTGAATTCTATCAAACATTTAAAGAAATAACACCAATTCACACATCTCTTTCAGTAAATAGAAGAGGGGAAAATAACCTTCCTACTCTTCCCTAACTTCCTTAACTTAATAAAGGGTTTCCATAACTACAAAAACCTACAGTTAACATCATAATTGCTGGTAAAAGAGTGAACATTTTCTAATATCAGGAACAAAGCAAGAATGTGTATTTTCATCACTCATATTCATAATGCTGGAAGTTGTAGCCAGTGTAATAAAATAATAAAGACATCAGATTGGAAAGGAAGAAATAAAACCATTTCTATTTGAAGATTTCATGATTGTCTAGATGTAGATTGCCAAGGAATCTACAAAAATGCTCTTAGCAAGGTCATAGGATACAAGGTCAACACACAAAAAACAATCGTATTTCTATATAGTACCAACAATGAACAACTGGAAACCAACATTAATTTTTTTTTTTTACAGTTCCCACTCTCAGTGAAATACTTAGGTATAAACACAGTAAAATATATAAGATTTGTATGCTGAAAATCACAAAACACTGACAAAAGACATCAAAGTAACTAAATAGGGAGACATACTATATTCATAGATCAGAAGATTCAACAGAGTAAAGATGGCAATTCTCCCCCAAACTGGCCAATAGATTTAACACATTTTCCACTGAAATCCCAGTAGGAGTTTATTATTATTGTTGTTGATACAGATAAGTTGGTTCTAAAATTTATATGAAAGGCAAAGAAACCAGAATAACCTAATCTTTTTTAAATAAGAAAAATTGGAGGACTCATATTATCTGACTTTAAAACTTACTATAAAGCTACAGTAATCAAGATAGTTATTGTACTCATTAAGAGAAAGATACATATATTTCACAGAATAAAGAATCCAAAACAGACCTATACAAAGGAGCAAAGGCCACTCAATAAAGGACAGTCTTCAACAAATGTAGTTGAAACCATTAGACATCTATATGAAAAAAAAAATGAACCTCAAACTAAACCTCACATCTTATACCCAAGGATAATAAAAGTAAGTGAAAAAATTTAAACCCTCAATCTTTATCATTGGAGAAAATCTTTGCGTTCTGAGGTTAGGCAAAGAATTCTTAGACATGACACCAAAACAACAATCTATGAAAGGAAAAACTGGCAAGTAGCACTTCATTAAAATTAACTCTGCAAAAGACATTTCTAAGAGAGATGCAAAGACAAGACAGACTGGGAAAAATATTTACAAATCTATATCTGACAAAGGACTTGTATCCAGAATATATAAAGAATTCTAAACACTTAAGAGTGAGAAAACAGCTCAATTTTAAAATGGTAAAAGAGTTGAACAGACATTTCACCAAAGAGGGTAGATGGAAGGCAATTAAGCACACAAAAAGATGCTTACTATCATGAACCATTAGGAAAATGCAAATCGAGCTATTATCACACACCTATCAGAATGGCTAAAATAAAAAGTATTGGCAGTACCAAATCCTAGTGAGAAAGTGGATCTCTCATAGTGGAACACAAAATGGTATGTAGCCAACTCTGGAAGTCTGGTAGTTTTTTATGAAGTTAAATATAACCTTTACCATATAACTGATCGATCTCACTTCTAGGTATATACCCTAGATAAATAAAAACTTATGTTCACATAAAAACCTATACACAAATGTTTGTAGCAGTTTTATTCAAAATCGCCCCAAACTGGAAACAACCCAAATATCCTTCAATGGGTGAATGTTAAAACAAACAGTGGTACATCTGCACATTGGAACACTACTTAGCTATAAAAAGCAACATGAATGAATCTCAAAGACATACTGAAGGAAGCCAGTCTCCAGAGATTATGCTATGTATGTGACATTCTAGAAACGGCAAATCTACAGGAATGGAGAACAGATTGGTGTGTGCCAGAGGCTGGTGTGGGGCAAAGGTTTGACAACAAAGAGGTGGCATCAGAGAATTTTTTGGGTGATGGAACTGCTGTGTTCTAATTGCAGAGGTAGTTACACAAATGTGTTAAAACAGAACTGTACATACAAAAACGTTAATTTTATGGTAGGTTAATTCAAAGTTTTTAAAAATGAAGATAAAACATGTCCCAATCAATTTCTTTTTAAAAAGGCGATAGAAGAAATTTTCCACCTAGGTTTCTTCCAGAAAGGCTGCTTTGTGGGGGCTTTGCCACACCAGCCCTGTGAGTCTGTTTATTCGCCTGTAAAATGAGAAGTCAGTCTACAGCAGTGATTTTCCTTCTCCCTCACACTCTAAAATTGTACCCTTGGGCATGCCCTTCATGGAAGTGTGGTGGAGTAGGTTTGGAAGAAGGCATTTGGCTTCCACTGGGCTCTGGACCCACAGAGAAGTTGTGCTTTTGTCTGTCTCCTATATTGTTCATTTGAAAATCTCTGGACTAGAATTGCTGGTCTTCAGTCAGATCCTCAGGCCCCCCGGGGAGGTCTGAACAAACATCTTGGATTTCAGGGCCTATAGGTTAGGCCCGTTCATTTGTCCCTTTGGCATGTGCCCTCATAGACGTAGGTGGTTAGCCAGACCAGGACACCAGCTTTAGCGGTCAGAAATCTAAACAAGGCCTTTGTGGGGAAGCTGGAAGTGTGCTCCTTGCTTTAGGACCCGCAGGGCATACGTGGATTAAACACAGTGGGAACTCTGAAAAGGCTAAGAAGCCTAGATCTCTTCTAAAGTAGGGTGTCAAAGGACTTAAACCATTTTTTTTCACACATGAGGACTTTTTGGAAGAGCATTTTGTAAACAGTAAATGGCTGTGCAAAGATGGGGGAAATGCCATTGTGAGGATGACTGCGCTGACAAGGACCAGCAGGGCCAAAGCATCCATTCATGCCGAGAGTTGCTACCATAAGCACTGACCACGCATGCGTCAGGCACCATGTTAAGGAACTGTTGAATCTTCACGACACCGCTGTGAGAAAAGGGCTGTCATTGCTTGGACAGATGAGAAAGCTGAGTCTCCAAGACGTCCCAGATCTTATGGGAGGAGGTGACAAGGCTAGGTTCTGGTCTGCAGCTCTGGCCTTCCAAATCAAGATTTATGAGAGGAACCCCTGAAGCCTGATGTCAGTCCTGCTTTCCACATGTGCCTCTAAGAAGGAAACTAATGCACCATCAAAGGCTGGCAGAGACTACCATGGGCACTTTGAGACCTTGCCACCTACAGCAGCACTCAAAAAATATTTTTTAAAAATTTTATACAGTGGAATGCTTTCTTTGAAAACTATGTTATGTGTAAATCCAATCCAGAAAACCAGAGTGGGGCCCCTGTGGTTGAGGTGGAAGCAGGGTTAGCCTGGGCCCCCAGGGCTCCCAGAGCACCACCTGAAGGCCATTAATGATGTTTAAGGCTCTGGCTTTAGGTTTGAAAGAGTGAAGTGGAATGGTGACTGACTCATTCGTGGGTTGGTCGGTCTGCAGGAGGACAGCAGGGTTCAAGGCTTGCCATATGCTTTAGGCACTGGTCCATTTGACCTGGGCACTTGCCTCATTCTTCCATCTGGCCAACAGCCATGACCTGTCACTTACAGGGTAGGAAACTTATCTGCACCACCTTATAGTTAGTGAATTTAATCTTCAAAGATAAGGATAATAAGGTTAAAAGCTACAGCATCTTTCTTTTTTTTTTTCTGGTCCTTATAAAAGGCATCATCTGTTTTTTCTGTATCAACAACAACAGAATGTTTAAGTCCAGATCTCGGTCAATAGCAGATCTGTACCTCTGACTTGGGTGCAGGGGCTGGCAAGATGGCTCACAGTGGAATCATCAAATGGACCTCCTTCTCGTAGATGTCAGGGATCACTCCCATAGGGGAGCTGACCATGTGCACGGTGTTCTTGCCAAACAGCTGGAACTCATAGTGGATGAGCTGCTCCCAAAAGCCATTGTTGGGCCGGATGATGGGCCGGCATGATTTGGTCCACGTGTGGGCGTCCAACAGGGACATGGCATGATACTTCATGAGGTAGGCAAGGCAAAGGGCAGCTGAGCGGCTCACACCAGCAGCACAGTGCAGCAATGTGCGGCCCTGCTTCATCTCCACACTGTGGATGTGGTCAGCTATGGGGTCAAAGAAGTCACAAAGACGCGAGATGGGTGTGTCAGCCACAGGCACCTGTACATACTGGATGTCCTCATATAAAATGTTCACCACTTCTACCGAGACATTGATGATCGTGGTGATCTGGTTGCTGGAGAGCATGAACTTGTTGTTGGCAGCCATGCCATTGCTGATATATAGGCTGCTGGTGATCTGTGAGAGGCCACTGACCGAGGGCTGCCGGAACTGAACCGGAAAGATACACGGGGATGCTGTCATCAGGCCAGTGGGTCAGCGGCCAGTGAGGTACAAAGGTTGCATCTTTCTGCTAGGCTGTGCCATGGGAAACTGCAAGGAGGGAGAGAATGTTTAGAGAGCAGGAGCCCAGCTGGGCCACAAAGCCAACTGCAGGGGATTCCTGGGAAATGGATGGGCGGGTCTACAGCAGGATCCCCAAGGTGGTCTTCTGACCATCACAGCAGAATTATTCAGAGAACTTATCTCTAAGTCTGGAACTCAAGGCCTCCCTTGAGGGGCTGTATGTCTCTAGCTGGACAGACTGACTGTGTCCATCAGCTATGCCCTGGCCACTCTATCTAGGTTCACACGGCCCTCTTCTCCCTCTAAGTGGGAACCACTTGTGCAGCCTTCCTTCTCTTCTGACTTTATGCTTAAATCATGAGACTCTGAACCAGTGATATGGTACCAGAGCCAATTGTGCTGGGAGTCACTGGTGGTATAAGAGAGAGAAGGGTCTCAGCTTCCCTGCTTCAAGAACCACCCCTCTGAAGAGACCAGATGTGCCCCTGTGAAAGTGATGTCAAACTACAGAGTACTATATCACTAACCAAGTTCCTACACCTTGCCTCTAAGGATTACCTGGGGAAGAGGGTGGCTGAAAGCTTGCTGGAGACCAGCATAACGGGCACTATAGCAGCTCCCAGGAGCAAGTGCAGAGAAGCAGAGGGGTCTCAGGTAGACAAGCTATACCAGCATGATGCTGTGTGCAGCAGGGCTGTAGCATGCACCCCACGGAAGGGCATGACCCTGCTTTCTCCTAAGAAATCCCCAGCCCTTCACTCTTGAACTAGTCTTGAACATAGCTGCAAAAATAGTACGGTTTCACACGTTCCCCTGAAATAGGAGTATTCATATTTAAAGCACACTTTTCAAGGCCAAATAGCAATCTTCATCAGGCATAGACAAATGAGGAGCAGAAGCTCTATTCCCCTGCTGAATATATTTCACTGGATGCCCACTGTCAGGATGAGATAGAGCCCCTTAACTTGGCTGTCAAGGCTATTTGTGGTCTGGCTCCTGCCCACCTCTAGCCTCTTATTTGCTTTTCCTATGTCCTGAAGGGCCTTAGCTAGGCTGAGTCATTAGCAGTACCATATGGACACCTAGCTCTCTCTGGCCCAGGGCCTTTGGCTTTGCTGCTCTCTCAGCCCAGAACCCTCTTTCCCTACAAGCCTATCAGATCCTGATCTGTTTCATTCAGCAGAGGACTTGGGATATTAGCCAAGGGTCGCTTCCTGAGGGAAACCTCCTGGAACCATACCCCTCTCCCACATTTGATCAAATCCCTGCTCCAAGCTTTCTAAGCCCTAAGTGCTCTTCTTCCTACCACTTCCTGAAGATGGGGTTTTGCTTTGATTTGTCTGTGAGTTCTATTTAGATTCACTGTAACTATCTTTACTCCTACCATATCACCAATGCTAAGTTCTGTATCCCTACAAGTAGGCGCTTGATAAATATTTATCAAACAAAGGAACGACTCCCACAGCCACAACTTTGCCTTCTGAGAGATATTCTGGAAAAGATGAGTTCCCTGGCTTTGTTTGTCTAGAATTTGGGAGAAGAGCTTAGTAGAGGTAAGAATGATTCCTAAGCTGCTGGAGGGAAGGCCAAAGGCTACATAGGCAACTCTTATCAGCCAAAGTCAAAGCATCAGGCTCACCTCAGGAATGGCAGATGGGGCTGTTTTTTCTAAAGGTCATGTGGGGGCAGAGAAAAAGTCCCTCAAAACTCAGTTTAAAGTCTAAATGCTATGGGATTACCCAAAATAATGGATCCTTATCACCTGAAAATCCTGAGAAAAGTGGACTGAGGGTCCCCAAAATTAGTGCTTAGTGGGCAACAGGAATAGAGGATACTATTGATCACAGTGACAAAAAGTTTGTAGAGAAGACACTTCTCTTGAAGGTGAGGGTAATGATGGGAGGAGAGACATTTTCGGGCTAGTGAAGAAATATTTATCAGGCTCTGTATTAGGTGCCGGGAATATTGAAATGTACAAGACAGTCATGGCCCCTCCTCTCACAGAGCTCAAAGTCTTGTAGGAAGACAGAAGACATTAAATAGACAATAATAAGCACAACAGAGCTGGAAAACAGGGATAACAGTGCCTATCTTATAAGGATCTTCTGAGGATGAAATGAGGTAATCTAGATAAAGCGTTTAACACAGGGCCTGGCACAGAGTAAGCCATGGTGACTAGCTGCTGTTAGGGACATTGAAATGCAGGGCATTATGGGAGTGAAGAGTAAAGGTATTTATCTCAGGCTCCGGATGAGGGAGTTGCAATGATTGCCTCAAGAAATGCCACAAAGATTTGAAAAATATCCAGCATGAAAAGGGAGGGTCGTTAGAGATTCGTTTCACCGTTTTATAGCCTACAAAGACTTTGGCTTCCCTCATCTGGTTTCATTTTCAAACCAACATAATAGGCCGGTGTCTGGAGTTATATCTCCATTAAACACATGGGGAAAGTGAGGTAGAGAGGAGGACCTATCTAGGGTCGCAAAGCAAGGTCCTAAAGCTGATCTTTCTGGTCTCGTTACGGGCGGGATAAGTCGGCAAACACTGCGGGGCGTTCATTATTACTGGGTTATAAGCATGGAACGAAGGCCACGGGTTGACAAGAGCAAAAAGCCCCTTCTATTAGCCACATAGGTTTCCTGGGGAGTTAGTATTGGACTAGGGTCCTTCGCCTGCTGGTTGTCAAGACCCACATAGTCTTACCTCTTTTTCGTGGGCGGGAGAGCAGGTTCGTTCACGAAGCAACCTCGTCGGGCGAGGGTTTCGGGGAGAAAGAAGACGGGTCACCATCCGGAAGCCACAATCACTGGCTGCCCCACGCTCTGGTTTCCATAGCAACGGAATCCTGCCTCACGGTGAGGGTTCCTCAGGGCCGAGAAATCCCGGCCTCCTCTCCGCTCTCCGGGGCTTCCCCGCCCGTCTTCTCCAGGTTACCCGCCCCGTGATCACGCCGGGGCCACATCGGTGTTAGCGGAGAGGTAGTGTCAGCTCCGCTCTCCGCAGCCCGTTTAGTCTCGCCCAGCTTGTCTCCACGGCAACGCGCCGGGCCGCATCACGGCGGCCGCCGAGGGACAATCCTACCGCGTCCGCCGCCTCCGGTGTTCGACGCACAAGTCCCGCCTCCCGGTCCCACCCTCCGTCACTCGTCTCCTGGGTAACACGCCTGACTTTGCGCAAAGTGTCGTCCTTAGTACTCACTCTGTCCGCCCGCGCCCTCCGAGCATGGCTCGTCTTATGGTTACCATTCCCGAGTTCTCGAGGGTGGAAGACGCGGCTGCCGAGCAGCCCAGGCCCTCGGTCACATGGAACCTGGGCTCGCCTTTGGGTTATTCGGCCGCCGCCCAGGCGACCACCGGTTCCGGCCCCACCCCGGACTGGGCCTTCCGGCGCGAAAGGCTCAGCACCCACCCCAAAATCAACGTAGGGAGCCACCCGCAGATCTGCTTCCTGCGGCCGCCGACAGAGCAGCAGCCGGTGCTCTTCAGGTGCGGCCCGGGTGCCCAGGGCTTTTCTCAGACCCCCGCTCGCCCTGGGAGAGCCCAGAGCCCCGAGCCCCTCAGAGCCTGACACTTTGTTAAACTACAAGAGAGTCTGGATTTCTCGCAGATGTGAGCCCCTGCTCCTTCCCAGTCCAACTCCTCGCATCCCCGGGAGCCCAAACGCCCTCAGCCCGGATACCCAGGAGAAGCTGGAATCCCCAGCGTCCACCCACGTGTCTTTCAAATCTCCCAGGCCATTCAGTCTCCCAAGCTTGACATCGCGTGACCCCAGGGTTCCCAGCGCCCTTTGGGCCAACCTTGAATTTCCTTAGAGCCTAGCAAGTCCCAGGTCCCCTCAGGCCTGACATCCTTCTCAGCCTCTCTGTTCCCCAGTCGTCCTGGGAAAGCCCCTCAGCTCAGCTCCAGTCCCCGCAGACTCCAGCTTCCTCCTTCCCTTCCATTTCACAACCCTGGCAGCATCCTCTAGGCTCCCACAACAGTTTTGGATTGGAAAACAATTTGGTTCAAAATGCCCATTTATTACTTGAAAGGGGATATTTACAGTCACTACCTTGCCCCCCTTTTTTAAACTTTGCCAGGAAGTACTGGTAAATTTGTTGCACCACTGAGTGGGTGAAGAGTGTTCTCTCTTATCTTTAAGTATTTTTGTTCTTTTTTTTAAAAAATAGGATTTAGGAGACTTTCGTATGTGAGCATCTCCTTTTTATATGTGAGCCTTTTTCATTTCATGCCATTGCTGTCAGAAAAATGTAAATGGGAGACTGGGGACATTTGTTTATACTAGTCTGAAAATGTAAAAACATTCATAAAACCATAGTTTGAAATTGGCTGAAAGTAAATTAGAAGAACATTTTTTAATCCTTCAAAATGTTTTAACCTTTAAAAATTGTCTTTTTTGTCCTATCAAAGTAGTATACACTTATAGGAAAACCAGGCCAGACAAACAAGCAAAATGTATGGCCACAGACAACCACCATGTATATTTTTCCAGATCCATTCATATATATGTACCACAACATGGTGATACATCTTTTAGGGGACAAATTTGTCACAATAAAGTACACTGTTGTGTCATCTACCTGTTCTTCCACCACCACCTAATACACCATGGATGTCTGTTTTATTCATGGCTGCATAGTATTTTATTGTATGACCTAATTATAATCTATTCAATTGCTTCCCTATTGTACAGTTTACAAATTTTAGGAAGAAAATATGAAGAATGATTTTGAAATAGGGAAAACACTTAAAGGTACATATTTGCAAAACCATTACGTGGTGCAACCAGATTATTAAAACCTGGCGTATCCATTTTTGACCAATTCTTCATTTTGGCCAAATTTTTATTTCTAGTTTCACCTGGAGCACTTGGCTCCATTCTGGGCCCCTCCCCCCACCTGTCTCCCTCCCATCCCATCTTTATCTCTCATCTTAGGGAGTCTTCTCAAACCTTTCTCCACCACAGACCTCCCTTACTTTTCTAGACTTTTCCCAAATCCTTAGAAATCCCCTTAGAAATCCCCTATTAACCAGCCTAACCTCCAGACCTCTCTCTTTCCCTGCTTCCTCTGATCCCTCCCCCTTCCAATCTTTCTTCGACCTAGGCTCTGGAGCAAATGCTCCCCACCTCACCTCCCTCTGACCCCTATTGTACAACTTTTGCTCCTGAGAGCACTAAGACCCCTACCTCCCATCTCATCCTACATTTCTCCTTAAGATGGCTGCATCTGAGGACAGTCGGAGTTCTGTTCACACTTTTCTAGTGGACTGCTCTGGGCCTTTCTACATCCTTCTCAGGATGACTTTTCTTTTCGGCATCCAGAAAATACACCTTTAGTGCACATTTTCTGCAAGAGTAGCCAAGGCTCACTCCCTTGCTCCTCTGACAATTATGACAGAGCTCTGCCTCTCCTAAGATTATCCTGGAGAAGCCTTAGTCACTCCCCTAGGACCCAGCAAATCAGTCCCTGTCTTAGCCCTGCCATCTGGCCCCAGCCATCTTATGATGCACCACTTTTCCCTCCCATTTCCAGCTTAGTGAATTCCAATGAAGCAGCGATGAAAAAAGTTTTACCTAAGAGCAACTTATCCCGGGTGATTATTCGTGACAACATCAGTGCCCAACGAATCTATGAGATGGAGGTAAAGTCGTTAAAAGCTTTTGGCTTAGAGGGCGTTAATGGCTTAAGCCATGTTCACTTCGCTTTCCCCAGTAGCATTGGGGGGTGCAGATCACAGATCTCAGAGGTGATAGGGGGCCATCGAGGTGCTTTAAAAAGTTAGTCCCCTATTGGGGCGCCTGGGTGGCTCAGTCGGTTGGGCGGCCGACTTCGGCTCAGGTCATGATCTCGCGGTCTGTGAGTTCGAGCCCCGCATCGGGCTCTGTGCTGACGGCTCGGAGCCTGGAGCCTGCTCCGATTCTGTGTCTCCCTCTCTCTCTGCCCTTCCCCTGTTCACGCTGTGCCTCTATGTCTCTCAGAAATAAATTAAAAAAAATATATTAAAAAAAATATTAAAAAGTTAGTCCCATTTTACAGAGGAGGCAACTGAGAGTCAGGGTTACTGATTTGCCCCAGATGTCTTAGCTATTCTTGGGCTGAGGAAGCTAGAGAAGAATTCCATGTTTCTTGGTTCTTGTGGCATTTCCCCCCCTTCAATCATGTTATTTATCTATTTAGGGAATCCATAAATGGATTCTACTATATCCTGTAGAAAGAAATCTTGTGTCTTAGAGTTCGAAGTGGCATCAACACTATTAGGTCTGTTTTTCCTTCAGGGATTCCCCCTGTTTTCTGGAGGAGAACTGAGGCCCTTCGTCTTTTTTGCTTATAAGTAGGGTTGGACCTGCTTACCCAAAAACCAATAGAAGAAGGGGAGGGAAAACAGTGTTTTCACCCCACAGGCTCAATTAATTCATTAAATATATCATTAGGGGCTCTTTGGGATAGGCACTGTGTTGGGCACTAGGAAGAGACTGGAGGACATGATGGACTATGAGAATGTTCTCCTTTCTTCAAGCAGAGCAGGCAGCCCAGCATTGAGTTGCTGCCCCCTTCTTGACTCCGTTGACTTCTCTCCAATATTCCAGGCCCAAATCTGGATGGGTCTATGAGATTCTGACATTAAAAAGAGTAGAAGAGGCTTGGGTAATGATGCTAAATCCTCTTAAAGCCCATAGAGGCCAAAAGTAGGGGTCTGGGGATTTCTCTTTCTGCTAAACTTCAGTGGCACAGTGTAGTGGAAAGAGGGTGGACTTGGCAATGGGCAAGCCAGCTTTGTGTGACTTTGGGAATCACATTTCCTCCAGGACTCTCTTTTTTTTTTTTTTTTTTAAAGTGATTTGAGAACAGCTTATGGAATCACCAACAGTAGAAAGACTGATATTTTTTTTTAACGTTTATTTATTCTTGAGAGATAGAGTGTGAGCAGGGGAAGGGCAGAGAGAGAGAGAGAGAGAGGCAGACGCAGAATCTGAAGCAGGCTCCAGGCTCTGAGCCATCAGCACCCAGCCCGACGCAGGGCTCGAACTCACAGACCATGAGATCATGACCTGAGCTGAAGTTGGCCGCTTAACCGACTGAGCCACCCAGGCGCCCCAGGACTCTCTTTTCTCATTCGTAAACTAGGATCTATTAGGATCCTCTCAGTGCAGGTGATTCACGCTGAACTCGAACTAGTACAAGTAAATAGAGAACAATATGTTAACATAATCAAGGATAGGGCAGGATCACCAATGTTTGGGATGAGAGGAACCAGGGGCTCCTATACCATTGGATGTGTTTTCCACTTTCCCTTTTCATCTCTTTTCTGTGTCTTTCTGCATGTTGGCTGGCTGTCCCTGGGGAGCATGGCCCTATGAAACCTTGGCCTGTAGCCTAGAAAGGAAATGGAGTGGTTCCACTGTTGCCCACATTAGACATTTCCTGGAGAAGGACTCCCATTGGCCCAGGGGTGTCACTGGCCCATTGTTGCCCCAGTCAGTGTGGCCAGTGGGTATGAGCTATTATGACTGGCCCGGGATGGATTGGGAGTCAATTCCTATAACCAGTGGCAGGGGGCGGGGGATGTTATATCTGGCAAGTGGGTTGAGGATCTCTGAGATAGTGTAACAGAGACTCTCCTGAGGTGCTTTATATGTATCAGAAGGCTGTGCCAAACACCGTCCAGCCATCCAGAAGTTCTTTTAAAGCTATATCGAGTCCTTATGTGTTTTAGGTACTCAGTGTCCATTAGGTATTATTAACTCACTTAATAGTTCAGGAAATTGAGGCTCAGAGAGATGTAGTAACTTCACTAAGGTTATACAGTGCATCATTGTAGAGTTGCGAACCTGGGTCTGACTGACCATGGTACGGGACATCTTCCCTTAAGGACAAAGACTATCTTCTCCTTATTTGTAGACCTGGTGACTTGTTTAAAGCCCAGCATGGCAGTCTTTCTGTCTCCCTGTAGAAAGGAAAAGAGGCACATTAGGAAAAGAGGCAGCTTTGGCTAGCCAGTGATTTCTCAGGACCTTGACAGGAACAGCTAAGACGCTGTGTCTTAGGAATAATCTGAGCACACTCAGAGAACATACCCACCCTTGCTCTTCATCCCTTGTTCCCAAGATCCACTCAGGTTCTTTAACTCCCTTTGTCACATAATCATGGCAACACTGACTGGAGTTCTCCTTGGTTTTGTTGTGCTGGGTTTTGAGACAACATCAGTGCTTAGAATTCCCAGGAGCATTTGTGAAAATGTCAACTCCCAGGATCACCTCCCACCTGGTTCTGATTTCACAGGCCCAACACTTCCCCATCCTTCAAAACCCAACCCCAATCTATATGCACTCTTCCAGGAGGCTTTTATTGATATCTCCCTCCTTTGAACTCTGTACTTTTAGGGATGTGGCACTCTGTGCCTCATGTAGAAACATTTGGGCATGTGCCCCACCTTCCTGACTATGTTGTAGTCACTAGAAAGACCTGTGGTTGATTTTTGTTAGTATCGTCTTCACAGCTAGCACATTGGAATAAGTACATGTGCGAGTAAGATAATGTGCCTTCCAAGAGCTTACAGTCTTGTTGGGGAAAGGACAGAAATGATGTGATGTGTGAAATAAGTAGAGTTCAATGTGATATAGAGGATATCGCAGACAATATGTGGTAAGCACTAAATGAGTAATAGGGACAGGGTGATAGGATTTGAGGAGAAGGAGGAACAAGATAATCTTTTCCTCCACCCTCCCCACCCTGCACCTCTTCCTGACCAGTTTTCAAATAGAGATGTTGAGGTCAAAATCAGGCTCCTATGCTGCAACTGTTGAAGGTACTGTGGGTAATCTAGCTCAATGCCCACATTTTACAAATAGGGAAACTGAGGCTCTCTATGAGTCAATATATTCATGGAATATTGAGTCCAGCTGGCACATTTTCCAGCCCCATATCAGTAGCACAGTCATTTCTCTTTCTGTGAAGTAGTTTCTTCATCCTAACATTGCCTCTGTTTTTTGTCAGGTAAGAGCTTCAGACAAGACCAAGAGAAAGATGAGCCACTTGTATGATCACCTGAAGAAAAAGTTCATGACCAACCAGCTCAGAAAGCTGGGGCGCTGGAGACGGGAATCCATTAACATCCAGCAGTACCTGGATAGCATCCCAGTGTGCAAGGTCCAATTCAACCTCCATCCTCACAGGAAAAACTACCCACCCTAGTCAAGGCAGAATAATCTTCCCCTGAGCCATGACGACACTAGACTACAGGAAGAGGAGAGGTAGAAACTAGCCAGCCTAGACCATCACAGAACCACAATAAACCAAGACCAGCGGACAGTGCACCACCAAAACCCTCAGCAACTGTAATAGTCCTTGCCCTACCCCATCCCATCTGTTCTGGTAAAGGTGATCCTGATGGTCCTGTAGCTGCCTAGCTGGGAGGAGGCTGAATCAAGCCGGCTTCCACGGTTAAGACAAAGATCGACCTCTGGTACCCACGTGTCTGAAGTGAAATGCTAGGCCAGGTGTCCTGGGACAGTGCACAGTGGTACTTTAGGATGGGAAGCCTTCAATAGTGCCGCTGCCTAGTGGTAAGGGGGTCAAGGTGGGGCATTGGACAGACCTAGGTTAAAGTCTATATCTGCCACCCCTCAGCTGTGTGACTTTGTAAGCTCTCTGAGCCTCTGTTTCCTTATCTGAAAGAGTGGGCTAGTAGTGAGGGAGCCAACCTCCAAGAACTGGTGTGAAGATGTGGTGTATGGTATGGTTGGCCTGGGGCTTGTCATTGCTGATGGCTCTTATCATGATGGCTCCCCTTGGCTTCCAGCCTTGCCATTCTCACTACCTGGCCTGCCTGCTGTTCTGACTATATTCTGACAGTCCCCACATTGTCTTTATAGGCACAGGCCTCTTATCCAGAACACCCCTTCAGCCTCCCAGGGCTGTCAGGAAACTCTTCATCTCTCAAAGTTTATCTCAGTGCCATTTCCTGCAAAGCGTTTCTAATCTCCTGCCTCCTGCCTGCCCTTTCCCCCATCCTGCCCTTGCACATGGGTTTCTTCACTTCTCTGAACTTAGATTACCCAGGGTGGCTTCTTTCTTCCTTGTGGGGTAGCTGTTTGGGCATTTGTCCTAACCCCTGATTAGATGGTACAGACTTTGAGAGCAGGGACCAAGGATCCTCCCAAGTCCAGGTTTCTTCTGTGACACTTGCCCCACCTGGCTCCAGTGGAAAAGGCCCATGCCTCTGTCTGTACTGAGTATGTGGTTGGCTATTTCTTGTTTGCTCACTGTCTCCCTAACAAGATTGTGAATGTCTTAATGGCAGGAACCTTGACTTACTCACCTGTAACCACAATGCCTGGTAAATGGAAGAGTACTCAGAGGTTTTTTTGAAGAAATGACTGATTCCTCTTTGTATTATAGCTTTAGCACAGTTCATAGAGCAAGGGCCTAGTATACATGTATTTTTAAGTTAATCAAGTCCCCTCATTTTGCAGATGAGGAAACTGAGGCCAGAGAGGTGACTTGATTTGCCCAAGGTCATGCAGCAAGTTAATGGCAGAGAACTAGAAGCAGATTTCCTGACTGCCATGGAGTGGTCATTCTCCATCACAACACCTGCTAGGTAAGGATATCAGTACTCTCAGTGGCTTTCAGAATTCTTCCTCAAGAAGTCCTCCTCATCTTACCCTCATAATGCACCTCTCCAGTCTTGCTGCCTGGCAGCAGACTTCCTCTAAGCTGAATATCCAGGAGCCCCCAAGCCCAGGTGGCCTGGGGACAGAGTGGGAAGGGGAAATGTTCATGATGTTTTTCTTTTCCTCCTTTATGGTCTTCCTTTGAGAACTGGAGTGTGCTGCTTTTTAATAGGAGTAAAAGCAGCCTTTTTTTTTTTTTAATTTTTTTAATGTTTATTTATTTTTGAGAGAGAGAGACACAAAGCATGAGCGGGGGAGCGGCACAGACAGAGAAGGAGACACAGAATCTGAAACAGGCTCCAGGCTCTGAGCTGTCAGCACAGAGCCCAACGTGGGGCCCAAACTCGGGAATGGTGAGTTCATGACCTGAGCCGAAGTCGTACGCTCAACCGACTGAGTCACCCAGGCGCCCCAAAGCAGTCTTTTTCCAGACTCTCATCTGTTTTTTTTTTTGCCTGATCAGAGCTGATTAGAATAATTAATTTTCAATATTTAAATTTTATTTTAATATTTTCAATATTTAAATTTTTTAAAAATTTTATAATAGTTTATTTTCAAATTGGTTTACATGTAACACCCAGTGTGCATCCCAACATGTGCCCTTTTTAATGCCCATCACCCCCTCTCCCCCCTCCCGCATCCCTCTCACCCTCAGTTTGTTCTTAGTCTTTGAGAGTCTCTTATGTTTTATCTCCCTCCCTCTCTGTGTCTTTTTTTCCTTTCCCCTCTTCCCCTCCCCCTGGTTTTTGCTTAGTTTCACAAAGTCCACCTATTCGTGGAAACATATGGTATCTGTCTTTTTCTGACTGACTTATTTCACTTAACATAATACCCTCCAGTTCCATCCATGTTGCTACACATGGCCAGATTTCATTTTTTCTCATTGCCACGTAGTAGTCCATTGTATATAAGTACCATAACTTCTTTATCCATTCGTCAGTTGATGGGCACTTGTCTCTTTCCATGATTTGGCTATTGTCGAAAGTGCTGCTATGAACATTGGGGTACACGTGCTCCTATGCATCAGCATTCCTGTGTCTCTTGGGTAGATTCCTAGCAGGGCTATTGCTGGATCATAGGGTAGCTCTATTTTCATTTTTTTGAGGAACCTCCACACCGTTTTCCAGAGTGGCTGCACCAGTTTGCATTCCCACCAACAGTGTAGGAGGGTACCTACTTCTCCACATCCTCACCAGCATCTATAGTTTCCTGATTTGTTCATTTTAGCCACTCTGACTGGTGTGAGGTGGCATCTCAGTGTGGTTTTGATTTGTATTTCCCTGATGATGAGTGACATTGAGCATCGTTTCATGTGTCTGTTGGCCATCTGAATGTCCTCTTTGGAGAAGTGTCTATTCATATCTTCCGCCCATTTCTTCACTGGGTTGTTTGTTTTTCGGGTTTGGAGTTTGGTAAGTTCTTTATAAATTTTAGATATTAGTCCTTTATCCGATATGTCATTTGCGATGATCTTTTCCCATTCCGTTCGTTGCCTATTCGTTTTGTTGGTTGTTTCTTTTGCTGTGCAGAAGCTTTTTATCTTGATGAGGTCCCAATAGTTCATCTTTGCTTTTAATTCTCTTGCCTTTGGAGACATGTCGAGTAAGAAATTGGTGCGTCTTAGGTCAAAGAGGCTTTTTCCTGTTTTCTCCTCTAGGATTTTGACGGTTTCCTGTCTCACATTCAGATCTTTTATCCATTTAGAATTTATTTTTGTGAGTGGTGTAAGGAAGTGGTCTAGTTTCATTCTTTTGCATGTTGCTGTCCAATTCTCCCAGCACCATTTGTTAAAGAGGCTGTCTTTTTTCCATTGGATACATTTTCCCGCTTTGTCAAAGATTAGTTGGCCATATACATGTGGGTCCATTTCTGAGTTTTCTATTCTATTCCATTGGTCTATGTGTCTGTTTTTGTGCCAATAACATACAGTCTTGATGACTACCGCTTTGTAGTAGAGGTTAAAGTCTGGGATTGTGATGCCTCCCGCCTTGGTTTTATTCTTCAGTATTATTTTGGCTATTCGAGGTCTTTTGTGGTTCCATACAAATTTTAGGATTGTTTGCTCTAGCTTTGAGAAGAATGCCGGTGCAATTTTGATTGGGATTGCATTGAATGTGTAGATTGCTTTGGGTAGTATTGCCATTTTAACGATATTTATTCTTCCAATCCATGAGCATGGGATGTTTTTCCATTTCCTTGTGTCTTCCTCAATTTCCTTCATAAGTTTTTTATAGTTTTCAGTGTAGAGGTCTTTCACATCTTTGGTTAGGTTTATTCCTAAGTATTTTATGGTTTTTGGTGCAATTGTGAAAGGGATTAGCTTCTTTATTTCTCTTTCTGCTGCTTCATTGTTGGTGTATAGAAATGCCACCAATTTCTGTACATTGATTTTGTATCCTGCACTTTGCTGAAATCATGAATCAGTTCTAGTAGGCTTTTGGTGGATTCCGTCGGGTTTTCTATGTAAAGTATCATGTCATCTGCAAAAAGTGAAAGTTTGACTTCCTCCTTGCCAATCTTGATGCCTTTTATTTGTTTTGTTGTCTGATTGCTGATGCTAAGACTTACAACACTATGTTAAATAGCAGTGGCGAGAGTGGACACCCCTGTCGTGTTCCTGATCTCAGGGGGAAGGCTTTCAATTTTTCCCCATTGAGGATGATATTAGCTGTGGGCTTTTCATATATGGCTTTTATGATGTTTAAGTATGTTCCTTCTATCCCGACTTTCTCGAGAGTTTTTATTAAGAAAGGATGCTGTATTTTGTCGAATGCTTTTTCTGCATCTATTGACAGGATCATATGGTTCTTATCTTTTCTTTTGTTGATGTGATGTATCACGTTGATTGATTTGCGAATATTGAACCAGCCCTGCAACCCAGGGATGAATCCTACTTGATCATGGTGGATAATTCTCTTTATATGCTGTTGGATTCGATTTGCTAGTATCTTGTTGAAAATTTTTGCATCCATATTCATCAGGGATATTGGCCTGTAATTTTCTTTCTTTGCTGGGTCTCTATCTGGTTTGGGAATCAAAGTGATGCTGGCTTCATAGAATGAGTCCGGGAGTTTTCCTTCCGTTTCAATTTTTTGGAAGAGCTTGAGGAGGATAGGAATTAACTCTGTTTTAAATGTCTGGTAAAATTCCGCAGGAAAGCCATCTGGTCCAGGGCTTTTATTTGCTGGGAGGTTTTTAATAACTGATTCTATTTCTTCACTAGTTATGGGTCTGTTCAACTTTTCTATTTCTTCCCGTTTGAGTTTTGGTAGCGTGTGACTATTTAGGAAGATGTCCATTTCTTCCAGATTGCCAAGTTTGGTGGCATATAATTTTTCATAGTATTCTCTGATGATTGCTTTTATATCTGAGGGATTGGTTGTAATTTCTCCCTTTTCATTCACGATTTTATCTATTTGAGTTCTCTCTCTTTTCTTTTTGAGAAGCCTGGCTAGAGGTTTGTCTATTTTGTTTATTTTTTCAAAGAACCAGCTTTTGGTTTCATTGATCTGTTCCACTACCTTTTCTGTCTCCATATGGTTAATTTGTGCTCTGATCTTTGTTATTTCTCTCTTTCTGCTGGGCTTGGGTTGATTTAGTTGTTCTGCTTCTAGTTCCTTTAGGCTTGCTGTTAGGATTTGTGTTATTGATTTTTCTTGTTTCTTGAGATGGGCCTGGATTTCTTGATATTTCCCTCTCAGGACTGCCTTTGCTGCGTCCCAGAGCGTTTGGATTGTTGTATTTTCATTTTCATTTGTTTCCATGTATTTTTTAATTTCTTCTCTGATGGCTTGGTTGACCCAGTCATCTTTTAGTAGGTTATTTCTTAGCCGCCATGTTCTTGGATATTTTCCAGGCTTTCTCCTATGTTTGATTTCAAGTTTCAAAGCATTGTGGTCTGACAGTGTACACGGTATGATATCAATTCTTTTATATTTATTCAGAGCTTCCCTGTGCCCCAGAATGTGGTCTATCTTGGAAAATGTACCGTGTGCAGTTGAGAAGAACGTAAATTCCTTTGCTTCTGGATGAAGGACCCTAAAGATGTCTGTGAGGCCCATCTGTTCTAATGTGTCATTCAGGGCTATTGCTTCTGCGGAGATTTTCTGTTTTGTGGATCTATCCAATGCTGAGAGTGGAGTGTTGAGATCCCCTACTATTAGGACATTTTTATCGATGAGGTTGCTAATGTTTGTAATTAGTTGTTTTACAAATTTGGGTGCCCCTGAATTCGGTGCGTAGATATTTACAATTGTTAGCTCTTCCTGCTGGATGGTCCCTGAGACTATTAAATAATGTCCCTCTTCATCTCTTATTACATCGTTCATTTTAAGTCTAATTTGTCTGATATAAGTGTGGCTACTCCGGCTTTCTTCTGACTTCCAGTAGCATGGTAGATAGTTCTCCATCCCCTCACTTTCAATCTGAAGGTGTCCTCAGGTTTAAGATGAGTTTCTTGAAGACAGCAAATAGATGGGTCTTGTTTTTTAATCCATTCTGTTATCCTGTGTCTTTTGATTGGCGCATTTAGTCCATTTACATTCAGTGTTAATATTGAAAAATATGGGCTTACAGTCACTGTGTTATCTGTAAGTTTCATGTTTGTAAGGCTGTCTCTGGCAGTTTGTGTTCTTTGCAACCTTGCCTTCATAGAATGTCCCTCAGGATCTCTTGCAGTGCTGGCTTATTTGTGATAAATTCTTTCAGTTTTTGTTTGTTGGGAAAAACCTTGATCTCTCCTTCTATTCTGAATGACAGGCTAGCCGGATACAGAATTCTTGGTTGCATGTCCTTCTTGCTCATCACATTGAAGATATCCTGCCATTCCTTTCTGGCTTGCCAAGTTTCTGTAGATAAGTCTGCTACTATCCTTATATGTCTCCCTTTGTATGTTAGGGTTCTTTTGTCCCTAGCTGCTTTCAGGATTCTCTCCCTATCTTTGTATTTTGCCAGCTTCACTATGATGTGCCGTGTAGAAGGTCTATTCAAGTTACGTCTGAGGGGAGTTCTCTGTGCCTCTTGGATTTCCATGCCCGTTTCCTTCCTCATGTTGGGGAAGTTCTCAGCAATGATTTGTTCAAGAACCCCTTTGACTCCTTTCTCTCTCTCTTCTTCCTCTGGAACTCATATGATACAGATATTGTTTCTTTTGAGTGCATCGCTCAGCTCTCGAATTCTCCTTTCTTGTTCCTGGATCAGCTTCTCTCTCTTTTTATCTGCTTCCTCTTTTTCAATGATTTTGTCTTCTAATGCACTAACTCTTTCCTCTACCTCTTCAATTCGTGCTGTGGCTGCTTCCAGTTTCCCCTGTATTTCTTCCAATGTCTTCTTTAATTCTTCCTGACCGTTTTTAAGGTCCTTGAACTCTGCCGCGCGGGACCCCTTGCATTCATCTAAGCTTTTTTCAAGGCCAGCGATTAGTTTTATGATTATCATTCTATATTCATGTTCTGTTATGTTGCTTATATCTGTTTTCATTAATTCTTGAGCTGTCACTGCTTCTTGTAGGTTCTTTTGAGGAGAATTCTTCCGTCTCGTCATTTTGGCTGGATGTGTTTTGGGTTGTTTCTTGAAGTTGCCCTGGAAAGGAAAACAGACTGACAGACACACAGAACACAGAAATACTCAAACGTACCGACAAATGGTCCAGACAAGCAGTTCACAACAGAAAAAGGAATAACAAGTGACTCTCTGAGGGCAATGTCCTGAAGTACCAGCTACACGTTAAGGACAGGGTATGTAGTGTGCTGGTGGCAGAGCATATATAGACAGAATAATGACTGGTGCAGGGAGAAGAAGGAAATGGACTTTGCCCAGGTAGAGTGACTAAAGGGTTTAATCCAGACTGATAGAAATCAGAATAAGGACAGGTGTGAGGGAAAAGGAATAAAGATCGATGTGTCTAGATGAACTTATAAGGCCTGGTTATTCCAGAAAAAGGGCTAGGGAAGTAAGGAAGAGATTGTAGGACATGTCCTCAAAGAGTGGGTTAAAAAAAAAAAAATGTTTAAGCCAGTCAGTACCCTGGATAACCAGCTCAGGGATGGGGATCGGTAGGAATGAGAAAGGGAGGGATAAATTTAAAAAGAAGAAATGACTGGAGTTACTCCAGGCAGCAATCTCCACTTGGCATCAGTCGCTCCTGCTGATAGGTTGGGAGGGGCGTGGTTTGGTGTAGGCGGGTCCCGCCTCCAGTGCTGCAGGGATGGCTTTTGGGGTGACTTCCTGGCTTGTGAGACCACAATGGCGTCTCTCCAGACCCACGCCACCAGTCCTGGAGGCTTTATTCACCCCTTTATTTCTGTTCTCTCTCCACCGCCAACACCGGCCTAGTGTGGTTCACTGGATGGTGACCCGGCCGTGTCCCACAGGAGCCACCGCCTGGGGCTGCCTGGGTCCCTGCTGCCAGTCCTGGCGGCGTGCGCGCCCCGGAGGCGCTGGGCGAGGGTGGCGCGGTGACGCAGCCGTCTGCTACCCCCGATTTTGTTATAATTGTGCCGGGATTAGAGATGCTCGGCTGGTGGTGCCGCCTGGGTCCCCGCTGCCAGTCCCGGCGGCGTGCGCGTCCCCACAGCTTGGGGCTGGGTTGGCGCAGTCCCGGCAGCGCGCGGGTAGTGCTGCTGTTTGCCACTGAACTTCTCTTCAAAAGCCCTGCATTTAGGGGCTGGATAGTAGCGATCTCACCCGCTCTGGCCCTCTCATTCAGATGTTGTTCGATCGGCACTTTCCCAGCTATCTCCGAAGATGCTCACCCTCCCCTCAGCTCAACTTCCCGAGTTCGAGTTCTTTTTATCCGACCCAGATTAAACTCACGGTTTAGCTGGGCCGTGACTGTTTTCGCCTTCATTCCTTGTTAGCTGTAGCACCTTTTCCCCCCAATTTTTGGAGTTGAGAGAGACTATGGTTTCAGTCGTCCCCGTTTAAAGGGCAAGCGAAATACTGGAGCCCCCTACTCCTCCGCCATGTTGCCTGGGCATGTCCAATATTTAAATTTTATCATACAAGCAGTATGAACACATTTGCCACAAACCTCTTCTGTTAGATCAACCACTGCTAGCACTTTGGTGTCTTTCCTAAATTTGGTGTATTTGTTTCCTTTCTGCAAATATTTTCCCTTAGCCATCAGCTGATGTGCCAGGAAAGGGGAGAGGCTCTGGGGATCCTGGAGTCTTTACAGGGCACACAGAGCAGCCCCAGCCCCTCTTTCTCCAGACGTCTTGGATCTCACTTAATACATACAAGTCTTACCCCAGTCTAGCCTCCAGCCACATGCACCCTTCTCCCCTGGATGGCTGGCCTTGGCTGAAGGTCTTTGCATCCTCGTGCTGTGGCCAGAATAATTGGGGTAATCCCTGAGAGTGGAGCAGGTGGTGGAGTTGAGATGTAAACCTAATGAGTCATGTTATAAGTCACTACTTCACCTCTGATTGCATGGACTTTGTCTTCCCATTTTTACATTAAAAACCAGGGTCTGTTGCAATTAAGCAAGAAACGAGAAGTGAATTCTGGAGAGTCCACTTAATTGTTGGGAGGGAAAAGAAGTTTCAAGAGAAGAAAAATCAGTAAGGAAAGAATGGAGGGGCGTTAGATGGGAAGATATTGTTCAAGAAATAGAATCTTGAAGCTAAGTAGGTTTAGAGATTCTTTAGTTCAGTGGGTACACGTACATGCATGCATGCATGTGTGAAACTATTAGTTCAAATGAAATCTCACCTGGAAGCCCATTCTATTAATCAAGACCTTTGCCATATTAACATTTATTTAGCACTCTTGTGCCAGGTACAAGGCTCAGCTCTTTTCAAACATGATTCATTGAATCCTCCCAATGACAAAGTAGGTAATTTTATTAGCCCCATTTTATAGGTGAGAAGTTGAGGCTTAGAGAGTAAGAATCCTGTGTAAGGTTGGGTACCTAGTAAGTGACAAAGGCCACCCTAAGCCTATCTCACTCTGAAGACCATCTCCTAACCACCGTTTGTTAAGTTCCCCATCTGTATTACTCTAGTTGAAAATGGAGGACCTGGGACCTAGAGCCTTCTGGAGCACAATTTCACAGATGGTGCTGCAGGAGCCTCAGCTGTAATAGTAGCTGGACTAAAGCCCAAGTCTGCCTTCTACCAGGTGGCTAAGACGACCTTGTCAGTGATCCTGGGAAGGATAGGCTGTTTAGGGAGAGTTAGACTGGGTCAGGGAGATAGAGATGAGGAGTATTAAGGAGGGCACAGGAGTTTCACCTACTGCCCATTAGCTCTGAAGATGTGTTCCCAGTTTCACCCTCAGGAAATCTCTGTGGGACATCCTTTGTGTCTGAAGAACTATGCTGAGGGCAGGGCACAGATGAATATAATCTCTTTGAAATCTGTTTGAGCACACCTTTAATTCTTGCTCAAAATACATTTCATTCCCTCCTCCTCTATCACCACATGAATGTCACTACTTTAGAGTACTTGGAAAAAACTCCCAGCATATAAAACATACTGGGTACACAGTGGACCTTGTTTTCCTTCCAGAATTTCTCCATGACCTGGAGCAAAAGGAGGGAACTTCTATTTACTGAGCACCTGTTTCATGCAAGGCATTTTATATTTTACATCATTTAGTCCTCACAATACTTGTCAGGTATTATGTCCATTTCACAGGTGAGAAAACCAAGGCACAGAGTGGCTAAGGAACTTGCCCAGATCAGTAGGGTTGAGCCAGACTGTGAGATGCGTAGAGCACACTCTTTCCATACCATCCAGTCACTCTGGTGATCCTCGGCCTCATTGTGAGCACCGAACTCAATTCCAGCCATCATAGAGCAGAAAGGATACCCATGTTATGGGTCTATTCATGGCCATGGCCCTTGACTTTCCTCCTGGGCTACTGCTGTTGACCACAGTGGTCAGTGACATAGCAGGAAGGAAGTCTTAGATGAGGACTCATTCCCCTCATGGCAGGTCCCAGCTCCGGGCTGTCAGGCAGGGGCAGTGGCTTTGGAACCCTAGCAGGTGAATGTGGAGCAGACTGCCAAGGGGGCTAGGCAGCTTGTCAGGGAGCAGGGGGAGGCAGCTGGCTGCTACAGCTGCAGCTCAGAGTGAACCCAAAATTCTTACATATCCACCCCAGTAGTCCATCCATCCATCCATCCATCCAACCACTCAACTATCCATGTGGCCTTTCAGTACACAATGAGAACACAAAGGTGGAAGAACTCTTTTTCTTTTCACCGTAATATGTCTCAGTTTTCCTGATCAGTGTGGGGAAGTGGGGTGACTTGCCGGCTGGGAGTGCTTCTGCCTGGCTTCACTCTGACCTTGGGCAAGTCACTACCTCTCCATTCTGAGAGTTTGTGGGGCTGAAAAAACCTTAGGGTGGCCTTGTGCAGGTCACTTCTCTTATTTCAATGGTGGGTAAGTAAGGTAGGGAGTGGGGAATTGACTTGTCAAGGTTAGGTAAGGAATTCATGGTGGATTTGGGACCAGATCGCAGGATGCTGCCTCTCATTTGTAAAGTGGGGGTGGGGATCCTGGCTCTCCTGGCCTCCTGGGATTGTAGGGAGGACCCCACAAGGTAAGTGGTGGGAAAGTGCCTTGAGAAGTGAGGTTACTAGGCCAGAATGTCCCAGAGGAGCAACCAAGGCCCGGGCTACTGGGCCAGGACAGATCCCACAGTGACCACAAGGGGTCAGCAGACAGTTGTGAGCTCAGCCAGGATCTGCTGGAAGGCACAAGCTTGTGTGCTGGGGTCTGGGAGGGAGGCCAAGTCATTCAATTCCTGGGGACCCATAACACAAAGAGGTGGGGACCTATCCCAGTCCAGCCCCTTGTTGAATTTAGAAGTGTTGCTCTGGGTGTTGTAGTACAGAAAGCCTGGTCCAGCTGCTAACTTTGGAATTCCACAGGACTGTTAGGGCTGAGGGGACAGAGCTGGGAGCAGTCCTGGGGCTCCCTACCTTTCTCAAGTAACCTTTTTCTGGGCTTTAGCTTTCCCGCCTGCAACCAGGTGGCTGATACCTGCACTTCCTTCCACTTCTCAGCTCCTAAAATGTGGTAAAGGGCTTCGCACACATAATGCCCCATAAATACCTGCATTTGAGTGGATGGGAGAAACTCTGTGCTCTTAGCTAATCCAGTCTTATACCAAATGATAATTCAGGCTGTGTTTTGCTTTACTAATGTTATTTATCACTTGGTAGAATAATTCCTAATGAAATTACTTTAGCCAGTCTGTGCATCTGGGAGCATTTTAAAAGGTTCTGTCACCAAGTCACTGTCATTTAAGTCACATGCCCTCCTGCCCTCCGTTCATGTTAGATATCTCAGCTGTTGGCTGGCTCAAATCCTTTGCCCTCATGGAGCTTACATTTGAACAGTCCTTGGGGGGGGGGCAGGAGGGGTGGGAAGAAATGAATCAGATGAAAATTCTGGCTATTGGTGGTTGGTGCCTCCTTTGGGTTCTACAAGAAGAACTATTTGGGCTGCCTTTGCCCTGTTCAACACTTTGGCCACTTGAAATGCTGCCCACAAGCTTTGAGGGTGGCATGTGTCCTCATTTTTCACTGCCGGAGTGAGGTTTTGTTCATCTGAAATGTGTGGGCTCTGTAATCAGATGACTCTGAGTCGGAATCTCAGCTCTCTCTCTGAGAAAGCTATTTTACCCCACCCCCCAACTTGGAGCTTTAGTTCCTCATCTGATAATGAGAATAATTGTGGTATCTACATTATAGGCTTGTTCTTAGAACTAAGTGACCGAATGCTCACATCAGGAACATAGCATGAGGCCTGGCACCTCATGGGGTAAAGGTGAAGAGGATTGTGGTGGCAATTGTAATCGTTGTGATGTACTTGGAGTTAACACATAAACCTCAAGAGGCAGCCTGGTGTGAGGCTCCTAGGTGGCTCAGTTGGTTAAGCTCAGGTCATGATCTAATGGTTTGTAGGATTGAGCCCCATGTCAGGCAGCATGCTGATGGTGAGGAGCCTGCTTAGGATTCTTTCCCTCTCTCTCTGCCCTTCCCCTGCTTGTGCTCTCTCTCTCTCAAAATAAATAAATAAATGTTTTTAAGAGGGAGTCTGAGGAAAAAAAGAGGAGAGTGAGCCCCTTAATTTGCTCTGAGATCCTGGGCAATATCTCTGGGTCTTGGTGGACTTCTCTCTTGCCTGAGTTTCAGTCAGTCGCTCAGGAGGAAGAGGTTGAAGATATATCCATAGCCCATTAGGGGCCTCGGAGCCTTTGTAAGTCAATGAGTACCTGGTGGGAACCTGGTCACTGGGACCCCAACCAAGCCTTCCTCTGATAGCTCTATGGGGCCAAGTACATGGGCTCTATAGGATGAAGCGGTCACAGGAAAAAACCAGTTCTTTAGCTTCATTCAAAAGGCAAATTAGAGGACTAGGAGTACCTGATCCTGTGGAACCCACCTTTCCAAGCTTATTTCCTGTGCTTCTTCCCATGAGCCAAGCCTCATGAATTCTCTCTCTTCTCCAAAGAGGCCTCTTACTTACTTTCTACCTGTTTACTCTGCTAGGAATACAGCCCTCCCCCCTCTCCACTTGACATTCAGCCCAGACCTTTCAGTGCCTGGCTCCTGGTCCACCTTCATGAAGCCTGCCCTGAGGTTAGCTCTCCTTTCCTGGACCTAGACCCACCCCATCTGTCTCTCATACCTGGTGTTGTCATTGTCCACCATCCTCCCTTTGTTTTCTAATCCTCCCTTTGTTTTCCCCGGTCCCACTAGGGAGGGGATGGACAAATCAGCGAAAGGGAGGCTTGGCTACCCCTCTGTGAAATTTATGTCACTTACCACCAACCCTTTTCTCTGGAGCTCCCAGGTAATTTCCAAGACATTTTCTATTTTCTTTTTCCTTCTGCTGCTTCAGAGATTCTGCATACTCTATCACTGAGGATTAATTGACTACCTAGAAAGGTTTCAAACACAACCGAGGATTTCTATCACTCATAAGCAGAGGGCAAAACAGAGGCTGCTAACCAATAGTCTTCCCAAGGCTGACAGTAGGGATGTGAAGTTTGATCAACACCATGTTTTCCGTGCTGTTAAAGTTAAGCACTTTGAGTGGGGTATGCAAGTTCTGATTAGCAACAGCCCCAAGCACCACCACTGGCCAAGTGCATTTACCTCCCTGGCCCCTGAAGACACGTGAGTTTGTGATCACCCCTAACTGCTAGAACATAGATTCCTTTAAAATATTTAACTAGTTTCTACAACTTTAAATTTATACTTTATCCAAAATTGAAATATATAGGCTGTATAATGAAATGAGAACTCCCCACTTCCTCCTCTCTGGGACCACCAAGTTAACAGTTTCTATGCATCTTTCCAGAAATGTTCTAAGATCACAGGTCCTTAAGATGAAGTTCATGGTCTTCATAAATTGTATGTAAAATTTTAGTTGTAAATGCTGATTTGTAGATTCTTTAGGTTTCATCAAAATCTTATAGGGGTCCATAATCCGCCCCCTCCAACCCCAGCATTAAATACCACTGACTTTGAGACTTCTAGTTTAGGATGCACTAGTAGCAGCCATGTTGGGCTCCCATCTTCCTTGAGACTCCAGTGAAATAGAGTCTAGAAACAGTAAATTCTAAAAGTACTAAACACTCGACAGCAAAGAGAACTAGAAAGAAGACTTTATTCAATAGGTATTCGTTGAAGTCATATTATATGAAAAGTTTTCTTCTAGGCCCTGATGGTAGAGCAGTGAAAGAAATCTGACAAAAATTCCTGACATCCTGGAGCTTACATTCTAATAAGAGGAGACAGAAATAAACCAAAGAAATCATTTAGAAGGTGACAAATTCTGTCAGAGATAAAGAAAACAAATAAGGGGGCTTGGTAAGGCCATGTTGGGGTGTTTTTGTTTTTTTTCTTTAAAAATTTTTTAACATTTATTTATTTTTGAGAGAGAGAGAGAGAGACAGCACAAGTGGGGGAGGGGCAGAGAGAGGAAGACAGAATCCAAAGCAGCTCCAGGCTCCGAGCTGTGAGCACAGAGCCCCATGCAGGGCTCGAACTCACAAGCTGGGGATCATGATCTGAGTCGAAGTCGGACGCCCAGGTGCCCCGGAAGCGTTTCAGGTTTAAAAAAGATGGATAACTGAAGAATGAGAAATTTCAACAACTGCTTGGAATGTGGCAGAGGATGAGAGCTCTTGATGAGTGAATCAGGTGGAAGCAGCAGTTGAGAACATTCTCTTTGCCACCTAAGAGGAGATAGGAGTCAGTTGGCTTGAAAGAACCCAGGAAGGCTTTGGGCTCAAAGTCAACAGGTTATGGAAGAAAGGAGGAGGGAGAAAAGGGAACTAAAATAGGGGATTTTATTCCTTAAGCTAGTTAGTAAGCTCATGAGTGTTACTTGTACTGTTATTTTTATGCCCTATGCATATTTTATAATATTCTCTTGTATCTATTCAGTAGATAATAAACTCACAACCTGGGGTGGATGGGAGTGGGGGGTGTTGGAGAACTGCTCCAACCCATTGTCCTACCCTTCTCTATATTCAAGTTTCCAAAGTGCAGGTAACATTTCTCCCAGGCAGAAAACAGTATGGCTCTTCTCTAAAGAAATTGAATTAAACATGTCAGGGGCTCCTGGGTGGCTTAGTCGTTAAGTGTCTGACTTTTAATTTTGGCTTAGATCATGATCCCCCATCTGTGGGATTAAGCCCCACATCTGGGTCTGCGCTGACAGCGCAGCCTGCTTGGGATTCTCTCTCTCAACACACACGCACACGCACACGCACGTGTGCACACACACACACACACACACACACACTGACTGCTCACACTTGCTCTCTCTCTCAAAAAAAAAAAATAAAACATTAAAATTTTTTTTTTCAAATATCTGAGGTCACCTAGAGCTTGTAGTGTGGATGTTGGCACCACAGAATAGAGACCTCCTGACTCTGTTATTTATGATTTTCCCTCACACAGGGCTTCCAGCCAGGTATTCTCATTTAGCAAAAGGGCCAGAGGTACGACAGACCTAATTGTGTAAGAGCAGAAGAAACCTGCACCAACTCATTTTACCAGGTACTCACTAATGGACATACAGCCAGAAAGTGACTAACCTGGGACTTGAACAGAGTCCTTCCTTCCAAACTTGTGCTCTTATCTACCTGCTGTCCTGCCTCCCTCTCAGCTCATGCATATCCTTTCCTGGGGAAAATGAGGCACAAACGACTGTCAACATCTGTGCCTACAAGCCTATAAGAGAATCTGTCTGGATTTTGAACAAAGACCAATGGGAACTGAAAGGCCTGGTTCTTATCCAGGTAGCAATGTGACGTTGGCCTGCCCTCAGGTGTAAGTGATGGCTGTGACCAGCTCTGTGGCATGAAGTTGGATCAGTCATCCCAGGATCTTTCAGCCCACAGGGGCCTTCACTGATTGTCACTCTTTGGATTTTCCTGTTCCTAAGGTCCTCAGGGACATCCAGGGAAGGCTTATTTTGGGGGTGGGAGGCAGGTGTCTGGAATCTCTATTCTGGCTTAGGTGGACAGGCTTTGTGGATAACAAACCTTCTGTTTGAATCTTGGCTTCCCATTTGCCCATGTTGACTGGGGGCAGGCCTTTAGCTCTCTGAATCTCAATTTCCTCTTATGTAAACATAGGGGAACTTACAGGGTTGTTGGAAAGGTAGGAGGTGAGTTCTGTAAAAGGCTCAACATTTGTAAAATAAAAGCATTTTCGTGGTAATTTACAAACCTACACAAAAGCAGAGAAAACAACATAATATATGGTTGTGTACCCATCGCCCAGCTTCAACACTATCAACACCTGGTCATCCTGTTTTCATCTGCTCCCCACCCACCTCATTTTTTTTAAAGCTGTATTATTTTTTGGGTAATTTTTTAAATATTTATTTTAGAGAGGGAGATTAAGAGAAAGAGGGAGGGAGAGCGCAAGTGGGGGAGGGGCAGAGAGAGAGGGAGATACAGAATCTGAAGCAGGCTCCAGGCACCAAGCTATCAGCACAGAGCTCAATGTGGGGCTCGAACTCACAGACTGCGTGAGTCGGGATGCTTAACCAGCTGACTCACCCAGGCGCCCCTAAAGCTGTATTATTTTAATGTAAATCCAAATATCATATAATTTCACTCATAAGTACATCAGAATGTATCTCTATAGATAAATCCTTTAAAAAATCATAATACCATTATAACACATATCACAAAATTAACAATTTCTTAATATTCCCTAAAGCCCACTCTTTGTTCAATATTACCTAATTGCCCTGAAATATATTTTTTTATGGTAGGTTTGTTTGAATCAAGATCCAAATAAGGTTCACATACTGCATCTGGTTGATATGTCTCTTAAGTCTTTAAAATTGATAACATTTTCCTTTTCCCATCTTTTTTCCTAAGCCATGTATTTACTGAAAATGATAGGTCATTTGAATATAGATTTTCCTATTTTATGGTTTTAATTTGTATTTCCTTGATGATGAGTGATGTTGAACATTTTTCTCATGTGTCTGTTAGCCATCTGGATGTCTTCTTTGGAAACATGTCTATTCATGTCTTTTGCCCATTTCTTCAATGGATTATTTAGTTTTGGGGTGTTGAATTTGATAAGTTCTTTATGGATTTTGTTCTTTTTTTTTAATGTTTATTTATTCTTGAGAGAGAGAGAGAGAGAGAGACAGAGCACAAGTCGGGGAGAGAGGGAGACACAGAATCCGAAACAGGCTCCAGGCTCTGAGCTGTCAGCACAGAGCCTGATGCAGGGCTAGAACTCGTGAAGTGCGAGATCATGACCTGAGCCAAAGTCGGACGCTTAACTGACTGAGCCACCCATGCGCCCCTGGATTTTGGATACTAACCCTTTATCTGATATGTCATTTGCAAATACCTTCTCCCATTCTGTCGGTTGCCTGTTAGTTTTGCTGATTAGATTTTCCTCTTTTATGAATTTGACTGATTGGCTCCTTGGGTTATTCAGCATGTTCCTCTGTCCCCTGCATTTCTTTTATACTGATAAAGCTAGAAGCTTGATTAGTTTCAGGTTTAGAGGTTTCTTTTGGAGGGAAGGTGAGGGAGAAGTAAAAATAGTTTCCTACTGGGTCACATCCAGAACCACATAATATCCTGTCGTTGCACTTTCAGTGATGTGAGATGGATCTGTAGATTCAACTGACATCAGCCTGATCAGTCCCTACGAAGTTTCCCATCTACCCCATCACAGAGAAACTGTGATTATCATTGCCTGGATCCATTATTTCATTTGGGGTTGCAAAAAGATGATGTTTTCTTCTAAATTTCATTTCATTTTATTTTTTAAACATTTATTTAATTTTAAGAGACAGAGCAAGAGTGGAGGAGGGACAGAGAGAGAGGGAGACACAGAATCTGAAGCAGGCTCCAGATTCTGAGCTGTCAGCACAGAGCCCAACGCGGGGCTCAAACCCATGAACCATGAGATCATGACCTGAGCTGAAGTCAGACTCTTAACCAGTTGAGCCACCCAGGCGCCACTAATTTTATTATTCCTTCTGTGTTCATTAACTAAATCTTCTATAAAGATTTTTCCCTCATAGGGTTGTGTAAGAAAGGAAGGATACAGACTTAATTCTTTCTCTTTATTTTCACTTTTCAGAATAATGAATTGGTGTGGGTCACCAAAGGCAACCTATAGGTTTTTTGGTTTTTTTTTCCTTTTTGTAACTTTAGGAACTTGTGAGCCAAACTTCTGGATCTTTATATATTTGGTGTTTTGACCCATTGTAATTATTATTCTTTTGGATGCTCAAGTGGTCCTGTCTTTGGCCTGTGGGAGTCCCTTTAAAGATGGCATCTGAGTCCTTTTGACACACGGTGGTCTTGATCAGCCTCTTTACTTTCTGGCATGACAAAATGTTTCAGGCAGGCTCATTTCACATATTTCCTACCCCAGACTTGGAGACAGCCATTTCTCCAGTAGGTGGAATCTGGCACTTTAAATGTAAAAAAATCTCCCAGGAGATGCCAGTGTCCAGGAGGCCCACTTTCTGTACGATATAGGGTATTCCTGATTATGTGGTGTCCACCTAGCTTAGCTCCCTGTTTTATCTCCTGCCCTGCTCTTTCAAATATGCTGAGCTCTTTGTCATTTCCCAGACAGGTGTTCTCTCCTGATTTGGGACTTTGTGCACAGTGATTCCTTTGCCTTGAATGCCCTTCCACTCCCTCACCCTCTGACTCAGTGCAAGCCTTACCCTTTCTTTTTTTAAAAAAATTTTAATGTCTATTCATTTTTGAGAGATGGAGACAGAGCGTGAGTGGGGGAGAAGCAGAGAGAAAGGGAGACACAGAATCTGAGGCAGGCTCCAGGCTCTGAGCTGTCAGCGTAGAGCCCAACGCGTGGCTTGAACCCATGAACAGTGAGATCATGACCTGAGCCGAAGTTGGATGCTTCACCGACTGAGCCCTCCAGGCACTCCCCCAAACCTTGCCCTTTCTGTGACACCTTCTTCACTCACTCTGGCAGCTGACTTAGATCCTACCATCCCTTTATTGCAGTAGTCAAAACATATCATTAAACTTTTAATAGTTGGCTTACTTCCTTGGGGTTGCAAACACATCTGGCACATACGTAGCAGGCAATGAGCTTTTCCCATTGTTGTGGCTATTTTTCAAGCTTATTAGCCTTGATCTCATCTCTTTCTGCTCTGGCCTCTGTTTAATTCATTTCACCAGACATTTCGCAAATGACCCTCTAGTTAAATAACTAGAAAATACTTACTGAACACCGAATATGCCAAGTGTGCTTTACAGAATGATTTTATTACTCTCAATTAGTGAGGGAGGGATTATTATCCTCATTTTACAGATGAGCAAGAGGAAGCTAAGTGAAGTGGCTGAAGTTCCATAGCTAGGGAGTGGCTGGGCTGGGATTTCTGTAGTGGATCTGATGCCCAAAGCCCAAGATTTTCCTCCACATCACTGTCCATCAACATGTGGTCAATGATCCACCCACATCAGAAACCCCTGGGGAGTTCATTAAAATGTATATTCTTGGGTTCCACCCCAGATCTACTGACTCAGAATCCCAGGAAGATGGGGATGGAAAATAATTTCTAATAAGCTTCCTTGGGATGAGCTGAAACAATGATTATTTTTTGAATAAGTGAAACACAGTTTCACAGTTAAAACATTCAAAAGGGTTCAAAAAGATATAAACAAAAAAAGCAAACACCCCAGCTCCATTCTCCAATTGTGCAGTTCTCAGAGGCAACCACTTTTCCTTGACTTCACACACTGAAGTTTGAGGACCATCTTTGTATTTATGCGATATATCAAGATAAGCAGGTGTCTGCACTCTAGAGCCAACAAAAATCTGCAGGCAAGATCACCATTCAGGGGTAGGTGCCCTAGGAAAGAGTCCTAGAGTCACCAACAAAGATGGTAGGGAGTTCTGTTTGGGCAGTGTCTACACCAACCGTTTCTAGGACTTTCCAACCTGCTCTGCTCAGTCTATCACTTCATATAGGAGGGTGGTCCCTGCACAGGCAGTCTTGTCACAAGCAAAGATCAAGAAAGAACTGGGCAAAGGGAAGGTAAGACACATTAGGATGAACAGAGGGGAGCCCGCACAGAGGTCTAGAGGTGGAAGGGTCTAGGTAGGAGCTCCAAATCCAACATTTTCATTTGTATTTCCCATTATTCATGGTAGCAATGGACTTTTCCCTTTAGGATACAGTCTTTAATACCAGTATTATTGGGGCACTTGAGTGACTCAGTCTATTAAGCCTCTGACTTTGACTCAGGTCATGATCTCACAGTTCCTGAATTTGAGCCTCGAGTAGAGCTCTGTGCTGACAGCTCTGAGCCTGAAGCCTGCTTCAGATTCTGTGTCTCCCTCCCTCTCTTTCTGCCCCTCCCCTGCTTGCACTCTGTCTTTCTCTCTCTCGAAAATAAATAAACATTAAAAAAAATTTTTTTAAATATCAGTATTAGGGGTACCTGGGTGGCTCATTTGGCTAAGCATTCAACTCAGGTCATGGTGAGATCTAACAGTGCAGAGCTTGCTTGGGTTTCTCTCTTTCCCTCTCTCTGTCCCTCCCCTGTGCATGCTCTCTCTTTCTCTCTCTCTCTCTCTCTCAAAAATTAAAAAATAAACATTAAAAAAATCAGTGATATTTAACCTTTCTGGGATCACATACTTCTTTAGGAATCTCATGAAAACCGTGGACCTTCTCCCTAGGAAAATGCACAAACACATAAAACTCTGCAGCCTATTGCAAAAGCGTCACAGACTGCCAGCCAAGATTACCCAGGATATCCAGGAGGTCCAAGTTAAGAACTCTGCTTTAAGATGTTTCTTTATATATAGACTTAAAACGCTCAGTTTTCAAAAACTCTCTATTTGGAGAGACTGAACTATGTCGCCACTTGCAGCGAAGCGCCCTGCTGGCATGAACTAGAGGCTAGCTTGCTCAGGAGGTGGAGACGGCAGTGGCTTCGGATATTGAGACAGATCGTCGGCTAGTCATGGGTAAGGACCTACAGACAGGTAATGACTCCCATGGGGGACGGGGGGCCTCTTTCTCAGCTTTAGCATCATTGGGCTGGGTGCCGGTGCTTCGGGTGCATTTCATGGTTTCTGAGCGCGGCACCACCTGCTCTCTGCACCACCCCACCCCCGCTTTCCTGGGTTTTGGGGAGCGAACCCACCCCTGACGGGGAACGCCGGCGCTGGGCGCGGCAGGCAGAGCTGTGCTGGGAGCCGGCGGTCTCCACATTCATCATTGTTCCCCCAGCGCCTGGCACGGGTTGGGGCGCAGGCAGGGATGGTGGCCTGAAGCGCGCGGTCCCTTCCGCGTCGCCCGTCGCCAAGCTCTAGCGCCACAGGTGTTTCCAGAGCGCCTTCCAAGGGCCAGACCTGAGTCACGCGCTGGCGACGCGAGACGGACAAGGGTCCAAGTCCGGCCCGCTGCGCGCGGGGAAGACAGCAGTCAGCTGGCGCAGGCAGCGCGGGGCGCACGGGGCCGCGAGGGGACCTGCGCGCGCCCCCGCCCCGTGCCGCGCGCTCGTGACGGCGCCCCCGGCCCCGCCCCCGGCCTCCGCCTCCCGCTTCCCCCTCCCCGCGACTCGGCCGCGTTCCGGTCGGCGGGCTCTATGGGGAAAGCGGCCGCTCTGTGCCGAGGTGGCGGCTGCGGCGGCCGCTCCCGCGGACTCTCGTCGCTGTTCACGGTCGTCCCCTGCCTGTCCTGCCATACGGCCGCGCCGAGCATGAGCGCTTCCACGCCTGGTCCCGGGCCGGAGCCCAAGCTCCAGCCCAAGCCTCAGCCCCAGCCGGTGCCAAAGCCTGAGCGGCACTCTGTGTCACAACAGGTGTCGGAGCCAGTTTATGAGCCGGTGCCAAGACTGGAGCCTGCGTCTGAGAAGACGTCCGAACCAAGCCCAGAGTCCAGACAGGGAACTGAACTGCTGCTGGGATTGGGGCGGGGGTCAGGGCCTTGGCAAGAGTTGGGCTCAAGTGTAGGGGCTGGACCCTTCCCCAAGGCCTTATCAGAGGAGCTGCTGGCACTCGGGCCAGTAGCGGGGAGCGTGCCCGGGTCGCTGCCGGCGTCAAAGCCCCTGCCCCCTGGGCGACCCGGACAGGCGAGGACGTCTCCGGGGATTCCAATGTCAGGGAGTGGCACGACCTCCACTGCGCCCATGGCCTTACTGCCTCTGGATAGCTTCAAGGGCTGGCTGCTCAAGTGGACCAACTACCTGAAAGGCTACCAGCGCCGCTGGTTTGTGCTCAGCAATGGCCTGCTGTCTTACTACAGGTAGGAATGTGCCAAGTTGGGGCATCTGATGTTGGAGGGTGGTGATGCTGCCGTGATGGTGACAGAGGGCATCTAGGGTTGGAGGACACTGCCATAAGCCCAGGTATGTTTGGGAACAAGCCCCTAGCAGGAGAAATAATATCTCTGGCCAACCTCCAAAGGCTGGGGGCCCTGACCTCTAACAGGGGAGCTCCCCCGCCCCCACAGGACCTCTGACAAGCTTGAGTTAAAGGAGCAAGTGGGGACTTGGAGGGAGAGAGTGATCTGGGGCCTTGGGGCCCCTCTGGTCTTGGTAGTTGTGGAGCCTCAGGCAGCCAACCAGAGTTAGTTCCCCCAAAGTCTTTGATTCTGGTTCAGGAGTTAAGATCATTGGTTGAGAACTGAGGGGGATGATCACCTTGTTCAGTCCTTGGGACCTACTATAGGAAGGACTGTTTGTTCCCCCCTCAGTTCGACACTTAGTTTATTGCCAGTCCTTGGGAGGGGCACAGCAGACTCACAGATGTGTCAGACACGTGCCTGCATTTTAGGGGCCCATCTTAGTGTTCTGTGGAGAATCAGAAGTGTCCTGCTGTCACCTTCCTTATTGTAGAAGCACCATGGGTTTCAAAATTGAAGTCTGGTGGTGAGATAACTAACACTGCCCACTGAAATGGATGAAAGGGGGAAAGACACTGAAGGCTTTCTCTTCTTTCTTACTGGCTATTGCCTTAGTGTGTTTCCTGGGGATGGTTAGTTTCAACATTGAGGTCTCAGATCACTCTATGCCATTTGTCCTCAAACCTGAGTCAGCAGAAGAATTCCCAGAAGAGCCACAAAGTACTTGCCCCTCTGCTGTGTTTCTGAGGCAGTGGGTTTAGGAGGACCTGAGATTTGGCATTTCTCCCAAGTTCCCAGATGCTGCTTCTCTGGACCACGGTCTGAGAAGCACTGCTCCATTGTCATTGCAAACAGGAGGACCCTGCCTTGCTGTTTGCTGAAACTCAGGTCACCTTGGTCACCTCACTTGGCCAGGCAGTATCCCTTCAAGTCACTCCCTATAGGACTTATATGATCCTTCCCAGCCTTCTTGGGATGCAGCTTCTAGAGGATGGTTGAGTCTATGATGCCCCAGAAAATTCAGGAGCGCCACCGAACTTAAGCGATGGCTCCCACTCCAAATTGGGGATCTCTGTCATTAATTCCTGGGAGGGGAGAAAGCTGACAAATGCTTTTCATGTGCTTTTCTCATGTGGTATCTTGGTGCCCCTAAGCCCACTTAGCAATGCCATCCAGATCACACAGAACAGTGTTCTTAGAGTTAGGCAACCAAATAAAAATAAAACCTTTTCCAAATAGTATTTTATCCCACTTACCATTCTCTGTCAGGTGTGTAAACACTTCACCAAGACATGCAATGATAGGGATCATCAGTGATTTGCTGTACATGTGTCATTGTCAGTTGTGGGCCACACTGTTTTACGTTCCATTCACTTCATCCTCACAACCACGCTGTGAGGTGGGTTCCAGGGTTGTCCTGTTGTACAAATGAGGGGTTCTGAGATTTGACAGAAGGATGTAGCTTGTCAGGAGTCGCTAGCCCAATAGGCAATGAAGAGAGATTCTGACATGGGCCTTTAGTACTCCAAGGTTTGTGCCTGCCCCAGATGTGTTTCCTGATGTCCACGCATCCCTGAGTTAGCATTGTTGAGGTATCTGTATTTACCAGGTACTACTAACCTATAGGGGTTGAGGTAATGTTCATGAATATAGGGTGCCACAGTTCTAGTAGAAGTAAAACCTGATCGAATTCACTTTTGTTTTGTTTTATTCTAATTGAAAGAGCAAAGATGTCCCATTTTCTTTTCTGAAAATAACTGTGTGTAGACAGTTCGCATTTCAAGGTTATCTCGAACGTGCAGATTCTCTGGGTAACAAGAAAAATTCTTACTAATTACTGATAAGATTGTGGGGACAGATGCTGGTTTGTGGGGTGGAGGGGGTGAGAACAAGTTTCTTGTTTGTGTGCTTGCACAGTCTGGCTCTGTAGTTTTGTTTTTGGACATTTCTAGACTCCAAGGTGGGCAGAATTGTTGCTTGACTTGTCTGGATGGAATGAATGATTCCTGACATTTGTACAGCCCTGTGCCATCGTTTAGTCCCATGTGAGCCTTTCCATGAGTATGTCCTCATTCCCATTTTATAGGAAGAGAAACTGAGGCCAAATGAACAAATTTCAAATGACTTACCCAAAGGTGCCCCACTTGTGCATGGTGCCCAAATGCCACTGGAGATGGGTAAGTCTCCAAGTGCAGAAAATGCCCTTCTGAGGTGGAGGCAAAATTGCCACTTCTTCCTGGCACTTCTGTTCTGCCTTCTGGAAGATCCTTTGGTCTGCCCCTCCTGGTGCTTCTCGGCACCTTAGATGTTTGACACCACACCACTCTCCTGTCCCTGCTTCTGATCTGAATCATGCCCTCCTGCCTGCCGTGGTCAAAGACTGAACACCTTCTGGGCCTCGCTCATCGTGCTGACAGCAGCAGAGTGGGTTACCCGGGGCTCTGTCTGTGTCCAGCGCTATTCATGTGTGTTCTCTCCTCACCCTCCCTGGAAGTCCTCTCAGTAGTTCTCCAAGTGTGTGTGGCTGGAAGAGAGGCAAGATACAAGCTTGTGAGCTGAAGACAGGGTGAGAGAATTTTTGTTTAGATCTCTCTTCCTCAGGGACCAGCTAGAGCCAAGTTTAACCTGTTGGGCTGATGCACTTGGGTGAAGAAGGAATCAGAGCCATTTCTCTCACAGGCTTCCATTTTGGAAAGACTCTGATTTTCTTTTATTATAATTTTTCAACTAAGTGAAGTCTGGTGTTTGGAGAAATGTCTTCAGAGAAAACGTAGGCACACATTTCTTGTGCTCTCCCCCCAATCCCATCCTCCAGCCTACCCCCCTCCAGGGTAGCCACCATCCCGAATTTTGGTTACTATCCTCTTTGTTTCCTTCTTATTTATCTCCTCTATGTGCAGTTTGAAAAGCCCCACATTTTTCATTTCAGCCATTTTTAACTTGATAAAAAGAGTGTTGTACAATATATGATTTGCAGGGGGACTCATTCTGACTAGTGGATAACAGTCTAGGATGTGAGTATGCCACTTTCATTTATGCATTTTCCTCTTGATGGGTGACCTTGACAATTCTTGTACATGTGCAGGAGTTTCTCTTAGGTGAAATTGCTGGGTTGTAGGAATGTGAAAGTTTCCCTTATATAATGCCCAAACTGTTGGCCAAAGTGGTTGTATCAATTTAGACTCCCACTGGCAGTAAATAGATTTTGTGGATTCGTATCCTTTACAACACTTGTTATCGTCAGCACTGATTTTTACCAATCAAATGGATATACTATGGTATCTTGTCGTCTTGACCTGAATTCCTATCCCCATTATTTTTGCCTTAATGGAAAATCAATGGAGGTTTGGATTAGCATTTCTGTCTTAAGTGTGGCTTCTTCAGTACTTCCGTCCTGGATTTCGCTTGAGAAGCTCATTTGATCACTTAAGCTTATTCTAAGTATACAGTGAGAGAAAGTACATAGTGCCAACGGCTGGGCTTAGTAACAGTCATATTATCAGGATTAAAAAAATACTCTTCTGTAAATATTGTCACATGTAGAAACAATTTCTGGAAAGTATCAGGAATTGTTGACAGGTATTTACTTCTTTCCAACAATGTGCTAGGAATATAAATAAATATAGGAGTTGAGGTTCTTATTTCATTGCTAGCATTCTTTTTTTTTTAAGTTTATTTATTTTGAAAGAGAGAGCACGAACAGGGGAGGGGCAGTGAAAGATGGAGAGACAGAAGGAGAGAGAGAGAATCCCAAGCAGGCTCTGCATTGACAGTGCAAATATGGGGCTCAAACTCACAAACTGTGAGATCATGACCTCAGCCAAAATTCAGAGTTGGAGGCTTAACCGACTGAGTCACCCAGGTGCCCCTCCATTCCTGGGATTCTTAATCACATGTTTGTTTGGATACAAACAAAGAGAATATGGTTTGAGCTCAGTTTTTTTTTCTTTTGGTTGTTAGTTCCCACTTAAAAAATTTTATCCATAGTTCTCGGATCTCATAGAGAACATGTGTTTACATGAAATTAAGGGAAAATTCATAAATGATGTGGAATTTTCAAAGGTATCATCTTCAGCAAGTCCTTAGGAAAAGAGTGTTCCACACATATTGCTTTATCGACATTAATGACAAAATTGATTTGGTTAAGCAAAATTCGGTTTTGTTTATACCAGTTGCCCATTCAGTGACACTATAAATGACATTTGTTTCCCAGGAAATGATTTTAAACAGAAGCATTTGTCTTAATTTATTTGTTATTCATGCTGATTTGTGCAGGTAGGCATGGCTAAGCCAGTTAGCAAAGAAGGCCTCAAAGAAATTAGTCTGTGTCTGTAAGAAAGAAGGCTTCAGTCAAGTGAGAGTAAAATTTGAAAGCCTTCTGGTTGAGGAAAACCACTGAACGTTTGGTGAGCCAGGCCCATTGTGGGGTTGTGGCCAGGTAAGATAAGATGGTACACCAAGACATCTCTACCTCTAAGATGGATCATGCACTCATTCTTTCAGTGAGACTATCTTTCAAAGGCAAACTCTCACAGAGACTGGGTGCCAGGAAATAGTAGTGTCCTCAATGTCACTTTGGGTAATACTCAAAGGACAGAGATGCGAAAGACTCTCAGTTTCAAAATGTCTCTGAAAAACATGAAGTTAAGAGTCCAGGTCTGTAGGTTAAGCCAGTGGGGTCTCCACTCTAGAAGATGGTGGCCTTACCATATTGGATTCAGCTTTAAAATATCATTCAGTGTTTCATACCTTGAGACCATTAGGAGGCTGAAAAGGAATGCATTGGTTGATAATGTGTCAACCAACACGCTATTTGTTTGAAGTGTATTTTCTTCACATTTAGCATAAGGGCGGGGCAAAGAGGTCATGAGTGGACTGGTAGCATATTTTGGAGGAGTACAGTACACACCAACATTCATAGCAAGGTCTGGTGTCACAAATTGTAATTTTCCCCACCAAGCCTGTTCCTCCTGCTAACTTTTGTCTTTCTATGAATAGCTGCAAACCTCTGAGTCATACTTGCTGCCTCCTCCCTCTCTATTCTGACATCAGTTGGAATTGTGAGCCCTGCCTGTCTTTCTCCTCTAGTCCCTCCTCTCTGTTCCTAGTGCCACATTGTGGTTCAGGTCTGCCTTCTGCTTCAGAGGTGTCCCAGCTTCCAAATTCGGCCCTGGACAGCGCATCCCCACCTAGTGGCCCTGGAGTTGTCTTGTCTTCTCTAGGATTCTTTTTCAACAGTTCTATCCCTTGTGTTCACACATTCCTGAATTGTTTTTCTCCTGTTTCAAATGCCCACAGTGGCTTCTGACTGATCCAAGGGCCACGTCTTCCTTTTCTGGGAGCCACATATACACAGGGTGCTTGTGTAGACATCTCTGCCGACAGCTTTGCAGCAAAGGAATATCATGGCCAAGTGTAGCATCTTTGTATTCCTCATAGAGCCTAGCAGGGTGCTTTGCTGCCTATATGTTCTCAGTAGCTTGGTTAATCTGAATGGATGAGTAAGTGAATGAATGAGAATTACCTGAAGTTTTATGAGATTTCAGAAAGCCAAGTATGTTAGTGCCAAACTAGGATTTTCTTAATTTGTTTTCAGTTTTAAAAACTTGTTTGCTGGAATGAGATTTAGATGATAAGTGGGAGATTACTGGCTTAAGCCTGGAGTGCCGGAAAAGCTAAAGTTATAAAATAGAGAGTATCTGGATATATTATGTTGACAGATTTGAATGTATTGAAATAGGTTTTTCAATGAAACAGTAGCCTCTCTCTGTGGTCCTCATTTGTATTTCCATAGGTTTGCAAGTTTTTGTCCATATGGTCTGTATATACCCAGGATGACTTGTCACTTTGTAAAGTTGGAGGAATGGGGAACAAAGATAAAGCTATTAAAAGGACTTTTTGTGATTTTACAGCTCCTTCAACCAGTTTCATGTGCACCAAAAGGTTTGCTTTGCACATGCTCTATATGCAAGACCCTGTGGGAAGCAGGTCATGGATCAGAGGTGAAGCTCCCATTCCAAAATGTTAGATCCAGTTGGGTAACAGGCCTTCACATCTGTGGGGTTCTCCACAGGTATCAGAGAGATTTCCAATTCATGGTTTCAGTGAGGAGTGCTGACCAGGAGTGCTGTTCTATTATTTGGAAGAAAAGTAGGAGCTCATGGACAGCACCGGAGACAGCTCATGGACTCCACCACCTCACAATGGGGAGACCCCTATTGGGGTCTTGTGTCAGAATCTCCAAGACTAACCCCAGGTTCATTAGGAGCTAGGAGGACTCCTAGGACTCAGCATCTATTTGTATTTACAGCTGTGCTTTATTACAGTGAAAGGGGGCAAAGCACCACCAGCAAAAGGAAGGAGGGGGCATGGGGCGAAGTCTGGGGAAACCAGGTGCAAGCTTCTGAGAGTCCTTTCCCAGTAGAGTCACACAGAATATGCTAAATTCCTCCAGCTGTGAAATGTGAAATGTGAAATGTTGTCAGTCAGAGAAACTCATTAGAGACTCAGTGACCATGGCTTTTACTGGGGCACCTTTGGCCTGGCACATACCCAAAGTCCAGAGTCCCAGAAGGAAAGCAGATATTCAGCAGAGACCACAGTTTGGTACAAGTAGTTTAGGCACAGTGAGCCACCTTTAGCAGGTAGTGAATGGGGGGAGCCCTCCCCAAATCCAGATTCCCAGATGCCAGCCAAGGGTAAATCTCAGGTGCAGGCCTTTCAAATGATAAGTGGTCTCAGGCCAGCTGTGTTAATTCTTTTCTGCACAGCTCTGAGTTCCTTCCTCCTTGCAGACTTCAATGATGTCAGACAAGGGTAAAGGCCAATACTCGCTCTGGTTCAAGGAAAGTGAGTGCTTACCTTTGGCTTTGAGTGGCAGAGTGGCTTCTTATTGCCTATCAGAGAAAGCACATGCCAGTTATCCAGGGTGTGAGTGTGGCCTGCTGCTCTGTATGTCTGAGGGCCTTCTCTATGGATCCTCTGGCCATGTGGTCATCCCTTTATTGTTTAACAGACACTTTTGTAATCTAGACCTTCCCTAAGACCCTTTGGTGACTTGGATTTTTGCATATGTCTAGGGTACACTTGCCACATGGACTTCCTTCCTCTGCAAGTACTTTTGTGCCTTTGATGGAATGTCTGGTGTGAGTTCTTCAACCACTACTGACTCTTGTGCCTTCTTTAGGAAGGGTCTGTTAATCCAAAATCGGGGCCTGATGAGCAGTCTGGAACATTTGTGACAGTAAGCATACACCAGCTCTGGTTGCATCTTTTATTGAGGGCCAACAATCTATAAGGCAGTGTGGGAGATGGATACACATACCACCATCAAACCACTGGCAGAGGAAGAAGAGGAGGAGGGAAACCCATGCCCATCCTGGCCATTAAGTAAAAGGCCAGCAGATTCAGACACAGTGTTCTGAGGGAGCTCCCAGGGAGCAGGGTCCAAGCATGCAGATTCCATGCCTCCCGTGGTCTTCTGAAGTATAGTTCACAAACTATGTCAGCAAGGAAAGACAGGTCTGTGAAAAGGGTGTGAAGTTCCTTAACTAAAATCAATATCTGCTTATCCTAGGGGGAGAGAAATACAATACGCTATAAACTGACATACAAAGAGTAGGAGATGGTAAGAAACACCCTGAACAAAATTGAAATTGGCAGCTTGATGTGTGGTGAATCACACATACAAGGTGTCGCCACACAGAGATGTGGCTTTAAGAGGCTCCTTTCATAATTATACATATGAAGCAAACTGTCAGTGAGTTTCAGGGTCATACTGGGTGCTATATGTTTTTTTATTTTATATGGGACTACTTCCCGCGTCTGTTCCATTTTTAAGAGTTCTGATCACCAAGCTTCACTACTCTTGACACCTTGTCACATGCTCAGCCACAGCTCTGTGCATCAAAGACTAATTTAACAATCTTGACTCACACCATTTGATCTGCTTTGTTGGGCCATTGCCTAAACCAATAAGAGGGCATATGGCATTGCCGAGCTTGCATAGGAAACTGCCAGATTGTGTTCTTTGAAGCAGCAGTAGTTTGTGACTTTCCTGCGCTCACCACTCATTGTCCATCCCAGCTGCTCTCTCTCTGGCTCTCTCTTGATCCCTGGCCCTTGACTCTTCTTCCACTTAATTTGCCTTATTCCCCCTCTGCAAAATGCATGACCTTCAGTATCCTATTCACATTTCTATACTGGTCATCCCTTCAGCCAAGAGATCCCCTCTTCATTGCTATAGATATCCTAACTGACAGTCTTAATTCCAAGTCATCTCAGGATGAACCTGCCTGGATTCCCCTGTGATGAGCTGGGCTGGCAGAACCATTCTTCCTCTGAGGCTCTTTTGTTTTGTATCATGTTGTTTGGCTGTGCACGCCTATTAGCAGGATTTTGGTTTATCTCCCTCCATTTGATTAATACCTGGCTCCTCCCCTCCAGAGTCTGGGGCTGTGTCTTCTCACTGTAGGATCCCCTGGGGTGCTGGGCATAGTGCCTCTTACTTAGTAGATTCTCAAATTCCAGTGAAGTCATTTTTTAAATAGAAGACATTTTATAATTTTAATTTTTACATGTTATAAAGACCCAACATGCTATTGCAATAGCCCAGGGAAAGTCACTAAATTGCCGGGAGAAATAGAGTAACCACAGAGGCTACACGTCAGTCAAATTTTTGCTGCTTTTCTGAGGGTTATTGTGAACCAAGGATATGTGACATTTTTGAGAATTCATTGTACTCATTTAATTTTTTTAATGTTTATTTTTGTGAGAGATAGAGAGAGAGAGAGAGTATGAGCAGAGGAGGGTCAGAGAGAGGGAGAAACAGAATCTGAAGCTGCCTCCAGGCTCTGAGCTGTCAGCACAGAGCCCGATGCATGGCTCGAACTCACAAACTGTGAGATCATGACCTGAGCCGAAGTTGGACACTTAACCGACTGAGCCACCCAGGCGCCCCTGTACTCATTTATATTTAAAATTCTTTGGGAGGTCATCTGGATGGCTCAGTGAGTTAAGCGTTGGACTCTTGATTTTCACTCAGATCACAATGTTATGGTTCATGGGATTGAGACCCACGTCGGGCTCTGTGTTGACAGTGCAGAGCCTGCTTGGGATTCTCTTCCTCTCTCTCTGCCCTTCCCCTGCTTGTGTTCTCTCTCTCTCTATCTCTCTCTCTCTCTCTGTCTCTCTCTCTCTCTCTTGAAATGAATAAATAAACATTAAAAAAGTAAATAAAGCTGTGGTGAAGAAGTTTAAACATGTACATTAGTAAACAATAGTATAACAAACCCCTGTGCACCCATTACCCAGTTTCAGCAATTATTAAGTTTCTGGCCAACCTTATTTCATCTCATCCCCTGCCAATACCATTTCAAAGTGAATCCCAAATATGACATTTCACCTGTAAATGGTTCAGTGTGTCTCTCTAAAAGATAAGGCTTTTTAAGAACTTATCTGCAATACCATTGTCACTCTAAAACAAATTAATAAGGATTCCTTATTATCGTCAAATATCCAGTGTCCACAGTTTTAATTGTCTCTAATGTTGTAAATGGTTTTTTGATACATTTTTTTTGTATCAGGACCCAAATGAGGTACACCCATAGAATTTCACACAGTCTGGGTTTTGCTGATTGCATTCTCTGGTGTAGGTTAACAAGTTCCTGTGTCCTCTGTAGTACTTTAATTCAGCAGATGGATCTAGAAAGTTGATCCAGGTGGTAATGTGTTCTTCCCTTTAATCACAAGATTTCAAAATCATGAGTTGGTTCTTATCTTCCAATAGTGACCAATCCGTTTGGTTTGTTTTCTGTCATTTTTCTTATAAATATAATTTGCTGTCAAATTGGCTTACTGGTTTGTTTTCTCAAAATCACTGTCATCTCATGGATACAAACATGCTTGCTTTGTGTCAGCCCACTGTTGTATTGCCATCAATGATGCTTCTGTTGTTATGCCTTGTCTTTGCCCTCATGGGGGCCTCTTCAGTTGGCTCTGGAGACCTTTGGATAGGACGCTGATGGGATTAATAGTTTCCTGTATCTAGCTTGAAAACATGTTCCAGGATCTTCTTGTACTTGTCTTATCCCAACCTTGGAGTCAATTAAGGCTCCAATTTCATCCTTTTGCATGTAGACCTTCAGTTTTCCCAGCACTGTTTGTTGAAGATGTCCTTTCCCCACTGAGTGATCTTGGTACCCTTGGCACCATATATGCAAGGACGAAAATAAAACCTATTTGAAAAACACGTATACTTATTGGATAGGACATTGTGCCATTTCAGGGTCCACCTGCAGCTCTGTCATCTGGGACCGTGGGAAGTTTATCCAAGAAGACAGACCTCTAAGTTCCCTTCCACATCTCTAGGTTTCTGTAACCAGCTATTAAGCCCTCCACTTGCAAAAAAAAAATAATAATAATAAGGTTGTGATTGCCTAAGAGAAAGTAGGTTGAAATCAAAAGCACTCAGTTAGGTTGCTGACAAAAATTGCTGACAGGTACCTGCATTTTGGCACAAGAGACCCCTTTTTCATCTTCCAAGCATCCCAAACACATACAACCCCTACTTATTCTTAGGACCAGGCTTGTTTCTGCCTCTTCAAGATCATCTTCTGGTTTCTTCCTCTACTGTCACACACCACAGTGACAGTGGGCTCTGTGTACTCTTTACAGGGGAGAGGGTAGATGAGAGTTAGAACTGGGCCCAAGCACACTTGTACTCCTAGATCAGGCAGCCCCAAGATAAATCACCCCAAAATTCAGAGGTTTAAAGCAAGGGTGGTTTATTCTTGTTTGCATGTCTGCAGTTGGCTGAGGCAGCTCTGCCTCCAGCAGCGGCACCTGGGACACTCCTCTGCTTTGAACAAGTAGGGTAGCAGAGTCCATCTTCTCTTCATGATGGTAGAAGTGTAGGAGGCCGAGCAGGAAAGGAAGCACTCTGGCTCAAGCCTGCATACCTTCACTCTGGTCCACATTCTGCTGGCTGAATCAAGGCATATGGCTTCTTCGTCTAGAGGGTACCCGCTCCCCACTGGAGTGAGTATTCCTCCGAAGTCCAACGACAAAGGGTATGGACATGTAATTGTAATTCATGAAGGACATTAGGAATTGGGAAAAACACTTCAATCTATCCCAGCCTCTAACCTTCCTTCCAATGATCCCACTCTTCATCTGTAAAATAAAAGGGCTGGACTGGATGACCTGTGGGATTCCTTTTAGCCCCAGCTTCCTGAGAATTTGATGAGGGAACTGATTAGAAGAAGTTGGAAGAGATATAAAATATCAAAGATGATCTGGGCTTGGCACGGAGATGTCTATTGACTTAGTGGCTTTAGGGATCAGAGTCCAGGCGGCTGGAACTGGTGGCTGACCTGGTAAGGAAAGAATAGGGGATGCTTTTGCTAAGCCACAGATGGGCTAATGGTGTGTTCCTGTTCCCAGTTTTGGGAGACTTGCAAGCAGACTGAGCAGGGGTTGGGTACCACCTTTTGCTACATTGTTCACATGCTATGACAAGAAAGACACCTTCCTTGAATTTTCTATTTTTAGAAAATGAAATTATTTTGCCAGATGCAGGCACAGAAGTAATTTTCTTCTGAGTCCTGCAGTTCTAAGTTTGAATTTATTTTGCCTGCCAGTTTACTGAGTCATTGCCTTCTGGAGATGGTATTAGGACATTCTTAACCCCTGAGCAGATTCCCATAGTGTTTTCTCTGTCACTTGCATTTACCTGAGTGCCTCACAACATGCCCTGCCTTTGCAGCCGTTTAGACATTAGTGGCTTCAGGCTACAGCTCTTCTGCCTCCCTTCCTCTGTCAGCCCTAGATTGTACTTGGTGGCAATATGTCATTCATGTGCACATGCAGCTGTTTGAAGGCAGGGCCGGTAGCTCATGTGCCATCTGCTTCCTCCAGAACAAATCAGTTTTCAGTAACTGTTAGCCAGACACACATTGTACAAGCATGTCATCAGTGCCTGGGAAGCTGGTGAGCAACGTTCTCCAGGTCCCTGGGTAAGCTGCATGGTGTGACAGTGGAAGAATCTTTCTTAGGAAAGGAACTTAAATGTCATCCAATCTAACCATCTCTCTGTTCATTGACTTTTTCCTATGGCATATCTGCCCCATCAGCACCAGCCTCTGAGCAAACCTCTGTGGTGCCAGAGAGCAGACCTTTATCTCCCAAGACAAGCTGGTATTCCTAGATAACTCTGACTGTTAGAAAGTTCTCCCTCTGCTGAGCTGAGATGGGTCTCCAGGCAACATCTGTGCTGATTGGAATGTTTCTCTGTCTCACAGAGATGGACTTATCCATTCCACACAGCCATATTCTTCATCCTCAGAGATGATGGCTCAGTGTACCTGTATATTCTTTCTTGCTGCATCACAAATCATCCTAAAATTTAGTGGCTTAAAACAATAATTAACATCTCACAGTTTCTGTAGGTCCAGAATTCCTGAGTGGGTGGTTGTTTGGGGTGATTCCGGCTTGAGATGTCTCATGAGAGCTGCACTCATTTGAGGACTTTGACTGGGACTGGAGGCTCCACTTTCAAGGTGGCTCACTCAAGTGCCTTGCAAAGTGATGCTGGCTTCAGTGCCTCTCTTTGGACCTCTCCAAAGGGCTATTTGAGTGTCCTCACAACATGGCAGCTGCCTTTTTCCAGAGAGTGATCTAAGAGAGAGCGAGCAGAAATCACAATTTTTTAACTTTTGACGTTTTTTGACTGTGTAATTTCCACAGTATCCTGTTAGTTACACAATCATCCCTGCCAATGTAGGAGAAAGTCTCCAAACCTCTGTAGCCCCCACTTTTGTGATCTGTAAACAGCCCAACTTGACTGTTTGAAACAAACCATAAGGAAGTACTTGGTAAACTCATAAGTGAAAGGGATGTTTTTTAATGTAAGGATTTTGCTTAACTAGTGAAAACCTCCTGTTCAACCTCATCCTCCTGTTTAACGTATATAATCAAGGAAATCAGGGCTGGATTTGTCAGAAGATGCAGAAGACATATTTGAGGGCTCTTTCGGGTATAGCCATGCTGTATACTCTCCTTCTGGAGTTCAGAAACGTTTTCACAGGAAGACAGGGCCCTTCCCTCATTCAGTCCAAATGGTGGAGGAGAGACAGAAGGTCATACACTCTTGTTGGATTCTCTGGGTCCCAGGAGAGCCACCACCCCATGGAAGCCTGGATCTCATCTGTTTTTTCACTGGTATGAACCTAGTGCCTGGCCTGCCACAATGAATGAAACAATGAACATGATAAGCAGGGGTGACAGTTGTTTGGGAAGTCTGTGGCTGCCTGTGGTATGAGGCCTTCAGTTTTGCAGGTTGCTGTCATGTTTTGATTGGATTTTAGCTGCTATTTCTTCTTCACTTGAAGCTTGGTGGGAGTCACTTTTACATAAGATTATTCCATCTAATATTAATATCACTGTTCATAAGACTGGAGGCCATGAAAGAAAGGAATAGAATTCCGGAATAAATTATGTGTCTCACCGTCAGATCTGTAAGTTTGTATTGTAATCTGTGCATTTAAATTTGTAATTGGCCTTGGTGTGTTAAAATTCAATATGTTTCCTTAATTGACTTCTAGTTTGTAGTGTTCTAGTCTTTTGCTTGGCTTGAACTGGCTTGCTTTGCTTGGCTTAGCTGATTTTCTTATTTAGAACCTTCTTTGTTTAGTGTAGTATTTTTTGGGGGGAAGGTAGGTTTAGTGTTGCTGAAATTTTAAGCTAACAGATCACTTGTAAAGGGAAGAATCTAGGTTGCTAGAACATTCTGTAGATTATGCCTGCAGCTACAGAGATTGTGTGATGATTTAAAAAGACAAATCTGTTCAACTATCCTGAATTGTTCTGTACCCATGACTAGATCTTGAAATAGATTCATCCCTGTGCCCTGGGGACCTGTCATCTTTTATCTCCTCCTGAGACACTCAGTGGACAGCCTCATTCCTGTGCTGGGCTCGTTGGGATTCAAGAGGTCCGCTTCATCATCAAAGTAGTTCAGCACAGGGGTGCCTGGCTGCCTCAGTCTGTGGAACACATGACTGATCTCAGGGTTGTGAGTTCAAGGCTCATGTTGGGTGTAGAATTTACTTAAAAATAAATAAATAGGGGTGCCTGGGTGGCATCTGACTGTTGATCTTGGCTCAGGTTATGATCTCATGGGTTCATGAGTTCGAGCCCCACATCAGGCTATGCACTGTCAGTGCAGAGCCTGCTTGGGACTCTCTCTCCCCCTCTCTGCCCCTCCCCTTCTCATGCTCTCTCTCCTATTTCTCAGAATAAATAGGTAAACTTTAAAAATAAATAAATAAAATCTTTAAAAATGTTCAACACTGCTGTTGGTTATCATTACACACAGGGAAGAATGTAAAATGCAATGGATCTCTCTCTTTTTTTTTTAACTAAAAACGTTTTTTTAATGTTTATTTATTTTTGAGAGAGAGAGAGACTGAGCAAGAGCAGAAGAAGAGCAGAGAGAGAGAGAGAGAGGGAGACACAGAATCTGAAGCAGGCTCCAGGCTCTGAGCTATCAGCACAGAGCCTGACACAGGGCTAGAACTCAAGAACTGTGAGATCATGACCTGAGCTGAAGTCAGATGCTTAACCAGCTGAGCCACCCAGGCATTCAATGCAATGGATTTCAAATGGATTTTATTTTTTATTATGAGAAATTTCAAATATGTACAAGTAGAGATGTTGGTATGATGAGCCCCATGTCCCCATCACTCAATGTGAGCAATTCTTACCTTTGGGTCAGTCTGTGGTTTCCCCACCCTCCCTTAATTTGAAGCAGATCTCAGATATCTTTAACCCAATTTTCGTGATTAAGTTTTAAAAATAGCTTTAATAAGGGGTCCTATGTTGGTTGTAGAATTTTCTTAAAAATAAATAAAGAGGGGTGGCTGAATGGCTCTCTCAAGTTGAGGGTCCAACTCTTGATCTTGGCTCAGGTCATGATCTCACGGTTTATGAGTTTGAACATTGGACTCTGCTGTCAGATTCTGCAGACAGAGCCTGCTTCAGATCCTCTGTCTCCCTCTCTTTCTGCCTCTCCCCAATGCATGTGCATGTGTGTGCACTCTCTCTCTCTAAAATAAATAAATAAGCATTAAAGAATAATTTTAATAATAAATATTTCAGTATGTATCTCTGTACAGATGACAGATTTTTTAAAAAACTAATCAAAATGGCACTAACAAGTATAAAAGTTTAGCAATGATTCCTTAATATTATCAAATATCCAGTCATTATTAAAATTTCCCCATTGATTTAAAATCATTTTTCACAGTTTCTAGAAATCAGGATCCAAATAAGGTCTATTTATTGCAGTTGTTGATATTTCTCCCCAGATTTTTTAAATAAACTTTTTTTAAAACTAATTTCAAACTCAGCAGAAAGTTTCAAGAATAGCCCAAAGAATTCCTATGTACCCATCCCTGAGAACCCCCATTGTTACTCTACTCCGTTTACCTTCTCATTTTCTATGTTATATTTATATATAGTATTTTTTAAGCATTTAAGAGTAAGTTTCAGACATGATGCCTATTGTCACTTAATACTTCAATGTGTATTCTTTAAAACAAGGACATTCTCCTATATTTACAGTGTAAACATTGATAGAGTGCTGCCATCTAATCCATGGACCCCATACAGATTTTGCCAGTTGTCCCTGTAATGCCCTTTAGAGGTACAAGAGTCAATCGAGGATCAACGCTTGCATTTGGTTGTCTTGTCTTGTCACTTTAGTTTCAGTGTGGAACAGTGCTCCCATTTTTTCTTGTCTTTCATGACCTGGACATTTTTGATAAGTACATGCCAGTTACTTTGTAGAATGTGCCTCAATTTCGAATTGTCCAGTGTTTCCTTCTGCATTTGTGGCGGAACACCATAGGGTACACTACCGTGTCCTTCACAGTACATCATATCAAGAGGCACATGATGTTGATTGTCCAACTACTAGTGATGTAACTTTTATCATTTGGCTAAGATGGAGTTTGCCAGATTACTCTAATGTTAACTTATAATTATTGATTAATAAGTAATTGACCAGAACTAACAACTAATTAATTAGAATTAATAAATAATTGGAATTATAAGCAATTAATTAGAATTAATAAATAATTTATTAGAATTCAATTATATGTAGTTAGTATAATTTATTAGAATTAAACTAGAATATAATTAATATAATTAATTATATTTTTAGAGAGAGAGAGCGTGTGAACGGGGAGAGGCACAGAGGAGGAGGAGGAGGAGGAGGAGGAGGAGGAGAGAGAGAATCTTAAGCAGGTTCCACGCCCAGCATGGAGCCTGACATGGGGCTCAATCCCATGACCCTGGGATCATGACCTGAGCGAAAATCAATAGTCAGAGGCTCAACTGACAGAGCCACCCAGGTACTCCAGAATTATAATGTATTTTTATGGGGAGACACTTTGAGGCTAGGTAAAACCCTGTTCTTTAACACATCCCACTGGTTTTTAGTACGCTTTGGTTATTCTTGACTGAATCATGTAAGTTATTATTTTTATAACCAGTGGTGTTTTTTATAACAATTATTTGCATATTTATTAGAAGGCTAATACTATTGTATTGCCTAATACTTTATTGTACTATAAAGAAGAGCTTTTTATTTAATTTATTTGTCTGTTCATCTGTTTATATCAATATGACTTCATGGATTTCTGTTTCATCCAGTGGGATACTCAAATTGTCCCACCTTTGGGAAGAAGGAATCTTTTTTAAACTTGCTCCTATGTCTTTTGATATTACCTTTCACTCTGGACATGTCTTTACTTTTGGCGCAACAAAATATTTCTGGTTTATCTTGTACTGGACTGTATATTTCTCTTATGAACCCTGGTTACTTTTAGTGGAAAATTGCCGGAGTCATTCCTTGTTCTGGCGAATCTAGGGGTCCACGAAGGACGGACGGTCAGGCGAAATGAAGTGAGAGAGCCACGAGTAAGATGGAATCTGATGACCAAGCAGGCAGTCCTGGCAATTCTGGCATCTCTGCTTTGCTGGTCTCAGTGTCTTTATTTTTAAATGTAGCGAGTGACATTACATCAGTGACAGGCATTCTTTACAACATACATTGTTGTCACAAGACCTATGTAGTCATCTATAAGTTTATGGTATAAGGGAGCATGGGGATGAGAATTACAAAATGATTTGCGAAATGTTAACCTCAGGGAGGTGCTCAATATTTGCTGCTGATAAACAGTGCTTCTAACTTTTGGGCGAGGCTAACCTTGGGGAAGGTCCTAAGTCTCTTTACAATCTTTCCCATCAGTGTGTTAATTCTGAGAGAAGATTTACGGAGATGTGCCTTGAGGTTTTATGGTGGGGCTGAGGGGAGCGATACCTGCAGGGAAAATCTAATTTGGTTCAAGGAGTCTTGGGGCCTACGCCTCAATTGTGTAACCTATCCCCAAGAGGAAACCTTGAGGTTACTTCTGGCCAGGTTATTCTCACACAGATTTTATCCGTCAAGACCAGGTCCCCTTTTCCATGTGCCATAAAACCAAAGAGCATTATGTCCCTTAGGCCAATGTGAGCAATTCAAGAAATCCAGGGCCTGAAAGGTTATTTAGAAGGAGGTAAAACTAGGCGCCAGTTTGACTGGCGGGAGCTTTTGCTTAAACCTTTCCCACACATGGAGGGGTCTCAACCTGTGAGCCCAAAATGGCTCCCAGCAGAAAATGGTACCTAGAAGCCAAATTCTGATTGCTGGGTGTGCTTATTGTCATTGGGACATCATTGCTTCTAGGCTTTCTATGTGGATAGAGATAGTTTTTTTCCTCATCTTCTCCTTCCATGTTTCCAACTTCAGAATCTGACAATAAGAGCTCTGGCTCCCACTATCCTTAATATATTTACTTATTTTCTCAGTTTCCTGGATGAAACTACTCTCCCAGCCATGCCAACCAAAGCTCTCTTCCTCCACATCCAGTCATATTGGCTGAATTTTCTTCACCTTGGTATTGCTGGTATTGCTGGTGATGCCAGCCAAACCTCTCTGCCTTAGGGCCTGGCTGCCCTGATGCTGCTAGTTGTTCTGGTTGTGCTCATGGCTGAGCACAGCCTGGGAAAGGAGAAGGAGCTTCCTGTCTTTTGTGATTTATAGGTTCTCCCTCTCTCTTTATTTTTCCCTTGTAGTATTGGTTGAATACACTAGGTCATTTGTTCTGTAGTTTCCCACAGACTAGATTTGCTGATTGCATCTCCATAATGTTGTTTATGATACCCTTCTATCTCCTTTATTTCCTGTAAACTGATATCTAGAAATTCAGAGTAAGTTTCAATTATATTGGCAAAATGATTCATAGGCATATTGAAAGGGGACACATATTGTCTATTCATCTGTTTATATCAATATGACTTCATGATTTGTCTCATCCAGTGACCCATCCTAGACCCATTAGTTCAGTACAGGTTGCAAAATGATAATATTCTATCATTCCTTTTGTAGTTATTAGTGAAAATAATTCTATATAGAGAAACTTCCTCTCAACTAACCATTTGGTTACCCAATGGTTTAGTTACTATGGAAACAGTAGGAAAAATGCACCACGATTTCCTTTATTTGCCAGTTATCAAACAAATGATTTGGACCTCTTAGCATCTCTCTAGGGTCACTAATGACTTATTTTTTCAGCATCATTATTAATATCTTGACTTGGTGTCTTTCGGTGTATTGCTGTTGTTATTCTTGTTCTAATCTTTGAGGTATGATTCATATGTCATGCATTTAAAGTCTACAACTTAATAATTTTTAATATATTCACAGATATGTGCAGCTATCATTGTCAATTTTTGAACACTTTCATTACCTTCAAAATAAACCGTGTACCCTTTAGCTCTCACTCTCTTGCCCATCCCTCTACCCTTGAATCTTCTCCTAGCCCTAAGCAACCACTCATATCCTTTCTGCCTCTATATATTTCCCTTTTGTTGACTTTCATATAGATGGAATAATATAATACATGGACTTTTGTGACTGGCTTCTTTCACTTAGCGCTGTGTTCAAGACTCATCCAAGTTGCAGCATGTATCAGTTCTTTGTTCTTTTTTATGGCTGAATAATATTTCATTGTATTAGTATAATTCCACTGTATAACATACCATTTTTTTGTTCATTCATCTACTGATGGATATCTGGGTTATTTCCACCATTTATGTCTAATGCTGTTATCAAAGTTTGTGGACATATGTTTTCATTTATATTTATCTTGGAAGTACTGGATCATATGGTAACTATATTTAATTATTATATAGTGTTTTTGAGTATATCTCTTTGGATAGCTTTTTTAGTGGTTCCTCCATACATTACATTATATATATACATAATTTATCACATCTGCCAGTTTAGTTACTTAGTTTTAATGAAGTATAGAAACTTTACTTCCTTGTATGTTCCTTTACCTTCCCTATTTATAGTATAGTGTAGTCTTACATTTTCCTCTATATACATGTAGAACCACATAATACAGTGTTTTAATTTTTGCTTCAAGTATCAAACACAGTTTAAAAACTCAAGAGAAGAAACATCTATTGTCTTAACCCATGTTTTTGTTTATCATATTCTTTCTTCCTTTCTAATGTTCTAAGATTCCTTCTTTTATCATTTCCTTTATTTCTAGAGAATCTTTCCCTTGCCATTCTTTTAGGGTAGGCCTGCTGGTGACTGTTCTCTTTGTTTTCCCTCATCTGAGAATGGCCTTACTTTCCCATCATTCTTGGAGGATATTTTCACTGGCTTTGGGTTGACAGTTCTTTCCTTTCAGTGCTTGAAAAATGTTGTGGCACTTTACTGTAGCTCAGGAAGAACTGGTAAGTCTTATTCAGGAGCAAAGACTTTGTCCTAAAGAAAAAGGAGAGGAGATTAGGGGCGCCTGGGTGACCCAGTTGGTTGAGTGTCTGACCTGATTTTGTCTCAGTTCATGATCTCAGGGTTTTGGGATCAAGCTCCATATGGGGCTCCGTGCTGGGCATGGAGCATGTTTAGCATTCTCTCTTTCCCTCTACTGCTCTCTCTCTCAGAAGAAGAAGCAGAAGAACAAGAAAAAGAACAAGAAGAAGAAGGAGGAGGAGGAGGAGGAGGAAGAAAGGAAGGAGGAAGGAAGGAAGGAAGGAAGGAAGGAAGGAAGGAAGGAAGGAAGGAAGAAGAAAGGAAGGAAGGAAGGAAGGAAGAAGAAAGAAAGAAAGAAAGAAAGAAAAGAAAGAAAAGAAAGAAAAGGAAGAAAAGGAAGAAAAGGAAGAAAGAAAGAGAAGATTAATTGAAAGAGAAAAAAGAAAAAGGAGATTAATTGAAGGTTTAAAGCAGCATGTTGACAGACTCAGAATGAAGTTTTAGAAAAATGTAGCACAAGAGTGGACTGGCAGAGGCAAGGCAGAAGCTGATGGAGGTGCTGTGGGTATGTCCTGGTGAGAGATGACCCACCTAGTGCAGGGCTGAGTGGGACAGCTTCAGTGAAGGGGGCGGATTTGAGAGAGATTGAGGAGGCACTCTGGAGAGAACTTGGAATTCTGCTCAATGAAGTCCAGGGGTCAGGCTTTTGCCTGACCAACATCACACTTTAAAAGTGCAGTAACTTGGGAAAATATTGTGGTTTGTTGTTACCGCTTTGGCAGCAAGACTGGCATGTTCATCCATTTTCTACCTGATGAGACATTTTAGTCTAAATGTGAGATCTAAAGCATTTGCTTAATATTCTGTGACAGGATTTTCACTTAATAATTTTAGGAACTGCCTTATACGTGGCTAGTACATGGTATTCTGACATTTTGGTGGAACCACAAAAAGGGTCTAGTGGTTTTTCAGTAAGTGATGTTCAAGGGAAGGGTGTTACCCTACTATTCTACCTTAAGCATGTGAGTTTGGCAGAACTTTGGGTGGTTCCATGGCTGGGTCATCTCCCTGGGTTTATTCCTTTGCTTGTGCAACACTTTTGCATTAATTCACTCAGCCTGCTCATCGTCCCTGAGTTCTCACCACGTGTCAGCTCTGAGCTGGGCAGGGATGGGATAGGCCAGTTCTGTGTCTCATGGAACTTACGTTCTCACTTGTAAGTGACAAATAGAAACAATGACCAGGTAAAGCAAAACATTTTTCTGGATGTATATGCCAGTATTCTGCATGGACAGAGCCCTGTGCTGGTGGCAGAGAAACCCAGTTCCAGCCTGGCTTTATTGTTTTACAGTTACAAAAATTTTTTTAAGTTTATTTATTTATTTTGAGAAGGAGAAAGAGCTAGGCAAACAGGGGAGAGGCAGAGAGAGAAACCCAAGCAGGCTTTGCTCTGTCAGCACAGTGCCTGATGTGGGGCTTGAACTCATGAACTGTGAAATCATGACCTGAGCCGAAACCAAGAGGCAGATGCTTAACCAGCTGAGCCACCCAGGCACCCCTTATTGTTTACCAGTTTTATGGGCAGCGAAACATAAGTTATCTTTTTCTAGCCTCCTCTCCTTTCTTGGCTATAAAATGAGGTTAATTCCCTCCTGCAGGTGCCTGCCATTTAGAATATACTTGATAAATATTTGCTATAGAAATCAACGTCTGCTTTTCCCACTTTATGAGTTCTTGCGAAGATTGAAGGAATCATGTTTGCTACAGTCTCCCATGGAAAGTGAAGTACCACCTAGATGTAAGTTGTATTGATAAGTGTACTGGCCTTTATAAATCACCATCTGTAATCCTCCATTTGTGTAAACATGCAGTCATGTGAATTTCAGTTACTGGAGAATGGCTCCCAAGTCTCCTTTTTTATTGAAAAAAATTAAAAATGCCCTTCCTGTAGAATTTGTAGCAGGATTTATTAGCATTTCTCAAGGGAAGCTTTAAATGGAAAAGAATGAGGCCAGAAGCAAAGTGAAATGATGTCAGGTCTCATGGTGACAGTCTCATCTGCACAGTAAATGCTTCTGTTTGGCTACTTCTGACAGTTGCCATACTGAGCATTTTCTGGATGGCACCATTTAACCAGCTTTGATGACTTTTTTTCTTAATATTTATTTATTTATTTATTTTGAGAGAGAGCTCCAGAGAGCTCCAGAGAGGGGGCAGAGAGAGAGAGGGAGAGAATCCCAAGCTCTGTCCACACAGAGCCTGTGTCCCCTCTAGTTATTGCTCCTCAAGGGTAACTGCTACCTTGACTTCTCACCCCAGAGCTTAGTTTTGCCTGTTACTGTACTTTCTCTAAGTAGACTCACACAATATGTTTTCTTTGTGTCTGGCTTCTTCTGCTCAACATTATATTTGTGTGGTTCTTACAAGTTGTTTGTGTGGTTCTTATGGATTTATTCTAATTTCTATATAATACTCCACCATTTAGATAAGTCACCAAATGGATAAGCCACCATTTGCTTATCCATTCTAGTGTGGATGGACATGTGGGTGGTTGCAGTTTGGGGCTTTTAGGAAGAGTGCTGCAGACACTCCAGCACACATCTTTGTAACCACATACATGTATCCCTGCTGGGGAGATAGATACATAGGAGTGGAACTGCTGGATCATGGTGCACATGTATGTTTACTGATCACCGATGAGGTTGAGCTCTTTTTCATGTGTTCGTTAGCTATTCGGAGATCCCCTTTTGTGAAGTATCTGTTCAAATCTTTTGCCTATTTTTATTTTTATTTAGTGTTTATTTATTTATTTTTGAGAGAGAGGGAGAGCACAAGCAGGGGACGGGCAGAGAGAGTGGGGAGGAGACACAGAATCTAAAGCAGGCTCCAGGCTGAGCTGTCAGCCTAGAGCTCGATGTGAGGTTTGAACTCATGAATCACGAGATCATGACCTGAACTAAAGTTGAATGCTTAACTGACTGAGTCACCCAGGTGCCCCTCTTTTGCTTATTTTTAAGTCAGGTTGTTGGCTATACATTTTGCATCTCTAGATCCAGATTTTAAAACTTTTGCAAATGCATGGGATGAACCTGCGAGTGCCTTGGTTACTAGAGATCCCAAACAGCACCCATCAAACCTTATTTGCAGTCTCAGGTATTCATTCTGAGATGATGTATCCTCTAGGAAGGTGCCTTGGCCAAGACTCAGCTCTGGATACCAGAAATGAGTCTGGCTAGTGTTAGCTGAAAGGCTATGCTGTCAAGGGTAAGATAGATTCCTAGTTGCTTGGAGGGCTAGAGGAGCAGCTGGAAGCTGAAAATCAAGAGCATTGAGGGTCCCCAGACTCTCACTAGCTCTGCTGGGAGGCAGCTGCTGCTGCTGCTGCAGGGAGCCACGGAATCGGGAAGTTGATGGCAACAAAAGCCTGCTCCCTCTGTCAGTTCCTGCCACCACAATGAATAACTTTTCTCCTGCTCACTTCCCTCCTAACTTGCTTCTACAGTTAAGTCTTGTGTCAATACATGTCATGTCATTGATGGAACCTGAATCCTTGGAATCTTTGCTGCAGGTCATTTTGAGTGCTCCAACCTCAGTGGTATAGGAAAAGGGGAAAGCTCTGAGCTGCGATGGGTAGTTTTGGGGCAGGGCTGTTCTAGGAATGAAAGGAGCCATATGGGTGCTGTGGTGATTGAGTGTTCTCAGTGGGGACTGTGTGTGTGTATGTGTGTGTAGAGCGGGGCGGTGAAATGCAATCGCATGATTGATATGTAGAAACAAACCTGCTCAGCTGCATGGGAACTTCCAAAGGGCCATTCCTGCACTCATCTGTTCAGCCATCATGTTTAGTGTCCTAGGGATGCTGAAATACAGTACCATAAACTGAGTGGTTTAAAACAGCAGAAATTTACTGCCTCACAGTTCTGAAGGCTAGAAGCCCAAAATCAAGGGGTAGCAGGACTATACTCTCTCTGAAGGCTGTAGAGGAGTTTCTCCTCCAGGCCTGGCTAGTTTCTGATGTTCCCGGTAATCCTTGGTGCTCCTTGGCTTGTAGATGCATCATTCCCATCTCTACTGCCCTCTGTGCCTCTGTGTCTCTCTCTCTTCTTCTTATGAGGATACCAGCCATTCTGGATTAGGCCCACCCTAAAGACCTCATCTTAACTTGATTATATCTTCAAAGACCATATTTCTAAATAAGGTCACATTCTCAGGTATCAGGGGTTAGGACTTTACAATATCTTCCTGCGGACACAGTTTAACTCAAAACCCATAGTCAAGCCAGGCCATGTGTAGACCCTCTCCTTTGGCTGTCCTGGATCCAACCCCTGGGCTTTCTCAGAGCCACATGCCTCTATACCACTGCTCTGGGTTGGCTTGGCCCTCCTCCTAGCCTTTGCCTGGGCAGAGTCTCCTCATTGTTTGAAATTCTGCTCCAGTGTACGTACCTCCTTGATCCATTTGGAAAGGAAAGTACCATTCTATCTTCTGAGCTCCCACCACTGGTGACTTATCCTTCCATTTTGAGTTTGTTTTTAAAGCAAACTTTTTATTGACAATGGCTATGTATGTAACATACAACATACTGTATGTGTTAAACATCCATGCAGAAAAGTAGGTAAATTATCAGGATGCAACTCAATGAATTTTCATAAAGTGAATGTTCTCTTTATTTTGAATTTATTTCCCTCTGCCTATTAAAACAGTAGCTTGCCATTTACAGGCCTGTCTCTTTCACAAGACGGAATGTTCTTTGAGGCCAGAAAATGTGTTTCATTTATCTTTATATTTACCCCCTCTCCAGTTTCTAGCACAATTCCTTTATATAGTAGCCCATAGGAAGTACTTGCTGAATTTGGATTTGGAAGATAGGAGTAGAATTTGCCAAGTGAATCAGACTCAGCTTGAGCTAACACTGAATGAAAGTCACAAAGAAAGATAAGTGCTTTGCTCTAGATTAGTAGCTTTTGTCTTTCTGTCTGTCTGGACTCAAATTTCCTCCTTGGTCAATTTTCTTCTTGCCTATGTACAATTTTTATGAAGGTACTCTAGGAAATAGAGCCCAAGGCAAGGATAAAAGAGCTGACACTCTGTGTGAGAGATGCGGTCCCAGGGTGGTGAGGCAGAAACAGGAAGTGGAAGGATGGATGTCTCATCACAGTGAGCTTCAAAGAGAAACAGCAGGTCTGGTGCATGGACTTCTCCAGAAGATTTGCAAGGAGAAAACACACCTCTGAGAAGTCTGCAGAAGGAAGAATGGAGGTGGAATTTATCTGCCCCCTTTGCTTCCCACCTCCTGTCTCCCACTGTGGCATTTCATGGAAGTCCAGAAGTGGAGGAACAACTGGGCAAGGCTGAGGTACCGACCGGGAGAGACAGAGAAGGAGGCGGTCGAGGGAATCTGAGAAGGTGCACAAGGTTTGTGTCCAGTACGCTTCACACCTTGCGCTACTCAGGTCCTCTTGTGCCCTCCCACGGTGTCAGCTCTCCTACTACAATGTGGGGACCTCCATTCTCCTGAAAGAATGAAGACATCTTTACCCATTCACTGGAGATACAAGTCCAATCAGTGACAGAGTCCCCTTCCTGGTGGCTAACTGAGGTTGCCTGAAAGACTGAAGTAGGAAGGCTATGAAACAAGTTCATTTGCTGCTGCTGTGTCAGGTCCCAGTGCTGTAATTGATATTCATCATCTCTCCCCATCCCATCTATTCTAGATCCTCTTCATTTTCTGCTAGCACTTCGGCTGGTCTGTGACATTTGTCCCGAGGGGTTTGAGTTCCTTGTTGCCTTGCCGACTAATAACCATTACCAGACATACAAGTATTAAGAGAGTCCCTGGGGAATCCCTTCAGCTCTATCCCAGACATTCCTTTCCATCCCCATATGTGCCACTAACCTATATCTTTATGGCAATTAGCATTAGCGACCCCATAGTATTATCACTCCTTTCTTGCTCTGTTAGTCACTGTCATGAGGAGCAGAAAGTGGCCAGGGAGTAGCATCAGCTTCCAATTTAATGGAAACCTTATTGTGTTGTGTTTCTCCTTTTCCCTGGACGTAGAACCTCTAACCCAGCTGAGCCCAGATGATGGGGAGCACAGACTCTTCAAGGGGTCACTATGCATAACAATGAGCAGGGCCACTTCTAGACTCATCTTCTGTAATTACAGAGGTCATTCAGATATCAGTTATCAATTCAGAGCATATACTTTATCCTGGAGGATAGACGTTCAAGCCCATAAGACATCTCCTCAGTAGGTACCCCTGCTGAGCCTTCCCTAGGCCCATTCCATTCTTCTGTCAGGTTGGCTGCTCCTGAGTGGCAGCAGGATTCACAGTAAGATTGGCGAACTCCAATCAGGAGTCATTGGTTCACTTCCTTGGTTGAAGTGGGTGACTTAATTTGAGGCTGTCTGCTATGAGAATCCAGGCAGGCAGATGAGGCTTTGATAACTATGGACCATAGTGCTGCTGGAGGCAACCCTATTACCAGAAAACAAATGGATTCCTTACTGGAATTATTGGGCAAATTGCTCAGTCTCCCCTCCCCCGCCCCATCAAGGTGAAAGGGGTCTGATCTAGTTGGTGGATGTCTTATTCTTCCCAAAGAGTGGATTATACCATGAAGGTTGTGTCAGTCACTTCTGCTGGCAGGTTGGCTACTCAGCAAGACAAACCTTGGTTATGTGAAGGCACAAAAGGTAAATAATAAAGAAAGATAAGAGAAATATGCAAAGTGACATGATACTTTAATGGGTTGGTTACGACCTCACAGCAAACTGCAAGGGTCACAGAAGCTACTCATGTTCTCTGGGCTCATGGACTTCTCCAGAAGGTTTGCAAGAATAAAGAATACTATAGAAGAATGAGGAGTATTTACTTTCCTGCTTCCCACCTATTTTTTACTTCCCTCTGGTCATTGTTCAGCCTGTGAGGTGAAAACCTTTCCACACTGGTGGATTGTAAAAATCTAGCCTCTCAATGGCCACTCAAGAAGCCAGACCCCACACTCTGAGGTTCAGCAGCATCCCTTCCAAACCCAGAAATGGAGGGGTGACCCAAGCCAGAGGGGGTACCAAGAGATAATAAAGGAGGTGGTGAGGGGTCTCTGAGCTGGTGCACAAGGTTTATATCCTATAAAGGTGGGTTAGCCACTAGCCAAAATGCTACATTAACTATTACAGCTTATTTAGTGCTTAGGAAGTGCTATATAAACTATACAGACTTCCAAGTTATGATAGCTAATGTCATATTCTCATCTCTGTCAAGGACATTAACCATCAGAACAGCTGAATATTATTTGGCTGAGAGTCAGTGTGACTCACTTAGAAGGATATTAGTTATTGTAGCCTCTCTTACAGTTAAGTTTACTGCAGGTGTTCCATATTTTGTTTCTATTTGTTCTAAATACTTAAAACATTCACTGAATGTAAAGTAATGACACAAAACATGTTCTTTTAAAAACTGAGCAAAAACCAGGGGGAGGGGAAGAGGGGAAAGAAAAAAAAAGACACAGAGAGGGAGGGAGATAAAACATAAGAGACTCTCAAAGACTAAGAACAAACTGAGGGTGAGGGGGGTCAGGGAGGGGGGAGAGGGGGTGACGGGCATTAAAAAGGGCACATGTTGGGATGAACACTGGGTGTTATATGTAAACCAATTTGAAAATAAACTATTATAAAATAAAAAAAAACTGGCAGAAGATACTTGATCATGTGTGCTAGACATGAGCTCTGATATAACTGGCAAAACCAATTACATGGCCTGGTTTGTCTTGAGGCACTGAATATGCTCAATGAGGGCTCAATGAGAATAGATGGTTCTGGGTTGTTGCACACCTCCAAAGCTCTCCTCCCAGGGTGGGTAGGGACAGGAGTTGCCACTGCAGCTTGTAAGCCCAAGTCCACAGTGTGCCATGAGTGAGGCTTTAACTTTTCCACCATCTGGGCTGGCCCTAGAAAGTCGACTCTCATACAAGGGGTTGCCTCAGCCAGAACTCACAATGAGAGAAACAAAAACTTTTATATACAGCATGGGTAGGTGCACCACTCCCAAAAAGCAACCTAAATTTTAGGATATGTCCCTGAATTTTTGGACCCTTTTGGGACTTACTTTGAAGGCATTGAAATCTTAAAAAACTGAGTAACAGAACAAGAAATTCCCTTTGGCTACTAGTGGAAAATGGATTGACCACAAAACATCTAAATGAAAGAAAAAATAACAGAGTTAAATTCCAAGAAAAGAAAATATGTTGGATCTTGATGATTTTAATTGACCTTTAATTCCCAAATTCCCATGTGTTGCTATATAATTTCTTCCAATAACGCAGAAAAGTAAAACTGAAAAATCAATCTCCTCAAATCTTTTAATGAGGAGTAATTCTAGTTACAAAGAGTTAAGGTTAAATTTAGATGTGGATGCTGGGCAACTGGTAAAGCTTATCTGCTTATATTTTCATTTTCTGAAATTCCCTTGTTACTTATTCATGTCTACCTGTTCTTGTTTCATTTTTACCAGCTTTTGTTCCACAAATTATTGTTCTTTTATTGATGTTATTCCTTCATCTTTGAGAATATTAAACCTATTTATATTCATTTTAAATATTGTTCTGATACATCCATTTTGTCTGAAGTGATTCATCTTTTGAGCATTTGACTTCGTTGGTTTCTTTGTTAGCATTGATTTTCTTCATTGATATTAAAGTTCAGTTTTCAGTTTGTTTTGAATGGGGAGATTCTCTCTCCCTCCCTGAGCCTTAACCACAACTCTATTCTTTGTCTAGTGATTTTTAAAAATGTTTTATTTAAGGGGCACCTGGGTGGCTCAGTTGGTTAAGAGTCCAACTTAGGCCTCTTGATCTCAGGTCATGATCTCGCAGTTCGTGGGTTCGAGCCCCAGGTTGGGCTATGTCCTGACAGCTCAGAACCTGGAGCCTGCTTCAGAATCTGTGTCTCCCTCTCTCTCTGCCTCTCCTCTGCTCACACTCTGTCTCTCAAAAATGAATAAACCTTAAAAAAATTTTTTAAGTTTTATTTTTTTTAAGGTTTATTTATTTTTGAGAGAGAGTGCAAGCTGAGGAGGGGTGGAGAAAGAGGGGAACAGAGGATCTGAAGTGGGCTCCATGCTGACCCTAGTGAGCCCAATCTGGGACTCGAACTCACAAACTGTAAGATCATGACCTGACCCAAAGTCAGATGCTCAACTGACTGAGCCACCTAGGCACCCCTCTAGTGATTTTCAAAGTGCCTCCACCTCATTCTGTGGAGACCCCAGTCCAGAACTAGGCTATGATGGGGGCTTAGGGCTTCTGTCCTTCAGCGACATTGGGAATATCTCCAACCCTGTCACTGAGACTGAGGGCAAGTGAGTTCGGGTTCCGGCCACAAGACTTCATATCAGCTATGACCTTGGGCAGAGTGTGATGGCAGCATTAAAATTTTTTATTTTTAACTTTGAAATAACTTAGGCTGTGGTTTTGGAGAGTTTCCAGAGTTTTCATGGTGAACACGTGGAGATATGGGGACAGTGGCATGCTCAGAGAGCATGGAAACTCTACATTCTTTCCCCATGCCTTATCCTATTTATCTCTTCCATCTGGCTATTCCTGAGTTGTGTACTTTTAAAATAAACTGGTGATCTACAAAGAAAGAGGAGGGGGCGCCTGGGTGGCTCAGTTGGTTGGGCTGAAAATAAATAAATAAACATTAAAATAAATATATTTTAAAAAAGAAGGAGGAGGAGGAGGAAGAAGGAAGAGAAGGAGAAGGATGAGAAGGAAGAAGAAGGGGAAGGTAGGAAGAGGGAGGAGGAGGAGGAGGAAGAGGAGGAAAAGGAAGAAAGAAGAAAGAAGGAAGGAGAAGAAGAAGAACAGATTATAGAAAAGTTCAAGTACAGAGAGTTTTCACATACCCTTCTTCTAGCTTCCCCTAATGTTTATATCTTATCTCGGCAAAGTACAATTATCAAAACCAGAAAATTAACATTGTATGATACTATTAACTAAAGCTCCAACTTCATTCATATTTCGCAAGTTTTTCTCTAATGTTTTTTTCTATCTTATAATCCAGTCTAGAATCCTACATTGCATTTAGTGATTTTCTATTTCTGTGATCACATCTACTTTTATTAAGGAAGATCTGTCCCTTCTCCCCCATTTATTTATCCCTTTGACTATTTACTTATATCAGCATGGACTCAGGGGTATTTATTTTAGTCAGTGAGTTGTAATCCAATACAATAGCCCCTGGATAACTTCCAGCCCACTTTGATACCATACAGTGGCCTAGCTTCCATATCCCATCTCATACCAGGTACTTCTATTCCCCATTTTCTGTAGGAATTTCTGTAACTCTTGGCCACCTCTGCTTCTTTCCTAACATTAGGCCCAGGAGGTCCACTGTTTTAGTTTTAAGATAAAAGTCTAAATCCTAACATAACCTGCAAGGTATTGCATTTGTCCCCTATGTAATTTTCTAGCTTCATCTTCTTCTCATTCACTCTGTTGTTCTCAATGCTCTTACTATACAGAAAATTTTCCTCTTTTTTGAAAGATGTGAAGTCCACCTTGCTTCATGGTCTTTGACTGTTCTGTTCCCCCTGCCTAGGACAGTCACTACCTCCCCGCCTTCTTTTTGAGCTGACCCATAGTGGCTTTTTTGGCTAGTTACTATATTATTTAACACCTGAACAGCCTCTAGCCTAAAAGTCATTGAATCAAAAAGGGCAAGCTTGCAACAGGTATGTTCATCTTTGCTAGTTCTGTTAATTAGAAGGAGTTTTCTTCAAGTAGAAGATGTCAGCACCTAGGAACGGGACTTTTTCCCAAGTATAGACTACATCATCTTCTCTAAGGAATGTAGCCAAAGCAGGAGGGAATTGAACAGGCATAAGGTGTTCACATAAAAGCTGAATGTCTTGTTGAGTGTCAAGTCATTTGACTCTAGAACTGGTAGAAGAATCAAGAAAATAGTAGATGAGGAATGTCAAAGGGCAGCAGAATTTGCCAGATGAGCTTCTGCCACTGATTGTGTTGCATGCTGAACACCAATTGCTCTTCCTTTTCTAACACACTCTGTGGAAAGAGATTTGGTATGTTGTGAGGGTTCCAAATTTCCTTTAAGTATGTGAAGGACTAAGTTAGGTGGATCTAGTCATGATGGTTGGATCTGTTTTTGGACATTAGTCACCTTTGGAAATGGCCCACACTTCAGTCACTTCCATTTCCCCTTACTTTGGTATCATTAGCTCCATGATCTTGTAACCAGCAAAGGGTCAGTCCCTGTCATGAGGCAGCACTGTGTTAGCCCAGCGATGGCCTTCTTCCCATTTGTTGTGGGGTCAGGGGAGTATGGTAGCATCCTTGCTCTGGGGATCTCTGTTCCTAGGTCACTCCTGGCAGGGGGTGCCTCCAAGTCCACCCCCTGGGGTTCTGGGTGTCTAATCTCAGTTTCAGTGGTAATTTGCCACCCTGCTCCAACTCTGCAGTTCTGAGACTTAGTGGAAGGAGGCTGGGTTGGAGTTAGTGGTCTATGCTGCCTTACAGGATTCTAGACAGTCACCCATCTCCATTTCCTCATGTGTGCAAGGGCTTAACCCACTGCCAGCATGCCCTGCAGTTGGCACTGATGTGGGCCCTTGTTCCTTTGCTATCTCCCCACTGAGCATCCCTCATCCAAGCCCCTACCAGTCAATTACATCAGGCATTATCTCCCTACCCTGACTCCAGGGCCTCTCTCAGCTCTAAGGGTCTGAGAGTCTGAGAGTTTGCCTTGAGCACAGTCTAGAGCTGTTGAGTTTGGGAGCCTCACCCCATACCTTCTCTTGCATCCTACAGAAATCAGGGTGAAATGGCCCACACCTGTCGTGGCACCATCAACCTGTCCACCGCGCACTTTGAGACGGAGGACTCTTGCGGTATCGTGCTGACCAGTGGGGCAAGGACCTACCACCTCAAGGCCAGCTCGGAGGTGGAGCGGCAGCAGTGGATCACCGCCCTGGAGCTGGCCAAGGCCAAGGCTGTCCGCATGATGAGCAGCCACTCAGGTAGTGAGCACTTGGTGGGAGGATATACACGCAGTGTCACGGATCTGGAAAGAGTGGGAATTGAAAGTGTTTGGGGGTTGGTGGTGACCAGGAGACCCAGGCTAGTCCAGACCAACCCTGGAAGGTTGGGGTATGTATTCACCCTCCCCATTCGGCTCTCTGTGTTCTCAGCAATGAGATGCTTAGGTGGTCGAGTTTGGCTAGACAGGTCTTGGGATAGATATATTTGTGATGAGCAGGGCTGTGTGTATCTTTCTTTGGACAAGTATGATTCCTGGACTTTAACAGATCCTTCAAATGCTACAGTGGTTGAGATCCAGAAGCAGCAGCAGTGGTGGGAGTCTAGGATCATGTATTTATGCTGTGGGCCAGACTTTTTCACAGGCCCATTATGGAGATTGAAAGCTGTTTAGCCAGAGCCGCTGTCTTTGCTGAGGTGGAAGACCAGCTCAGATATCCTGAGCAAGACATTTAATTGTTTAATACATGCATTTATTTTTTTAATATGTCATGTCTTTATATGATTCATACACCAGCAGTTTCAAATGCACATGCAGTGACACTTGCCCTTGACTCGTTTGCAGCCAACCACCCTATTATCCCTCCCAGAGGGAACCAGAGCTACCTTGTGTCTTTTACATATTTATTAAAATTGGTACTTGTTTTAAAATAAATGCAGTCTTCCACCTTCCTTTCTTTCCATTTAGCAATATATCTTGGAATTTCTTCCCTATCAGTACAGAAAAAACTTCCTCCTTGTTTTTACAGCAGTATAGCACTTTGTTGTATGGATGTATCATAGTTTATTTAACCCAAAACCTATTGATGAACATTTAGGTTGTTTATTTTGCCATGATGTGCTGTGCCGCAATGAGTAATCTTGCATTTTGTTTCACATTCGTAAAAGTATAAATGAAGTATACGTTCTGGAAAGTAGGGTTGCTGGGTTAATAGAAGTGCGTATTTGTAATTCTGAGAGATTGTCAAGGTGCCTTCCATAGGTGTTGTAGCATCAGATGCCTGTAGCAGTGTGTGAGAATGCCTGCCTCGCATATCTGTGTCTATCCAGAGTGACAGCAGATGTTTCTTATGGGTGAAAACTAGGTCCACATACACTCCGAGAGGAGATATTGGGAAGCTGTAACTCTTCTGAAGTTAAAGCAAAATGGTGTGTGTTTTCTCATACCTATGTGGGGTTCTTTTAGGAAGGAAGGGCTCCAGATGAGAATGAGTCACAGCCTCTGAGCTCTAGGATTATCTCACAGGCTGGTTGGGGAGACATTGAGTGCTATGGAAGGAGCTCTGGCACACAGCAGGATGAGAGGGGCTGGTGATGTTAGTCACCATGCCCCATACCTAGTCTATTGTACTGGGGTCTCCCCCAGCCCTAGCTTCTCAGTGCACATTGATGGTCATTTAATATCACTCAGACCTTCTCTTTTGGTCTCACACATTTGGAGCATGGATTCCCCCTTACCCCATGGTGGACTCTTCCTTAGGATCAGCACTCATGTGATGCTGGTGTGTCAACAGTGATGCTGAGGTTGGCACAGGATCCCCAAGGTACCACTCCATTTCCCAGTGAAGGAGGGTGTTGGAGCTATCTCAGGCATGGGCTGTGCTGGGACCTCCAGTAGGACCTGTGCTTTCTGTTTGGAGGTCTATGCAAAGCCACTGTGGTGGATGACATGGCTGGTGGTGTGACTGGTGGTGCGGATGACATGGCTCAAGACACCCATTGGCTAAGTGCAGGAGCACTGATGATCATGGAAGAACGAGTTTCCTCTTTCTAGCTTCTCATGAGTAAAATGAAATGAAATAATAAAATAATTGTTTCATTTTCTAGGAACCTTCTGAAAATAATGTAGTAGGTAGCATTTATCAGATTTATCATTCTGGAACAACTTTCCTGGGACAGCCAATGGAAGGAGTTTCTTTTGTAGCTAGGGTGGAAGTGCTTGTTAACTCAGCTGGGCAGTGCTAGGAATTTCTAAGCCTGGACTTCCTCTAAGAGGGGTTGGGACCCCTGAGGGAGTTGCCTCAGGCTCACTTTCCTTCATTTCATACCCCTCAGGCATGGTCAGGGGCTGGAGAAACAGCATATGTCTCGTGTTCCCAAGGGATTAGCCTCCTGGGCAAGGACACAGGACAAATGTTCAGGTACAGTTCAAGGTAGCCCTTGCTATGTGTTGATGAGAAATGGTAGAGTTCCTCTCCTTTTGATGTTTTGAAACATAAGTGAACTAAGGCATGTGAAGGTGAAGACTTCAAAAAGTTACTGTGCTTTTATAGAAACATTGGGCTACCCGATTATTTCTTGAAAAAGAGTTCTTGTGGTGGCATCTCTGCAAGGCAATATCCTTCTGCCACATTTCTCAGGCCGATATTAGAGAGTTGTGGTTTGCAACTTTTCATGTGGGGTCAGTTTCAGGTGACCCCAAATAAGGGAAGACAGCCTGGTGTGGTTTTCCTTGACTGTGGCTCATAGCTACCAACTGGGTCAAGGGCATAGGCGGTGCTGCAGATAGACCCCCTTCAGGTCATCCTAAGGCCTATCTGTCCCTTTCTAGACTATGGATCATCTCTCATCCTTCAGGAAGCCTACTTTCTAACTTTTCTGCCACCCCTTCACACCCCCGGTCCAGGCACCATCGTCTCTTACCTGGACGTCTGCAACAACCTCCTAACTATCTTCCTGCTTTCAGTCAGTTCTTCAAACAGCAGGCAAACGACATGTTAAAAAGTGGGAATCTGATCATATAACTGCATTACTTAGAAATCTTGGGTGCTATAAACCAACTAGACTTAACAAACATATACAGAACACTCACCCAATAACAGTGGGACACACACATTCTTCTCAAGGTCATGTAGAGAATTCTCCATGATACACTAAATGTTAGGCCACAAAACAAGTCTCAATAAATTTAAGAAGTTTGAAATCATACAAAGTATCTTTTCTAACCACAATGAAATGAAGCTAGAAATCAATTACAGAAGAAACACTAGAAAATTCACAAACATGTAGGAATGAAATAATGCACTCTTGAACAATCCATGATTCAAATATGAAATCACAAGATAAATTAGAAAATACTTTGGGAAGAATGAAAATTAAAACACAACATGCCATAATTTATGGGATACACCAAAAGCAGTGCTCAGAGGGAAAAATTTGTAACTATAAAATATACATTAAAAAAGACAGAATATCTCAAATCAATAACCCAACCTTACATCTTACATCTTAAGGAAGACCAAACTAAACCCAAAGCTGGCAGAAGGAAGGAAACAATAAACAACAGAGTTGAGATAAATGAAATAGAGAATAGAAAAATAATAAAATCAATGAAACCAAAAGTTGCTTCTTTAAAGTGATCAACAAAATTCGCAAACCTTCCATTAGACTGATTAGGAAAAAAAGAGAAGACTCGAATTATTAAAATCAGAAATAAAAGTGAGGACATTACTACTGACCTTATGGAAATAAAAAGGATTATAAAACAATACTATGAACAATTATACACCAACAAATTAGACAGCATAGAGGAAATGGACAAATTCCTAGAAACACACAAGTTACCAAACCAACTAACGAAGAAATAGAAAATCTTAGTAGGTCTGTAATAAGAGGTTGAATCAGTCCTCTAAAGTCTCCCAACAAAGAAAAGCACAGGACCAGATGGTTTCACTGGTGAATTCTACTAAAGATTTAAAGAAGAATTAATACCAGTCTTTCTCAAACGCTTCCAAAAAAATTAAGAGGAGGGAAACACTTTCTAACTTACTGTGTGAGGCTGGCTCTATACCAAAGCCAAACAAAGGCATCACAAGGAAATAAAACTATAGACCATTATCCCTTATGAATATAGATACAATAACCCTCAACACAATACCAACAAACAAAATCTAACAGCATATCAAAAGTATTGTACACCATGACCAAGTGGGATTTATCTCAAGAATAGGGCAGTTCAACATAAGAAGCCAATCAATATAATATACCTCATTGATTGAAAGCAAAAAACCTTATGTGATTATCTCAACTGAGGCAGAAAAAGGATTTGACAAAATCCAACACCTTTCATGATAAAAACATCAGCAAACATGATGAAGGGAATTTATGAAAAACCGACAGCTAGCACCATATTCAATGACAGAAAATGGAAGTTTTCCCCTAAGATCAGGAACAAGATAAGGATGCCCATTTTTACCATGGCTATTCAACATTGTACTAGAAGTTCTGGATAAGAAAAGGAAACAAAAGGAAAAATTGGAAAGGAAGAAATAAAACTTTCTATTGGCACATAGATGATACAATCCTATATATAGAAAGTCCCAAAGAATCCACGGGAAAAAAAAAACCCCTATGAGAGCTAATAAACAAATTCAACAAAGCTTCAGGGCACAAGATCAACAAACATCGCTTATATTTCTATATACTCACAATGAACAATCCAAAAAGGAGATGAAGAAAACAATTCCATTTAAGTATCATCACAAATAATAAATTCTGAAGAATAAATATAATCAAGACGATGAAAGTTCACTGAAAACTTAAAAAAATTTTAAATTAAAAAAATTACTGAAAGAAATTAATGGAAACCCAATTAAATGGAAAGATATCTGTGTTCGTAGATTGGAAGACTTAATATTATTATTTTTTTCAATGTTTATTTACTTTTGAGAGAGAGAGAGAGTACGAGCAGGAGAGTGGCAGAGAGAGAGGGAGACACAGAATTCAAAGCAGGATCCAGGCTCTCAAGTGTCAGCACAGAGCCCGATGTGGGGCTCAAACCCATGAACCATGAGATCATGACCTGAACCGAAGTCAGACACTTAACCGACTGAGCCACCCAGGCGCCCCAGAAGACTTAATATTATTAAGACAACAATACAACCCAAGGAAGTGTATAGATTCAGTATAATCCATATCAAAATTACAATGACCTTTTTTCTTAGAAGTAGAAAAAAACATTCCAGGGAACCTAAAGTAGCCAAAACTATCTTGGAAAGAAAGAAAAAGTTAAGGGAACTCTTTCCAAATTCAAAACTTACTATAAAGCTAGTTTACTATAAATCAAAACAGTGTAGTACCAACCTAAGGACAGATACACAGATCAATAAAATAAAATCGAGAGTCTAGAAATAAACTATACATCTATGGTCAATGAATTTTCAGCAAGGGTCAATTGAATTTTCATTCAATGGGAAAAGGATAGTTTCTTTAACAAAGGTCCTGAGATGGCTGGATGTCCACATGTAAAAGAATGAAGTTGGACTCCTACCTCATGCCATATGCAAAAACTTACTCAAATGCATCAAAGACCTAAATATAAGGGGTAAAACCATAATACACGAAGGGAAAAAAAGGAGTAAATCTTCATTATCTTGGGCTTGGCAATGGCTGTTTAGATGTAACATCAAAAGCACAAGCAGCCAAAGACAAAAAATACATAAATCAGACTTAATAAAAATTTAAAACTTTTGTGCATCTAAGGACATTTATTAAGAAAGGGAAAAGACAACCCACAGAATGAGAGAGAATATTTGCAAAACATGTTTTTGATGAGGCTAGTATCCAGAATATTAATGAATGGAGTACTTGAATAGACATTTCCTCAAAGAAGATACAAATGGCCAATAAACACGTGAAAAGATAATCAACATTGTTAGTCATTAAGAAAATGAAAATCTGAATCACAAGATACCACTTCACATCCATTAGGATGGCTATTATCAAAACAAAAACAATAACCCAATAACAAAAACAATGGGAAGTAAGCGTTGACAGGGATGTGGAAGATTAGAACACTCACACGTTGCCAGTAGGGATGTAAAATGGTGCAGCCACTGTGGAAAATGTTCTAGTGCTTTCTCACTGAGTTTAAGCATAATTAAACCTATGGCCCTAGCAATTCCACTCCTGGGTATATACCCCAAAGAACTGAAAACACGTTTTCAAACAAAAACTTGTTCACGAATGTTCATAGCATAACTATCCACAAGAGCCAAAAAGTGAACCTAGCCCAAATGTCCATCATCAGATGAATGAATGAACAAATGTGGTATGTCCATTTAGTGAAATATTAGTAAGCAATGCAAAGGAACGAAGTATTAATACATGCTATGACATGGATGAAGCTCGAACACATGTTAAGAAGCCAGATACAGAAGGTCACATGTTTTATGATTCTGTTTACATGAAATGTCCAGAATAGGCAAGTCCAGAGAGACAGAAAGCAGAGTAGTGGTTGCCAGGAGTTGGGGAAAGGGTTGAAAAGTGTCTGCTTAGTGGGTACAGGATTTCTTTTTGGGTAATGAAAATGTTTTGATGGTTGCACAACATTGTGAGTTACTAAATATCACTTAAAATGGTTAAAATGTTAAACGTAGGGGCCAACATGGCGGAGAACTAGGAATACCCGCTGCTCTCTGGCGACTCTTAATCTGAGAGAAACTGAGACCGAGAAACTCTCAATCACAGGGATCTGCAGGAAGAGGAGTTGGAGGCTACAGGAAAGAGAATGCGAAATCCAGAGAATCTGGGGACACTGAGTGAGTGCAATCTGGAAGAAAGAAAGAGAGCCGCGGAGGTGCGGACTGCGGGGAGTGGGCCCTGGGCCCTGGGCCCCTTCCTCTGAAAGACAAGGGGAAGAGAAAGAGCAGCGGGGAAAGTACCTCGAACCCGGACGGAGAGGGAGATAATCATCCAGACCCTATCCGCAAGGCTTTTTGGAGAGAGGGTCCGTTGCTCACGGAGGAGCTGGTGGAACTTTCTTCACTCCGGAGACAGCAACACTGTTACAGCCCCTGACACGGAGAGGCGCGCGCCATCACTGGATCGGTGCTGAGTCAGAGGCATAATTTGGGTGGGGAAGGCTGAGCGTGCAGGGTCTCGAGACCACCCAGCGGGTCGTGCTGCCCCTGCACCCTGACCAAGTCAAGGATGGACACAGAGGAGGGTTCGGAGACTCCAGGTCCGTTAAGAGAGGCTGGGGGACACCATTGTGGTAGCACTGGTGCTGAGTCAGAGACTCAATTTACATAAGGCGTGGCGATCAGAGCGAATTAAAGGAACTCAGATGAGCTTGGGGGCACGATCGCCCAGAAAATTGAACCGTGCTGGTAACCTGGATAGAGTTGAGGATGGAAACTGAGGAGTGATCTGAGACTGTCGGGGCTGGGAGGGCGCCATTGTGGTCCCGCATTCTCACAAAGTCAAACCCTAGGACTCCACCCCCCAGCGGAGGAGGTGGGACCTGCCTACACCAAGCAACGCCCCTCCTCATATGGGAGACGCCAGTCTGCCGCGGAGACACAAATACTGCAGCATTGCCTGGATTAATTCTAGGTCAATTCTTCGGTTTTAGATATATTCTTCCTCTTCTCCTTTCTATCTCTCCCCACCTCTAAACCTGTCACCTGGGGGGTTTTGGCTTGCTTAAACAGACGTTTAACCCACTCTCTCAATGCATGTTCTACACCTCCCTCTTTAATTTCCTATCTCTCTCTATGGAACAGTCAGACCACATAGTGCATCTGGGCAAAATCTAACTTCATTTCTCTTTCCTCGCATCCTTCTTTATTCTGATTTCTCTCTTGCTGGATCAAGTCTTCTAATCTCTCTACCCGGTCAAAGTTCAATTTCTTCTTCTCCCCACACCTGTCACTGCCATCAGCAGAGCGCACATCCCATCACTATCGTGTAGCTGGTATGTCAGGTTGCATGCCTCCAGAGTGTCATTTGTTAATCCTTTTTATGTTGTGATTTGTTTGTCTGTATTTTTGGTCAGTAAGGTTGTGAGTTTGCGTTTCCTGTTTGTCGGTCTGACCCTTTTCCTTTCCAGGGAGAAATAGGAAATAAACCAATACACACATTGCCAAAATGACCAAACGGAAGAACTCCCCTCAAAAGACTATACAGGAAATAGTGACAGCACAAGAAATGATGAAAGCAGACATAAGCAACTTAACAGAACAAGAATACAGAATGATAAACATAAAAATACTCTCAGGGCTTGAAAAAAGCATAGAAGAAAGCAGGGGGACCCTAGAGGCAGAGATCAAGGTCCTAAAAAACGATCTACAGGAATTAAAAAATGCTTTAAATGAGGGGCAAAACAAATTGGAGGTGGCCACAGCGCAAATTGAAGAGGCAGAAGAGAGAATTAGAAGGGGAATTAGAAGATAAAATTACAGAAAAGGAGGAAGCAGAGAAAGAGAGAGAGAAACTGATTCAGGAACAGGAAAGGAGAATTTGAGAGCTGAGTGATGCAATCAAACGGAATAACATCCATATTATAGGAATTCCAGAGGAAGAAGAGAGAGAGAGAAAGGAATTGAAGGGGTACTTGAACAAATCATGGATGAGAACTTCCCCAACATGAAGAAGGAAATGGGCATTGAAGTCCAAGAGGCACAGAGAACTCTTCTCAGACATAACCTGAATAGGCCCTCAGCAAGACACATCATAGTGAAGCTGGGAAAATACAAAGATAAAGAGAGAATCCTGAAAGCAGCTAGGGATAAACGGGCCTTGACTTACAAAGGCGGACACATTAGGGTAGTAGCGGACTTATCCACAGAAACTTGGCAAGCCAGAAAGGAATGGCAGGAAATCTTCAATGCGATGAACAGGAAGGACATGCAGCCAAGAATCCTTTACCCGGCCAGCCTGTCATTCAAAATAGATGGAGAGATAAAGTCTTCCCAAACAAACAAAAACTGAAGGAATACATCACAAATAAACCAATCTTACAAGAGATCCTGAGGGGGACTCTATGAAGGAGAGGTTGCAAGGAACACAGAGGACCAGAGACATCCTTACAAACATGAAACCTACAGACAACACCTTGACTCTAAACCCACATTTTTCAGTATTAACACTGAATGTAAACGGACTAAACACTCCAATTAAAAGACACAGGGTAACAGAATGGATTAGAAAACAAGACCCATCTATCTGCTGTCTTCAAGAGACCCATTTTAAACCTGAGGACACCTTCAGACTGAAAGTGAGGGGATGAAGAACTATCTACCATGCTACAGGAACTCAGAAGAAAGCTGGAGTAGCCACACTTATATCGGACAAACTGGACTTTAAAGTAAAAGATGTAATAAGAGATGAAGAAGGGCATTATATAATAATCACAAGGACTATCCAGCAGGAAGAGCTAACGATTATAAATATCTATGCGCCGAATTCTGGGGCACCCAAATTTGTCAAGCAACTAATTACAAACATAAGCTATCTTATTGATAAAAATGTGCTAATTGCAGGAGACCTTAATACCCCACTTACAGCGCTGGATAGATCCACTAAACAGAGAATCAGCATAGAAACAATGGACCTGAACGACACGTTGGAACAGATGGGCCTGACAGATATCTTCAGGGCCCTTCATCCAGAAGCAAAGGAATTTACATTCTTCTCAAATGTGCATGGTACATTTTCCAAGATAGACTACATTTTGGGCACAAGGAAATGCTGAATAAGTATAAAAAGATTGAGATCATACCATGTACAATTTCAGACCACAATACTTTGAAACTTGAAATCAACCACAGGAAAAAGTCTGGGAAGCCCCCACAAACATGGAGGCTAAAGAACAACCTACTAAAATACGAATGGGTCAACCAAGTAATCAGAGAAGAAATTAAAAAATACATGGAAACAAATGAAAATGAAAATATGGCAATCCAAACGCTTTGGGATGTGGCAAAGGCAGTCCTGATTGGGAAATATATTGCAATCCAGGCCCACCTCAAGAAACAAGAAAAATTCCTAACACAAATTCTAACAGCACGCCTAAAGGAACTAGAAGCAGAACAGCTAAGACAGCCCAAACCTAGCAGAAAGAGAGAAATAACAAAGATTAGTTCACAAATTAATCATATGGAAACAGAAAAAGTAGTGGAACAGATCAATGAAACCAAGAGCTGGTTCTTTGAAAAAATAAACAAAATTGATAAACCTCTAGCCAGGCTCCTCAAAAAGAAAAGAGAGAGAAACCAAATCAATAAAATCACGAACGAAAATGGAGTGATTACAACCAATCCCTCAGAAATACAAGCAATCATCAAAGAATATTATGAAAAACTCTATGCCGTCAAATTGAACAACCTGGAAGAAATAGACAAATTCCTAAACAGCCACATGCTACCAAAACTCAAAGGGGAAGAAATAGAAAACTTGAACAGATCCATAACTAGTGAAGAAATTGAATCAGTTATCAAAAATCTCCCAGCAAATAAAAGTCCAGGGCCAGATGGCTTCCCTGCGGAATTTTACCAGACATTTAAAACAGAGTTAATACCTATCCTACTCAAACTGTTCCAAAAAATTGAGATGGAAAGAAAACTCCCAGACTCATTCTATGATGCCAGCATCACTTTGATTCCCAAACCAGATAGAGACCCAGCAGAAAAAGAACTACAGGCCGATATCCTTGATGAACATGGATGCAAAAATTCTTAACAAGATATTAGCAAATAGAATCCAACAGCATATAAAAAGAATTATCCACCACGATCAAGTAGGATTCATCCCTGGGTTGCAGGCATGGTTCAACATTCGTAAATCAATCAATGTGATACATCACATTAACAAAAGAAAAGATAAGAACCATATGATCCTGCCAATTGATGCAGAAAAAGCATCTGACAAAATACAGCATCCCTTCTTAATAAAAACTCTTGAGAAAGTCGGGATAGAAGGAACATACTTAGGCATCATAAAAGCCATTTATGAAAAGCCCACAGCTAATATCATCCTCAATAGGGAAAAACTGAGAGCCTTTCCCCTGAGATCAGGACAGGGATGTCCACTCTCACCACTGCTATTTAACATAGTGTTGGAGGTCCTAGCATCAGCAATCAGACAAGAAAGCAAAATAAAAGGCATCAGTATAGGCAAGGATGAAGTCAAACTTTCACTTTTTGCAGACGACATGATACTTTACATGGAAAACCCAACAGAATCCGCCGAAAGCCTACTAGAACTGATCCATGAATTCAGCAAAGTTGCTGGATACAAAATCAACGTACAGAAATCGGTTGCATTCCTTTACACCAACAATGAAGCAATAGAAAGAGAAATAAAGAAACGAATCCCATTCACAATTGCACCAAAAACCATCAAATACCTAGGAATAAACCTAACCAAAGATGTAAAAGACCTTTACGTGGAAAACTATAAAAAACGTATGAAAGAAATTGAGGAAGCCACAAGGAAATGGAAAAACATCCCATGTTCATGGATCGGAAGAATAAATGTCATTAAAATGGCAATACTACCTAAAGCAATCTACACATTCAATGCAATCCCAATCAAAATTGCACCAGCATTCTTCTCAAAGCTAGAGCAAACAATCCTAAAATTTGTATGGAACCACAAAAGACCCCGAATAGCCAAAGTAATTCTGAAGAATAAAACCAAAGCGGGAGGCATCACGATCCCAGATTTTAACCTCTACTACAAAGCGGTAGTCATCAAGACAGCATGGTATTGGCACAAGAACAGACACATAGACCAATGGAATAGAATAGAGAACCCAGAGATGGACCCACAAGCATATGGCCATCTAATTTTTGACAAAGCAGGAAAGAGTATCCAATGGAAAAAAGACAGCCTCTTTAACAAATGGTGCTGGGAGAATTGGACAGCAACATGCAGAAGAATGAAACTAGACCACTTCCTTACACCACTTACAAAAATAAACTAAATGGATAAAAGATCTGAATGTGAGACAGGAAACCATCAAAATCCTAGAGGAGAAAGCAGGAAAAAACCTCTTTGACCTGAGCCACAGCAATTTCCTATGCAACACATCTCCAAAGGCGAGGGAATTGAAAGCAAAAATGAACTATTGGGACCTCATCAAGATAAAAAGCTTCTGCACGGCAAAGGAAACAACCAACAAAACTAATAGACAACCGACGGAATGGGAAAGGATAATTGCAAATGACATATCAGATAAAGGACTAGTATCTAAAATCTATAAAGAACTTACCAAACTCCACACCCGAAAAACAAATAATCCAGTGAAGAAGTGGGCAGAAGATATGAATAGACACTTCTCTAAAGAGGACATTCAGGTGACCAACAGACACATGAAACGATGCTCAGTCACTCATCATCAGGGAAACACAAATCAAAACCACACTGAGATACCACCTTACCCCGGTTCGAGTGGCTAAAATGAATAAATCAGGAAACTATAGATGCTGGCGGGGATGTGGAGAAGCAGGCACCCTCCTACACTGTTGGTGGGAATGCAAACTGGTGCCAATGGTGTGGAGGTTCCTCAAAAAAATGAAAATAGAGCTACCCTATGACCCAGCAATAGCACTGCTAGGAATCTACCCAAGAGACACAGGAATGCTGATGCATAGGAGCACGTGTACCCCAATGTTCATAGCAGCACTTTCGACAATAGCCAAATCATGGAAAGAGACCAAGTGCCCATCAACTGACGAATGGATAAAGAAGATGTGGCACATATATACAATGGACTACTACGTGGCAATGAGAAAAAATGAAATCTGGCCATGTGTAGCAACATGGATGGAACTGGAGGGTATTATGTTAAGTGAAATAAGTCAGTCAGAAAAAAACAGATACCATATGTTTCCACGAATAGGTGGACTTTGTGAGACTAAGCAAAAACCAGGGGGAGGGGAAGAAGGGAAAGGAAAAAAAGACACAGAGAGGGAGGGAGATAAAACATAAGAGACTCTCAAAGACTAAGAACAAACTGAGGGTGAGGGGATGAGGGACGGGGGAGAGGGGGTGACGGGCATTAAAGAGGGCACGTGTTGGGATGTATACTGGGTGTTATATGTAAACCAATTTGAAAATAAACTATTATAAATAAAAAATAAATAAAATGTTAAATGTTATGTATATTTTACCATACACACACACAATAATCTCAGGTGGCTTGTCAGTGCTCTTAGGGTAAAATCCGAGCTCCTTATCCTGTATGACAGTCTATGGCCTTCTTCCCTGCCTGTTTCTCTCCTCACTATACTCAGCTCCTGCTCAGGACCTTTGTACTTGTTGGCCTTTCCTCTCTGCCTAGAACACTCCTGCCCCTACTCTTGGCCCACCTGGCTCTCATCCTTCAGGTCTCAGCTTAATGACACTTCAGAGTGTTTTAAGTTGTTTCCCTCTTAAGATGGCTTCATCACAGAATCCTTGTATTTTCTCCTCTGCAATTTGTTATTAGTTGACTGACTTGTTTACTTACTTATTGTCTGTCCTTTCCATAAAACCTTAATTTCTCCAGGGCAGAGAGATCCTGTGTGTCTTGTTTCCGTGGTGACCTCAGAGCCCACCACTGGGCTTGGCACTGAGTTGGTGCCCAGTGAGGATCTGTTGTGGGGCCAGCATACATAGAAGCCAGGACCCCCTTGTCCATGCTAGAATCCTCCTTGGAGAGGGGTGCAGTGGTTTCTCTATACCTGTCACCACTAGAACAGGTGAAGGAACGGGTGTGATATTTAATCTGGAGAAAGGAAAGCCAAGCAGAGCCTGCTCATATTGAAAATTTGAAGTATCAGAGAATGTGAATAACAATGCAGACCAGTATTTTTGTTTTTGTTTTTGTTTTGTGGCACTGGAAGACATAAGCAGAACCAGTGGAGAAAGGGGTGAGACTAATTCTGCTTAGTCTGAGAAACAAACCAGTGGACTACAAGAGGGAAAGCGGTGGCAGGGGATATGATGGGAGGATTCAGCCCAGAGCTGGGCGGGGGCTGAGGGGTCCCAAAGGTACTTAATGACTCCAACGTTATCTTTCTAGGCTAACTTTGTGTTTCTTTTGCTGTTCACTTTCCAAATTTGGTAGAATGTTCCGTGTACTATGTACAGGATGCTGAGCCAAGGAGGGTCAGATCTGACCTTGGGCAAGCCACTGTGTCCCTTAGGACTAAGGACTAAGGTCTCTTTACCAATAAAATGAGTGGTTGGCAAGACTTCTCCCTGAGCTCCCATCCAGCTCTGGGACCTCGGTCAAACCAGTGAATATTTCTGAGCTCCAGATTCCTCATCTTCAGCACTCCTGCTCTGTTTTCAGGAGGATTATGTGATAGCACATGGGAAGTGTGTAGTGCTATGGGTGTTACCAATTCCATTCAGCCCAGCACTGTTGTTGGGGAGTGTGCCCCAGCACTCATAAATCACCTGCCCACAGCTGGTAGTAAGTGGTGTTACAGAATCATCCACGGAAGGTCAAGCAACCAGGGTGTTTGAAAAGGGAAGGGAAAAAATCCTTTCACTGTCTTAAAATGACCTACCTCCAACAGCATGAAATGTGGCACAGCAGCCCCAGGGGGCTGCGTCTCTGGGAAGGCAGCTGCTCTCCCCTCTGGGTAGGGACATGTCACTAGTGGATGCAGAGGGATGAGTCATGATCACCTTGGGGGTGTGCCTGCACCTCCTGAAGGAGTGCCTGTGTCAGTCATGAGTCTGGGTACTGGAACAGTGGCCCTTATCCTGCCAGCCCTACCCTAGCTGTGGCCCTTCTGCAGAGCCCAGGACTGGACACACTCCTGGAACCCACCCCTCAGCTGTGCATGTCTGCCCCTGCTCTCTGTAGAAGTAACTGATCTCTTGACCACCTGAAACTTGGCCTTTTGAGCTCTTCCAGTTTTTTAAATATTAATCTATATTTTTACTTGCTATCTTTGTAAATATTCTTGAGGCAGTTTTATATTTCTGGCTTTAACCTGCCAGTTGTCTAAAATGGGCAAAAGCTGGGGTCGCCTGCCTGATTAGGTCAGTAGAGCATGTACCTCTCAATCTCAGGGTTGTGAGTTCAAACCCCATCTTAAAAAAAATATTAAAATGGACAAAAGGAGGGAACCACCTGTTTCCAGGCCACAATAATTTTTATTATATAAAATATAACCCCTAGTAGACCTCTGCACAGTATGTGCTCTTGTATATTAACATTTCAGAGAGAATGTATGTCATTCAAATGGCACAGTTCTACATGAACTCAAACTTCATAATGAGGCGTGATAGTTCCCATGGAGGTTAGAGTAATTTGCAGGTGAATTAGCACAGTGTCAGGTAGGAGGCTGTCACCACTGGCACTGGTAGGAGAGGAACAAAGTCAGGGAAGGCTACTTGTAGGAGCCAAGACACGAGCTGGGTTTTGAGGGACAGAGAAAAGTTTGAATATGGAGATGGAGGTGAGGAAGGCAGGAAAGAAGGACTACTATCTAGGCAGGGGGAATGGCTGGAGCAAAGGAGAGGACGTGGATATATTCTGGGACTGTGGGGGTTCTCTGTGGCTGGGGACATGGTGTGCATTTGGACCTGGCAGTCACCAAGGGAAGGTTTGAGAACAGTCTGGTAGGGGTGGGCTTGGCAAGATCTGGGGCTAGGGCCTCCATCTGGCTGTGGGCACAGGGCTCCTGAAAGGAAGGTGTAGCCAGGAGGACTTACTGGTTCAGCAGCCAAAGCACAGAAGCCACGTGCCCATCCCAGGAGGCCTGACCACCTTTGGTCAGTGGCAGAATCCCCCATACAGCAGAATGACCTTTTTGCCCAGAGACCTTCCATCACAGGGTTTGAGTACTTCAGTTGTTTGGACCTCTTTGAAAAAGGACTTGGCTAACAGCTAGCATTGGGCTCTTTCTGGGCAAGGGCCTGCACCCTTCAGAGGGAAGCAAAATTACTTACACATATTTTGAATTATCATGAGAATTTGGAAACACTGAAACATCATGTCCTATCAAATGCCCTAAAATCCAGTGGCTTTTTCTCCAGTCAGTGTTAGATTCCTTCCATTTTGCTTAGTGAGAGCTCTTACACTCCCTCCTACCTATGTATCTGGCGTTCCTTATTTGAGTTGACTTGTCCTTCTTTGTCACACCCAAATACTATGTTATGTTGATCAGGCCCCAAGATATCAGAAGCACCCAGCACTTACAAAAATGACATTGACGTAGTTGTCAAATCTTTCTTTCTGCTACGTGGGGGAATAAAAAAGATTTTTCTTTTAACCTTTTTGTAAATAATCACTAAAGAAATGGATTTTTAGCCAAAAATTGGGGAGACTTCCCCAAGCGCACAAGGGGATGCTCAAACTCCCTAGATGTTGGTTTTCATTTAATGCTCCCTCCATTTATGGTTGCTTTTTATTGTTGACTCTAGAAGTTTTACTTTCTGTCTGTGAAAGAAAGAAAGCAGTGCAATAATGTGAGATTGTTTGAAACCTAAATGTTCCTTATACGCTAAAGTGCATGAGGCACACAGGACTCTTTATTGGTGTCCTTTTGTGTCCTGGGGGCTGAGCCATGTGTGGGGAAGCCAGAGATGAACAGGCACAGACTTGGATTCAGCCTTGGAGGAGCTCTCTGACTGGGGTTGAGAGTAGGCAGCCATGGTGCCCCTGACCCAGCAGAGGTTGAGATGAGCTATGCCTGAGGCAGAGTAAGAAAGAGGCCAAGGACACGGGGACACCTGCCCCAGAATGCATTGCAGGAAAAGGGAACTGGCATTGGACTCAGTGGCAGCCCAGCCTAGGCCAGTACTCCCAAAGGAAAGGACAGAGGATATGGGATGAGTGAGGCAGGTTGAACCCCCCTATCAGATGGGGCAGGTTGAGGGGCCTTCCATAACAGAACAGTGGAAGGGAGGATTACAGGACAGGGTGACAGTCAGGAGAACACTTGAACTGAGTGCAACAGCAGGCGTGGATGTGGGGTCCACCCTGATGGCGTACTCTGAGCCCTGCCCCTCGCTGACTCCAGGCCATGTGGCTCACTTCTCTGCTCTCCCATTAGGTCCTGGCCTTCTGGCTGCTATACCTGATTGCTTTGGCCTGCTGTGCATAGGCAGCCGGGCCACAAGGCTGATCGTAACTTCTAAAGATGCCTCAAGGGATGAGGTCACAACAAGGCCAAGACCCTGTGGGACCAGTTCTTGCTAGGGCTGGGGCTGCCTGCCCTGGGGGTTTAGAAAGGCCTGAAGTCTGCATGCAGCCACTGTGTGCGTCTGATCCACAGGACCCAGAGGTGCTCTTGTCCTCCATGTCTGCACAATGGTGACAGCTCACAAAGTCTCTGTCGAGGGCAGTGCTCATTTTGGCAACTACCTTGGCTTTTTTTAAGAAAAATTAAGTTTATTTATTTTGAGAGAGAGAGAAAGAGAGAGAGCACAAGAAGGGGAGGGGCAGAGAGAGGGAGAGAGAGAATCCCAGGCACAGAGCCTGATGCAGTTCGATCCCATGAACTGTGAGATCATGACCTAAGCCAACATCAAGAGTCAGACGCTTAACCAAATAAGCCACTTAGGCACCCCAGCAACTACCTTGTTTTTATTAGCTTGTTTTAAATGGAGTATTCTTTTCCTTATTAATTGTCCTTACTGCTTCTTAGGAAGAAAAGAGCCCACCTGTCCCTGCTATCCTCAGCCATTGTCCTCTGTTTCTCCTCTGTGCTGGAGGTCTCTTCCCTCCCTAGCCTTCTCCCTGTGCCCCTCACTCATACTGAAGCCTGTGGCATGCCCTGCTCCCCTCTCCCTGTCCTTCGTTCTTTCTTGGAGGCTCTCTTTCAGTTTCAGGGAAGACTGTGTCAGGTAGAGGACTGTCCCAGAGGTGCCTGATTCCTTTACCTGGAGCTGCTGTGCATGCAGGGCTCCTGCTGCTCACCTCTGACCTCCTGCAACTTCACTGAACGCTGGGGGCACCTGTTCAGCCCCCGGATGCAAATTCTGGCATTATCTTTGGCCATCTCCTAGGGTTGTCCCCTCTCCCCCTGTGCCCATCAAGTCTTCCATTGACATGTTGTTGCTGACCACATCTTGCTGTCCCCATCACTGATTGTCCCCACATCTGTCTTCAAGCTCCTGAAGACCCTTGTCCTTTGACCCACCCGCCTTCTGTCTACCCACCCTTCTTGCTGTGCAGACTTTCCCATGGGTCCCCCGTGCAGCCCCTACCTTGCCAGTCCCTTCTTGGCCTCTTGACCTCTCAGTACATCCACCTGCCAAACCCCAATCTGGGATCATCCTACTTGTGTACTCCCGTGGGCCTCTGCCCAGCTGCCATGGAATGCTGGAGACAACATCTATGCCTGCACAGGCTGCAGGTACTGAATGGTCAGGCTTCCTGCCCAGGCAGCATGCCAGACCAGGGGAGCCTGGGAATAGTGAGCACATGGAGCTCTAGGAGGTTGGTGGCTGGGGCCTCAGGTGATGTCCTGAGCAGCTGATCAGGGGACCTTCCAACCGGGCTGGAGATGGACAGGACCCCATTCACCAGAGACAGCAGAGCTCACCAGTGTTTTAGGAGAGTCTTTCCTTCATCTCAGATTCGCAAGCCTCTTCTCATGTGTTATTAGAATCTGTATGAGGAAGGGCAAGGAGTCTTCTGATATTCTGATGAGGAGTCAGGCAACCCCAGGACTGGATGATCTGCTCTTTAAGTAGGTTCTAAGATGCGAGTGTCCTTTGACAATGAAAGGCTTTATCTGATGTCCGCAGCTGCCATCTAGTGGCTGGATTGAGGCCCTTCCAAGGTTGTGCTGGGCCTGTTAGGCACTTGCATATGCGCCTTTGCTCACTCACTCATCTTTTTTTTTTTTTTTAATTTTTTTAAATGTTTGTTTGTTTTTGAGAGAGATAGAGAGACAGAGTGCAAGCAGGAGAGGGACAGAGAGAAAGGGAGACGCAGAATCCGAAGCAGGCTCCAGGCTCTGAGCTGTCACCCCAGAGCCCGACACGGGGCTCGAACTCACAAACCGCAAGATCATGACCTGACCCGAAGTCGGATGCTTAACCGACTGAGACACCCAGGCACCCCACCCATCTTTTTAAAACAGTCCCTGTGGGTTCATCAGAATATGGTACCTCTAGGGAGAAGAACACAATCAGGAGAACGAACTTACATCTAGGCATCCTCTTCGCTCTGAGAGGGGCTGGGAACCAGGACCAGGCTCGTGCCTACTTCCAGAATTCGTCTGCTTCTCATTCCATAGAAAAAGCCCACCTTCTGGACCACTTCAGCTCTCTACCATTAGACTTAGCATCCTCCCTGCATCCACTCCTGTGTGACTCCAATGGGACCTGGTTCCACTGCTATTCTTTCTCTCCTATAGCCTCAACTGCTCTCCTGGCTTCTTCCTACTGCCCCACCTGACCCATTGCCCACTGCCTTGAAAACGCCCTCATCATAGTCTTAGGTTACCTTCCAGACCTGGAAGTTGGCCAAGTCGTAAACCCGAGTGTCCTGTTTCCTCTTGCCCTCCTTCACCTCTCAAATTTAGCTGTGAACACCAGCCCTGAACAGTTTTGTATCTGCCTGCTGCCCTTCACCTGCATGGCCTCCACCTTGGTTTGGCCACATGGGCTCCCAGATTCTGAACTCCAGAGACTTCAACAGCCAGAATAAGTCTTCTAAAATGCAGTTCAGCTCAATTTCAGTTCTGGGTAGGATGAAATAAGAATACTTCACTTTGTGCAGCTAGAAAACCTTGACAGACTTGGTTTGTATGGGACAGCTGTTTAAGCACTGTAGAAATTAAGTAGCCACAAGCAGATTGGAGAAGACCGTAATTTGAATTAATACTGAACAGGTGGTGAGTTTACAACTTTTTTCCTTCCGATATTTTCCAGTCTGGATTCAGGGGAGACCCATGAGTGAACAGACAAGAGAGAGCTCCAGGACAAGCCCTCTTGTTCAGACCCAAGTAGCAGTAAAGTTCTCCTGGCAGTGATGGTGACAGCAGGGGCTGCAGGTGCCTCAAGCTCTGAGGGGAACTCTCCTCTCCAGTAGAAAGAGCTGTGGTCCCAAGAGGGTGAGTGAGAACCCGTTCCTGTCTTCTCTTTCTCCTCCCACCCACTTGGCCCCAGATGTGGATGCAGTGATGGGAAATGGGCAGGGGAGATAAGTAAATAAAACCCCAGTTGTGGGTCAGAGGACAGAAAGAGAGAGCCTTTGGGAACTAGGAAATGCCAAGATACCACAGAGAGAAGCTTGGGAAAGTGACCCCATAATGTTGTTTATGAACTTCTAGGTTCACATGCAAGCTTCTAGGTTCACATATGCATGATTCAGATCCTAAACTGCATACTTTGAGAACTGAACTAAAAGCCACATGAACACCAAGGTCCCAGTGGCCACTGGCTGGCACATAGGAGGGAGCAATTCACTGTATTGCAAAGGCATTGAAAAGGGAATTGACAATGAAACCATCACTAGGAGAAGTTTGGTTAGAACTTGGGTCTTGAACCCAACTAGGTCAATTGCGTACTAAAATGAAAATATCAAAGTACCAACATTGGGGATGAAAGAAGCAATTAGCAGTACACGTTCCACAGACATAAAAGAATAATAAGGGAATACTACAAATAATTCTACCCACAATTCTGACAACTTAGATGAAATTAACTGATTCTTCAAAAATCATAAACTCCAGAATATACCCAAGATCAAGTATATAACCTGAATAATCCTTTAACTATTAAATAAATTGCAATCATAGTTTAAAAACTTAAAAAAAAAAGACACTTCAGGCCCACGTGATTTCATTGGCAAGTTCTATCAAACATTTGAAAAAGGAATAACACCATTTGCATCCATCTGTTCTAGAAAATAGAAAAAGAGGAAACACTTCCCAACTCATTTTATGAGGACAGCATTACCCTGATATCAAACTGAACAAAGATAGTACAAGAAAACTTCAGACCAATATTTCTCATGAACATAGATAAGAAAGTCCTCAACAAACTATTAGTAATTCGAATACAGTAATATATAAGTAGAATAATACACCATGATTGAGTGGGATTCATACTAATTATGCAATATGGATTCAGTGTTTGAAAATCAGTTAATGGAACCACCATATTAATGGTCCAAATAAAAAACCACATGATCATGTCTATTGATGCAGAAAAAGCACTTGAAAAAATTCAGTATCAATGATGCTAAAAACGTTCAGCAAACTAGGAATTGCTCCAAGTGAAAGAATTCCTCCACCTGATTAAGAGCAACTTAAAAAAAAACCTACATTGTACTTAATGGTGACAGACTACTAGGATCATTAAAAAGGCAGGGACATCTATCCTCACAACTCATATGCATCCTCATACTAGAAGTCCTAGCCAGTATAATAAAGCAAGAAAAAGAAATCAAAGGCATTCAGATTAGAAATGAAGAAACAAAAACTTACCCCTATATGCAAATAACAAGAGAGCTATATATAAGATCCTAAGAAATCTACAAAAATACTTTTAGAATAAGGGAGTTTAACAAAACTATAGGATATAGGATCAATACACGAAGTTCAATTATATTTCTGTGTACTAGCAGTGAGACTTTGGAAACCAAATTAAAAAATTATAATGTATAAATACTTAGGTATAAATATTGCAAAACATATATAGTATTTGTGTACCCAATACTATAAAATGCAGATAAAAGAAAAGTCCAAAATAAATGGAGAGACATACAATGCTCATGGATCAGAAAATTCAACAGAATAAAGATGTCAGTCCTCCCCAAATTGATCAATAGATTTAATGCCATTACAATAAAAAAAATCCCAGTAAGATATTTTTTCATTGTAGACAAGCTTATTATAAGTTTATATGGGAAGACAAATGAACTAGAAAAGCCAAAACAATTTTAAGAAGGATAAGGTTAGAATAATTACCCAATGTTAGGACTTATCATAAAGGGGGCGCCTGGGTGGCTCAGTCGGTTAAGCATCCAACTTCGGCTCAGGTCATGATCTCACAGTTGGTGAGTTCGAGCCCCACATCGGGCTCTGTGCTGACTGCTCAGAGCCTGAAGCCTGCTTTGGATTCTGTGTCTCCCTCTCTCTCTGTCCCTCCCCTGCTCATGCTTTGTGTGTGTCTCTCACTCAAAAGTAAAATAAACATTAAATTAAAAAAAATAAAGACTTATCATAAAGAACTGTAATGAAGATAGTGTGTTGGCAAAGAGACACATGTATTAATGGAATAGTCCAAAAGTGGACCCACGCAAATAAGAGCAGTGGGATTTTCCTAATTCGGCAAACTAGGAATTGTTCCAAGTGAAAGAATTCCTCCACCTGATTAAGAGCAACTTTAAAAAACCTGCATTGTACTTAATGATGAATTGCAAAAGCAATATTCAATTGAGAAAGGATAATCTTTTCAACAAGTAATGTTGAAACAATTAGACATTTATATGTTTAAAAACAAGTATCTTGATCTAAGCCTTTCTCATATAAAAGTTAGCTCAAAATTTAAAACACAAAACTGTAACACTTTTAGAAGAAAACATAGGAAAAACTTTGTGACCTAAGATTAAGCAAAAAGTTCTTAAACATGATCTCTTAAACATGACATCAAAAGCATAATCGATAAAAATATAGATATATTGAACTTCATCAAGAATGTGAAACTTTACTCTGCAAAAAACACTGCAAAGAGACCAAAAAGTCAAGCTTTGGACTAGCAAATCATATATTCAATATAAGACTTTTATACAGACTATTTAAAGAATTCTAAAACTCAACAGTAAAAAGCCAAATAACCCCCCAAAGTACATAGAACTAAAAAGTGAGTTCAAAAAGGTTGTAGGATGTAAGATCAACAAACAAAAATCAATCATATACCTGTATACTGGCAAAGAACATATGGGAACAGAAATTTAAAACACAATACCTTTTGGGCACCTGGGTGGCTCAGTTAACCATCTGACTCTTGGTTTCAGCTCAGATCATGATCTCATGGTTTGTGAGTCCAAGCCCTGAGTCGAGCTCTGAGCTGATGGTGAAGAGCCTGCATGGGATTCTCTTCTTCTCTCTCTCTATGCCTCTCTCCTGCTCATTTTCTCTCTCTCTCTTTCTCTCTCTCTCTCTTAAGAGAGAGATAAATAAACTTTAAAAAAAACACAATACCACTTTAGTTCCCTCAGAATGAAATACTTAAGTATAAATCTAACAAAATTTGTATAGGATCTGTTTGCTAAAAATTACAAAAAGTTTATGAAAAGAAATCAAATATCTGAAGAAATGGAAAGACATACCATTTCCATGGACTGGGAGACTCAACATAGTAAAGATGTCAGTTTTCTCTAAATTGATCTATATTCTTAAAACAATTCTATCAAAATCCTAGCAAGATATTCTGTAGCTTACTCTAAATTTCATATGAAAACACAAAGGAACTAGAGCAGCTAAAACCATTTTGAAAAAGAATAAAGTGGAAGAATTCTCTTTACCTGATGCTAAGACTCTTTACCTGATGCTAAGACCATTTTGAAAAAGAATAAAGTGGAAGAATTCTCTTTACCTGATGCTATAGCAAGAGTAATCAAGACAATATGATGTTGGTGGAGAAACAGAGACCTATAGAGAAATTAACAGAATAAAAAAAGCAGAAATAAACACAAATACACCAAATTGATTGTTTACAAAGATGCTAAAGCAATTTCATGCAGGCAAGATAGTCTTCTCAACAAATAATGCTGGAGTCGTTGGACATCCATAGGGGGAAAAAAATCAACCTCAACCTGAGCACCATATATAGATATTAATCCAAAATAGAGCATGGATTTAAATGTAAAACTATAAAACTTTTCAAAGACATAGGATATCTTTGTGATGCAGGGCTAGATGAAGAGTTCTCAGACATGAGATCATGTCTAAGACATGAGAACCCAAACTCCATAAAAGAAAACATTAATAAATTGGACTTCAAATTGGAAAACTTTTGCATTGCAAACACCCTATCAAAAGGATGGAAAGACAAAGTACAGGTTGGGAGAAAATATTTGTAAACTACTTGTCCAACAGAGGACTAGTATCTAGAATATATATAGCAATCTAAAAACTCAACAATAAAAAGACAATCTAACTATAAATGGGGGAAAAAACATGAACGGTTATTTCACTGAAAAAAAACATAAAGGTGGTAAATAAGCACATGAAAAGGTGATCATTATCATTAGCTATTAGAGAAATGCAAATTAAGCTCACTATAAGATATCACTGCACACTTATTGGATGTTATTAGCTAACATAAAAAATAGTGATGATACCAAATGCTGGCAAGGATCTATCCTATATGTTGCTGGTGGGAATATAGGACGTACAGCTACCCTGAAAGATAGTTTGGCAGTTTCTTACAATGCTAAACATGCAATTACCATACGACCCAGCAGTCACAGCCCTGCACATTTATCCTAGAGAAATGGAAACTTACACACAACAGCCTGCACACAGAACAGCATTGGTTTTAATGACAAAGTACAGGAAACTACCCATATGTCTTTCAGTGGGTAAACAACTGAACAAACTCGGATCCACAACACAATGGAGTAGCACTCAGCAATAACAATGAATGAATTAACCAGACATGCAACAACTTGGATGAATCTCAAAGGTATTATGCCAAGTGAAAGAGGTGTATGAGTCCATTTATATAATATTCTGGAAAAGGCAAAAACTGTAGAGATGAAGGATAGATCAGTGATTGCCATGGGTGAGGGGTGGAGGGAGGGTGTGATACAAAGTTATAGCATGAGGGAATGTTATGAGGGTGATGGAACTACTCTGTGTCCTAGTTATGGAGGTGTATTAATGAATCTATTCATGGGTTAAAATGCATAGAACTGTATGATGAAAAAGTAAAATTTGCTGCAGGTTAATTTGAAAACAAAATACAATTTTGATTTGTATTCTTTCTTTGGCTCTCCCCTGCCCTCCAGACCTGTTCAGTTTCCCCTCTCTTCATCAGCACACTGCTTATTGCCAGGCATGCTGAACCTCTTACCTGAAAACCCTCTTTCCTAGCACCCAGCCCTTTTCCCACACCTCATTTCCTCTTAGGTCTGCTTCTCCTTCAAGGAGAGGCCATTATGGAAACTTTCCCTGAGCCAGCCTCCTGCTTGGGCGAGATGCTTGCTCTCTGCAACTTAGTTTAGCCCCATGTACACAGTAGCTAGTGGTTAATATGAATATGGGCTTCCCAGAGCCTCAGATTCCCCATTCGTCAGTCCACTGGAGGCTTCTATTATGTGTCTCCCAGGGTTCTTCCAGTTCACTGGGAGTCAGCCTCCCTGGGGTCAAACCATGGGTACTTTACTCACCAGCTTTGTGTCCTCGGGTAAGCTGCTTGCTGTCTTTTGCCTCATTCTCTCCTTAGTCAAATGGGCTTAATAATAGAACCACCTCTTAGAGGTGCTGTGAGGACTAACTTATTAGATAATGCAAGGAAAGAACTTAGCAACTGGCTTGGCAAATGCCCAAGAGCAATTAGCTGTAGTTACTAATAATAGCCATCTTGGCAGCTTTAAAAGAATACAGGTTCCCAGGCCTCCCTACCCTGATAAATCTGAATTAATGAGAACAGTCCTGAGTGGGGGGTGAGGGGTGGGGGGGAGGTACCTGCATTAAAAAAACATCTCCTTAGGTAGGAGTGCCAGATTTAGCAGATAAAAATACAGATCACCTAGTTTAATCTGAACTTCAGATATATAGGAAGTAATGTTTTTTTTTAATGTTTATTTACTTTTGAGAGAGAGAAAGAGACAGAGTGTGAGCAAGGAGGGTCAGAGAGAGAGGGAGACAGAATCTGAAGCAGACTTCAAACTCAAGCTCTTGGCTTGAACCCACAAACTGCAAGATCATGACCTGAGCCAAAGTTGGATGCTTAACTGACTGAGCCACCCAGATGCCCCACAAATAATGTTTTTTTTTTATCTTTATTTATTTTTGAGAGAGAGAGAGTGTGTGAGCAGGGGAGGGACAGAGAGAGAGGGAGACAGATTCCAAAGCAGCAGGCTCCAGGCTCCAGAGCCTGATGCGGGGCTCAAACCCACAAACCACGAGATCATGACCTGGGCCAAAGTCAGAAGCTTAATCGACTGAGCCACCCAGGTACCCCAAATAATGTTTTAATGTAAGTATGTCCCATGCAATAGTTGGGGCATATACTAAAATTTATTTATTGTGTATCTGGAATTCAATGTAAGGATTGTCTTGCATTTTATCTTTCTGTATTTAACTGTATCCTGGGGGACCTTGATACTCAGCCCACATGGGAGCTGTGCTCCTGCCTGACTCCCTGGGTGGGATCCAGAGTTGAACCTCCCAGTCAGAAAATAGAGAGTATTTTTTCACTTGACGCAGGGGGGAGCTAGAGGATGGTTGTTCACTTTCTCTGCTCCTAAGTTGCTAAGGAAGCATGGGCAGGTTGACTAGCTTGCAACTTACCTCTCAGTACTTGTGAATCATTTTCAGATCTACAGGTATGCCTCCCAGTGGGGCTCTGAGAAGCAATAAGAAGTGAACACAGAGCCAGCCACCCCTCTCCCTTGGCCTTACTTCTAAGGGACTAGTCCAGCTGCTCAGGGGCTCCGTCTCTTGTACCTGGCTTCCCCAGACTGGCCTACCCTCACATTGATGTCATAGCCCTATTCTGACATCACAGCCCAGTGCTTGGAATTATCCCAGGCATCCCAGGTTCTGCCTGTAGAACAAACAAGGCTGGCATTTGAGCAAGGGGGTCAGGGGGTTTGGGTGGCTGGTGGCCCTAGAGGTCAACCCTAAAGAACATCTGGGCCTGCCATCCAATTGCTCCAAAATGAAAATCCTCTAAAAGGTAGGACTTCAAAGGCTTTCTTTCTGTCCCTGTTTGCTGTGGTCCCCGGAGGTGGAAATAAATTCCTGGGGAACATGGGTTTGTTCTGGCTCTGTAAACAGTTCCTGGAAAACTTGCAGCTTTTGTGTGTTGGGATGCAAGTGGCCTGGAGAAATGGTGGTCTCTCCTTGGAAGACTCAACACTCTTCTCTTCCCATTTGAAGGAATGACTTCCTTAAATGCAGGATTTCTTGTTGCAAGGAGTTGTCCCTTAGTGTTTGGAGAATGCCTGCAAGTACTGAGCCATGGCGGGTTCTTCTGTGGGCACTTCCTCCATCTTCAATCCCTAGAGGCTGGGTGGGGACAGGGCTGTGGCCTTTTTAAGCACAAAGGGAAAATGCAACCACATTCAAGCAATTAACTCTCAGATCTCTCAGTCCCAAAGAAGAAGATCCCCATCTGCCTAGTTGGCCAGAAGGTATAATGAGGTCTCTTGTGAGCTTATTAAGTTAGTAAAATATTGACTGGCATTGATTAAACAACACACTTTGACTTTGGTAGGTGGGCATGAAGTCCGGGGATGCGGATGTTAAACGTCTTAGGGGAGGACCACCAAGATTCTGATGTGATGGTCATATGGTGCCTGGGGACCCCTGTGTTTTTCCTGGAATCCCCATTTTTAGTAAGCGTTCCACACAGGGCTCATGTTAAGAAATGTCATCTGTTCAGGGACACCTGAGTGGCTCAGTCAGTTAAGCGTCCAACTTTGGCTCAGGTCATGATCTCATCATTCGTGGGTTCAAGTCCTGCATCAGGCTCTGTACTGACAGCTCAGAGCCTGGAGCCTGCTTTGAATTCTGTGTCTCCCTCTTTCTCTACCCCTTCCCTGCTCGTACTCTGTTTCTCTCTGTCTCTCAAAAATAAATAAACATTAAAAATTTTTAAAAAAAGGTCATCTGTTCAGACTCCCTGGACTGTTTGCCACAGCTGGCTTGATTCCCCTATTTCCAAATTTCGTGGTTTGCATTGAATGGGTATTTAGTTCCATTTTACCCACATTTTTATTTACTGCAGTGGATATAAGGAGACAAAAGAGACAGGGTAGGGTGATCACCAGGTGCATTCGTATCCGAATTCTTGGCCCCTGTCTTCCAGACATAGGTGTAGCCTTTTCTCTACTTGAGAAGAAGGATTATATCTATATTGCGAGTGCTATAACCTTTACTCATCAGATTCTCTTCCTAGTCCTTACCTAAACTGAGAGAATGGGAATATGGATGTGAATTATTGGTTATTGAAGTTGACGGTGGTGAAAGGTGTTGCTGACAGACAGGACTTGTTTCCATTTCTATGGTGGCCCTGGGATGAACATTTAACAGTACCTGGGAGGGAAGCGAATTGCATGTTGATAGGTCAACAGCTCATGGTAGATATTCCTTCCCCACTTTGGCTCTGAGTTCAGGCTTCCCTGATAATGCTGCCCCCAGACTTCTGAATAAATCAACATATCTCTGCCTAGTTTGGAAGTGAATTCGGTTTCTGGTTTGGAGCTTTTCGGACAAGGCTGTGTCCCATGTCTGGCATTTGAGCCTGGAGCCTCTAGTGCTTTTCTCTATGCTTCTGGTCCTGATGGGAGGCAGGACGTGTCCTGGCCCTTGGTCCTTTGTCCGCAAGTTGTGAGACAGAGTGGTTGACCTCCCCAAACCCTCCAAAATGTGAAAGGGTGAGCCTCTTTCTCTGAAACTCTTCTCTGCCCTGCCCCACATGTGGGCCACCTCATTCAGTAGGAGTAAGGGGAGGATAGAAGGAGTTGGTGTCCCCTCAGCGATGCCAGGACAGGAACCTGGGGTTACTCCATTCCATGTGGCCAAGGAAGGGGCTGCCCTGACTGTCCACCCTGGCTTGGGGGAGAGAAAAACCAATTCTAGTTGGAGAAACAAAGCTTTGGGGACTTTGTTAAAACAAAGGACAGAACTCTGCAGGACAGGACAGCATCCTGAGGGCTCATTGCAGGCAGGGCCAATCAATTTTATTCTGTAGCTTTAACAACACCTTGAGTGTAGTAGTTGCTTAGTAAACATGTGCCAATTGAAAAGGATGCAGGGAAAAGTTCAGGTAGAGCAGCTGGAAAAGTTCAGATAGGATGCTGCAAAATCTCAGGAAGAGGAGTTTGTAAAGCCTTTTTGTTGTTATGGAAAATTTAACACATAAAGAGAAGTGGACAGAAGAGTCTCAGGAACCCACGCACCTGTCCTTCAAACTCATTTCTACCTCCATCCTCTTCCCCCATCCTGTGTCATTTCGAAGCCAATTTCAGACATTATGTCATTCCGTTTGTAAATATTTCAGAATATACCTTTATTTTATTTATTTTATTTTATTTTATTTTATTTTATTTATGAGAGAGCATGAGTGGAGGAGGGGCAGAGAGAGAGGGGTACAGAGGATCCAAAGCTCCATGCTGATAGCAGAGAGCCTGATGCCAGGCTCGAACCCACAAACTGTGAGATCATGACCTGAACTGAAGTCAGATGCTCAACCAACTGAGCCACGCATGTGCTCCAGGATGCACCTTTAAAAGAGAAAGGATTCATTCTTTAAAATTTAACACAACCAAAATATAGTTATCACATCTAAAAAAATTAACAGTGCTTTGGAATGAGGTTTATTTAAGGGAACCAGTGCTCTCTCTGGTGCCCAGGAGGGTATAAGGGAATTAGAAATAGGAATGCAGTGGCTGAGAAAGGGAGACACACCTGTACTTCCAGCAGAGAAGGCAGGGCTCTATTTAGAGTCTGAAGAAAACAAAGAGGAAGTCAGCATCCCTCAGCTGGGAGAAAACTCTGGCCCATCACAAAGAAGCAGGGCATGGCTCAGAAGGTCATGGAAGGATGGAGATTCCCATTGGCTCCACCTTGCCAGGATGCCCTGCAGAGTAAAGAGCGGGTCATGACTGGAGTTGGTTCTCAAGTACCAAGGGCAAGAGCCACCAGAAGCGAACTTAGCAAAGTGATGGTATTTGATCTGTAGGGGCTGTTGACAATTTGGATTTAGATGTGACCCTGTGACCATACAGATGGCAGCAGCTTACCCTGAGGGATTCAGAAATCAGTGCTAGCTGAAAGAGGCTCAGGGTAAATGGGTCACTGGTGAGTTTGAATGTATGTGCAGAATTTAAAGAGATTGATTCAGTTCTCAGAGAAATTGAGTTGGATTTTCACAGTGAGGATGATAGGCCGCATCTGTTCTGACTTCCAACTCTTCCTTTAGGACCCTCTGTCTGCCTCCTAAGCCCAGGAGCCGGCCTAAAGATGCCCCTCTTATTTCAGTAGAAAATAGGCATTCTGAAATGTGTTTGTATTCGGAGGTGGTCGTCATAAGAGGGTAAGTAGGTCAGAGTCATTTGACTAAAAAAGTAGACAAAATAGTCACTGTCTACATTTAATACAATCTTACCATCAAGATGGTTTTAAGCACCATTTTCCTGCCCAGGGAATTACCTTGATTACTAATTGCTTTCTTTGTAACTGAAGGACATAATAGCACTTTCCTTTGTAATTATCAGATTCATAAGGCTTATGTTTTGTTACCATTTAGATGTTAACCTGCTTGTGTATCTGTGGGCATGGGTGCCAAGCTCGGACACAGGTGAGGCTGTTGGCTCATTATGTCACTAGCTCCCAAGGCAGAGGGATCCATGGGCCAGGTCAGAACATGTGACATAAACCCAAGGCACATTGGCTGGGACATCTTCCTGGGTTCCTCTTGCACCTTACTTTGCCAGTTTGATATTTGATTTGGAGATAAACTTTGAAAGGTCAAGGCTACGACCTCTGGGATATAGATATAGAAGGCTGGGCTCTGCTGGACTCCAGGAAGTTATTGAGTCTCAACTGCATGGTGGTGTGAAGGGGTGTGTTTAAGTAAAAAGCGTGCAAAATTTGGAATCCTGGCTTTGCTCTGAGTCACTTCATGACTTTGGATGAGACCTTCAAAGCCTCAGTTTCTCTGCCCCTCAAAGAGAATAATCCCTGTATCACGAGATGGTTATGGGGATAAATAACAAGAATGACAATAATAAAAGAATACAAAACAACTCTAGGTGAGAGGGAACCACGTAGTACAGCTGACCAATGCCAGTCATTACCACCACCCACTGTCCCTGACACTTCAGCCCATATCCCTAATTGACAACAGATCTGTGTGTGATGGTCTCATGCATATGAGGATGTCTCCTAACTGCACTGGAAGCACCTTTGTAGCCAGGGACCTGTTTACTAATTCTTTTTTTTTTTTTTTTAATTATCATTTTGTCATGCTTTTCTAATCGGGGTCAGTGGCAGAGAATGAAAACCCACTCAAACTATCTTAAGGAAAAGTAGGGAGTTATGTTCAGGGTGTGTCCTAGAGGGATGGAATGTGTCGGCAGCTGCTGCTTCTGATTGTCCCATTTCTGGCTCTCTCCCGGTGTCCCCTCCATTTTCTTCCCCTCTGCAGGTGGGCTTCTGTGTTCTATAATCCTGTTCTGCCAGTGGCCTGCCCTGCCCTGGCTGTGCCCAGCTTTGTGCTGCTGTCTCTGTGCCCCAGTTTCAAGTTCTTAGGGAAGAGACTCCAGAGCAGCTTGGAGCAGATACCAAGCCCTGATCCCATCAGGTATGGCTAGAGGGGAGAGGGTCATACCTGAGGGTGACCTGAATGTGTTTAGTGAGGGAGAAATCTTGCCGCCCCTTAAATCCTTCTGAGATGTGGCCTCTTCTGTAGACTCTACCCTGACCATCTCTAGCCTCCATCCAGGGGCCCCTCACTATCCCCACCAGGAGCAGGAGCAGGAGTAGGAAAAAGAACAAGAGGGCAGATAGCAGCTGTATGGGTTCTACATGTTCTGTGGCTGACCCTTGCCTATATCCAGCCCAGACCAAGGAACTGCAGTGAGCTTTCACCCAGCTCTGAAAGGAGGCCAGGCCAGCAGGTGGGTGTGATAACCATGAATTGTGGAAGAGAATCACTGGAGGACAAGATACGTCCCTGGAAGCAGAGACAGGATTCACAGAAACTTCTGGAGGCTCCTCAAAAGTGGCTGAGTTGTCAGGGAGGGCCTTGCGAGCACTTAAAGGGCTGGGCCCAATGGAGACTGGCTCTCAGCAGCACAGTCCACATGTGGCACACCTGGGCACCGTGGCCCAGGACTTTGGCATAATTCCTGCACCTTGGGCCAGTGTGTGGGACTCTGGGCTGGCATCCTCCCACTCTGTTGGTCTAAGTAGTTTCCTTTGTTCTATGTCTGGGGGTCTCTGCTGAAGGACATCAGTTGGAAAAGTGGATTCTACTGCAAAAGTGTTAAAAACCATTAGCTTTGAAACCAAGGCTCAACCTGAGGGTGTCAAGGGCTGGGAACCGGTCAGGGCCTGGCCATTTTCATGATCTCCCTGTTTCCCATCCCCCCCCCGCCCCCCCACCCCGAAGACTTCACAGACATTGGCCTGTGTTTGCTCTTGCCTGTTTAGCTGGCATTGCTCTCCAGGGCCCCCACATTAGGGGTCCTTTCTTCTCTCATGGAAGGACAAAGGCTGTACCCGTGCACAGGCCTGTAATGCCTGGATGCAGAAAGAACATTCTGTCCAGCAATCAGATGTTTGGTGTGCACAGTGCCGCATGCTTATAGGCTGCATTTATTCCAGATGGGAGCAGGGAAGAGTGAAGCTGGCCCAAAAGGCAGCCTCAAGCCCCAAAAGCCAGGTTGAATGCAGGCTACCTCTGGGCGCCCTGGCAGGAGTTGGCAGCTCTTGCAGCCTGGGACACAAGCCTTTATAGAGAGAGAAGAAATCATCCGAATGGGTTCGTGTGGGGCCAGGATAGAGACTACAAGCTGGGATTCTGGTGGGTGAGTTCTGCTGTTAGATGACTGAGTGGTGGATTTTCCTCTCCTGCCAGCACACCTTACTTACATTTTTCTGTAGAAGGCAGCCGGAAACACTTGATTGCTCAGAGATGAGGTGGCCTCTCTTGAGGAATGGGATTTTCATTTTAATTAGGCTCTTGAGTCATGGTGCCATGCCTGCTTTGGAAGAGTTGCAGCTACAACGAGCCCATCTTTCCTCATCTCTGTTAAACACCAGAAGTAAGGAGGCCAGACTGGTCCATGCGACATCTTGTCATTGATGAGGCAGCTCCGTGTTTGCAGAGAGCTCCTATTCATAGCTGTCTTGTGAGCTCCACCAGAGGAGTCACCTTCAGGGCCTGGCCACAAAAGCCCTGGAGCCCCAGCCATCTTGGTGGCAGCTCCTACTGGCTCCAGGGAAGCCTGTGACTGGTTAGGCCTGGCTTCGACGCTGTGGCAAGGTCTGGCTTTCCCTCTCCTAGCCTGTCCTTTGTTGCCTTTGTCTCTCTGGAACTCAGGTTCGTGTCGGTAGAAGGGAAACAAGGAGAGCCCCTAGGCAGTTAGACAGCTGGTGTGAGGCCCACACACTGTGCAGTGTCATGCACATACAGGATGGCTGTTACATCACTAGTGTTCTTCTGTAGGACACCTTCCAGCCCAGCCCAGCCCAGCTGCTTCCCAACCCCAGTGGGTGCTCTCCCGGCCCTTGGTGCTTCTCCTTCATAGCACTCACCACAACTGTGGTTATTTATTCACTTGTGTACATATCTGTTTAGTGTCTGACTTCCCCGATAATCCCAGTGCTTAGGCCTCGCCCACCTCAGAGTAGACATATAGCAACTATTTGTTGGGTGGATAAAGGAAGGGATGGAGGGAGAAGGAATGAATGAAAGAATGAATGTAGAAGAGGGTGCCCGGTGCTTTGACCAGGCATGGTGGTTCCTTTCATTCATACTTTCTGAGTGTGGAGCCTTCAGGCCATTCGGATAAGTTGCATGGGATCCTCACAGAGCTGAGTTTGAAGATCATGTCCTTCTGAAGGGCATTACTGGGAATGTGGGAGATCAGGAGGGACTTCAGGGTAACTCCAGGCAGTGAGCTAATCTAGAGAGACCACAGGGGAGCATCAGGGCCTTAACAATGCGCAGTTGCTAGCTCGCAACAGTAGTCACCGTATTTAGCCCTCCAGCGGGTGCTGTTCACAAGAAATGCAGTAGGGGCGGGAAGCACTTGCCTATGAGCGATACTGCACGTGTTGGGGTTTTACTCTTTTATGCAAAATCTATGTGTAGTTGTCTTTACCTCCTGAGTGGGCAGTTGTCCTCAGCCCCCAGCAGCACAGTCCTAACCACCAATGAGGAATTGTTTCTGGGAGAAGGAAGAATCTATGTGGGGCTGGGTCCTGCCTCAGTTACTCAGCCATGGTATGTGGGCACTTGCTTTAGCATCCTCATCTCTGAAATAGGGACAGCCTCGATTCTGGCCCAGCTGACTTCACAGGGTGGCTATGAGGCTGGAGGAATATATGTCGAGAAAGAGTGGCCAGGGGTCACTGTTGGGGTTGTCATTGCCAGAGGTGTCCAATGATTAAGTTGGGCCCGCCTCAGCCCCTCTCTGGGACGATGGTCATCATAGACAGCCATTGTCACTGGAGTAAGTGCCAGGTTCCAGGTGGCTTTTGTTAGGAATGTGCCATTATCCAGGACCATCCCGTCAGGATGCTAGAGGTGCATTTCTGCTTTTTAAGGAAAAAAAAGCTTTATTGTTTTATAAAAGTACTCAGTGGAAAAAGAAAAGAGTAAACCATATTGAAAAAAATAGATAAAAGGAGAAGAATCTCCTTAAATCTACTAACCCAGAAATGATCACTGTGAAATTGAGATGTTCTTTACTGAACAGCATCACAAACATTTTATTTTTTAGGCTTATTTATTTATTTAGAGAGAGAGAACAGGCATGGGAGAAGGGCAGAGAGAAGGGGAGATACATCCAACCAGGCTCCATGCTGTTAGCAAGAAGCCTGGTGCGGGGCTTGAACTCACGAACTGTGAGATCATGATCTGAGCCAAAATTAAGAGTTGGACGCTTAATGGACTGAGCCACCCAGGCGCCCCACAAACGTTTTATTTATGCATATATGTGCATTTAGATCTAGGTATTTAAGTTCACATCATTGGGGGAAATTCCCAATATTCAGTTTTGTAGTTGACTCACTAAACTCAGCATGTCGTGGATATCCCATGCTAATAAGTATACATCTACAGCATCACTTATTATAGAAACTTCCTAGCAAGTTACATACATGTATATAAATGCACACATACAGTCCCATGTTCTTATCGCTCGCTTTTGAACAATTATCAATTACAGCCAATCTTACCTCACCCCATCATCTATACTCCCTTTTTTTTTTAATTGTGGTACGTACATGTAACATAAAATTCACCATTAATGATATTTAGCACATTTTCAATGTCATGCAACCATTACTTCTATCTAGTTGCAGAACATTTTCATTGTCCCCAAAGAAAATCCCATACCCATTAAGCAGTCACTCCCTATTTTCCTTCTCTCCTTTAATCTTCTTTCCCGTTATTATCTTTTTAAAATCCCCATCTGTAAACAGTTAACTGTGTATCTCTAAAAAACAAGGACTTTCATAAAAGCATAAGTTCACAACCACTAACATACCTGAAATAACAATTCTTTAATATTGCCTGTTTAAATATCTAATTATAATGTCATTTTAAATGGTGCATAATATTCCGCTGAGTGGATATAACATAATTAATTAAATACTTTTTAGCCAGTTATGTTGTTTACAATGTTTCCCTATTATAAGAAAAAAAAGTACTGGCACAAACATTTCTATTCTTTCTCTTTTTATTTTTTCTTTTCTTTTTTTTTCTTTCTTTTTTTTTTTTTTAGTGTGATTATTTCTGAAGGCTTACTTCTTAAAAAAGAATTTACTTGATCAAGTACACATTTCCCATTTTGATTCCATTGCCAAGTTATCCTCCGTAAAGCTTCCAGTTTGTACTCTCCTTAGCAGAAAACGGATGGCTTGGTTAAGAGAAAGTACTCCCTGGAAATATCCATGTGTTAATCCTTTGTCATAGCTTATGTTAAAGTCCCACTACTTACTTTCCCATTTTTATAGAAACGCTCTGTTGCACTGGGCAAAGGGTCTCTCAGATGCCACAGAAGCTCAAGGCCATTGATAGATAACTAAATGCAGGAGAAAAATGCTGTGGTACGGTGTCCAGAGTGACAGCCCCCAGGACCTTGAACTGAAGGAGGGCACAGACCTGTCAGGGAGAGTGATGGCTGCAGCCTCGAAGAGCAGGAAGACAGAGGCCCCATTAGTGGACCTGGGCTGGCTCATCAGTCTGGAAGCTGGCGGAGGTAAGGGGGGGAGGTAGGGAGCTTGGTGGTGGGAAATCAATACTCTTTTGGAAGAGGGGAGGAAAGGAGAACTAGTGAAAAAAATCATCCTCTGCCATTGACATAAACTTGACTTTCTGTGTTATTAAAGATATTGTAGTGGCATTAAAGGACACTGGAAAGAAGAAATGAAAGCATTGCCATATTCCAGCCATGGCCATACTTTTGCGGCCCTACTCATATCCTACCTCCCACCCCTACCCCTACATAGCTAAAGTTGTGGCAACCAACACATTCTCACTTCACTCCGCTTCACAGCATCAGTATTCCAAGCCATTCTGCAGCCTTGGCTGTCACTTTTTATGCTTGCTTCTAGCCCTAGTTTTCTTACCCTGCTGTCCTTAGGCTGGACGTGGAGCAGCTTCCAGTTACAGCCTGCTATAAATATAATGTCTGTGCATGTGGCTGTCTTCTCTTCTGTGATACTTTCCTAGGAAAAGTTGTGTTGGAAAGGGGGTACAAATGGTACTATGGTTCTTGATTCCACTGCCCTTCAGCCCAGTTGTTTTCAAGAAGGGGACGAGTGCCCTACAGGAAGGTACCAGAGCATAAAGGGTTAAGTCAAGTAGTACATGTGTATAATCTACAAATAACTATTCACAAATTGGGGGTGAATGATCAATCTTGGTTTTTTGGGGGTAGGGTGCATAACAGCTTGGACATCTGGCTTGTGTGTTCTTTGAGGACTAGCACCACCTTCTACTCATTCTCTGTGCCCACAGCCCAGCACCGAGTGGCATTCCACAGACATTTGGCAAAACTTCCAAAAGGTGGACCCAGGCAGCACTGCCACCTGGCCTGCTCCTGAATGGCTGCACTTCAGCTTACTCAGGAAACTGATGCCTTAACTGCCTTAACTGCCTTGGCCTCCCTGCACCTCCTAGATGCATTTGTTGCTGCAGTGGCTGGACAGAAGTGACTCCGGTTGACAGCAACACATATCCTGCCCTTCCCTGGGAGAGCTCCAGTTAGAAAGGAAGTACCTTTAAAAAAGAAAAAAAGTATCCCCAGTTTCTTTCCAGAATGAAGTTGAAAAAGAGCCAAGGGAACAAAGGAGGGGTTCAGTCTTATGCTTGAGTGGCAGGAACAACTCAAGGCAGAAAGACCGTGGCCCCTTTGGTGGTTGGGTATTCTTTTCTCTTGTCCTTGCCACCCACCCTGGCCCATCCCTGGTGTCCCTGACCTTTGCTTGTCCTCTTTCCCTCACATTTACTCCCAGCTCCTCCCTACACAGAAATCCAGCTCATCCCCACTCCACAGGCTGTCTTCTTGCTCTTCAGTATTCCTTTGCTCGTCAGTTTTCCTTTCAAAGGAGTATTCATGTGTGCCAGTCAGATTCTCATTCAACATGAAGCAAAAACTTTAATCTGTTTGTAGTTTGTTTAAAACCAAGAAAAGGTGCCTGAATTGAATGATTATTCAGGCTGAGCAGTCAGTCCCTAAGGGGCTCACAGCCCTGCGTGAGCTGAAAGGCGCGCGCGGTTATTTGAAAACCGGTCACCCAGTATCGTTTCCTGCATGCCAGTTCCAATGCTTTTGCAGTAAGTACGCACACAGTGCACACATGCCACAGTGATCCACCGCTTCTCAAAACATAGTGAAGTGATTATCCTGCAGTAGCTCCTGGGGACAAATTCGGCACCAGTGAGTGGAAAAGCAGTTAAAAATGTCATCGGTGAGCTTTACTCAGCCCGTAGTCTGTATAACAAACTGACGCTTGTGAGATGCCACTGGGCTGTGACTCTGGCACTTTCCACATTCCGCTGTAGGGCACCCTGGCCACTAAGATACTGGTACACCATTTTCACTGAATCCCTTTGGCATTTGTAGATCAAACTGCTGCCAAGTCACTTTACCGTTCCTTAGGCTTCATGCACTCATTCCAAGCAACCCAAAAGTAAATGCCATGTACTAATTTTATTTTAATATTAAAAATCATCCTCCCCCAAAGGCAGTCATTCCTGCATTTGGTTAACTCTGTGGTTCCTGCCACAGTCTGAGTCATCTGTCCCTTGGCTCAGGCCTCAACTTGAGTTGTGGGTATGGAGAGGCCAGTGTGGAGCCTGGGGAATCTCTCGGCCAGGAAATCCACCATCTGCCTCTCCACGTCTCCTCTGGAGCCTGCCCTCCCTGGAGACACACTGATTTTTTTGTGTTTCTTTGTGCAAAATGCCCCTGAAGTGGGTTTAAGCCTTCTGACCTTGGGCTGCTTGGAAGGAAGGAGACCCATTAAGGGACGTCCTTTCCCTGCACCTAGGTCCTGAGACTGACCATAGGCGGTGCTGGATTCTGTGCAGGGCATGTCTGAGGTACCATCTCCATGAGTCTAGTAATCCCACTGAGAGGGAGGGTACATTTTCCCTGTTTACAGAGGAGGACCTCAGTGCCCTTTTGGAAATCACTGTTAGGAAATAATGATGCTTTGATCGACATCTGGCTGCTCAACTAGACTGTCTACTTTAAGAAGAGTGCCGAGTGCAGGGCCTACCACAGGAAATGTCCAGTGAATGCATGGTGGCACCAAAATCCAAACACAAACTTTTTCAGCTTCAAACTAGGCCTTGTTGCATCCCCTGGATGGAACATAGTGAAGGGAAGGAATGAGTAAGGATGATTTTGTTTATTATTTGGTAGGGACATTTGCTCAGTAGATGGCCATGGAGCTCTGCAGGCTTGAAAGAATTAATGCCGATTCCTAAAAGTCCAAGTACTCTCTTGGAATAGCAGTTTTATTATATTGAACCTCAGGGAGAGGGAAATAAAGCATGTGAGTTGGGTTTTTATTAGCTATAGTGCTAGTGTGCTGCCTGAAAGCATCTCGAGAAGGTGATCTACGGTCACAAATTGAATTCTGTCAAAACACCTCTGCCTCCTCCAAAGGTCCTAGCCACTTGGGGTGGGGGGAGGGATTCCCCAGGGAACGTGAATGGTGGCCCTGCATGATGGTGGACTATACACTGGCTTTGTCTGGGCCGACTGGGGAGGAGTGCCTGCCCAACAGGGGAAGTTGGTGCTGGTGGCTCCAGTGAACCAGAAGACTGCCGTGGGAGATCCAATGACATGAAGGTGCCAGGACTCATGTCCCTGCTGGCTTACAGCTACTGTCCCTGGAGGACATGGGGAACACAGGAGTCCTTGATGGACAGCCACTTTTTTTTTGTCCTCAATATATGTCTTTTTTTTTTTTTAATAATTTATTGTCAAATTGGTTTCCATACAACACCCAGTGCTCATCCCATCAAGTGCCCTCCTCTATGCCCAGGACCCACTCTCCCCCTCAAACACTCCCCTCTCCCCTCAGTTTGTTCTTAGTCTTTGAGAGTCTCTTATGTTATGTCTTCCTTCCTCTCTGTGGCTTTTTTTTTTCTTCCTTCCCCTCTTCCCCTCCCCCCTGGTTTTCTGTTAGGTCTCCCAAAGCCTACCTATGCATGGGAACATATGGCATCTGTCTTTCTCTGCCTGACTTATTTCACTCAGCATAATACCCTTCAGTTCCATCCACGTTGCCACACATGGCCAGATTTCATTCTTTCTCATTGCTGCATAGTATTCCATTGTATATACCACATCTTCTTTATCCATTCATCAGTTGATGGACACTTAGTCTCTTTCCATGATTTGGCTATTGTCAAAAGTGCTGCTATGAACATCAGGGTACACGTGCCGCTATGCATTAGCAGTCCTGTATCTCTTGGGTAGATTCCTAACAGTGCAACTGCTGGGTCATAGGGTAAATCTATTTTCATTTTTTTGAGGAACCTCCACACAGTTCTCCAGAGTGGTTGCACGAGTTTGCATTCCCACCAACAGTGCAATAGGGTGCCTGTTTCTCCACATCCTTGCCAGCATCTATAGTTTCCTGATTTGTTCATTTTAGCCACTCTGACTGGTGTGACGTGGTATCTCAGTGAGGTTTTGATTTGTATTTCCCTGATGATGAGTGACATTGAGCATCGTTTCATGTGTCTGTTTGCCATTTGGATTTCTTCTTTGGAGAAGTGTCTATTCATATCTTCCACCCATTTCTTCACTGGGTTATTTGTTTTTCGGGTGTGGAGTTTGGTAAGTTCTTTATAGATTTTAAATTTATAGGTTTTAGATTATTTAGTCCTTTATCCAATATGTCATTTGCGATTATCTTTTCCCATTCCATTGGTTGCCTATCAGTTTTGTTGGTTGTTTCTTTTGCCGTACAGAAGCTTTTTATCTTGATGAGGTCCTAGTAGTTCATCTTTGCTTTTAATTCCCTTGCCTTTGGAGACGTGTTGAGTAAGAAATTGGTGCGTCTTAGGTCAAAGAGACTTTTTCCTGCTTTCTCCTCTAGGATTTTGATGGTTTCCTGTCTCACATTCAGATCTTTTATCCATTTAGAGTTTATTTTTGTGAGCGGTGTAAGAAAGTGGTCTAGTTTCATTCTTTTGCATGTTGCTGTCCAGTTCTCCCAGCACCATTTGTTAAAGAGGCTGTCTTTTTTCCATTGGATACTCTTTCCCGCTTTGTCAAACATTAGTTGGCCATATACTTGCGGGTCCATTTCTGGGTTCTCTATTCAATTCCATTGGTCTATGTGTCTGTTTTTGTGCCAATACCATACTGTTTTGATGACTACTGCTTTGTAGTAGAGGTTAAAGTCTGGGATTGTGATGCCTCCCACCTTGGTTTTATTCTTCACTATTACTTTGGCTATTCGGGGTCTTTTGTGGTTCCATACAAATTTTAGGATTGTTTGCTCTAGCTTTGAGAAGAATGCTGGTGCAATTTTGATTGGGATTGCATTGAATGTGTAGATTGCTCTGGGTAGTATTGCCATTTTAACGATATTTATTCTTCCAATCCATGAGCATGGGATTTTTTCCATTTCCTTGTGTCTTCCTCAATTTCCTTCATAAGTTTTTTATAGTTTTCAGTGTAGAAGTCTTTCACATCTTTGGTTAGGTTTATTCCTAAGTATTTTATGGCTTTTGGTGCAATTGTGAAAGGGATTAGCTTCTTTATTTCTCTTTTTGCTACTTCATTGTTGGTGTATAGAAATGCCACCGATTTCTGTACATTGATTTTGTACCCTGCAACTTTGCTGAATTAATGGATCAGTTCTAGTAGGCTTTCGGTGGATTCTGTCGGGTTTTCCATGTAAAGTATCATGTCATCTGCAAAAAGTGAAAGTTTGACTTCCTCCTTGCCAACTTGATGCCTTTTATTTTGCTTTCTTGTCTGATTGCTGATGCTAGGACTTCCAACACTATGTTAAATAGGAGTGGCGAGAGGGGACACCCCTGTCATGTTCCTGATCTTATGATGTTTGAGTATGTTTCTTCTATCCCGACTTTCTCGAAGGTTTTTATTAGGAAAGGGTGCTGTATTTCGTCAAATGTTTTTTCTGCATCTATTGACGGGATCATATGGTTCTTATCTTTTCTTTTGTTAATGTGATTTATCACATTGATTGATTCGCGAATATTAAACCAGCCCTGCAATCCAGGGATGAATCTTACTTGATCGTGGTGAATAATTCTTTTTGTATGCTGTTGGATTCAATTTGCTACTATCTTGTTGAGAATTTTTGCATCTGTATTCATCAGGGATATTGTCCTGTAGTTCTCTTTCTTTGCTGGGTCTCTATCTGGTTTGGGAATCAAAGTGATGCTGGCTTCATACAATGAGTCTGGGAGTTTTCCTTCTGTTTCAACTTTTTGGAACAGCTTGAGGAGGATACGAATTAACTCTGTTTTAAATGTCTGGTAAAATTCCGCAGGGAAGCCATCTGGTCCAGGGCTTTTATTTGATGGGAGATTTTTGATAATTGATTAAATTTCTTCACTAGTTATAGGTCTCTTCAAATTTATATTTCTTCCCGTTTGAGTTTTGGTAGCATGTGGCTATTTAGGAATATGTCCATTTCTTCCAGGTTGCCGAGTTTGGTGGCATATAATTTTTCATAGTATTCTCTGACAATTGCTTGTATTTCTGAGGGATTGGTTTTAATTACTCCCTTTTCATTCATGATTTTATCTATTTGAGTTCTCTCTCTTTTCTTTTTGAGAAGCCTGGCTAGAGGTTTGTGTATTTTGTTTATTTTTTCAAAGAACCAGCTCTTGGTATCATTGATCTGTTCCACTACTTTTTCTGTTTCCATATGATTAATTTGTGCCCTGATCTTTGTCATTTCTCTCTTTCTGCTGGGTTTGGGTTTTTTTAGTTGTTCTGCTTCTAGTTCTTTTAGGCTTGCTGTTAGAATTTGTGTTATTTCTTTTTCTTGTTTCTTGAGGTGGGCCTGGATTGCAATATATTTCCCTCTCAGGACTGCTTTTGCTGCATCCCAGAGCGTTTGGATTGTTGTATTTTCATTTTCATTTGTTTCCATGTATTTTTTACATGTATTTTTTCCATTTCTCCTCTGATTGCTTGGTTGACCCACTTGTCTTTTAGTAGGTTGTTCCTTAGCCTCCATGTTTTTGGATATTTTCCAGGCTTTTTTCCTGATGTTGATTTCAAGTTTCAAAGCATTGTGGTCTGACAGTGTGCACGGTATGATATCAATTCTTTTATACTTATTCAGAGCTTCCCTGTGCCCCAGAATGTGGTCTGTCTTGGAGAATGTACCGTGTGCAGTTGAGAAGAATGTAAATTCCTTTGCTTCTGGATGAAGGACCCTGAAGATGTCTGTTAGGCCCATCTGTTCTAATGTGTCATTCAGGGCCATTGTTTCTGTGGTGATTTTCTGTTTTGTGGATCTATCCAATGCTGAGAGTGGAGTGTTAAGGTCCCCTACTATAGGACATTTTTATCGATAAGATTGCCTGTGTTTGTAATTAGTTGTTTTACAAATTTGGGTGCCCCCGAATTCGGCACGTAGATATTTACAATTGTTAGCTCTTCCTGCTGGATGGTCCCTGAGACTATTATATAATGTCCTTCTTCATCTCTTATTACATCGTTCATTGTCTGATATAAGTGTGGCTGCTCCAGCTTTCTTCTGACTTCCAGTAGCATGGTAGATAGTTCTCCATCCTCTCACTTTCAATCTGAAGGTGTCCTCAGGTTTAAGATGAGTTTCTTGAAGACAGCAAATAGATGGGTCTTGTTTTTTAATCCATTCTGTTACCCTGTGTCTTTTGATTGGCGCATTTAGTCCATTTACATTCAGTGTTAATATTGAAAAATATGGGTTTATAGTCACTGTATTATCTTTAGGTTTCATGCTTGTAAGGCTGTCTCTGGTAGTTTGTGTTCTTTGCAACCTTTCCTTCATAGAGTGTCCCTCAGGATCTCTTGTAATGCTGGCTTATTTGTGATGAATTCCTTCAGTTTTTGTTTGTTGGGGAAAACCTTGATCTTTCCTTCTATTCTGAATGACAGGCTAGCCGGATACAGGATTCTTGGTTGCATGTCCTTCTTGCTCATCACATTGAAGATATCCTGCCATTCCTTTCTGGCTTGCCAAGTTTCTGTAGATAAGTCTGTTACAGCCCTTATGTGTCTGCCTTTGTATGTTAAGTCCCGTTTTTCCCTAGCTGCTTTCAGGATTCTCTATCTTCATATTTTGCCAGTTTCACTATGATGTGTCGTGCAGAAGGTCTATTCAAGTTCTGTCTGAGGGGAGTTCTCTGTGCCTCTTGGATTTCCATGCCCGTTTCCTTCCTCATGTTGGGGAAGTTCTCAGCAATGATTTGTTCAAGTACCCCTTCAACTCCTTTCTCTCTCTCTTCTTCCTCTGGAATTCCTATGGTATGGATATTGTTTCGTTTGGGTGAATCGCTCAGCTCTCGAATTCTCCTTTCCTGTTCCTTGATCAGCTTCTCTCTCTTTTTATCTGCTTCCTCTTTCCCATAATTTTATCATCTAATTCACTTACTCTCTCTTCTACCTCTTCTATCCACGCTGTGCCTGCTTCCAATTTGCTTTGTACTTCATCCAAGGCCTTTTTTAATTCTTCCTGACCATTTTTAAGGTCCTTGAACTCTGCCGCGTGGGACCCCTTGCATTCATCTATGTTTTTTCAAGCCCAGCGATTAGTTTTATGATTATCATTCTATATTCATGTTCTGTTATGTTGCTTATATCAGTTTTTGTCAATTCTTGAGCTGTCACTACTTCCTGTAGATTCTTTTGAGGAGAATTCTTCCATTTCGTCATTTTGGCTAGGCATGTTTTGGATTGTTTCTTGAAGTTGTGCTGGAACGGAAAACAGACTGACAAACAGAAAACAGAAATACTCACACGTACCGACAAATGGTCCAGACAAGCAGTTCACAACAGAAAAAAGAATAACAAGTGACTCTCTGAGAGCAATGTCCTGAAGTACCAGCTACACGTTAAGGACAGGGTGTGCAGTGTGCTGGTGGCAGAGCATATACAGAGAGAATAATGACAGATGGGGGGGGGGAGAAGGAAATGGACTTTGCCCAGGTAGAGCGACTAAAGGGTTTAATCCAGACTGAGAGAAATCAGAATAAAGATGGTTGCAAGGGAAAAGGAATGAAGATAGATGTTGTCCAGATGAACTTATGTGGCCTGGTTATTCCAGAGAGAGAGATAGGGAAGTACAGAAGGAGGTGTAGAACTTGCCTTGAGAGAGTGGGTTAAAAGACTGTTTAAGCCAGCCAGTACTCTGGATAGCCATCTCAGGGGTGGGGATCGGTAAGAAGGAGAATGGGGAGCATATATTTAAAAAAGAAATGACCTGGAGTTACTCCAGGCAGCAGTCTGAACTTAGCATCGGTAGCTCCTGCTAAAAGGTGTCACTCCTGTGAGGAGGGGCGTGGTTTGGTGTAGACGGGTCCGCCTCTTCTGCCGCAGGGATGGCTTTTGGGGTGACTTCTCAGCTTGTGAGACAACAATGGCGTCCCTCCAGTCCCTTGTTACCTGTCCTGGAGTCTCTATTCACCCCTTTATTTCTGTCCTCACTCCACCACCGGCGCCAGCATAGTGCGGTTTACTGGGTGGTGGCACGCCCGCCTGCTACACCCGATTTCACTGTAATTGTGCCAGGATTAGAAGTGCTCCGCAGGTGGCGGCGTCTGGGGCTAACTGGGTCCCTGCTGCCAGTCCCGGCGGCACGGTCCCGGCGGCGCGAGGGGAGTGCTGCTGTTAGCCACCCAACTTCTCTTCAAAAAGCCCTGCATTTAGGGGCTGGATGGTGGTGGTCTCCCCCTCTCTGACCCTCTCGTTCGGATGCTGCCTGATCAGCACTTTCTCAGCGTTCTCCGAATATGGCTTGCCCTCCTGTCGGCTCAGCTCCCCAAGTTCGTTTTATCCATCCCAGATTAAACTCATGGTTCTTGGGGTGTTTTCTGGATTTTGCTTTCCATTCCTTGTAGACTGAAACACCTTTCCTCTCCGATTCTTGGAGTTGAGAGTCTTTTGGTTTCAGTCGTTCTTAGTTTAAAAGACAAGGGAAATGCTGGGTCCCCCTACTCCTCCGCGATGTTGGCCCCTTCTCAATATATGTCTTTAAAAAAAATCTTTACTGGAGTGCCTGAGTAGCTCAGTTTGTTGTGTCCAACTCTTGATTTTGGCTCAGGTCATGATCCCAGGATTGTGGGACTGAGCCCAGCATCAATCCCTGCATCAGCCTCTATGCTGAGCATAAGATTCTCTTAAGATTCTCTCTCTCTCCTACCACTCCCCATCTGCCCCTCTCCTTTGCTTATGCTCATGCTCTCTCTCTCTTTAAACTAATTTTAAAAATCCTTACTGAGGTATAGCTGACATGCAATAACCTGCCTACATTTAAAGTACCTAATCTGGTAAGTTTTAACATACATATGCACCCATGAAATCGCCACAATCAAGATAATGGACATATTCATCACCTCCAATGTTTTCCCATGCCCTTTTGTAAATCCTCTTTAGCCCTTCCTACCTCCCCCAATAACCACTTATACTTTCTGCCACAACAGATTAGTTCACATTTTCTAGAATTGTATACAAATGGAATTGTACAGTATATGCTCTGTTTGTCTTCTTTCACCCCAGCATAATTATTTTGAAATCCATTCTGGTCACGCCATGTATCGCTAGTTTTTTCCTTTTGATTGCCGAGTGCCACTCCATTGTTGGATGGAATGTCTGCTGTTACCTGTTGATAGTCTTTTGTTTTTTTTCTGGATTTTGACTATCACAGATAGCTGCCATGAATGTTCATGTCCAAATCTTTGTATGGACATATACTTTCTTTTCTCTTGGGTAAACAGCTAGAGTGCAATGGCTGGGCTATAGGGTAGTAGATGTTTGTTTAACTTTCAAAGAAACTACCAAAGTGTCTTCCAAAGTAGGTGTACTATTTAGATGCCCACCACCAGTGTGGGATGGGCCAGGCTGGGGGACACTGAGTCAACCATCCCAGGACAACGTAAAGAAATGTTGAGCACAGGTTTTTTTGATGAACAATCATTTTGCCTTTAAAAAACTGATTGCATGTTTTCTCAGGCATTATAGTGTCTTTTATGGTTTTTGTTTGTTTGTTGTTTGTATTTTGCTTCGAGGAGTAGGGGACCTGCACACATACTTCCCTATTCATTGGTGCCCTGGGGAATTAGTGAAGGCAACTTACTGCAGGCACAGGTTCTGTCTGTTTTCATTCCCCTAGTACATAAAATATCATGTCTCCAGAAGCAGACAGGCTTGTTCAGAGAGCATATGTCTGTCTAAAGGTAAATGAATAACTGCATAACACTCCTAATAGTGTTGTTCCCCAAATCTGATCATGTAAAATCTTTGCCTTTGCAAATGTTACCATAAGAATGCAATTCTTGGAGAGTCATTTTTGGAAATAGAAAAGCTGTAGAACCTTGATGAAAAACATGCCTGTTCTCTCTACTTGGTGTATACCTCACCACCATTACCCACGAACCCTGGAAGCTTCCCAGAGCCACGCCTACTTGGGTCAGCCAGACAGGTGATGGAAAGGAGAGAGTGGGTCTCAGAAATGTCCACTGTAATTACTCAGGACCGTGTTAATTCAAAGTTGTCTTTGGAGTGCATCTGCAGAATGACTATTTTCTCCCATGAAGAGGCTTCCGAAGCAGGGACAGCATTTTCAGAGGTGGGCATTAAGTGTCCATCGTCCACTCCTGAGTGAGAGTCTCACAGAGCCGAGACTGCGGTTACTTATTAAAATGCTATAGGTGAGGGTGCCTGAGTGGCTCAGTCAGTTAAATGTCAACTCCTGACCCCGAATAGCCAAAGTAATTCTGAAGAATAAAACCAAAGCGGGAGGCATCACGATCCCAGATTTTAACCTCTACTACAAAGCGGTAGTCATCAAGACAGCATGGTATTGGCACAAGAACAGACACATAGACCAATGGAATAGAATAGAGAACCCAGAGATGGACCCACAAGCATATGGCCATCTAATTTTTGACAAAGCAGGAAAGAGTATCTAATGGAAAAAAGACAGCCTCTTTAACAAATGGTGCTGGGAGAACTGGACAGCAACATGCAGAAGAATGAAACTAGACCACTTCCTTACACCACTCACAAAAATAAACTCTAAATGGATGAAGGATCTGAATGTGAGACAGGAAACCATCAAAATCCTAGAGGAGAAAGCAGGAAAAAACCTCTTTGACCTGAGCCACAGCAATTTTCTATGCGACACATCTCCAGAGGCGAGGGAATTGAAAGCAAAAATGAACTATTGGGACCTCATCAAGATAAAAAGCTTCTGCACGGCAAAGGAAACAACAAAACTAATAGACAACCGACGGAATGGGAAAGGATAATCACAAATGACATATCAGATAAAGAACTAGTATCTAAAATCTATAAAGAACTTACCAAACTCCACACCCGAAGAACAAATAATCCAGTGAAAAAGTGGGCGGAATATATGAATAGACACTTCTCCAAAGAGGACATTCAGATGGCCAACAGACACATGAAACGATGCTCAAAGTCACTCATCATCAGGGAAACACAAATCAAAACCACACTGAGATACCACCTTACCCCGGTTCGAGTGGCTAAAATGAATAAATCAGGAAACTATAGATGCTGGCGGGGATGTGGAGAAGCAGGCACCCTCCTACGCTGTTGGTGGGAATGCAAACTGGTGCAGCCGCTCTGGAAAACGGTGTGGAGGTTCCTCAAAAAAATGAAAATAGAGCTACCCTATGACCCAGCAATAGCACTGCTAGGAATCTACCCAAGAGACACAGGAATGCTGATGCATAGGGGTACGTGTACCCCAATGTTCATAGCAGCACTTTCGACAATAGCCAAATCATGGAAGCAAACCAAGTGCCCATCAACTGACGAATGGATAAAGAAGTTGTGGCACATATATACAATGGACTACTACGTGGCAATGAGAAAAAATGAAATCTGGCCATGTGTAGCAACATGGATGGAACTGGAGGATATTATGTTAAGTGAAATAAGTCAGTCAGAAAAAGACAGATACCATATGTTTCCACGAATAGGTGGACTTTGTGAGACTAAGCAAAAACCAGGGAGAGGGCTAGAGGGGAAAGGAAAAAAAGACACAGAGAGGGAGGGAGATAAAACATAAGAGACTCTCAAAGACTAAGAACAATCTGAGGGTGAGAGAGGTGAGGGAGGTGAGGGAGGGGGGAGAGGGGGTGACGGATATTAAAGAGGGCACGTGTTGGGATGAACACTGGGTGTTATATGTAAACCAATTTGAAAATAAACTATTATAATAAAAAAAATAAACTGAAAAAAAAATGTCAACTCCTGATTTTTGACTCAGGTCATGATCTCACAGTCTATGAGTTCAAGCCCCATGTTAGGCTCTGTGCTAACAGCACAGAACCTGCTTGGGATTCTATCTCTCCCTTTCTTTCTGTCTCTTCCCCACTCATTTTCTCCCTCTCTCTCTCTCAAAAAAAAAAAAAAAGCAACTTAAAAAATAAAATAAAACATTGTAGGTGATAATCCTTGTTCTCATTCTTAAAACCAGAATGGCATCTTCAGAAATAGATTTATGTAGTGATATAGTGGTATATATCACCTAGTGATATAGGTGCCATTCAAATCACTTGGGAAATGAAGGACCATTAACAAGTATGTTTTAAGTTATATCCTTCTGAAATTTGTTTTTATGCAAGATATGAGGTAGCCATCTAATTTTATGTTTTCCAAAAGTGTATCTCCTTTTTCCCAGAAGAATTTATTCTGCATTTAAACATTACTCTTCATTGATCTCTTTATCATGCCTTCTGCCCATATCCCACAGTAAAGTCACTGTAGCTTGACAGTTGGTCAGATAAATCCTCCCTCACTATTCTTTAATCTCAAAAATGTTTTGGGATTTCCCTTTTCTATATCAATTTTAGAATCAGCATATGTTTTATTTAAAGTATTCCATTGAGATTTTGTTAACTATATTTTAATTGTAGTTAATTTTTCCTTTCTACTCATGTAATGTGTGGGCCACGTTTTGTACTTTGAATAATTTTACTCATATATCTAAAGCAGTGCTTAATATTTCTGAGTTAGAAAACTTGCTTCCTTGCTAAATTTTATAGAGGGTAGTATATTTTAAGTCGGTATATGATAAGTATTTACTGCATATCTCTCTGTGCTAGATAGTACTAGGAGATGAGGATTTAATGGAAAACAAAACCAATCATTGCTGCCAGGGACCTCACTGCCTGCTGTGAGGAAGCAGACAGCAGAAAATCATGGCGGGGGTGTATAATGCTAAAACCCGGCAAAGGAAACACAAAGAGAGGCACCTAGCCCAGTTTGGAGGGTCAGGGAAGGCTGCCTGAGGAGGTGATGTGTAAGCTGAGGCCTGAAGGTCAAGGAGGAATTGGCCTGGTAAAGTATGGGGAGTACAAGTGAAAGTGAGGCTGGAGGTGAGGAGGTAATGACTGTCTGGGAGCTCCAGATAGTTCGAGAGTAGCCCAGGCAGGGAGGGCTGGGATGGGGTAGGGATGTCCCAACATGAGGCTGGAGGGCCAAATCATGGATCATGAAAAGCCTTCCCAGTCAGACTCCCCGCTGGTTCCCAAGAAGGGCTGAGTCTCTAAGAAAGGTGCTGTTCCAGAGCCTGGTGCTCTCAGCTTTGCTCCTCTGGCTGTGGGGTGAACAGAGTGTCAGAGCGAGGCAGGACTGGTGACAGACCCAGTGGCAGTGGGGGAGGAACGAAGCACTGGGGTTTGAGAGCTTCAAGGGGCATATCCAAGCTCTGTGTCCTGTTTGTTCCTTATGGTGTCTGCAGTGCCAGAACCCAACCATGCTGGGATCTCAGCCATGTCACTTTCCAGCCACATGACCTAGGACAAATGATCTAACACAACCCCCCATCTTCCTGAGCCCCAGTTCCATTATTTGAAGAATCAGGCTGTGTAAAGTGTCAACACTGTGCCTGGCCTGTATAGCACCAATACAAGTGACAGCAATGATGGTGTGGGGGCAGGGGGGACAGTTCGATCAGCTGCAAAATGTCCTGCTGAGTGGGAAAGGAGAGGGGAAGGGAGTGATACCATCCCCTTTTATCTACTGTTTTTCTAGTGCCATGTCTCTGTGAAATTGCTGCTGAGGCACTGGATGCAGAATCCCACCCAGTTCCCATGGGAGATCTTTCTGCAAGGAGAAGCCTTCAGTGGAGAGAACCCAGCCCTCTGCAGCACGGAGAGCTGGTGGTGGATGGTGTACTCAGAGCTGGGCCCTGACCTTCTAGCCACATTATTCCCCTTTCACTCGGGGCCCTCAGTCAGAAGGCTGAATGTGCTCTGGGGTGACTAGCAAACCAGCCAAGGCCTCTGGTATGATTTAATCTGACAGATTCAAATAGGAGCATAAAATGGCTTTTCTGTGGCTCCTGCAGTTACAAGTCTCCTTTCATGTAAAATTAGATTAGCACCATGGCTCCAGCGTAATGAGTCTCTCATGCCAAGGACTGTGTTAATTAGTAAGTTGTAAATGTTGACTTTTGATTCAGGGCTTCTTTAGGGGTGATAATTAATTTTTAATAGCTTTGGGCAAATCTACATGCTATACCATGAAAGGGCCAAAATGGCTTGTCACAAGGCCATTGATGTGTATGCCATCTCAGAGACTGTGTCATAAAGGAAAAACGAACGTGAAATGTCCACTCCTGGTGTTGACAGGTGAAACATCAGCTTTTGGTTGTTGCACCCTCTTAGAAATAACTGTGCTATTTTTAAGCTTAGATGGGGGATCTTGGAAGGTTTACTCTTCCATCTCTGAGATGCATGCTGGAGGTTGTCAGGAGGGGCTCTGGAAGGAAGTCTAGTCCTGACCAGAGAGGGAGGGCCTGAGTCTGGCCAGCAGGTGGAAACTGCATCCTCTGTGCATTCAAACACCAGGATTTCAGGCCAGGGAAATCTGCTTCCTCTTATAAATTATCTGGCTCATTTTCTTTCCAGATTGCACATCTTCCAACCAGTTCCAGGAGCTAGTCGCTAACATAAGGAACAAGGTCTCCCACTGACTCACCAACTCAGTTCAGACACTTGCAGAGAGAAAAATCAACTTACAGAACATACAAAAATCATTTTAAAAAATCAAGAGCCCCAGGACAACCCAGTGCCCTCTTGGGGTTCACCCCATAGGAGAAGCATTGGCTGAGGCTCCCACGCCCACTGGAGGCTCTCAAGTCCAAGTCTCCCTAAAAGGAAACAAATGATTTTATTGGAGATGGTTTGGGTACAGCCTTTTGGAAGCCAGAACTAGTGACCAGAAGGTAGACAGACTTCAGTTCTAACCCTAAGACACAAGACAGGATAAACTTTTCTCTAAGAGCAGAGTCTGTCCTTGAGAGTCTTTCTCTGTAGCAGCTTTGGCTTCTCTTCTGGTGGAAACTCTATTTCCATTTTAAAGCACAGCTTAATTTTATTTTGTGCCATGTTATTTGAGGGTAGGAGGGATGTGAATCTCAGAACACATGTTGTTTCTTCTGTCTCTCTCTATGTGACAATGGTTGTCATCAGAAAAAAGGAGGGTTGGGGGGGTGACCCTGTCTCCATGCTACGAGGTGACTGGGCTTCAGGAGGAGGACATGGGTCCCTGGACTTGGCAGACATGTAGTTTGTTGCAGTGGCTGACTAGGTGTGATCCTTGGGCTCGAAGCAATGGTTGGCTGTATGACTTGCAGAGCTTATTGTTTCTGTCCTTTCTTTCTCTTTTTTTTTTTTTTTTTTTAAAAAATTTTTTTAACGTTTATTTACTTTTGAGAGACATAGAGACAGAGTGTGAGCAGGGGAAGGGCAGAGAGAGAGGGAGATACAGAATCCGAAGCAGGCTCCAGGCTCTGAGCCATCCGCACAGAGCCCGAAGTGGGGCTCGAACCCACAGACCGTGCGATCATGACCTCAGCCGAAGTCGGCCACTTAACCGACCTGAGCCACCCAGGCGCCCCTGTTTCTGTCCTTTTAAGTATCACCCTCTGCCTCCACATACTCCCAGGTTCCAGAAAGACCCTGCCCCATGAAAATATGTAGCACTTGTGTTTGACCTTCGTTTTAGGGAGGGAGGGAAAGAAGGGATAGAAAAGATTTGACAACTTGAAACTGCATCACCCATTTGTAGGAGTTTTGGCTGCACATAATTTTCACACACACACACACACACACACACACACACACACACACACCACACAATCCATGATGGATTTGGAGGGAGATGGGAAAGAGGACAAAGTCAGAGGCTCCATATTAGTCTTGAGTTATCAAGTAGGTATCACTTTGGGGGCTGGTTAAGAGAGACACAAAGAAGAGAGAAGAGAGAAAGAGTGTGTACACATCTTACAGTGCACACAAACAGAGCAAACAGTTTCTACCGCTGATTGCTCTCATAACTAGTATGTCTATGGCTCTCAGGAAATATTCCAGCAAGACTCTTAAGACATGCAAAAACAACCACTAAAGGATGTAGCAAACTATTTGAGAGAGAGAGGAAGGAAGGGAGAAGGAAAGGGAGGAAGAGAGGAGAGAAAGAAAGGTGGGGAAATTCTTTATAGGTTAAATTGTTTGAGATATGGTAACTTGCTAAGAATCCCCTGGCAAATGTGGTTAAGGGTCATTTCAAGACTGATAAGCTCTTGGATCAGCAATTTAAAGATCAGTTAAGGGATGTTTCTTCTATTATCTCTGTGCTTGCCTCATTGTATCATATGACTGCCCTGAAACCAAGGGGAATAGGATCTGTTTCATTGGTTTCTAAGTTCCATTGCCTGGAAGATCTTTGACAGTCCAGAGCAACACGATCCCTGTTTCAAACACGGCCCTTTTCCAGGTTCCCAGATATGACTAGTCCTATCTCTTTACCATATCGGTGCCACAGTCTTGTGAAATAAGTTGTCAATCGTAATTTCACTTTGTGGATAGATGAAAACAAATTGTGGATTGGCAGAGTGCCTTAGCTAGCAGAAAGCAGCAAGACTGAGAGGGTCACAGCCATGTTCCAGGGCTGAGTCCAGGCCACTGGGTGTTTTAGGAAACTTTGCAGTAAATAGTTTTACTAAGAACCTAGCTAGCCACCTACCCTTCCTCCAATCAATGGGTACATAGATAGACATCACCAAAATACAGAAATAAAGTCAAAAGACTCATGATTTAAAAATCTATAGGCATTTGTCAAAACAGCAAAAAACTAAGTATATAGGAACTGTGTACAAAAGCTTCAGTCACCATGGTTTGCACGTAAGAAATTGTTTATGAATGCAAGTATTCTTTTCAGCCACCATCTGCAGTGTTGTTTACTGAAGAAGCAGAGGTTATAAACCTTCCTCAAATGCTTTCTGTCGACATTGACTTGCAAACCCTTGGGTAAAAGTTTGCATTTCTATTTTTTAATGAATAGTCTCTATTGGATTTAATTAGTCATTGTATCTGTGCATGAATCATTCATAATCTGGCAGTTAAAGTCAGATGAATAGAAAAAATAATTTTCAGCAAAATGTAAAATACACTTTGGCCAATTATCATTGGTTGACAACATGTTTTATAGAGATAAAAGTTGATTGGCAGCTGTTAGAAGTTTTGTTTTATCTTTTTGCCTGTTGGGGAAAAAACAAGCAATATGAAAAGCATAAGCCTCAAGCATCTTCTCCATCGGCATTTTGAGGGTCCAGAGTCTGGGTACTTCCCAGCCCACCTAACATCAGAGAGGTGCTCTGACCTCGTGAGCATAACATGAATGTGTGCCTGCCATGTGTGCCTGCTGTGTGCCTGGCATTTTTATATATGTTATGTGTAACTCTCCAAGAAACTACACTTACTCAGCAAGTGGTGGATCCTGACGTGGAATCCAGGTCTATCTGGCTTCAGGTTCTCAGCTTTATCCTGTCTACTACATTGTCTGAACACTGAAAGTACAAGTGACTAAGGTTGTGTTTCAGCTAAAAGGTTGACTTAAAATATTATTTGGGTTGTACAAATATTCATACTCTTAGAAGCATTATTCACAATAACCAAAAGGTGGAAACAACCGAAGTGTCCATTGGCAATAAATGGATAAACAAAATGTGGTCTATGCATACAATGGAATATTATTCAGCCGTAAAAACAAAGGAAATTCTGACACATGCTACAACATTGATATTCCTTCTCTTTCATTTTTTTATTATTAATCAAGCACTTTTTGGTGATTTTATTCTCTCCTCTATTCATTCTTAATTATACCACTTATTTATTTATTTATGAATGAGAGCCTGAGCAGGAGGGGCAGAGGGAGAGGGAGAGAGAATCTTAAGCAGGCTCCATGCCCAGTGTGGAGCCCAATTAAGGGCTCAGTCTCATGACCATAAGATCAAGATCTGAGCCAAAATCAAAAGTTGGAAGCCTAATGGACTGAGTTGCCCAGGCGCCCCCTTTCTCTTATCCTTTTAATAAAAGAGGTTATAATGTGAATCTTTGATATATCAGAGTCTATTTTAAATTAGTAATTTTACCACTTCCCAATTTAAGAACTTCACAAGTTAAATTCCATTTATTTCTTGTTCTTATTGTTTTTATATACATTAACTCATATGTTATAAATTCCACAGAGCACTATAATTGTTGTTGTTTTAAGCAATATTTATTTATATTTAGCTACATTTAAAAAGCCAATTCTTGGGGTGCCTGGGTGGCTCAGTTGGTTAAGTATCCAACTTTAGCTCAGGTTGTGATCTCACAGTTTGTAAGTTCGAGGCCTGTGTCAGGCTCCGTGCTGACAGCTCAGAGGCTGGAGCCTGCTTCAGATTCTGTGTCTCCCTCTCTCTCTGCCTCTCCCTCACTCATGCTCTCTCTCTCTCTCCCTTTCAAAAATAAACAAATTTTTTTTAATTAAAAAAACAATTCTGATGTTCTTTTATTTTATTTTTATTTTTTTTAAGTTTATTTATTTTTGAGAGTGTGTGTGTGTGTGTGTGTGTGTGTGTGTGTGTGTGAACAGAGGAGGAGCAGAAAGAGAGGGAGACACAGAATCTGAAGCAGGCTCCAGGCTCCAAGCTGTCAACACAGAGCTCAAACTCACAAACCGTGAAACCATGACCTGAGCCAAAGCTGGATGCTCAACTGACTGAGCAACCCAGGTGCCCACAATTCTAATGTTCTTTATTCCTTTCTGCATTCTTTTTCTTGCATCTGGGACCATTTAACTTCTGTGCAAAGAACTTTTATTTTCTTCTGATGCATGTCTACTGGCAGCGGAATTCTTTGCTTTTTGTTTTTTATTTTGCCTTAAAATATCTCTTTTTCACCTTAATTTTTGAAGGATCTTTTCCCTGGGTATAGAATTCTAGATTAGCAATCCATCCTCCTACCTCTCCTCCCTCCCTTCCTTCTTTCCCTCCTTTTTTAAGCTTTAAGGATCCTATTGTCTTTTTTATTCTCTATTTTATATTGAAAAGACAGCAATCAATCTTATTGCTCCTTTGAAAATAGTGTATCTCTTTTTTCTCTTGCTGCTTTTAGGGTTTTTTTTTTCAGTTAATATTAAAACTGACTAGTGATGTGCCTACATAGGGTTTGATTTATAGTTCTTCTTGGGCTCACTGAGCATCTTGAATCTGTGGACTAATGTCTTTCACCAGATTATTTCTTCCATGACTACTTTTTCTTTTCTTTTAAGTAGGCTCCACTCACAGCATGGAGCCCAACATGAGGCTTGAACTCATAACCCTGAGATCAAGACCTGAGCTGAGATCAAGTTGGATGCTTAACCTACTGAGCCACCCAGGAAGAACCACTCCACGACTGCTTCTGACTTATTCTCTTTCTCTCTCTATCTCTCTGTGGGACTCACATTACATGTATGTTAGACCTTTTGACGATTGCCTATGTGACCTTTATGCTCTGTTTTGTCTTTTCCATCTTTTTTCTCTCTGGACATTTTCAATTAACCAGATTTTGAGTTCATTAATTCTACTTTCTACTTTACCCATTCTGTTGTGAAGCCAATTCAATGAATTCTTAATTTCAGATATTGTATTTTTAAATCCTGGAATGTCCATCTGATTACTTTTATAGATTTCCAGTTCTGTTGGAATGCTGCATCTATGTATGCATTTTGTCTTTTTCTCCTTTAAACTTATTAATCATAGTTATTTTGAAGTTAGCTTCTTGCCAATCAAGCTACTTAGGACACACTAGATATGCCAAGTGGCTCTTCTTACTGGCTCTTGACATTTCAGCCATCTGTATATTTGAAGGTTTACATTTCTTTTTGGTAATAGTTTCTTAGGTTTCCCTAACTGTCTGTGGACTTCATGCAGGGAAAACATTAAGTCTTTGAGAACTTACCAGACTCTACAAGGACACAGGGCCCCAGTATATGTAGATGTGGCTGCTTGACAACTGCTGAGGAAAATCTGATTTCTTGGGCTTGGATCCACCTAACTGAGAGCCCTTTGGTCAGTCAAAGCTACAAGGATGGTATTCAGGATTGAATTTATTTGTTTTAAATGTTAAAAACATACTTAAAAGGGAAATAACTGATATAAAGCATAACTCAATACTTAATGTTGTAAAAAATTCTCGTCCACTCTGTTAATATATACACTTCAGATAAGAAGATTTTTTTATATTTATTAATAATGTTATTATAAAATGCTACATATTTGAAATTTTAACATTTTTTAAGGTAAGCCCCAAGGCTAGCATGGGGCTTGAACTTACGACCCTGAAATCAAGAGTTGGATGCTCTACTGACTGAACCACCCAGGCACCCTTGAAATTTTAACTTTTTTTTTTTTTTCTGAGGGAGAGAGCACAAGCAGGGAAGGGGCAGAGGGAGAGGGAGAAGAGAATCTTAAGCAGTCTCCATGCTCACCACAGAGTCGGACACAGCGTTTCATCTCGTGACCATAAGATCATGACCTCAGCTGAAATTAAAGAGTCAGATGCTTAACCAACTGTTCCACCCAGATGCCTCAATTTTAACCATTTTCAAGTGTACAGTTCATTGGTATTAAATAGTCATATTATTCAACCATCACTGCCATTCTTTTCAGAACTCTTATCTTGCAAAACTGAAATGCTATACCCAAGAAACAATAAATCTGTTTCCCCCCCACAGGGGAAAGAGCCCTCTTACTGTCCCCCATGACAATATTCTACTTTCTGTATCTATGAATTTCACTGCTATGGGTGCCTCATATAAGTGGAAGTATAAAGTATTTTTCTTTTTGTTACTGGCTTATTTCACTTAGCATAATGTCTTCAAGGTTTGTACATGTTGTAGCATGTGTCAGAATTTCCTTCCTTTTCAAGGCTGAATAATATCACACTGTATGTATATATCACATTTTACTTCTCCTTTTGTCTGTCATTGGAGACTTGGGTTGCTTCCATCTTTTGGCTATTGTAAATAATGTTGCTATGAATGAACATGGGTGTGGAAATAGCTCTTTATAGCCCTGCTTTCAATTCTTTGGGATATATACCCAGAAGTAGGATTGCTTGACCATATGATAAATCTATTTTTAATATTTTGAGGAACCCATGATGCTGTTTTCCACAGCAGCTACACCATTTTATATTCCCACTAACAGTGCTCATGTTTCCCAATTTCTCCACATCCTCACCAACACTTGTTATTTTGGTTTTTTAATGTTTATTTGTTTATTTTTGAAAGAGAGAGAGAAAAAAACATGAGTGGGGGAGGGGAAGAGAGAGAGAGGGAGACACAGAATCTGAAGCAAGCTCCAGGCTCTGAGCTGTCAGCACAGAGCCTGACACAGGGCTTGAACCCACGAACGGTGAAATTGTGACCTGAGCTGAAGTCAGACACTTAACTAACTGACTAAGCCGCCCAGGCACCCCTGTTTTTTGTTTTTTTTTTTTTTTGTTTTTTTAATATTAGCCATTCTAACAGATGTGAGGTGATATCTCATTATGGTTTTAGATTTGCATTACTCTAATGATTGGTGATGTTGAATATTTTTTTATGTGTTTATTGCCCATTTGTTTGTCTTCTTTGGAGAAATGTCTATTCAAGTCCTTTGCCCATTTTTGAATCAGGTTGTTTTTAAATTTGTTTATTTTTTCTTCTGCTTCTTGTGCCTTTGGTGTCATATCTAAGAAATCATTCCCAAATCTAACGTTGTGAAGTTTTTTTCCTATATTTTCTTCTAGGAGTCTTATTGTTTTAGGTCTTACAGCTAGGTGTTTGATCCATTTTGAGTTAATTTTTGTATATAGTGTTAGGTCAGGTCCAATTTCATTCTTTTGCATGTGGACATGCAGTTTTCCCAACACAATTTGATGAAAAGACTGTCCTTTCTCCATTGCATGGTCTTGGCACCCTTGGCAAAAAGCCTTTGACTAAAAAAAAATCCTATCCCCCCCAAAAACAAAAAAACCTTTGACCATACATACAAGGGTTTATTTCTGAAGAGTTATTGAATTTTTAGAGGTAAAAGAGACTGCCAGAATTAGTTCATCCAATGCCTTCTTATTACAGATAAGGAAACCAAGACCCAAAGTGAGAAAGTGACTTGCCCTGGGTTTCCTAGTGTATGACAGAGCTAGGAGTCCATCCCTGGCCTGATTTCACATCCGATGCTTTTTTTATAGCTGGTTGCTAGTTTCCTTTGTTCCTAGAGTAATGTTAGTTACTGCTTTGATGAAAGCAGCAAATACAGTTTTCACTCTGCAGTAAATGAATTGTTGTTTGTCCAGCCCCTCACCACTCCTGTGGAGCAGTCACTGGCAACAGCTATGTTTTTGAGGCATTGCTATGGTGAGAATATCTGTTCCCCAGCCTGTCAGTGGGTTCCAGTTTGCCCTGTCATTTGGTTCGCAGAGTTACTTGAAGGGTCCTGAATACAGCTATGCAATAACATACCACAGAATGCCTTATCGGTCTTGTCTTTATCACCCACTGGCAAGGAACTTGTTCTGCAATTCTCTGGTAACCTAGAGCTTCTTTCTTCCCTGCCTGTCATCCCCTCAGCTTGGCAGGATGTGGCCTTGGAGTAAGGAGAAGCAGAGAAAATATGAATTAGATAAAATTCAAAAGCAGATTTAAAATTATTCTTTCCTTGGTATTCCCCACGCTGAGTTCGCTCATTCAAGAACTATTGAGGACCTCTCAGTAGTGCTATGAACACTTTGCTAGGAAGTGACAGGCCCCCACAAAAAACAGAAGGCACGCACTCTTAAAGACTTTCTGAAGAGGTAAGATGCATGGGCATAGGACAGGTAGGTAGTGGTATATATGGTTGGGATGATTAAGTGTCTGGTACATGTTACTGGGAGGGAGTAGTCTAAGAACTCAAGGAAGTGGAAGTGGAGGCCAAGGTGAGGAGTCATGCCCCAGGATGGTAAGCACTGCCAGCACTAGGCCTAGCATTGGCCACAACAGCACTTGGGAGCATTTCTGGAGAGCTCTGCAGCTCTAGTGGATGGATAGGGAACTTGGATGCCAGGTGAGGGATAGTGGAGCAGATGCTCAGAGTTTACAAGGGACAGTCAGGGTCATGAGGCAAAGACCTGAGACATCATGGCCAGGGAACAGAACTGTCACTTGGGGGATCTGGGAAATGGGATAGAAAGGGTATGCCTGCCTAGGATCCAGAGGGTTAGACTTGGAAGTTGAACCATGCTTTGTTAGTAGTGGGATGGTAGTATTTTAGGCTCGTAACAGAGGTAGTGACAGGTACCTGTCCTAGGTATCTTAAGAAGAGTCATATGGCCAGAGAAGAGGTTAAGAGAGGGGGCAGGGAAGAGGTGGCCATGGTAGACCAGGGAGAGAGGAGAAAGGCTAAGTCCAGGTCCCTAGTTGGGTGAGAAGGAAAGAGTGGGCTAAGAAAGCACTGGTGGAACCTGAGGTAGGCTGGTTGTAAAGGAAGAGGAGGAGACAAGCCAAAGACATGCTCATGTTTTCAGGGCATAACAGAGGGAGTAAAGTACAGCTGGGCTGGGAAGAATGGATTTGGCTAGGATTTACCAGCAACATTGGTAGTAAAGGTGGCATTCCAGGCAGGATGGGGTGTCTTACTAGTTGTCAGCAGGAGCAGCAGTCATAGTCTGCCCACAAGGAAGAGATTGAGTAGTGAGGTCAAAGAGCAGAGTTTGGGCCCCGAGGCAGAGAGAGGAATGGGGCTTTGGGCAGAAGTGTCTTCCTGCCTTTGTGGTTGAGAATCATTGGAATGTATTCCAGTTTTTTGGCTTTTCCAGAACGCAGAGAATAACTGAATAACTGAACTGAAATTTAAAATCTTGATGTATGGCTTATATTGTTTCTTTTGTTCCAAATCGTGAATCTTTTATGGACTTCAGTGTATATGTGAGGCTCTCGTGTCAGTAGAAATTGTAGGTTTTGTGCTAGTGGTGTGTGTGCTTGTGGAAATGGACTTCACTGGGTCCTCTCTGATCTCCTGGAAGGTAAGGATGCAGACATGCTGGTGATTGCTGAGTGTGCCATAAGTTAGACAATTAAAAGAGTTAAATTGAAGGAATCCTTTATCACAAAATTCTCAAGAAATTCAATTCCAAATGAGGAAATGCACAAAGACTTGAGATTTTCCTTCTATTAGTCAGCATGTCTACTTGGCAAATGTTGGATGTTTGGAAGATAGATGGGCACCCCATTCCCCATCTGATGCCTGTGACCAGTGCAGCAGAAAGCCCACATAACCTGGTGCCCCTGGAACCTGACTTGTTTCTTGTTTTTGGATTTTGAAAGTATTGCTACTTAAAAAAAAAAAAAAGCTCTTAGAAGTAATTTTCAAAGGAGGAAAAAAATAAAGATGTTAAAAGGTACAGGTAGCAGTTTTAGTTCTTTTTTTTTAAGGCACCACATGTGGATTAAGATTCTTCTTCCTTGATGTGGAAACTAAAGGAGCCCCTGCCCCTCTTCCCCCCACGGACTTACCCTCCCTCCTCCTGTCCCTTGCCACATTTCCTGGATGGCAAATGATCAGTGCTGTGCCCTTCTTGAAGGTTTCACCTCTGGTCGCTTTGTGTAGCAGCCTTGATCTGTGAATGTTTGAGCAGAGTGCCTCATGCCCACTTGGATAGCATTTGTTTTTTAAATTTTTTTCATTAATGTTTATTTATTTTTGAGAGAAAGAGACAGAACGTGAGCCAGGGAGGGGTAGAGAGAAGGAAAGAGGGAGAGAGGGAGACACCGAATCTGAAGCTGGCTCCAGGCTCTGAGCTGTCAGCACAGAGCCCGACATGGGGCTTGAACTCATGAACTGTGAGATCATGACCTGAGCCAAAGTTGGACACTTAACCGACTAAGCCACCCAGGTTTCCCTGGATAGCATTTATTAACCTCGACTTGAACTCATTCCATTTGGTCTTTCCCTTCAAATTGGGGGCTCAACCAAATGGCAAAAATGAGAATGTCTTTGGATTTGAATTAATGAGGAGGTTGCTTAAGAAAGAATTAGGTAAGAGTTGCCAGTTTCAGTGAGTGGAAAGAAGGGCCTCCTCACCTTGTACTCTGTAAAGGCCTGAGAGGGGCCATGAAGTGGGCAGGGCTGGGGTTGGCTGTCAACTGTGGATTCTTCTCTCTGCTTGGCCAGACAAGCTGAGTTATCTCAGATTTGGATCGAGAGTTATCTCCACCTCCACAAACCCAGAGGAGAAGCTGAGATCACTGAGGGCAGAGGTAAGGGTGGCTCAGGTCATGTTTCCAGTCTGTGGCAGAGGTTCTCAGAACTAGGGCCCCTCATCTCAGTCGGAACTTTCCTGGCAGGGGGCAAGGACCAGTGGGAGGGATTTGAACAGAAATGTTCAAATGTGGAAGTGTTCTGCATGATGTCACCAGGCTCCAGCCATCCCATCTGTGGGTTGATTGATGCTCTGGCACCAAGGATGTGGAGGAGGGAATTGGATTCCAGATGGGGATGGAACCCCAACGGCTTACCCTCCCCTAGTTCCCAAGACACTAACTGGTTAACTCCTTACAACGCCCAGGGCATATGACAGTGGAGAATTGAGGGCTTGAGCCAAGGGCCCCTCCCCCACTCGACCCAGGCGAAGGGCCAGCACTCTTTGGCCTAGATTGAGCTGCGATAGCGCCCTTGGTGCCGGGTCGGGTTCCGAGCCATGCTCCCTCATTTTAAGAAGCTGAGCTGAGCTTTCTGCCGCCCGCTGGCGTCCCGACACTCAGAGCTCGCCTTTGTCTAGCCAGCTGAGCGGGAGGAGAGCGTTAATCTCTGCCCCGGACCGGGCTGGAGGAGACGCGTCCAGTCCTCTGCGGACTGTCTGGTGGCCTCGCGGCGCCCTTCGCTCTTGGAGTGGGGCCCTGAGGGAGAGGCGGCCTCCTCAGGCGGGTGGGGAGGAGGCTGGAGGAATGAGGACGCGACGCACCGCGCCCCTGCAGCGCTCATACTGACTGGCAGAAGTGCGGAGCCGGGCTCAGGGCACCTACCTCTCCACCCGGCTGCGCTCGGAGCGCGCGGGCTGGCCGCTGTCCGCGGTGCTGAAGGGGCGGCCGCGGCGGGAAGGCGGGCCCGGGGCCGCCGGGTAGCACACACCCAATCCGGAGACCGCCCTCCTCCGGGGCTTGGCGCGGCGGTGGCAGCCGGCACTGCACCGAGATGGACTGAGAGCGCAGCGTTGGGAAGGCGGCGGCGGCAGCGGCAGCTGCAAGAGCCCCCACAGCCTCGGGGCCAGACCCACTTCCACACCCGGGAGCCCCTTCCTGGGGTGAGTTGGGACAAGCGGAGCAGGCATGGGGCAGGCGGGTCCTTGAGGCATGGGATCTCTTGGGCTTTTAAATTTTCCTTACCGATTGTAAATTTCTTCCAGCCCTGATCTTGAGCATCTTACAGGACTGAGGGCTCAGATCTCTGCCCTGGTACTTACCCAGTCCTGGGATAGATGGCAGGCCCCTCTGCCCTCACAAGCCAGGGGACAAAGGGCTTAGCTAGAAGTCTAAGGGCAGTCACTAAGCATGTCCTCTTCACCACCCAAGGTGCAGCCCCCGATATGACACCGAGAAGGGATGTTTGCCCAGGTTGGTGTCACAGGGGTGATACTCTCCCCCTTTCAATGCAGGGGACTGGCCCCCTGTAGACCAACCACTGGAATTCAGCCCGGACAGAGGCCAGCCATCTTTTAACAGGGAACGTATGGTTGAGCCTTCCCCAGGGGCTTCAAGCAAGAGATAAAGCCCTTTCCTGCCTTCCTCCAGTTTCCTTAGGCACCTGAGCTGCCATTACCAGAGCTTCAAGGGCAAGGGTCACTTGAGTGCACCTGGCTGTTGTAAGTGAGCTGGACTCAGGCAGAAGAGCTTTGAAGTGGATACTGGGCAGGCACTCCCTGCTAGTGTGTGTGTGTATGTTTTTTTGTGTGTGTGTGTGTGTGTATGTGTGTGTTTTTCCAGCACGCAAAGGGGATTTTAAACTCCAGTGGTGCCTGTCACAGGAAAAGCCCTTCTCCAGCCGGCCTGTGCCTCTGAGTAAGCAGTTTGGGGTCAGGCTGGGCAACTACCCAGCCAGGAGCCTTGAGCTTCCTCGGTTCTTAAAGCTGCCCCCCTCCTGCCTTGAGCCATCCACTGAAGGGGGAGATGTGTTTAAACTTGATGGGTCACCTCTGCCTTCGATCCTACCAGCATTCGGTTCCCATCTCCATCACCTGGCAAGGTCAGACGGATAGAGCTCTTGACTCCTAGAACCTGCTGGGTGGGCTGTTGGGGGGCTCTTCTGCCTTGACAAAGGACTTTGGTGTGTTGGGGAGGTGAAGGGGTGGAAGGAAGAAGGGTGGAGTTGGAGGGACCATCCTCCAGGGCCCTGTAGAGGTCTAGATGCCAAGCCTTGTAAAGGGCTTATTGTAAACCAGGTGGATGTAAATGAAGCTTCTGAATCTCAACAGGCTCATGCTGGAGGACTGGGTTCTGTGTTTTGTTTTGACTGTCTAGCCTAAGCTATGTGCCTCAGAAATTACTCTGTTGGGCAACTTGCTTGGATCATTGGATGCCTGCTGATGGTGCCAATGAAATGAAAGAGAGGTAGAGAAGGTATATGAGATGATGTGCTGGTTTTAGGGTCAGTGTGAGCTGCAATTGTGCTGCAGTGCTGATGGAAATGTATGCCAAGGATGTGGTAGCATTACTGAGTACCATTCGGTACTAGGTACCATTTGGTACCAGGAACCAGTGTTCCAAAGAGAGGAAAAGTCATACCAGGGAAAGTATAACAACTGCATATCTGGCATATACTTGATTTACATTATTCTTGACCACTTTTTTCCCACCCAAAAGCATTTTTGTTTAGAGTAGGTAAGTTTTTAAACCTACCGTGTCAACACTTTGTATTTTGGCAAGATGAGCAAACCTCTTTAGAGAGTAGTTGTCAGGAAGGATGGCTGACTCATAACTGTACTTTGAGATCCTTGCTGACTTGGTTCATAAAAATATGAATCCCAAAATGCATAATGGCAGGCTGGCTAAGCAGCAGGCCATTGCTTTTGCTTTGGGAAAACAATGTATTTGGGCTTTGCATGTTGTTTATTTTGAAAATACATTAGAGGCCCAAAGTTTTCTGTAACTAGATCAAGTTGTGGTGTGTGTGTGTGTGTGTGTGTGTGTGTGTGTGCATGTGTTTGTGTGTGTATTTAGTATGCTCTTTGCCTGTAATACCATCAGGCTACCTATTTTTATTCACAATCCAAGCAACTTAAAACCTCCTCAGTAATTAAGGTGGGCTCAAGTTCTCCTCTATAACTGAGGAAGATAACATTTGAGGGTTGTCTAAATGATACACAGTCCTAGATCCAGTTCATGGTCTGTGTTCAGAAGTCCTGCACTTGGTTTTAGCACATGCAAACCAGCATCTATGTAAAATTATAAAATGTGCATGAAAAACATGAACAGAACCTTTCCGACTGGATTTCTCAAGCCCAAGGCAGGAAATAAAGATATATACGGCAATAGAACATGATATAGTAATGAATATATGGCAGTTGAGCAAGTTTCATTTTGGTGAATACAGTTCATCTTATTGTTTTAAATCGGTGGTAACAGCTGTGTTGTGTAAAGGAGGCAAAAAAGGCGTCACTTTGTAGATTGAGCAACCTCAAAATTCCCATTTTACCTCTTATTAACTATATGCTGTGATTGAGCCTATCTGAGCCTCAATTTTATACGTAAAATAGAGAAAGTAACAGCTGCCTACTATGTAAACAGCACAAGATTGTAGGGGCTCAATGATATCCTTGATATCTCTTGCCATGGTCTACCACCACCACTTATTAGAAGAATCTGAGCATATCGACAAAAATCCCCACACATCGGTGCTTATACTGAAACCATGAGGTCGATGAAAGGACTCAGTAGTTTGCTTTGGGGTAGCCTGGTCCTGATGGAGGTAGTGTTCCCAAGGTGGGGGACTGTCCTTGAGTCTGCTGTCATCCAGGGACTTTGGTTATCCAGCAGTGAAGCTTGCGCAAAAGGAGACAAGGAAGAGTGTTCCCTCCAGGAAAAGGGGACCCTAAATGTCAAAGGCCATGAGGGGTCTCTGTTCAGAGAAACTCTTTCCAGGAAAGGATTTTTAGCAGGGAATGCTTTCTTGTGGGGAGAGGCTGCTGCTATTCCTCCAACAATGCATGTCTTCTCTTCCTGCTTGTGTCCCCCATACCCTGTGGTACTAGCAGCTAACACTGGCCAGGCTTTCCTGTAGTAACTCAATCCTCATAACAACCCTGTGAAATAAAACCATTACCTTCCCTATCATGTGAATGAGGAGACAGGCTTAGAGGTTAGATCACAGGTGCCCAAGGTCTGACTGTGGCACCTGCCTCTCCGGCATGAGGAGAAGGCCTCACAGATGAGCTGGTGTCACAGAAAAGGGGAGCAGCACACCCACAGTCACCTTGATCTCCACACTCACAATCCAGTGCGTCCTTCTCACACCGAAGTGATAACACCCATAGCTGGGTGGCCAGAGAAAGAAGAATAAGCAGGGGTTAAGATCAGCTCTACAGTATCACAACTTGGAAGGAGTTAGTGTCTGAGACTTTCCCTTTCAGGTATGCCAGATCTTCCCATCCTCGCCAGGGGCTGAGGCTTGTGATTGGGCAACACGGACAGTAACCACAGCAGTAAGCAGAGCTGGAAGGTAGAAGGGCCCTTGGAAATCAATGAGGCTCCCTCTGGTGATATGAAGAGCCTGAGGCCCAGAGAGGGAATGAATCATCCATGAAGGTGGGGGGAGTGGAGAGAAGGGTCTTTATTCCATCCCCCAAGGCAAGAGTCTCTCCTAATTCTGTGCCTCAGCAGTGCCCCTCTGGGACTTCTGGGGTGGTAGCTCTATCAGAAAGGGCCTCTGAAGTCCCAGGACCTCTACTGATTTCAGAGATGCCCCCGTGATGGACAGTTCCCTCTAACCCTGGCTCCCTTGCCTGGGAACAAGCTCCATCTGGCCTCTGCTGGCACATGGTAGCTCTTTGCGGACTGCATTGATTTTCATTTCCCAAGGTGATGAGGAAATTTAAAGGTTATTCAGTTGATTTTCTAGTTCCCTTGGCTTGAGACCTTTCTTCCAAAATGCCTGCTGCTAACAGCCAGGGTACCAGGCATTGATATAAAATAAAATGTGTTTGTTGCCCATAAACTTGAGTTATTTACAAAGTGTGTGGATTCTTACAGTTGTTTTGCACACATGCCCTGCCTCAGTGGTTACTTAATGAGTGTACCTGTGAGCTTTCTTTCTAAATTGAATGGCACTTCATGAGGCTAAACTGATTGCTGCTCCTGCAAGGCACAGTGCTCTCCCTGGGCTGCTGTTTTCAGTCACTGGCCACTGAACCCCTGCAAGCATCAGCTTCTTCCTCTCCTTGCTGCCTGAGGTCATGCCTTGTCCATTCTCCCATCACATTTTCTCTGGATTCTCTCCTTGCCCTTCTACCATTGCCCTGGTTTAGTTCCTCATTATTGGTAATTCCTTGAATTGGGACTTGCCCCTCTATGCCTCAGGCGGATTAATCTTTCAGAAACGCTGGTTCTGCTCTTGTCACTGCTTTCCTGGTGGACCTTCCCTGGATGCCTACTGCTTCCGTGGTACCAGGGCAGATGCTTCAGCCCAGCCTGAAAAGTCTTTCTGCAGGCTGGCCCACCTCCCTGTACTGCAAAGCACAGGGCCAGGCCTCTCACACAACCCAGATCTCCCTCCTCTCCCATGCAGTGTTCCTCCTTCCACCTAGACATGCTTCTTCGCTCTCTCATCTCCTCCAGGCCCAACTTAAAGATTCCTTCCTCCTCTGACTGTTCCTCCCCTGTCTAGACCCAGAGCACACTGGCTCAGCCATCCATTAACGGTTCTAGGTAATAGTGATGCCAAAGCAAGGGTTATGGATTGTATTGTGTTCCCCTCCCCAAAGATATATTGAAGACCTAACTTTTCAGTACCTGTGAATTTGACTGGAAATAGGGTCTTCACAGATGTAATCAAGTTAAGATGTGGTCATGAGCATGGTCCTGAATCCAATATGACTGATGTCCTTCTAAAAAGAGGGAAATTTGGACTCAGACACATACACAGAGGGGAAGGCCATGTGAAGACAGAAGCAGAGATTGTACTTATGCCTCCACAGGCCAAAGAACACGCACAGCCACAAGAAACTAAAAGAGACAAGGAAAGATCATTTCCTACAAACTTCAGAAGGAGCATGGCCCTACTAATACCTTAATGGTGACTTTTAGCCTCAAGAATTGTGAGAGAATAAATTTCTCTTGTTTGAAGCTACCCAGTTTGTGGTGGCCTTAGGAAGCTAATACAGCTAATATGCCCCCTTCCCATACCTCAAGGCACTGACCATTTATTTGCAGGGAGACAGACAAGATCCTTATGAGTCAGTGTGATGAGTGCAGCATGTGATAGGCAAAGGTGTGAGGAGAACCCTGAGGAAGGGCCCTCTCCAGATAGCTCTTTCCATCCCTCTCTGGGGTGGCAGCTGTCAAGTAAAGCTTCCTTAGGGAGGGGCCCATACCCAGTATCCAGAGATGACAGGAACCAGTCAAGGGAGGGAAAGGTAGGGCATCTCAGCCAGGTGAGCAAAGGCAAGGAAGGGAGGAGCAGGGGTGAAGCTAAGGAGTAAGGAGTGCTGAGGCCCACAAGGCTTACCTCCTGGTTGGCTGTGGTGGGCTAAGGAGTTTGAACTTGAACTTGCTGCTGTGAGTATCAAGGACCCATGGAAGAGAAGTAACAGAGTGGATGGTGTATTTTCAGTAAATTGTCCCCATGGCAGCTTGAAGGATGGATCAGAAGGGGGTAAATGTAGAATCTGAGACCTTGGAAGTGACCTGGGGGGTGGCTTACTCCCCCAAGGGGGAGAAGAGGGTATAAATTTGAAAGCTGTTTTGAAGTTAACATCCTCAGGACTTAGGTACACCTTGCATGCAGGGACCCACCCAGAACATAGGAGCTGACCCTCAGGTCTCCAGCCTGGTGCCTGGGGGCAGAAAGAATTGTCTGGAAGGGAAAAGATTGTCCTGAGGGAGCAAAGGCAAGATACTGAGCTCAGTTGGGGACAGGTTGAGTGTGGATGTCATCCAGGCAGCCATGGATATCTGGAGCTTGAAGGGGAGGACTATAGTGATGGTACAGATGGGGAAACATGAACAGGGAGACAGAACAGGACATGAGCATGGACACCATCATTTGGGCCCCACCCAGCATGGAGTGGGAAGAGCATGGGAGTGAGGACTGACTCTTGCCTGGGAGCAGGGAGAGGAGGTTGGAGGACAATGCGTGTATGGCCACAGGGACAGGAAGCAGGGTGTTTCAAAAAGGGCCACTGGTGTGACTCATGCCTGCCACAGTAAGGGCACTAGAGAGGGCATTGGATGGGGCTGCTGCATTCAGGGATGACTCTTTTGAGCAGCAGCATATCTGTCATTTCTTCCCTGTATCTGAGGTCTCCACTTGCCTACAACATCCTCTCTCCTTTTCTGACACTTCTCCTGACACCTCTCTAGACCATGCAACCAGAGCAGCCCTGGTGAAGCGAGCATAGGTAGATGCCTGGACATCCACGTGGCAGCCTCTCCTGAGCCTCATCTCTGAGCCACAGCCTCTACTCTCAAGGTCACCAGTGTCTGTGGCCAAGAGCATCTGCCAACAGGCTGGTGGCTGAGGGTGTGGTGAGGCCTGCAGCCTGGCCGAATGACAGGTGCCTGAGCCTTTTGCCTCCCACACCTGGTTGCAGCTGTGTCCATTCTTTGCAGGGCCCATCACCATGGGCGGCTCTGCTCCCCCGCCTCATGGGGATTGTGCCACGGGTGCGTCAAATGATCCAGCCCCTCTCTGATTGCTGCCTGCCAGGTTGGTCTGTGTGCACTGATGTGGTGGCTTCTCTGATGTGACTTCCGGACCCTCCTGCCCCCAAAACTCACTCATTATGCACCTCCCTTCATGCCTAATCTTCCACCATTAGAGAGTCTTTTGTAGGGTCTTGTAGGTTTCAACATGAGCAAGAGTTGATTCTTGCCAATTTTAATTTGTTGAGAGATAACATTCATTAATTAGGAAATACAAGATTGTAAAATATTTAAATGACTCTGGAATAAATAGCATACAATGTAGTTATCTTTCAATACCTCCCTCCCAAGGAATATACACACACATTGGTTGCTTAACAGTGATACTTTTCCAGATTTTTTCCCATGCTTTTACAAAGCCATGTAAGCACACACACACCCACACACACATAGTTACATATATATAAATGCAATCGTGTTGTGCATATTGATAAGCAGCTTGCCTTTTCCCTTATGGATGCATTTTGGAAATCTTTATATGTCAGTACAAATAGACTGATCTCATTTTTAAAATAACTTCATGGAATTCTAAAGTGTATCACAATTTATTTAATCATCTCCCTCTTGATGGGCAGTAGGTTCTTTACATTTTATTAGTTTCATTGTAATGCTGTAGTAGACCTTCTTATGCATGCAAATTTGTGCATGTGTGTAAGTTTTTCCAAAGCATAGATTCCTAGCAATAGGATTGCCAGATTATATCCAGAGGATACCCATGATGGGTAGCCAAAAAGAAGGAATAAATTTATATCTCCCAACAGTGTGGATTGTCAATGGGGGAACCCCACAATTCTTTTTATGCTTTTGTTACTCTCATGGGTGAATGAAAAGGCATTTCCTTGCTCTGTTTTGCATTTCTCTTATTACCAATAGAGATTGAGTCTACTTTTATCTGTTTATTGACCAATCATGCACATTTTGTGACTTGTATATTCATATTTATTGCCATTTTGCTGTTTAGATATTTGTGGTTTTATGCTGATTTGTAGCTCATCCTGAGTTATGGTTATTTCTCCTTTATCAATTATTTATTTTGCAAGTATTTTCTGTGTTGCTTATCTTTTAACTTGATTTATGGTGGCTTTGGTGCTATGGAATTTCTAAGCTTTTGTGTTGTAAGATCAGTCAATCCGAGCCTTATATTTTTGTAGTGAGGAAAAGTGGAGCTTGGAGGTTTAAGATGTTGCATTAGTGACTCTTCTCTGGTCTGTTTTTGCTCTTTGGCTTTGAATAAAACCCCTTAACTTCATTAAACTTTCATTTTGTCAGCTATATACAGTGTTGTCTGTCCAGCCCGACCTCATCCCAGCTGCCATGAGAATCACAGAACTTGTTTTGCAGAATTCCATAGCCATTCTAAACTTCACAGTTAAACTAACTCATAGTTAGTTCGTTAGTTAGTTAGTTAACTGATAGACATTGAGCCCCAGTCTTCCAGCACAAGGTGGAAGTGGTTTTCAGGGTGTCTGAGACCCTGTCTCAGACCTGGTTCACTTTTCCCAGATGTCTTTCAAGTTCCTGCCCTGTGCTAGTGATGTCGTCCTCACAGCTCTGCAAAGGGAAGTATATTCATTTGCTCAGGTTGCCATGAAATACCACAGACTGGCTGGCTTAAGCAACAGAAATGTATTTCCTCACAGTTATGGAGGCTAGAAGTCTGAGATCAAGGTGTCAGCAGGTTTGGTTTCTTCCAAGTCCTCTCTCCTTGGCTTATATTTGGTTGCCTTCTCATTATCTCCTCACATTGTCATCCTTGGTTTGTGCATGTCTGTGTCCTGATCTCCTCCTCCTCCTCCTCCTCCCCCTCCTCCTCCTCCTCCTCCTCCTCCTCCTTCTTCTTCTTCTTCTTCTTTTAAATCTTTTTCTTTTTTAAAAAAGTTTATTTATTTATTTTTGAGAGAGAGAGAAAGAGAGAGCAAGTGAGGGAGGGGCAGAGAGGATGGGGAGAGAAAGAGAGAATTCCAAGCAGGCTCCGTGCTGTCAGCGCAGAGCCCAACTCGGGGCTCAATCTCACAAACTGAAAGATCATGACTTGACCCAAGATCAAGAGTCAGGTGCTTAACCTTCTGAGCACCCCAGGTGCCCTTTGATCCTCTTATAAAGACACCAGTCATATGGAATAGGGGCCCACCTATATGACCTCATTTTACCTTAGTCACCTCTCTAAAGGCTCTTTCTCCAAATACAGTCACATTCTGAGGTACTGAGGGTTTGAACTTCCACATAGGAATTTGGGTTGGGGGGACACAATTCAGCCCATAACAGGAGCTAGCACTGTATCTGGATGCGAATCAGGGAAGTGAGGCTCAGACAGGCTCTTACACTTGGTTCATGTCACCCAGTGAGCAGGTTGCAGCTCTGTGCTCAGACCCACGTGTCTGAACCTTAAATGCAGGGCTCCCTGGGACAGCCTGAGTGATGTTGAGACTGCTTCGGTTCCGCTGCCATGACTTACCATTCATTGGTCCCACCCATCCTGTTCCCCTGCCTCATACTCCATGCTCCCTGAGCAGGGCACCTATTCCTGGCTGGCTGACTCTTCTGTACCTCCTTTGGCCCCTTGGGAAAGGGTTTCAGATAATTCATTTGATTGAATGTAGCTTGCTCAATTTTTGTTGTTGTGGAAAAAGATTCCACAGTAAGACAAAGAACATTTGGAATATGAGTAACTCCCCAGTAGTCTCACACACCTGCACAAAACTGTTTTTGATATTTGCACATTACCTTCTCTTCCCCACTCTGCACATACCCTGTATTTAAGTGCAGGGCTCCCTGGGACAGCCTGAGTGATGTTGAGACTGCTTCGGTTCCGCTGCCATGACTTACCATTCATTGGTCCCACCCATCCTGTTCCCCTGCCTCATACTCCATGCTCTGTATTTCGAAATACCCTGTATTTCGCATCTTTGACATCATTTTATTTTTATTTTTTTTAATATTTTTTAATGTTTATTTATTTTTGAGAGACATAGAGACAGAGTATGAGCAGGGGAAGGGCAGAGAGAGAGGGAGACACAGAATCCGAAGCAGGCTCCAGGCTCTGAGCCGTCAGCATAGAGCCCGATGCGGGGCTCGAACCCACAGACCGTGAGATCATGACCTGAGCCGAAGTCGGCTGCCCAACCAACTGAGCCACCCAGGTGCCCCCTTTGACATCATTTTAAACATGGCCTTTATGCTCTGCCTTTTTCACCCCACATTATAACTAACAGTCTATCTTTATAATGATCGTTTTAATGGCTGTGTAATATTCCACTGAGTTGATGTACTCTAATGTTTTGAATTACCGTCTGATTTTTGTGCATTTGAATTTCCCATTTATGCTACTTTAGATAATGATGCAATGAATGTCTTTGTACTGAAAGCTCTTTGCTTCTCTTGAATTATTTCCTGAGGGAAAATTCCCGGGAGTCGGATTAATGAGTTAAGAAAAGCAACATCATCACAGCACCTCGATGTGCTGTAATATCTTTTTCTGGAATGAGCATACCGATGTTCTGTGCCACCAACAATGAATGAGCATGCCAGCTTCACTGCCATCTCATTTGCATTTGGTGTTAATAATTCAATACATTTAGGGCCATTTTAATATACTTAAAAGGCTACCTACCTCAAAACTGCTTTAATTTGTATTTTTTTCATGAAGGAGGAACATTCTGCGATAGATTTGTATTTTCAATCATTTTTGTTGTTGCCTTCTTTAAAATAATTTTTTTGAAAATGAAATAATCAAAGACTAGACAAATGGATAGTAATCCCTTGGGAATCCCACCCCTTTGATTATCTTGAGGGATTTGTTGATTAAAGTGATATTTATATTTCAACAAGCAAAAGGCCTTTTGGTCAATAAGTAGGTATAAGCAATCGAATGGGCCAGCTGGGGGCCAGCCGCTTCTGTGAACAGAAAGGGCTGAGACGAGGCCAAGCATCCTCAGAGTGGCCTGGTGAGACCTGACCCTAGTTCTCCACAGGGTCCTCTAGGCGACCTGGTCTTTAGGCGGGCCACTCCTTCCAAACACATGTGCAGGGATACAGTGCAGCCCCTGGCTTGCTCCAGAGCAAAGCCCACCAGACTCAGCTCCCAGAGAAGTGGCCCTCTGGGGCTGTTACTAGCAGCAGAAGGCACATGCAGGCAGAGTAAGGCTAAAGACACCATCCCTAGTGAACTGTCTCGTGTTTGCTGTTTTTAAGCTAGTTTGACTAAGTGCACTCTCCCCTATTCCATCTTTCTGATCTAAAATAATCAACAACAAATTGAAATTTTTCCCCCTTGGAAGTTTATTTTAATTGCCTAGCAACACATTTTCATACATTGCTCTCAAATTAATTCTTTGGCTTTGGCACAGAATCATTTATTAATGAGGATAGCAGTCAGCATCTATGAGTGACTATTCTTAGAACACTGCTGTTTTAAAGGACTTCATTCTTAAGATATCGTCACAAGGAACTTGTATGCTGGGCAGACCCTCGGAGAGCTTGATTCTCCAGACAACACAAAGGTCAATGCTTCTCTCCTGAGGGCCTGAGCCCCTCACTAGTGCTGAGCCTGAGGCTCAGAGGGGGAGCCAAAGGTTCCTAAGTCCCACAGTAGTGGAGGGCTGTGGCCAACTCAGGTCAGGAAGCCGCCATTGGATCCTTCCCTTGGGGACCTTCTAGCCTATGCTCACCTCTGCATGGTCTTAGTCAAGGTCTGGTCAAGGGCAGAGGTGCAGAGGGGAAGGGGGGTGGGCTGGGAAGAGAAGGGGGGTGATAGAAACCTAGGGAAGGCAAGAAGGTGGTGTGAATGCATAGGCCGGGCCAAATAGGGCTCCTGATAAAGTTGCTTTCATTGACCGATTTATCAGTGAATTGATTTATTTGTTTATTCCTGTGTTCATTCATTCAGTGTGTGCCTACCATGTGCTGGGCCACGCTAGAGGCCGGAAACAGTGAGAAAATACCACAATCTCTGCCCTCAATGAGTTTGCAGTCTGGTGTGAGAGATAGATAAGTAAGTAGGAACCCCCACAGTAGGGTGAGTTAGGTTCTGGGAAAGAAAGAACCCCCGGGCATTCTGGGATCCCAGGCTGTGGCAGATTCGCCTGTGATCCTATTATTTAAACGTTCTGTGTATGGATAGTTTTCACACAGTTATAAATATATTGTATGATTTGCTTTTTCATCTTAGCATTTTCTTTTTAAGCACAGTTTCTTATTTCTGCAGACTCATCACATACATAAGTCTAAATGGCTCCGTGATATTCTGTGAAGTTGATGAAATAAACATTTGCCTGCTGTTAAGATTGTTAGGTTGCTTCTAGGTTTTTGCAACAAATGGCATCAGATGCAGAGCTTTGTGCTGCTCCTTTTCCCACTGTTCACTTGTGATGAATCCCGGGCTGGAGGGTGTGGACGTGTGTCCGTGGCTCTTACGGCATGCTACCACACGCTCCCCCACCTCTTCTGAGGCCTCGGACCAGTTTCCAGGGATCTGTTCCTCTGTTACCTCCAGTACTGGGATGGACAACAAGTAACCCACCTACCCCATATATGCATACACACAAGTGTGAATTTTTGCTAAGTGGATGTGTCTGCCATATTACTGACCAAAGGAGGAAACATATTGGAAACAGAGCCTGTACAACAATGTCCTGATAGCAAGTGGAAGTGAGGAGGTCAGCCTCTAGGGGGGTTGTTGCAGCAGCAGCAGCAGCAGCAGCCCAGGGGAGCTGTGACAAGGGGAGTGGTCACCATAGACATGAGTGGAAGTAAAAAACTCTGAAGTGGCCAAATCTACTGGTCTTGATGTAGGGTCATTTACAGCCTAGAGGGAGGGTTGAAGTTGCCTCCAGGATTGTCACTGCAGGGGATTGTCAGTGAGTGGATCTCAGGAAGGCCACAGAGTTAGTGCAGTTGCTTTTAGGATGTCATGTTTAAGGTATTGGTGGCTGTCCACCTAGAGCTGTTCAGAAACTGCCCTCAATGCATGCATGCAGATGAGGGGCAGAAGTGGGCTGGGGTTCAGCCTGACCCACACACGGACAGGAGGGAAACTCGACAGGCCTCAGGGTAGCCCACAGAGCTGCTGGATTTACCCATCCATCATCCCCTGCTCTGTCTTTTGGCTTTCTTGCTGCTGGGTCAACTAAGACATTTCAGCTAGTGTATCTTCTCCTTTGAGGACAAATCAACACTGTTCTGGCTGCCTGCGAAGCTAGGTTGCAGATGTTTAAAGTATTTCACATGAGCAGAATCTGATAATTGTTTGATGTCTCTTCTAGCATAAGACAATTATGTAGAAAGGAAAAAATATGTGTGTTTGCCTTAGTAGGACTGCATGATTTTCTTTCATATTTCTCTTTACTGTTTTAGCTTCCTCCCTGGGTGTGTTTTGTTCCCTGTCTCCTGCATTATTCAGCTCTAAGTGAGGGGAAGTGGACAAAGGACACAGGGTCAGTGACCCCAGCATCCTCTCTATGTGAGGATAGGTAGGCACCAGGTACTCAGCCCCTCTGCCCTCCCCTTCCTCAGCTCTGAGATGGAGGGCACAGCTCTGCATTAGAAAGATTCATCCAGCTTTCAGAGTCTATGATACTCAGAGTATCTGGTTAAATATCCTGGCTTGGATTGTTCTTCTACATGCAAATCTTTTAAAAATTGTTGGTATGTTTATGAGCCAACAAAGCACTCAGAGCACTGTTTCAATCTCACCCCACTTTTCCTTATGAGGCATCTGGGAGCCTGGAGAGCAGTATTCTGCTTAAGGGACCCCACAGAATGTGGTTCAGAGTGTGCCTCCCAGGTCAGCCAAACAGGCTGGGTCTAAGCCTGGTGACCCTAGGCAAGTCACTTTATCTCAGAGCCTTAGTTTCCTCATCTGTAGAAGAGGATGTCGGTGGAACATACCAAAGGCCATTACATGAGGCACCTGCAGAAAATGTAGGTAATGCTTAAAGCTCAGCATGTGGCATTTAGTCAGCACTTCTCCACTGGTAGCAATTTGCATTATTATCATGCTCTTCATTTTGTAGCCAAAAATTCAAGGCCCAGAGTGGCTAAATACCTTATACCCCTGGGCCAGCGAATCTAACACAATTGCTCTAGACTGATCCTCTATTGACCCGGCACCACTTTCCCTGAGTTTATTATGTTATAACAGGAGCTTCATTGTATATTTGAAAATCTTTAAATTGGTGAAACTTGATTCAGTTGCATTAGATTACATTTGGTAAATTCCCTTGACTGAACTCCTGGGAAGAGGTGGTGTTGGGGAGGGCTTTGTCAGGGGTGGAACAAGGGCTAAAACCCAGTCCCAGGGCCCAGACTCTGTAGGCCAGTGGAGGAAACAAGATCTAAACAGGGCAAAGTAAGGTGGGAGCCAGGGCCAACAAGTACGGCCAGCCTGGGCTTGGACTGCCTTCCAGCGACTGTTCAAGCCAAGTTGTCAGTGTAGCTGAAGCTAACAGAGGGAGGGAAACATGGGTATGTTTGTGGGGACGTAGAGGGTACTGAGTGGAAGGGTGACAAGAGTCTGAGATACACTGGAACAGGTTCTCTTGGCTGTTGTATCGAGTGTAGGCTGTGGGGGGCCAAAGTAGAAACAAGGAGACCTACTGGGAGGCTCTGGAAGAATCCACAGGAAAGATGATGGTGCGTCTGGCCTGGGTGGCAGCAGTGCGGATGGTGAGAAGGGATGGGATCCTGGCTGTATTCTAAGAGTATTGCTTGTCAGGATGTGCTGACCAACTGGAGGTGGGTCTAAGAGTCAAGGATGACTTCCAGGTTTCTGTCCTGGGCAACTGGAAGAATGGCAGTGCCCTAGCTGAGGTGGGGAGGACTGGGGCAAGGGCGAGGAACACAGGTCTGGTGGGCCATTGGAAGCTCAGATTTGGATAGTTGAGTTTGTGATGTCCATCACACATCCCATGGAGAACTCTTGCCAGCAGCTGAACAGGTGAATTGTGTTCAGAGAGGTCTGAACGGAGAAGAGAGATTTTTGTTCCCAGGTGCCTGCAGCCCTGTGGTAGCAGTGCCAAGGGAGCCGACTCCCTGGGGCCCCACCTGTTGCCTTCCTCTAGGACGGTGGATAGGTGTCTGCAGGTGGTCAGACACAGGTGCACCAGGAGCACCGGGCGCCACAGGGAAATCAGAGGGTGACCAGGTCTCAGAGGTTACCCCGATTTCTTGGAATCACCGTCAGGCCCTGGGACATCTTCATTTCCTATGTGCCCTTAGCTCTCAAGGGCATCTTTCCCTTTGAAATGAAGCAACGCCAACCCAGCTGCTGCAGGAGGATTTTCTCATTAAAATATAACGTTTAACTGAGGAGCCCGTCCGACACCTGGGTCCGACCTGGATGCCTTGGAGATCGCACCAGCGAGAAGGCGGCTGGCGGGCCAGGCCCCGCTCCGCTCCGGGGAGAAGAGGGGGGGGCGGCCGCAGCTCGAGCTCCGCTCGACTCCAGTGGCGCCGACGGGGTTAACGGCACCGGGCGGCGGGCGGGCAGCAGTGGTGCATTGTGGTAACGCGCAGCCAGGACCGAGAGCAACCGCCGCCTCCGCCGGGAGGCCCGCCGAGCTGTGCGAGTTTCCGTGGGAGCCCCCGGGCCCGGCGCCATGTAGCGCCCGGCTACTCGGAGGCCGCCCCGCCGCGGGGATGAAGGGACGCGGCTGCTGGGAGTCGGCCTCCATGCGCTCTTTCTGCAGCTCCGGCTGCCTGAATAAATTTAAGAAGGGTTAGTGCTGCCCGGCTTCCGCCCAGAGGCTGGGATCCCTGCGCACGCCCGTCCGCCTGGCGCCGGGCTGGCTGCATGATCAATCCACGCGAGCCTCTGATGTCACTCCCTCGCGGCGTGGGGAGCGCGGGGAGCCTCGGGAAACCCTGTCCCCGTACCTAGCCAGCGTGCGCTCCAGACTCGCTTCAAGCGCGGGGGATTTTGGAAAGGGGGCTGTGGCTGGAGACACATCCGACTGATTAACCTATGCAAAAGAAATAAAATATAATCCAGAGCTTTCTGGAAATAACGGGGGAAGAGGCGGTCCCTGTGTAACCCTCCTCCCCCATCGTTCCCCAGAGTCGCCTTGGGGCCCGCGTGCTCCTGGCGGTGGTAGAATTGCTACTTTGCCCACAAGGGCCTCATCCTGGGGTTCTGGGGCTACCTGTGATGTCAGATATGTGCTCAATGCATGACCCAACCAACTTCTCTTTGCCCTTTGCGCAAGCCGTGACAGATCAGGAGAGTCCGTGTAAGTGGCCGCCTGGGTTTAAGCAAGGACCAGCTTTGAGGATGTTGCCTGCAGGCAAGGTGGTCTTGAATGACAGCCCTGGGGTGTGCAGGCATACTAGCCAGGGAGGCCTTTGTCAGCGCTGGGGGGGGAGGGGGAACCTTAGCTGTTGTTAAGGTTAAAACCTTGCAAACTGGTGAAGCTCCTGCTTGAAATTCCTGATGCTTTGAAACTTGCATTTTTTGGAAATTTTGCATGAGTGAAACTTGCCGTATTTACCTTATTGTTTCTGTTATAATTTGAAACTCCAAGAAAAAAATAGGATTCTTTGACTCTCTAGATCTAGAAGATACAGAGGCACTTAAATTCACTTAACACGAATTTATTAGAAAGAGCTTTCAGAAATTAACTCCCTATGATCTGTAATAAGCCTTGTAATTAGTTTTGCTGACTAGTCACACTAATAGCTTTGTAAGACCCTGGTTTAGGGCAGACATCTTCGAAGTTGTAGACTCCAAGCCTCAGCCCCAGAGTCAGGTTTAATCATGCAGAGTCTCCTGAAAACACCATCTGAAGTCATGGGGTGTTTGTAATTACAAACACTTGAAATTTATTTTACTGGGAGCTGATGCTGTGGCTCCATCTTAAGAATCCTTTACAGAAACTTACAAGTGAATTTTGTCTAAAGTATGTCTTCTGGTTTTAGTTTGGCGTTGATTTCCAACTTTTATTTTGGATACAGTGTCATTTCTAATGCAGTTCTGTTCTTAATGAAAAGTTTGTATGGTGTTCCTGTTTTCACTTTCGATGACTTTATTCTGAGGGTGAATTTTGGAGTTAATTTTTTAAAAAAAGAAATGAATGTACAGTTAGGTGTTAAGTTGTTTTTTTTTCTGTTGTCCTGCTTGATGATTTTCTTGGTTGCCATTCTCTAGAACATTTGGCTGCTGACAGGGAGCATTGGGCCTCGTATTCCCTTGCTTTCTGCTTGGTTGTGAGGATGCTCATTTTTGTCTGAAAGCTAAAAAGCAGTTGTACCTCAGGACTGATGACAGAGTAACATCTCTGTGGTTTTGTTTTGTTATTTTGAAAGACACACACACACACACACACACACACACACACACACACACTAGAAGTGGGGGAGGGGCAGAAGGAGAGAGAGAGAATTTCAAGCAGGCTCTGCACTGTCAGCGCAGAGCCTGATGCAGGGCTTGACTCACGAACTGTGAGATCATGACCTGAACTGAAATCAAGAGTTGGATGCCTAACCAACTGAGACACCCAGATGCCCCTGGGCATCTGCTAGACCCCTCCAGGCCAGGCCTTCCTTCTTACCTCTCCTGTGTCCCACTCTCCACAGTGGGTCGGGGGATGAGGAACTCTGGAAATTGTGTGTGGATGGGCATGGTGCTTAGAACAGGACCTGGAACGGAGCTTGCTGGGCTGAGAGGAGGCCCAGGAGCCAGCACTATGGGTCAAGAGCAGCTGGGATTCAGCCTCAATATCAGATGCCCTGGGGGGAAGACTGCAGACTGTGTCCCTCTGGTGCCCTGTGTGAGTAAACATTCTGCAAAGCCAAACAACATTCCTGTGGTCAGAATAAGGCTTGCAAACCTGGCCAGCTAGAAAAAGCAGAGTGAGAAAAGCAGAGATGGGGCCTGGTTAGGGGTCAACTCTGGGAGATGGGAGCCTCTTGGCCCCTCAAGTGTGGCTATAGCAGGCATAGGTGGGCCTCATCCCCAACTTGCAAACAAGGTGAGACCAGCCTTCTCCTTTCAGATACATTGAAGGGTATTGGCAATGAGAGGCCATTCCAGACACATTTACCCTTAGCAAAGGGTCCCAGTGAAATTGTGTGAGTTGGAGAGAGAGCTGGGCTTGCAGCCTTCCCTGGGCACTAGGGGCTGAGGTCCAGGCAGTGATCATTTAGGGGGCAGGGTGGCATCTGGGCCTGTGGAGGTTCATCACATGGGCTGTTACTCTGCATGGGGGTGGAGTTTCCACAGTGGAGCCAGGGTGTCAGGGGGCCTGAGTACTTCACTCTGCTGCTGGGCTGTGACCCTGGGCCAGTCCCTGTCCCTCTGTGGGACACAGAGGCCCAATGTGGCCCATGTGGCCAATGTGGCCACAATGGCTCTGGCCTCTGTAAATGATGGAGGAGGAGTGGGTTGAGAAGGACTGGTGTCTGTCCTGCCCTCAGACCTGGGCATGTGAAAAGGAGCCCTGGGGATTCCGTTGATAGGAGGTTGCTCCTCAGTGGGTAATGGGCTGTTCAAACCACACCTCCAACACTTGCCTGACCCTCAGCTAGCTTCTTGGCCTTTTTGATCTGCCATTTTCTTGTCTAAAAGATGGCATTAAACCTACTTACCTGACAAGGTTGCTGGGAGGTTGAAATGAGATAATATATATCCATACCTACTAATCAGTCAATCCCTCTGTGTGTCTCTGTGCTTCACACAGAACCAAGAACCACAGATGGGGAAATGCCCATTCAGGGTCTCTCATAAGCTCTGAATTCAGTTGTTGGCAGCGCACTCATTTGCTTGTGTGCATGCATGTGCACAGTTGTATATAGAGCTTCTGCATCTTTTTGGAGTGTAAAGTTCTTTTTTTTTTTTAAGCTTATTTATTTTGAGAGAGAAAGCAAGGGATGAACAGAGAGAGAGGAGAGAGAGAATCCTAAGTGAACTCTGCACCAGCAGTGAACCATGAGAACAGTGAGATCATGACCTGAGCTGAAACCAAGAGTTGGATGCTTACCCGAAGTTCTGAAAGAGCAGAAAATAGGGACCCCTTGTCCTGGCAACATAGACTCACCAGAGGTCAGAGCCAGGTGAGCTTGGCCTGCCTGTAGCACTGCTGAGGTTGCCACTTTCCCATTTGTGGCCTCAAAGAGCCCCTCTGTAGCCGTGAGCCAGCCTCCATCTTCTGAACTCAGCTCTGATTGGCAGCACTTGCACAGTGGAGAGAGGCTGAACTGAGCTTGGCACAGACTGGGTGATGTGTCACAGAAACAGGAGGAGATCAGGGCAATGGTAGCAACATGAGCCATCAAGGGCAAGTGCATGGGATCAGACAGATTAGGTGACTTTGCACGGGCTCCCAGCAGAGTCAGTGGCAAGCATGCTCCAGCTTCTAGAGTGTAGCAAGGATATGAGTGCCAGGTACTTGACTATTCTGAGGGCTTGTTGTTTCAATGAAGGTTGTTTGTTTGTTCATTTGCTTTTGCATCTTTGAGGCCTAGGACAGGTACCATTCTCACAGAATGATTCTCATGGAACATCAACTGAGAATTGCTGTTGGGTATAGTGTCCTTCAAAAAGCCCTTGGTGGGGTTCTTTTGAATTCATTTTGGGGCTTGCCAACTGATCATGGGTTTCCCTGCATTGTGCTCCCAGGTGTCTGCTGAGGTCCTTCCCTCCTTGGGAAGAAGAACTGAGGCATGAAGTGTAGGACTAGCTCTCTGTTCAAATCATTTTCTCTGTGTGTACAGAATGGCCCTCTAGTGCAGTGCCTGGAGGTTAGCAGTTCTGACTTCACTGGGCCTGGCCTCACAGCCCACCCAGTGCAGCCTCACTCTGCTCTGCCCACTCAGCCAAATGTCTTTGCTCATCCCTCTCATGTTAATCAGATTCTTCCTTGGAGGCCCTGTGCCCATTCCAGTTCCTCCTGAAGCTTCCCCAAACCCCTCAAAACTTGTTCTATAACCAACCCGCTAGCATGGAAGTAAAGGGAGGGGAGAGCCGTCTGAGGCTGAGTAGTCAGGAGCATTCTTGGCTGGTGTCTTCTCTCACAGCCAGGATTCTCAGCCTCCTGTTTTCCCTCTGGGGGTTTCTCCTGGTTCACTAGAACTCTCCCAACTCAAGATTGAAGTAGTTGGAGCACCTGGGTGCCTCAGTTGGTTGAGTGTCTGACTCTTGATTTCAGCTTGGGTCATGATCCCCATGATCTTAGGTTTGAGCCCCATGTTGGGCTCCACGATGAGTATGGAGCCACCTAAGATTCACTCTCTCTCTCTCTCTCTCTCTCTCTCTCTCTTTCTTTTCTCTCTCTCCCTCTGCTCCTCTCCCCCACCCACCCCCACACACTCTCTCTCTAAAATAAAATATGAATAAGTTTAAAGATTGGAGCAGTGGGTGCAATACTGTCCTGCTCTGCCTCTTCACGTCCTGCCAAGCAAGTGGCTCCTCTGGAGCAACCGGGGAAGCTCAGAGGTGTGAGGAAGGGGGGCTCTTCGGTAAATGTGGGAGATCATAAGGAACTTCCTGAAGGAGGTGATGCCCAGATGGGTGTTGGAGGATGAGGATGAGTGGGCAGGTAGGGGGTGGGGATAGGCAGGTGCTCAGTTAGGCTTGAGCCGAGGGCCCATGACAGGCAGGAGGTGGAACAGAGCCTCACTGGTGGGTCGGATCCAAAAGGACAGGTAGGCAGGAAAGGATGTGAGCTCTGCTCTCTCTGCAGGTGGCATATGGCTTATACAAAGGAGGCTTTAAGGTAGCATTGACCCCATTTATGTCCTCCCTGGGAAGGACATCTGGCCTCACGAGTGGTCACCATTACTTGGTGTGATGCCTGGAAGGAGGGGAGGACATTCTCTCACAAACATGTTACCTAGTGGGAGCCTTTGTCTGCATACCTGTAAGATGGAGGTGTGGTGAGCAAGATGTATGAGAGGCCCCCTCCCCGACGCCTTCTTCCTGGCACATGGTAGCTGCTCATCCTTATTACTATTACTTTGTGGAGATTGAAATGAAAGGGAATGTGAAGCCCTCAGCTAGGTAGAGAGAGTGACATGTTGGGAATACTGAGGAGGGCTGCACATGAGGGAGCATGTGGGTATCACCATGTGTAAAGGAGAGGCCATCAGGTAGGGAGAGCAGAGAGCTAACTGCAGGAGTTGGGGAGGAGAGTGGAGAAAGGTGGGCAGAGCGGGCTTCCCTCCCCCACCCCCGTGCTTTTGATTAGCTATGCAGAAGTCCCTGTATGCAAATAGGCTTCCCATCTGTGCCAATTCTGAGCCCCTGGGTGGCAAGTGGACCGCTGTGCTGGATTTGAGGGCTGAGAGGGAAAAGAGGGTCATGAACAGAAGTGACCTTCTACTTGGAGGACAGTAGAGAATAGAAGCTGCTTGTGCATTTGTGGCTGTGCCCTTGAGCAGCAGCATGCCAGTGAGGAGGGTACTGGCAGCATGGAGGTGACAGGCTGTAATGGGCCCTGGGCAGCCCCAGCCAGGGCTCTGTTGCCATTGGTAGCCCCAAGGAGCCTGGAGAATGTGATGTGGTCTCCAGGGAGCCAGTTCACTGATCGTTCACAAGTTGGTGTGCAGGGCTGCAGCGAGCCCACTTGGTGCCCATCTTTAGAAAAGGGCATCCCTCCCTGAAGATCTTTTACTTCCACTTAACCCGAAGCTGTTGTAATATACTAATTTTGTTAGAGCAATGCTCTTTTTTTCCTTAATTTGCTGCTGTAATAAAAACAAATCTAAGCAAAAACCAGGGGGAGGGGAAGAGGGGAAAGAAAAAAAAGACACAGAGAGGGAGGGAGATAAAACATAAGAGACTCTCAAAGACTAAGAAAAAACTGAGGGTAAGGGGGATGAGGGAGGGGGGAGAGGGGGTGATGGGCATTAAAAAGGGCACATGTTGGGATGAACACTGGGTGTTATATGGAAACCAATTTGAAAATAAACTATTATAACAAAAAAAAAAAAAAAAAAAAAAAAAAAAAAAAAAAAAAAAAATCTACAGTGTCTGTTGTGAAAGGTGCCCCCTGTGGTTGTGTAGTGAGCAACCTGCTCAACCATAAGCAACAGCTCTGTTAATATCATCACTTCCTAAGAGCAACATCTGGCTGGCCCCAAGGATTGTACAACAACCTCTGTTGCCTCTAGGCAAAGAGAGAGAGGACTTCCCAGGTGCCATGCCAAGAGAGGTGACTGCAGGGAGCCTGGCATAGACCAAAGTGGGAAAAGAACTCAGAGATGCCTTTTGAAGTTGTTGCGCAGAGGCCTCAGGGAGGCCGGCAAAATAGAGGGAGGGGCCTCCAAGTCACTGGGGAGAAAGGCAGCCTGAGTCAGGCTTCATGGGAACTGAGAGATTTGCGGTAGGTACTTCTTCCTCTGACCTCATCAGGGAGTATCCTACAGGGTGCAACACCACCCTCTGTAGAAACAAGTCATTTCCAGGCCGCCTGGTTTGCCTGCAAAGAGCCAGTCAGCTCAGACCGGCAGCAGCACCTGATCAAATAGATGAACGATATGAATAAAGATGAGGTTATGGGCTTCAGGCTGCCAAAGATAAATTTCCTTTTATGTCCTGCTTTCCTCTGACGTGTGTGTTGAAAAATGACACCTGACGCACATCTTCAGAAATAGTAACTGCTCAGGCTGGGTGGTGTGGTGAGGTCAAAGGAGGCCAGGGACTCAGGGAAGGGGGATCCTCACGTGGGCAGCGCTCTGAGTCCTGGCGTGGTGGGCCCAGTGTCCTGTGGCCATACGTGGGAGCTGGTTTGTGGACAAATGTTTTCCCTGAGAGGCTAAAGCTGACAGCCAGCAAAGCCCCCTGGGCCCCACCCTCTGTCCGGGATATTTTTGCAATGGAAGCAGTGCAGTTTGTTTGGAGTGGGGCCCCTAGGGCATGACTCTTGGCTCATTAACCATTTGGCAGCTGCTCTTCTGCTTGATGAAATCCCTTCTGCAAAGCCACTCCTCACCTCCCCTAACACACACACACACACTTTGTTCTTGGCCAAACTGGGGTTCATCTGGGCCAATCATCTGCACCCTGCACATTCATTATTTTTAAGGATTGTTTACCATTAAAGCAACAATTCCAGATGTTCAAGATCCTGGTGTTTCCATAACTCACGTCGCTGTTTTTAGGTCTCTATTTTTAGTCAGTATTTTTCCTTTATGTGAACATCCTTTTTACATCATTGAGATACCAAAAAAAAAAAAATACCATTTTCACATGACTTTACATCATAAGCACTTTCCCACGTTACCACAGGCTTAAGATGTGTCTGTTGAATGGCTATGGAACATCTTTCCTTCTGTGAGACATTGCGTTCCTTCCCAGATTGTCACCAGAGCCAAACTGCTGCCTGAGCATCTTTGGCACATAAAATTTTTCTTTGGTGTCTCTTTCTGGGACAAATTCCCAAGAATACTGTTGCTGAGTATGACTGCTTTCCTCTGGCAGCTCCATGGCCCTCGGCCCAAAGTGTTCTGGTCCATCATGCTCTCAGGACCTGGTGTGGACATCTCCTCCTTTCCACCTGCCCTGCACTAGCCTTCCATCATTCCGAGAGAGTATTTTTTAACCAGGCATAAGATTGCACCTTGTTAGTGTTTTAACTTGCATTTGACTAACCAGAAAGGATTAATTTCCTTCTACGCATGAGTTTGGTTGTTTATTTGTGGTTACCCTTCCGTGGCTCATCAGCTACATCTTTTCCTGCCCTTGTGTGGAAACCCAAAGCGGGGTATTATGAGCATTGTTGGTTTACACCAGACATGGCTGGAACCCAAGCCAGACAGGACTTCCTAGGACTCTGGCACTGCTCCACTTTGCTTGGTGGGCGAGGTTCTGAGAAATGGTCCTTGGAACTGTCATCCCCTAGCAGGATCCTTGGAACTGTCATCCCCTAGCAGGATCCTCAGCCTAACTTCTGGGTCCCTTGTTTGAAAATTATTAAGAAGTTTCAAGAGGGAGTGGTGCCTGGATGGCTCAGTCGGTTAAGCATCCAACTTCGGCCCAGGTCATGATCTCGAGGTTTATGACCTCGAAGCCCTGCTTTGGGCTCTGTGCTGACAGCTCAAATCCTGGAGCCTGCTTTGGATTCTGTGTGTGTGTGTCTTTTTCTCTGTCTCTCTCTCTGCGCCTCCCCCTACTCATGCTCTGCTCTCTCTCTCAAAAATAAATAAACATTTAAAAAAAAAAGTTTCAAGAGGGAGACAGCTGAACATTAAACCAAGCATAGGGACCTTCTGACTTTGGGCCCTGTGTGACTGCGCAGGTCACATGCCTGTGGCGGCCCCCTCTACCTGACCCCTTGGAATCATCTAATTGGCAGTGTAGAGAGTTTGGAAGTGGCTTGCCTGATTGTGCTGAATCCACCCTTCAGTTTTCCCAAGGCCTGGTCAAGATGCAAAGATTCCAGATCCAGATGTGGATGGGCTTCTGACTCATGTCGGCCCTGCTCCTGCCGTTCTTGACTGACACTGGCCGTGCACCCTCCCAGGTCTCCCCTGTCCGTCCTGAACTTTTTCTCAGTGGCCATTTCTGTGCCCACTTACGCTTCACCTGACCCCTAGCGGCTCTTTCTGGTGGAGAGCTGTCCGTCCACTCATCTTCACCTACTTTTGCCAAGCAGAACAAGAAGTATCTTACAGCCCTGAATATTTAATAACATCCTGTGCTCTTTTTCCTGTGTGTGCTTTCACCTTTGCCTCTCCCACTTCCATCTTACTTTCCCCCTCCTGAGCCTCTTCTTGCCAGTTCAAGGCTAGGAGGAGTTGTTGCTTCTGTAGAGAGAAGCTGCTAATCCAAGTGGCTGCAGATGACAGCTGATAATCAGTAGCTAGTTGCACTTGCTCTTAATTGGAAATGCCAGGCTGTCTCCATGATCCCAGTCCCCATGGTCTGCCTGCAAACACCAGGAGTTCCGGGGATGGGGGTGGGGGAGTGAATGGTGGCATTTCGAATGGAACAAATGGGTTTCCAAAGAAGGAGGATATGTGAACCCTGATGTGTGTTCTGACTAATGGCATTCTGCAGGAGTCCTGGGGGTCAGCTCCTAGAATGTGCCTCTTGCATTCTCCCCATGAATTACACAGAGTTTGGGGCTTTCTTAAATGGTCCTTGGCTTGATTTAGCTCTTACTCTCATGAGAAATGTATCCTTACAGTTATGGGTTTGTTTTTTTTCTGGTTTTGTTTGTTTTCTATGTTTTACATTTTTCAAAGTTTGAATCAGGAAGGTGTCAATGTGAATTACACATTGAGCTGAGAAGGGTTCAGTTACCCATAAGAAGGAAAATCATGTAGCCACAGAATCCATGACTGTCACAGTTGGAGGGATCTTGCAGGTGATTCACCTAGCCCTGGTGGTGCAGACAAGGAAACTGAGGCTTGGAAACACACAGTTGGCACAGCTGGGGAATCCAAGGAACCAGCCGTCCACTGCTAGATGAGATCAGCAGACGCAGTCCCAAATCATTGCCATTTGGCTATTAAAATGATTTTTGACATTTTTTCCAGATTACAAAGATAATTCATGCTCAGTGTAGAAAATTTAGTAAAGAAAAAGCACTTAGAAGAAAAGAAAAAGCATCTGTAATTCTATTGCGCAGAGATAACCACAAAGAATTTTAACTTTGTTAAACCCTTAACATGGGAAGATGCATTTGAGTTTTGTGTTTTGAGGCTTAAAATATTGGCAAATTTTTAGAGTAGTACTTGACTGAACATAAAAAAATGCCATGGGATAGTACTGAATGTAGAAAAGTGTACACCAGTCTCATCATGAGAGGACACATGTAAGAGAGAGATGATGTGCATTTAATGAATGTCACCTGCAGAGCATAGAATAATTCTGTGAATGAATTTAGCCCAAGAATTAGCAAGGATATTACCACTTATCTGCATATATCCATTTACTTCTTACTCTATCTATCCTGTACCTTCCTTCTTCCCACAGTGAGCCACTTCCTAAATTTTGTATTTATCATGTGATTCCTTTTTAAATATAGTCTTATTACTAACATCATTTTGTTTAGAAGGTATACTGTTCCTTTTTTTTTTTTTTGGCTCAAATAAAAATCAGACTGTACACATCTTTTAGGAATTGTGTTTTTCTCTGTCAACATTATCTATGTTGTTGGGTGTGGCTGTTGTTCATTTCCACGGCTTCTAATATTCTTTCAATTCATGTACCCTTCGTCTATTGATGGACATGAGATATGTTTCTGATACTTAGCAGTAATGAGCTTTGCTGCTATAAACTTCTTGTACACATCTCCAGGTAGACGTGTACAAAAGTTTGCCAAGGGGGTTACCTGGCTAGGCCATTTCCAGTCATGGGATATACAAATGATTAGTTTTGAAAAATAATACCAGATGATTTTTCAGAGGGGTTGTACTGATTTACTTTCTCATTGGGTAAATGTGGGTGAGTTCCCTTTGATTACCATCTTCTTTAACACTTGGTGATGTGTATTCTTGCAAATCTGATGGCCCTAAAATGGTATTTCTGTATAATCTTAATTGACACTTCCTTAATATCAAAATTGTGTGAGCATTTTGTTGGTGAGTACATATTTCTTCTTATGTGAAATGTACTTTTCTGTTGGTAGTTTGTCTTTTTCTTATGTATTTGTAGGAGCTCTTTATATGATTTCGATACCTACCATTTGGCAACAATAACCTCTTTGTTTTTTTTAATTTCTTTTAAACTTTTTAAAAAATGTTTATCCATTCATTTGAGGGAGGGAGAGAGAGAGAGAGCATGCATGAGCAGGGGAGGGGCAGAGAAAGAGAGAGAATCCCAAGCAGCCTTCATGCCCTTAGCCCAGCTCAGGGCTCGATCCCATGAACCATGAAATCATGACCTGAACTGAAGCCAAGAGGCGGGCATTCATCCTACTGAGCCACCCAGGAGCCCCTAGTTTGTATTTTATATCATTTTATTTATGATGTCTTCTGATAAACAGCAAGTATTTTTTAATAGCTTTATTGAAATATTTGTATACCACAAAAGTCACTAATATAAGTGTATAATTCAGTGTTTTTTATTGTATTTCACAGGGTTTACAACCATAATCTAATTATAGAATATTTTCATCCCTCCTAAAGGAAACCATGGCAGTCATTCCACATCTCTCCTCCCTCTACCAACCCCAAGCAACCACTGACCTAGTTTTTGTGTCCATAGATTTGCCTATTCGGGATATTTCATATAAATGTCATATATTTTTATGTCTGGCTTCTTTCATTTAGCCTAATGTTTTCAAGGTTTATCCATGTCATAGCATGTATCAGTACTTCACTCCTTTTTGTCACCATAAAACGATTCGTTGTGTGGTTATACCACATCTTATTTTATCTATTCATCAGTTGACGGGCATTTGCCCTTTTCTCCTTTTTGGCTATTATGAATAATGCTGCTGTGAACTTTGGTGTATAAGTTTCTGTGTGGATGTATGTCTTCATTTCTTGTGGGTAGATGCCCACGAGTGGGGTCGCTGGGTCATACCATCTTATTGCTGGGTTATATGGTTTAACTTTTTAAAGGCACTGCCAAACTGTTTTTCACAGAAACTGTATCATTTCATGTTACCACAGAAAGCAATGTATTAGGCTTGCAATTTCTCCATTTCTTTGCCAACACCTGTTATTTTATGATGATTATTATTATTGCCATCCTACTGGATGTGAAGTGCTGTCTCATTATGGTTTTGATTTTCATTTTCCTAATGAGTAAGAATGTTGGGCATTTTTTCAGGTCTTATTGGCCATTCATATATCTTCTTTGGAGAAATGTCTATTCTAAGTTTTTTCCATGTTTTATTTGAGGGTTTTTTTTTAATGTTTTTTTACTTATTTTGAGATCAAGCGCGTGGGGGGAGGGGCAGAGGAAGAGAGAGAGAATCCCAAGCAGGCTCCTCACTGTCAGCTCATAGCCTGATGTGGGGCTTGATCCCACGAACCATGAGATCATGACCTGAGCTGAAGTCAAGAGTCAGATATTTGACTGAGCCACCCAAGGACCGCTGTTTGAGTTTTTTTTGTATGAGTTCTTTATATCTTCTGGATATCTGTTATCAGCTATATCATTCACAAATGTTTCATGTCGTCTCACTCTCTTGATGGTATCATTTTGTAGCACAAAAGTTTTTAATTTTGTTGGTGTCTGATTTATCTATTTTTTTTCTTTTGTCATATGTGCTTTTGGTGTCATATCTAGGTATCCACTGCCTAATCAAAACTCATGAAGATTAACTTCTGTGTTTCTTTTAAGAATTTTGTACTTTTAGCCCTTAACATTTGGGGAGATGATCCATTTTGAGTTAATTTTTGTCTATGGTATGAGGTAGGGGTCCAACTTCATTCTTCTGCATGTTTTCCAGCATTTGTTGAAAAGACTATTTTTTTTTTCTACTTAATTGTCTTAGTATCCTTATTGAAAGTCAATTGGTCATAGGGACACCTGGGTAGCTCAGTAGGTTGAGTGTCCAACTTCGGCTCAGGTCATGATCTCCCAGTTCGTGAGTTTGAGCCCCACCATAGGGCTCTATGCTGACGGCTTGGAGCCTGGAGCCTGCTTCATATTCTGTGTCTCCCTCTCTCTCTGCCCCTCCTGTGCTCACACTCTGTCAGTCTCTCTCTCAAAAATAAATAAACATTGAAAAAAAATTTTAAGGAAAATCAATTGACCATAAATGTAAGGATTTGTGTCTAGATTCTCAATTCTGTACCATTGATCTGTATGTCTATCCTATGCCATTACCACACTGTCAAGAGACATTCTTAATTTTAATGTAGTTGAATTTATCAGTCTAATGATAAATTCAGTCTTAGGTTTCTACCTAGAGATAACATATTTTTCTATATTTTCTCCTTGAAAGTTTTAAAGTTTCACAGTGAAGTCCTTAATACATCCAGAATTGATTTCTGGATAGGATGTGAAATGTGTAGTTAATTTCATTCTTCCCCATGTGGTCAATTATTTGACCTGGTACTGTTTTATTAAACAGTTCTTTTTTCTCCCACTGATCTGCTCTGTTACCTCTGGCAACTATCAGAGTTCCAGAGTTGGATCTCTTTGGGACTCTCTCATTTCATAGGAGAGCTTTTCCCTCTTACCAGTACCATGCTGCCTTAAGTACTTTATAATACATTTTGATATCTTATGGGTCAAGTCCTGTAGCATATCAGGGTGATTTTATATTTATTCCTATTTTACATATGAGAAAACTAAGTCTAGAGAGGTTACATCCCAGGCCATACTGCTAGTGACTGGCAGAGCCAGGCTCGTTTGAACTCAGGCAGTTAGGATCACAGCCCACACTCTTAGCCTCTGAACTCTGCATCACTGAAAAACAGTCACATGCAAATCACAGTTTCTCCACCAGTTGAAAGTTTAAGACTTTAGCCCTTTCTCCTTCTTTGCCTGGCAAAGGGAAAGTAAGTAAAATTTAAATGTAACAAGATCTGGTTTCATTTGAGATTTTAATCCTCTCCTGCTTCCCTCCTTGATATATTTCAGGGAAAGTTTTCCAAAGATATTTACCACCAGTTCGATATTTTTGGGCAATTTTCTAGGCAAAGATACAGGTGTGGTCAAGAGAAGAGCTGCCTGAGAGCAGGTGAGACACAGCAGGACAGATGACCTGGGGTTAGTGGACAGAGTGAGTGGTTGGGACAGGAGAAAACCAGACACCGCAAGAAGTGGTGAAGACTGGAGTTGTGGGTTGGTGTTGGCTGGAGAATGAGGCTTGGGGACTTAGTGATCCTTAGGGACTGCCGCTTGTGTCCCCAGCACTGCACATGGTAGCTGGCACACACAGACAATACATGTTAATGAGTAATGTGATTAAGGAACCAATTCAACAGATTAAAGATGCTAAATTTAATTACTTACTGTGTTCCCAAGCTATCATCAGGCAGTATTTTTGAGTGGTGCAGTGTGCTGGGGATCAAGAGACAGAGTTTTCACCCCAGTCCCAATTTATATAGTTTGTCCTTAGCTCCAGTGAACCTTGGCTTCCTTATCTGTTTCATGGAGGGTGGATATGGTTTTTGTGCTCCTGCAGTGATGCAAAAGCAAGGAAAACCACTAAAACCTCTCTTGTAGGGAGCTCCCATACCCCTGTGAGAAGGAGGTGTGCTGTGCCACCCAGCTGTGTGCTGTTTTATAGGCGTGGCTTGTGGCCAAACTTTGCGAGCCAGCTGCTCACTCACATTGCTCTCAACCAGAGGCTGAGGTTGTGATGTGGTTCTTCATAGACTCAGGATAGGAGCAAAGCTCAAGGAATGACAGAAGTGATCTCATCAAATGGGGTCACTGGAGCTAAACCTTGGTGCCAACATTGTCCTGGTTCCTTCCTCTAGAGTCCTTATCAGCTGACAGACATTTAGGTTGTTTTCACTTTTGGGACAGTATGACTAATACTACTATGCAATAAACATTCACATGCAAGTTTTCGTGTAGACACATGTTTTCGTTTTCTTGGGTGTAAGATAGGATTGCTGGGTTGTGTAATAACTATCAAAAAACTGTTTTCTAAAGGAGTTGTACTATTTTATATTCCCACTAGGATGAAGGTTCCAATTTTTCCGCATCCTCATCAACACTTATTATTTTCTTCTTTTGATGACTAATGACACTGAGCATTTTTTTCATGTATTTACTGGCCATCTGTATATCTTCTTTGGAGACATGTCTGTTCAAATCCATTTATTTGTTTGTTTGTTTATTATTTTCAAATTCCATTTTTTAATTAGGTTGTCCTTCATCAATTGATATCTGAATGTTAAACCAATTTGCATTTCTGGGATAAACTTCAGTTAATCAAGATGAATTACCCTTTTTTTTTAAGTTTATTTTTTTATTTTGAGAGAGAGTGAGGTGGGGCAGAGAGAGAAGGAGAGAGAGAATCCCAAGCAGGCTCTGCACTGTCAGTGCAGAGGCTCAAACTCACAAACCATGAGATCCTGACCTGAATGAAATCAAGAGTTGGACACTTAACCGACTGAGCCACCCACGTACCCCATGATGCATTATCCTTTTTATATATTGCTGGATTATGTTTTTAATACTTTTTTGAGGATTTTTGTGTCTTTGTTCATTGTCTTTGTTCATGAGGAATATAAGCCTGTACGGTTTTTGTTGTTGTTGTTTGTTTTGTAATGTCCTTGCCTGGTTTTGGTATTAGGTAATTCTGGCCTTATAAAATGAATTAGGAGATATTCCCTTCTCCTTAATTTTCTGACAGAATCTGTATAGAATTGACATTGTTTCTTCTTTAAGTGTTTGGTAGAATTTGTCAGTAGATCCTTCTGAGCCCTGAGTTTCCTTAAAGATGTTTGACTATAAAATCAATTTCTTTAATAGACTACTCATGTTATTTTTTTTTACTGAGTAACTTGCACTATTTTTGTATTTCAAGGATTTATTTCATCTAAGTTGTTGAATCTGTGGGCACAGACTCGTTCACAGTCTGTGGTGATGATCCCTCTTTCATTGCTGATATTAGTAATAGGTTATACTTTTTTTTAATCCTTCCTCAATCTGGCTAAAAGTGTATAGATTTTATTGATATTTTCAAAGAACCGGATTATGTTTCATTGGTCTTATGTGCTCACTGGTTTTCTTATGTGCTCTTTAAAAACATATGTATTATAGCTATCCTTTAAAAAAGTTAATTGAGTCTACTCTTCTGCACCTTGATCTTTTTCACTGACTATGTCTTCAAGTTTTTTCATATCACACAGAAACTCATGGATTCTCTTTAACATCTATGCAATATTCCTTTATATGCATGTATCATAGTTTAATAACCAACCCCTTCTGAAAGGCATTTAAGATGTTTATAGACTCATTACTACTGCAAATAATGCTGAAATGTACATTTATTGTACATCAGTCTTTGGTCACATATTTGCATGTGTAACTGCATATCTGTACAATATATTACTGTACAACAGGATCAGTAGGTGATTGTCTTCTTTTTTTCTTTTTAAATCAACTTTATTGATTTGATTTTAAATCAAATGAACTGATTTTTAACCATTCTGTGAGTTTTGGCAAATATGTACAACTGTATAGCCACCGCTCCAAATAAGATATAGAACATTTTGGGGGTACTTGGGTGACTCAGTTGGTTGAGTGTCCTGACTCTTGATCTCATCTTAAGTCATTTGATCTCAGGGTCGTGAGGTCAAGCCCTGCATTGGGCTGCATTGGGCTGCATTGGACTTTGTGCTGGGCATAGAACCTACTTAAAAAGAAAAAGATACAGAACGTTTTTATCATCCCCCAAAGTTTCCTCATTCTTTTGCAGTCAATGCCTTTCATACCTAGCCCCACACAACCACTGATTTTTTTTATTTGCTTTAGAATTTTATATAATGGAATCAAACAATAGTATGTATGGCTTCTTTCATTCAGCATGATGTTTTCAGGATTCATTCTTATGCGAATACATGATTTGTTTCTTTTTATTGCTGAGTGATTTTTTTTATAGTGTGAATATATTACAATTATCCATTAACCCATTAATGGACATTTGGGTTGTTTCTAGTTTGGGACTGCAATGAGCCAGAAAACTGCTATGAGCATTTAAAATGCATGTATTTTGTGGACATAAATTTTTATTTCTCTTAGGTATACCTACAAGAAGAATTGTGGGTCATATTGTATGTGTATCTTTATAAGAACCTGCCTGTTTTCCCAAATGGTTGTACCACATTACATCAACCAGCAATGTGTGCAAGTTCTGTTACCCTACATTCTGCCAACACTTGCTATTGTTGGTCTTTTAAAATTCACCTACTCTAGTGAGCATGTAGTGGTTTCTCATTGTAGTTTTTTTTTTTTTTTAAGAGTGAGAGTATGAGCTGGGGAGAGGGGCAGAAAGAGAGAGAGAAAGAGAGAGAATCTTAAGCAGGCTCCATGCTCAGTGTGGAGCCCAGTACAGAGCTCAATCCCACGACCTTGGGATCATCATGACCTTAGCCAAAACCAAGAGTCGGACGCTCAACTGACTGAGCCACCCAGGCACTCTCGTTATAGTTTTAATTTATTTTTCACGAATTACTAATGATGTTGAGCATCTTTTTACATACTTATTAGTCATTTGTATGTATTTTTTCATAATGCGCCTTTTCAAATAGTTTGCCAATCTTTGAGGGGGCTGTTTGCCTTATTATTAAGTTTCGAGAGGTCTTTGCATATTCTGAATACAAATTCCTTTTCAGGAATATGTATTTAGAAAAAGTTCTCCTAATCCTGGTTTTACTGTTTCATTTTTAATGGTATCTTTCTGAGAGCACAAGGTTTTAATTTTGACTAGATCTGTCAGTTCTTTTATGATTAGAGCTTTTTGTGTTCTAAGAATTTTTTGGACTTCTCAGGATAGTCCTGTTTCCTTCTAGATGTTTTGTAGTTTTAGCTTTTACATTTAGGTGTAAGATCCACTTTCAGTTAATTTTGTGTATGGTGTGAAGTATTTTTTTTTATCCATGTGAATGTCCAGTTATTCAAGCACCATTTTTTAATAAAGCATTTCTCTCATTGACCTTGATGCTTTTGTTGAAAATCAGTTGATCGCACATTTATAGGTCTGTTTCTGAACTCATAGCATATAATGTTATGAATGTTATGTTCCAGTATAAATCTATACTTATGTCAATACTATTATGTCTTGATGACTATAGCTGTATAGTAATTCATGATATCATGTAATGTCAGTCTTCCAGCTTTGCTCTTTTCCCAAATGCTTTTGACTATTTCTTGTTCTTTCTTGTGTTTCTCTATAAATTTTCTAATTCAGGAACATGATATTTGTTTATTTTTCTTTAACTTCTCTAAGCTATGTGTTTTCTTGCACCTATTTTGTTAAATTTACCTGGTTTTGATGCTCTTATAAATAGTACTTTTTAAAATTTTATTTTAGAGAGAGAGTGAGTGCATGAGAGTGGGGGAGAGGGCAGAGGGAGAGAGATCAAGTCCAGCGTGGAGCCCAACGTGGGGCTTGATCCCATGACCCTGAGATCATGACCTGAGCCAAAATCAAGAGTCAGATGCTTAACCAACTGAACCATGCAGACACCCCTATAAATAGTATTTTTTAAATTTTATTTTCATCTGTTTATTGCTAGTGTTATAGAAATACAATTGTTGTATGTAACCTTTTATTCTGCTGTCTTGCGCTAAATTCACCTGTTAGTTCTAGTCATTTTTCTTTAGGTTCCTCAGGACTTGCTGTATATGTAATCATGTTGCCTATACCTAAAAGGCTTTTTACCTCTTCCTTTCTAACTTGTGTGTGTTTGATTTTTTTTTTTATTTCCTAATTGCACTGGCTAGGACCTCCAGTGTATTATTGAATAGAAGTAGTGAGAACAAAGTTGCCTTGTTCTTGTTCTTAGGGGAAAAAGTTCAATTTTTCATCATTAAGTATGAAGACAACTGTAGGATTTTTATAGATGTCTTATGTAATGGTGAGAAAGTCCCTTTTTTCTCCTAAGTTTTCTGAGTTTTTGTCTTGAATGGGTGTTGAGTTTTGTCAGATATCTTTTAAATATTTCTTGAGTCAATTCTGTTTTTTTATACTGTTAATATGAATTATGTTAATTTCAAATGTTAAACCTTGCATTCCTAACCTTGCATTCCCCACTTGTTCATGATGTTTTATCCTTTTTAGCTGAATTTTATCAGCTAATATTTTGTCAAAGAATTTTGCTTCAATATTCATAAGGGATCTTGGGCTGTAGTTTTCTTATAATGTCTCTGCCTACTTTTGGTATGTATATTGCTGGTACCTCATAAGACGAGATAATAGTGCCTCATAAGATCATTGAGAATTGTTTCTTCCTCTTCTATTTTTTGACAAAATTTGTACACTAATTGTACTATTTCTTCCCTAAATATTTGGTAGAAATCACCAGTGCAGCTATTGGTACTTGAGTTTTCTTTAAGGGAAAGGTTTTTCATTTTAAATTTAGTTTCTTCATAAAGGGCTTTTTTTTCTTGTGTCATTTCCGGTAATTTGTTCTTTCAAGAAATATTGCACCAAAGGTGTCAAACTTCTTGGCATAACATTTTACATCATATTCTTTTAATATCCCTTTAACGTCAATAGGAGCTATAGTGATGTTTCTTCTTTCATTCCTGTTATTGGTAATTTGCCTGTTCCTTCTTTCTTGATTATTCTAGCTAGAGGCATATCAATTTCTTGATCATTTCAAAGAAAATCTTTTCAAAGCTTTTAATTTTTCCATTGTTATTCTGTTGTCTATTTCATTGATTTCTGCTGTTATCCATTTTATTCCTTCTACTCAATTTTGAGTGTAATTTGCTTTTCTTTTTCTAGTTTCTCAAGGTGGAAGCTTAGATCATCCATAAATAGATCTTATAGATCTATTATCATCTTCAATTATCATAAAGATATCTTTTAAACCTTTCTTCTTTAAGCATTTAAAACTGTGCTTTTCCCTCTGAGCACTGCTTTAACTGCATCCTGCAAATTCAATATGTTGCATTTTCTTCATCACTCATTTCAGAATACTTTCTAATTTCCTGTGTGGTTATTTGTTTGACCCATTAGTTATTTAGATGCATGTGATTTAATTTCCACGTGTTTGGGTGTTTTCCAGATACTTTTTTGTTACTGCTTTCTAATGCCGTAGCAACCAGAGAACGTACATTCTATCATTTAAATTTAAGACTTGATTTGTGGTCCAGCATATGCACTAACTTGGGAAATGTTTCATGAATTGTTGAAAAGAACGTGTATCCTGCCATTGGTATAGTGTTCTATAAATATCCATTAGGTCAAGTTGACCGATAAAGAATACTTGAAGATTCACATCCTCTAAATGCTTATTCACTTTATGCACTTCTAACAATTCCGACGAAAGTAGTACTGAAATCTCTAACTATAATTTTAGGTTTGTCCCTTTCCATTTATTTCTGGTTTTGTTTCACATACTTTCAAACTCTGCCATAAGGTGCATGAACATTCAGGAATTTGTATCATCTTAAGGAATTGGTGTCTCTTGTCATTATGAAATTTTCCTCTTTATCTCTGTCCTCAAGCCTCCTTTTGGATGTTGGTCTAGTAATTGCTGTTTACCTGGTGTTTCTTTTTCCAGTCTTTTACTTTTGACCCATTGGTATCTTTCTATTTAAAGTGTATGTCTTGTACAAAGCATATGTTTGGTTATTTTATCTATGCTTATATATTAAAAGGGATTTTATTATAGATAGCATGTCATGAGTCTTGCTTTTTTATCCAGTCCAATAAAGTCTCTTAATTAGAGTGTTGAGACCATTCTAATTTAGTGTAATTATTGATATGGTTGGGTTAAAATCTACCATTTTATTATTTATTTTGGTCTCATCTATTTTCAAGCACCTTTTTTTCCTCTTTGCCTGCCATCTGTGGTATAATATTTTAGCATTCCAATTTTTCCCCTTTCTTAACCCATAACTATACATCTCTCTCCTTTGGAGGTTGCTCTAGGGTTTACATTACACATCTTTAACGTAGCTTTGTCTTCTTTCAAGTCATACACTGTTTCAGCTATAAGAACCTTATAACAATGCTTTTCCATTGCCCTAGTCCTCTCTGCTGTGTCCTGTTTTACTTTTGAAGATGATATAAACCTTACAATATACTTTTTTTCTTGCTCTGTGCAAGTTTTCTTGCTCTGTACAAGTTATCTCTAAGTGAAATTTAAAAGTGATAAAGCCAGCATCTTTTATATTTACTCACATATTTATCTTTTTTAGCACTCATTCCTTTGTCTGGATCTGAATTTCCATTTGGTATCATTTTCTCTCAGCTCAAAGAACTCCTTTAACATTTCTTACAGTGCAGGTCAACTAGTCACAAATTCTCTCAGGTTTTATTTAACTTTCTTTAGTCTTTACGTTTGAAAGACATTTTTGTGAGCTATGTAATTCTAGGGTCTTTTCTCCTTTCAAACTGTAAAGAAGCTATTTCTTTGTCTTCTCGCTTATGTGCCCACTGCCCTGCCACATCCCTTCTTAGGGCCCCAGTAGCTAAGGCCCAGAGTCACAATTGCTCACAGATGACCATGGGCAGGCACCTTACCTCATGATACCTCTCAGCAACCCTGACATTTAAGGGGCCCAGAAGTGGAGCCAACAGCACAGCAGTGTGGTGAGCCTCAGGGGAACCATCTGGCAGTGTGCTTAATGAACTATAAAGTAACTTGTGTTGTCAGCAGGCAGTGGCCACTGCTGTTGTTGCCTGGATCTCTGCCTCAGGCTCACCTGCTCCAGAAAAGGGATTCTTTGTAGGACTTGGTCATTCCAAGGCCCCAAGGCCCTCTGGTCCTAAATGGCCTTTTATATTCCTCAGCACAACCCTCCAAAGGCCTCATGGCCCCCTACTACACGCTCCTTCATTCTCTCCCCATTCTAGCATGGCTAGGCCAAGGGCAAGGACACCAGAAAGTTCTTAGCCACAGAATGACCTGTTTAAGGGGAGCACCACCAGGCCAGCATGGAACCTATCTGAAATGGGTCTTGGGTGGAAACTTGGCCCAAAGATGTTGGCTCCCTGGAGAATGGTTGTAATTCAAGTGCACCTGGCTGTGGGGTTTTGGATTTTGCCAGATCATATTCTGACACCTCGCAGACTGCAGGCTGTGTGGATCTTTGGGTATGTCCATGTTTCTCTCTCAGCCCCACAGCCTATGTGAGAAGACCCTGGGCACAAAGTGACTCCACAGTTGAGGGCAAGGTCCCAGCCAAGCTCTGGGGACCTGGTGTCGCTGAGGCTGTGAGGAGCCCCCCAGCCAACTCAGCAGCTTCTGAGTAGTGGAGGCCCCAGAACTGGGGGATGGGCAAGTGGCCCGTCTCTCAGGCTCTACTCTGAAATAGATTTTTTGTCTCCCATTCTTGCCACTCCCACCTCTACCTCAGCAGGCTCCCGCCCTACTTCCTCCAGCAGGCTTTTCCTTACCCTGTCCCCACAGTAGCTCTCACTTCCATTGTGTCACCCCCACCGCATTCTCCCCCGCCCCCGCCTGGTCAAGGTTCCCTGAGGTGGTATTTCCAGCCCAGTCACCAGAACTTGGCAGTTAGAAACAGCCCCCTTTAGTTTTTGTTCTTGACCAATATGATCACACATGTAGGAATTTCTAATTTCCATTTCTTGTAGAAAATAAAAAAAAACAATTTATTACTTTATAGCAAGAACTGTAACTGCCAAGAACCTGAGAATGAAGCTCGCTAGCCCAATAGAAAGCAGTTCTCTGAAGGAGGCTTGGGCAAGCAGGTGGTCAGGGATGCAGGGATCCTGGGGCCATGGCTTTCACTCTCAACCTCTCGAGGAAAAGGCTGACTAAATCCCACCTCATTTGTCTCCGACCAAGCTCCTGTTAAGCAGCTTTCTTCCTGAATATGGACTTTCCTGAGACCTCATTGTTTTCAGACTGATTTTTCTCTTTAGCAACAACTTGGGTAGCTTTCCCCCGAGCCAAGCCTTAGAAGCCACCTTCCCACAGTGATGTTTGCACTGGTCCTGCTGGTAGGGTCCCCCTAAATTGTGGACAGTGACTGCCCGCCTTCAGTCCAGCAGGTACGGGTATAGGGGAGACAGGGCAGGGAGGTGATGGTGGACCTGGGCAAGGACACAGCCTCCATGAGAGCTGCTTCCACACTGACTGATGGAGGAAGGCACAGAGCAGAGGGGAGAGGGTGCTGATGAATGATTCTCTCGAGTCTTTCCTGCTGCAGACCATTCCTCAGCCCTTTTGCCTTCACCTCACTTTGGGTTTGAACCCTGGATCAGAATCCCTAGGTGGTAGATCTGGACCCAGCCGAGGGCTGGACGCAGTTACCCTCAGTCAGCTTTCTGCTCCATCTCACAGTGGTGGGGGTGCCCACGGATCCTGGCCTCTGGCCTGGCTCGCAAGGCTTCTTCATTAATGAAAATTCTGCTGAGTCATCAAATCCGGAGGAAGCCATTGTTTACAAGGTCACATTGTCCTCAGGGTGCAAGTAGCTTAGGGGTTCCTGGCCCTGGCCCAGTGTCAAGGGCATGCCTGCGTGAATCTAACCATAGCTCACAGGGCTTCTCTGCAGAGAAGGGGATCTGCCCAGTAGAGGGCCTTTCTCTTACAGGAGCAAACACTGAGAGGCCCAGGGAAGGAAAGGGACCTGCTCAAAATCACACAGTCTGTTGGTGTCCAAACCAACTCTTAAACTAAGGATGTGCCCACTCAGCAGCCTCCTTAATGATGTAGGAACATAGAAAACAGAAAACAAGGATGACATTGGCAATTAGAAAGACCTTAAAGTCTTCCAGGTGCAGTAATACCTTCCTCAGCCTCACAGACCCTCACACTGGCCTCTCCCCATCAGTCCTGGGTGGGGGCTCACACCCCCTTAGCAGCCTGAAGGCACCTTTGACTTCCCAAAAGCCCCCACAAGGGAGGGCTATCCACTCCACTTAGTGCCCTTCAGGAAGAATGTTCAGATGCTGGCAAATACAGAGCACGTGCCAGGCTCCCAGCTGCACCGACAGTGACCCAGAACTAGGAGAGGAATAAAAGGAGCTTTGGAGGAGCCAAAATAGCTCCCACAAAAATAATCCCCACCCCCTACCCCTTTCCCACAGCCTCACTCTGAGCCTGTTTACTTTAAACATATCCTGCCAAGGGTACTTTTCTGGTGTTACCATTAGAGGCAGGCCTTCCTTAGGTGGCACCTCTGCCAGCCCAGTCCTCAGCTCTGCAGGCATGTCTGCTCACTCAGTCTATATCACCAGCTGGCCGGGGCTCAGGGGCCACCTCCAGGGATGTAGACTGAGGGGGAGCTGGTAATGATGTTAACCTGGTTCCAGGTGTGCCCGGCCCCCAGGGCACTTGCTTTCAAGTGACGAGAGTTTCCACCCGCTCTCCTGGCCCCTGAAAGGTCTCTTGTTTAGGTGTTCTTGGTCACCTGGCAGGCATGGAACTGGAATGAGGGAGGCAGCCCCTGTTCTGTGCCTCATGTTTGAGTGGGGCAGGGAGGAGTTACAACAGGCATCAGGCAGACAAAGGGGTTATCTTGAGAATTGCTGGTGATTGTTTCGTTACCACTTTTCTCTACAGAGCTTTTCAATTTCTCCATAAGTGTGGACATTTTTATAGCCAGGTAATAATGGCCGCTATTTGTGGCCTACACTGTAAGCCAGGCATTGTGTTGAGCACTTCATAGGCATTAACCCATTTTACAGATGAAGAACTGAAGGTTAAGATGTTAAATAGCTGTATGAAGTCACAGTGGTGATAAATTCCAGGTCTGCTAGACTCATGAAAGGGGAGAGCATCTCTTACTTGGGCAATTAAATGAGAGGGGCTGCTTTATCCCCTTGTTTGTTTAAGACACAGATTTGCCTCTCTGCCAAAGAAATGGAACCCATATGATGAGACTCCACCTTGACAGGGACCGTGGGTCTCTTCCTCATCCTCCCTGCAGACCTTAGCCAGGGCCAGGGCCCCCACCTGCCACCCTGCAATCAGAAGAGGAGGGAGGGTGCCCAGAGAAGGTCTGCAGAGTGGGAAAGAGGATCTTTGCAAGGTCTGTGTAGTGAGGCCTAGCCAAGGGGGTGGGTCACAGGGCGACTGGGTTGTGATTCACTTCACTTGGATTCCTGTGGTAACTCAAGAGCCAGGGGTGGCATAATGGAAAACCCTAAACCTGGACCTTTCTCCTAGTCCCAGAGCACCATAATCCTCCCCACCACTCATGCCTGCATGCTGCCACAGCTTGCAAAACAATTTTCAACCCATTGTCTCTGGTGTCATCCATTCATTCAGCGGGTTCCTTGTTAGCACTTCCTGCGTTCCTGGCTTGGGGGCGTGAGGATCAACCAGGCAGACATGGCTTCTAGGCCATGGGACCCTTCTCCCCACCCTGGGCCCCCTGCCTCAGCTCACTCCTTGTCATTGACGCCTAGAGGCAGCTGCATGTGGAAAGTTCTTTAGTGTGATTACATGGGCATCAGATGGTTTCCAAGGATAAGCAGCCGTGGCTGTCTATAGGCCAGGAAAATGTAAACTAGTAGTTTCCAGTGACCTGCTCAACAGCACTGGCGCCGTCACGTGTGGGTTGCCAGACCTTACTTTAGAGTTTAGTCCCTCTTGCTTTGGCCTTGAGACAGATGTCTGCCCTGAGCAAAATGAAATACTCAGACAGGTGGGGTTCCTTGTGGTCTTTTAAAGATCCTTCTTTCTGGTCCCATGCCCATTAACCAAGGGCTCAGGTGAAAGCCGCAGCTCCTTGTCCCAGTCAGCTTACACTGGGGAAGTGAGCTGCAGTAGCACAGGGCCCAGCCCCCATGCACCTGCCTAGGGTTGGCTGGGGAGCAACCCACTTCTGCACCTTGGGACCCTGGGGCAAGACTCAAACCAAGCAAGACAAGGCAGGCGAGTGAACCAGAAGTCCTGGGAGGGGGTCAGCTCTCTGCAGTGCTAGACACTCTGAACAGCACCCCTATTCCTTCAAGGAGACCCCCTAGAAGTGGAAGCTCAAGGTAGGCTAGGCATTCTGCCAGATGGAGGAGGCTGTAGGCGGCAGGTTGGCAGCTGTCATAATTGGAGCATGCGCCTCTATTTTTATGTTCCATCTCTGTGCCAGTGTTCATTTCCCTGGAGGAGGTAGGCCATGCTTCCAGAGCTGTTCGTCATCCTCAGAATACTGTGTGGCTCCTGGTCACAGCCTTCTGCTGAGTAGGGGAGGCACCAGGTTCTGTGGGCATCCTATCACTCATGTGTACTTATTTTTCACCCTTCATCGTAGCTCGTGGCTTTGACCCTGTGTCCCAGCCCCTCCAAGTGAGAGGAAAGGAGGTGGGTTTCTTTGCCCTTGGGGTTTTTTTTTTAATTTTTTTACTTTTTATTTATTTTGGAGAGAGAGAGAGAGAGAGAGACACAGTGTGAGTGGGAGAGGGGCAGAGAGAGACAGAGCGAGACAGAATCTGAAGCAGGCTCCAGGCTCTGAGCTGTCAGCACAGAGCCCGATGTGGGGCTTGAACTCACAACCCATGAGATCATGAGCTGAGCAGAAGTCCGATGCTTAACTGACTGAGCCACCCAGATGCCCCTGCCCTTGGGGATTTTTGCCAGCTTTCTGCTCGCTGGAGTCTGTAGCCTGCCAAGGGGTCCCAGGGAGTGTTTTTCCCTGGGAAGATTGGAGATGTGGCTGCCACAGATGTGTTTGTGGCATGAGGGTTCTGCCCCTTTGCAGTCCCAGCAGAATGAAAAGAAAGCCCAGTTTTATGTCAGCCGGGGGTGCCCATCCCTCAACCCTCATCCCTTGGCCTTATTGATAGCTGTCTCTAGTTAGAGTTCCACCCCTGTATTCCACTCCAGGGAAGGTTGCTGGAGAGCCTAGACGTGGTCTCACAGGGCCCCCGATGCCCTCAACACACCCTGTGCTGGTCACCAGTGAAAGATGAGGGGAGATGAGCCACAGATGAAAGGCCAAGACAATGATGATGCTCTGCCTTGTGTTTTCCATCTGCCTGCCAGGATCTCACAATTTATTATTTATTATTATCTGATTTTTCCATCCAATTAGATCCTGACATACCTTCTAGTGCCCTAAAGGCCAGGCTTCAAGCATTGAGTCACACCTGCCCCCTTTGGGGAGAGGTATCATTCATCCTATTTTACAAAGTTTTTTGTTTTCTATCATTGATTCCTTTTTTTGCAGAACTCCGTACAGGACTAATGTCCCACAGGACCTACTTTGGGGAAAGCAGACCTTCCCCAGTCAAGAAGGACTGGCAGTGCCTTGGGGGCCACTCCCATGCCCATGAGCCCTTGGCAGCTCCCTGTCACATCTGACCTGGTCCACGTGCTTCACTCTTTAGGACCGAGGCTTCCAACCTGCTTCATGCACTGCACATCAGGGGTACTCATACTGAGTGCTCCGGCCTGGTGCTACCACTCCTTCCTCTCCCTGTAGCGTCACCCCCCTATAGTATATGCATCTGTAAGGCAACCATCTCCTCCCAAAGGCCTCTTGGGGCCCTACCCCAACCTGAAGTCCCCTCTCCAACACCCTCGCCCCGGAGCTTCTGAGCCCCTTCTCTGTCAGAGGTCTGAGGCTCCCTGTTCTTTCAGGAGCACCCAAAGACCTCTCAGCCTCCCTCTTCCCCTTGCCTGAGTGGGGCAGAGCACTGGCAGGTCCTCTTCCAGGGCATGAGACCAGAGGCATGGCACCACCCCCCGCAAGCAGGGCTTGCCTCCCTGCCTGCCCACTCCAGGGCAGGTAGGAGGGCACCAGCAGGCACAGACCTCATCTCAGGGCTGGGTGCAGGCAAGCTGCTGCAGGCCCCTTGTCTCCAAGGATATGGAGTGGCAGGTGCCACCAGGCTCTCTGTAAAGACCACACCGCCAATTCCAGCTCCACCTCTTGGGGCCTTTGACATGATCCTTAGCTTTCCATGCCACCCTTTCTTCTTTGGGGTGTGATTATTGCTGCATACTGTGTTGGATGTGGGAACGACACAACATATGGAAGCTCAGGCAGGCAGTCACTGAGCAACCAAGCTGTTCATTCTCAGACCCACTGAAGTCACTTGACATCCCATAGACCTGCCTCAAGGCCCATTTCTGTTCTCAGCAGCCGGCTGATTGGATTCTGTGATCCAATTCCAGCAGCTTAACAAACCCCCTGAAATCCAAATAAAAGTCACCAAACCTGCTGTAATTGAATTTTCGAGGTGCTAATGTTGCAGCTTGGAAATGGCTGTTTTCTGCCAAGAGTGCAGCGCCCGCCCCCCCGCCCCGCCCCCTGTTCTCACTTGAAAGTGATACCTGCTAGTTTGTGTCTCCTCAGAGGCCCTGCAGTGGAGTGTCTCTTTGCACAGCCAGACTGCACACTGTGAGGATGCGCTCCCTGTGCAGAGTCCTTCTGGCTCAGGATAGGGATGAAAGTCCTCCTCTGGGGATGAAAGTCCTCATCTGGGAGCCCCCAGGGAGGTATGGCCACTGAGGGAGGAAAGGGAGCAGTGCCTGTCCCCATTAAGCGTGCTGCTGGCTCAAGGGGGCAGGCACCACTGGGTCAGGGTTAGTCCTGTTGGTGATGTAAGTGCCCAGCAGCTGCTGCTGGGCAGTTGGGTCTCAGGCCCCAGGTGCAGTGGGGCCCATGCTGCACTAATGCAGGCTCCGGCCATGTGGCAGGGGTGGGGTCCCCTCACCCCTCTCCTCGTGCAAGGCCAGGACAGGGCCAGTGGGGCCAGCCTGGGGTGAGCAAGCACACACAGACACTGAGACAACATGGGTTCTGGGCCTCAGGGAAGTAACCATCAGCCAGACAGAGTAGAGGGGGAAAGAAATCCAGGCAATGTGGCCGAAGTGGAAAAGCACTGAGGCTGTGAGGTCTCCACCTGAGCTGATGAGCTGATGAGCCAGGAAGGAGAAACAAAGCGGGACAATGGCAGGTGCTGCTTCATGCTGGACATGGGGTGTGGGGGTTGGGGAGTTCCTGCCTTTTTGGCACCCAGAAGTGGATGAACCTTCTGAATGTTCCTCAATGTTCCTCCCTGCTCAGGACACTCCTGGGGCCCCTGTGCTTGTCCCTGCACCCCCGTAGACCTGTCCTCTCTCTCTCTGCAGTCAGGACCCGTCTCAGCACCACCCCCTCATAAAACTCATCCAGCCTAGTGCTGGGTGTGGGCACAGAGGGAGAGTGAGTGCTTGGCTCCCTCTGGCCTTGGCCTTGCCTATCCTGAGGCCCCTCCACAGCCAGGACTGCTCTCACTCATCTCCAGCACAGCATGTGAGGGGAGGGGGTCCTCTGGCCATCTGTGCCTTGATCCCAAGGAGTTCATGAGCAGGTGAGGGCAAAGCCAGGCTTCTCAGAGAAGCAAACAAGAGACAATACAACGTGGGGTGCCCCCAGGACCTCTGACTCCCGCATCCCTGCTATGTCTCCCTGCCCTCTCCAAACCAGTCTGCTCAGCCTTTTGTTAGTTCCAAGATTATGTTTGCTGCCCCTGACAGTGCTTTCCCCACCCAGAAATCTGATCCATTTTCCTCCAAAGATGAAAAATAAAGCTCTACATCTAAAAATAGCCTACCTGGCTCTACCGCACTATTTCCATAGCAACCCATTCCTTCCCAGGAGTTCCCCCAGTTAAAGAGGGTGAATGAGGGTCCCGGCCCTGGTGTGGGTCCCCAGTGGGCTCCTCGGCCAGAACTGGCCATTAAAGACATTAAGGAGAGCCCAGAGTAGGGAGCAGGGGCTGGGGGCACAGCCAGCACACAAGGACTCCCTCTCTGAGGCTCCCAACCTCTACGATTTGAAGTAAATTCAAGAATGGTTCTGTGCAAAAGTGAGCTGTGCTGATAAGGGTGACAGGGATCTTGGTGAGCCAGGGACCAGTAACTCCCAGTTTTGCCCTGGTTGCACACTGGGTGCTTAAATCCTTTTCCAGAGCAGGTATTTATATCCCCAAGTGTATGGATGAGCACACTTGACCCAGAGCACGTGGAGGTCAAAGCAGTACTGCCTGGCCCAGAACCCAGCTCCTCCCTGGGTCAGGAAGATATATGTGCTGGACATTGAGGGGGTACAGAGAGATTTGTGAGGTCTCTGTGTCCAGGTAGGGCTGGCTCTCCATGTTTAATGAGAGGGCCTCCAGGGACCACACCCCAGGGCGGTAAACCAAATGTGATGATGTGGGACAGGTGAGAATGTGGCCTAGTATGCAGCTCAGCCACAGCTGCTTGGTGTGGTCACCGAGTAATGGCCCCCCAAGCTATCTAAGGCCTAGTTCCCAGAACCTGTGCGTGGCAGAGGGGTTTTGCAGATGTGATTAAGAATGTTGAGATAGGGAGACTATCCAGATTATCCAGCTGGGCCCAGTATAATCACAAGCATCCTTCTAGGAGGGAGGCAGGAGGCTGAGAGTCCGAGAGATGCTACTCTGTTGGCTTTGAGGATGGAGGCAGGGGCCCCAGGCCGAGGAACGGGGGCAGTCTCTACAAGCCAGAAAAGCCACAGAAACAGAATCTCCCCTGGAGCCTCCAGAAGGAATGCAGCCCTGATTTTAGGGCTGATATCAGGGGCCTAAAACACCTTGATTTTATCACTTGTGACCTCCACAACTGTAAGGTAACGAGTGAGCATTGTTTTGAGCGGTCCTTTTCATGTCCTAGGGTCGCCATTACAAATCACCACAAACTGACGGCGTGAAACCACAGTAGTTTATTCTCTCATAGTTCTGGAGGCCAGAAGACTGAAATCAAGATGTTGGCACAGCCATGCTCTCTGAAGGCCTGAGAACCTGGACCAGGCTTTTCTCAGCTTCTGCTGTTGCTGACAACCCTTGGCATAGATCTTTGGCTTGTGAACACATCCGTCCCCCCAGTCTCTGTCTCTGTCATCATGTATATTTCTGTGTCTTTTCTCCTCCTCTTATAAGGACATCAGTCATATTATATTAAGGACCCACCCTATTCCAGTATGACCTCATCTTAACCAATTACTTCTGTAATTGGAATGTAACTTTTCATTCTGAAGTTCCAGGAAGGACATGAATTTTGGGATGGGGGTTGGGGGACACTACCCAAGCTAGAATAGCAACTAAGTGTTGGAAACTCATATACTCCAAGAACTTGCTGTGGATGGGAGGCCACTGCCACACTCTGCTGGCCTGACCAAGATGGACAGAGAAGTTGTGACTGCTCCCTTTGTAACACTGGTAACCTGAGTTTTGTGGATTTATTCTCTTCTAACAAAAAGTTCATTCTGGTGTGTAGCTGGTGAAAACTGATGGGTATTTTAGGAATCTGTACTTTTCTGGAAATGGTGGTGTCTGAGAATAGGCTGGAACATTTGTTTTCATATGGCCCCACCATCCCAAGAACTGCCTGCACCTTGTCCCGAGCCTGCCTTGGAGACCAGATCAGTTGTTCTTTCATGTTTCACGTCTGGAGCTGCTGTTTGCTTCTGTTGCTTTACCAGAGAAGGCTTGGGAGTGCCACTAGCCAAGGAATGTCAGGCCAAGTTCCCCAGCAGTTACTGAGAAGTTGTTTTCGCTAGAGGGTACAGGCCCTCTTTGGCCTGGTGTTATTGCTGGGGAAGATGAAGAGCAGAGTCAGCTTCTCCATCTTCCATTTCCAGTGTCCTTGTTTCAGAAGCTGCAGCCTTCTGAAACATCTCTAGATGTTTCTAGATGGCAGAGCAACTCACTAGGACTCCTGCTTAGTCACTTTTCTGTGAAGGTTTGATCTGAGTGTTAGCACGCTGGGATCAGATGTGCACAGACAGAGCAAGGCCTGGGGAAGCAAGACAGGAGTTCAGTAAGATGCCCTGCTGGGAGGCACAGGAGGATAGTAGCCAGTTCTTTGCAAAGCAGGGTATGAGCGATGCCTGTGCAGGAGTCCTGTGCTGCCTGCCTCCTGCCAGGAACCCTCATCTTGCCCCCTTCAGCACTCCTGTCCTCCCCATCACTGTGCCTCCAGTTAGGTTCCCTGGGGTCACTGTCCTCTGTGAGCTGTGTCCTTGGAAGCCAGCAGTGTGGGGATATGGGCTCCCACCCTGGCTCTAGTGGTCTTGGCCCAGACACCCCCTGCCCTGAGCTTCAACTCTTTCGTGGAGATGAGGGCACAGGGTGGCAGGGTCTGCAGGCCCCCACCAGTGCAAACACTCTGGTTCCGTTCTCCTCCTGGCAAACCTGAAGTTTTGGAGGGGGAGTGAGATGACCTAGGCTGGTAGGGACAGGGCAAGATGAGATGCATTAGTCCTGCAATAAAGAGAAATCACTATGCAGGGTGAGGGCACTTGCTCTGGGACTAGAGGACAGCGCATGGTCTCCCAGAAGCCAGGGTGTCCTCTCTCGGCCTTACCGCTTATCTCCCAGGCCAGATGCACAGAGATCCCCGCACTGTGGCCAGCAATGAGAGGTGGAAAATGACCATCATGACAAGGCAGGACACCCCAACTCTGCCACTAACTCACAAAGGACCCATCCTTCTCTGAGCCTTAGTTTCCTCACCTGTAAAGTGAAGGTGCAAGGATAGGATGCTGCCATCTCATGTAGCCACATCATCACCATGGAAAGCTGCCTCTCCCACAGCTTGCTTCCTGAGCTGCTGAGACCCAAGTTGGGTCTGAGTGCAATTCATGCAGCATTTCCAGAGGGCACCAGCAAGGCGCAGAGCCAGCCAGAAGCCAAATGAATGAAGCGGGGCAACTGATTGCAGGGAGCTTGGTGGAGGCAGGCAGTGAGGGGCACTTCAGGGCCAGAATGACAATGCATGTCTCAGAGAGAAGGGAAAGATGAGCCCTGGTGAAGGGACCAAGACTTGACAGGAAAGATGGGCAGAAAGATCCTCACCAAGCTAAGGGCAGCTGCCATGTGCACTTCAGGGTCCTTTTACTGGCCCCTTTGCTCACACCTGCTGCCCAGTAAAGGCAGTCCCTGTCCTCTTCTGTCTTCCCCCACCCCCAGAGAGAAAGTGAGTCCCAGCACTCCACCCCTGCAGACCTGAGTGCCCCCCTCAGCACTGTGGGCTCCTGATATCAGCAGTTGGTGAGTGGCATGTGATCAGAGGCCACCGCCTGGGGAGGGGGCTTTGATAGCAGGGGTGCCCCCCACGTACTCCTCTTCTGGGAAAGATGTCTGGATCATCTGCCCCAAGACCCAGGCTCTGAGCCCTCAATAAATGCATCTTAGCCACTTGGAAAGAGCCTGCCCAAGGTCTAGGCCATATCTGACAGAGTGGGGGCTCAGTAAAACTAATTACAGCTGCCATTGCTGCTGCTCCAACATCTGACCTTGATCAAGCCCCTCTCCTCCTTCTGGGCCTCAGTTTTCCCATCTGAAAGCAAAGGCATGGGCCTGGAGGCAATGGGCACAACTGAAAGGCATCCATGCTCTGGAGGGAGTTCGTGAGCCAGTCGCCCTCTTGGGTTTATCCTGGCCATGCCATGACCATCCTGTGTCACCCAACAGCCTGATAAAACATTTTACCCTCCCAGTGCTCAATTAGGTCTACTTGGTCCTTTCTTTTTTAAAGGACCAGCATTTTCCAGAAGGTCATAGAGGGGCATTGGGTTCAGCCAGCACATGAAAACCAGGGTGTCCTTCTCCAAATGTTTCATCTTGTTTCCCAGACCAGATGCACAGAAATCCCCTCAGTGTGGCTGCTGCTGTCACTGGGGATAGTCACCCCTGATGTGGCCCACCTGACACCCAGATGCATCCCAGACCCGTGACGTGGGTGTTGGGGTCCTTGCTGTCCACCTAAGGATCCCAAGGCTCAGAGAAGGAAGACAGCCACACAAAGCAGCATTCAAGCCTGTTCTCTCTGGCCATCCCATTTTTTTTAATGTTTATTTATTTTTGAGAGAGCAGGAGAGAGACAGAGTGTGAGCAGGGGCAGACACAGAACTCAAAGAGGTTTCTAGACTCCGTGCCATGAGCACAGAGCCTGACAGACCACCCCATTTTTATACCACCCCAGGACAACCTGGCAGCCCCTGCCCTCAAGAACTTCTCAGCTTACTAAATCCCGGCCTTACATGAACTTTGAGGCAGGCAAGGGGCTCCTGTGTGCTTAGGAGCGTGGCTTTGACTTGGCCCTAGATTTCAGTTGCTGCTGTTCTTGTACTAATATACAAAATTGCAAAATTTCTGTAGGATTTTACATTTGTGGATGGTTTTGTGTTTGCCGTCTTGTGGAGATGGGGATTGAACAGAGGGGATACATGGGGTCAGAAAAGCTTGAGAGCCTCCAAGACCATAAGCTTGAGAGCCACAGGCCTGAACAACTTTGTGCATATAAGTGTTTGCCTTCCTTTGGACCAAATTCCCACCAATAGAGTCCCCCCATCAAAGGAAGAAGCAGGCAGGGGGGACCTGAGTGGCTCAGTCAGTTAAGTGTACGACCCTTGATCTCAGCTCTGGTCATGATCTCATGGTTCATGGAATCGAGCCCTGCATCTGACTCCGCACTGACAGCATGGAGCCTGCTTGGGATTCTCTCTCTCTCTCTCTCTCACTCTCTCTCTCCCTCCCTCCCTCCCCTGTTGTTGCTCTTTCTCTCAAAACAAAAACAAAAACAAACTTAAAAAAGAGAAAGGAAGAAGCTGAAGAGCCATTTTGGGGGCTCTTGACGGGTATCTGCTAGCTTATCCTTCAGAAAACCTAAGCTAATTCAGCACCATTCATTCTTTTTTCTAACTTGACTTGTATCACATTAAGTAGTTTTGTTTATGTCTCTAATAATGAGTTTCATCTCTCTTTCCAATGTGAGCCTGCTCCTTGCAAGGACCCCCAACCCCAAACTGAGACCTGGGGACTCAGCATGGTTAAGGCTCATCATTTAAAAAAAAATTTTTTTAATGTTTATTTTTGAGAGAGAAAGAGACACAGAGTGTGAGCTGGGGAGGGGCAGAGAGAGGAGACAGAATCAGAAGCAGGCTCCAGGCTCTGAGCTATACAAAACCTGAAAAGGGGCTCAAACCCATGAACGTTGAGATCATGACTGGAGCAGAAGTCGAACGCCTACCTGACTGAGCCACCCAGGTGCCCAGGGTTCATCATTTTAGAGGCAGAGTCCTTTTCCTGGTTCAGCTCTGCTTCTACCCAGGTTTGGGTTGGGGTTCACAGCACTGTACCTAGCCATGACACTGTGGGAAAGTGAGAGGCTGGACTGCACATCAGCTTCTGAGCGACATCTATCCCCTCCTCCTAGAGGAGTAGCTGGGGATGCGGACTGCCTGGGAGTGCAGCCATCACTAGTTGGTCATGGCCTTGCGGTTCGGTGGGTGCTGGGTGAGTGCTGCTGTCAGCACATCTGGGCTGGGTTCATGGGCCCTGTTCTTTCCAGTCCCTGGCCTCCTGTGTCTACTCTGGCCCTTCAGTCTGCTCATCCTGCCACTTGCCACCCATCTCATCTATCCCAAGGACCTCTATTCAAATGTCCACACTCTCCTTCTTGCCCAGGGATGAAGGCCCAGGCTCCTTAGCTGTGCAGAAGCCCTTTCCCATCCCCCTTTCTCCAATCAATTCCTTAGTGCCTCACTCCTACTGCTCACACCTTTCTCCAGACAATATACTGGTGCGTGTGACCTGTCACCTCCATGCATGCCACTGAGAATCCTGGATGGGCCTCCTGTGAAACGCCCAAGATCATTCCTTCACTCATCCACTCCCTCCCTCCCTATTGCCCCGCCTCAATACTCACCCTCCCTCCCTCATTCTCCTGATTTCACTGTCCCTCTGGGAGAGACTCTCCCTGCCCATCCCCATAGAACACACTGCTGGTCAGAAACTGCTGACCAAAGAATCTTTCTATCTCTCCCAGAGCAACACAACTCACGACTTGGGAGCAGAAGAAATACATCCTTATATCCCTTACCGCTGGGCCCAAACTTGGACCCTAAAAGCTGCTTATTAAGGTGTACTGCATAACAAGTTAAGTAGAAGTGTGGTTACCCACCTCTGCCCACCACACAGATATTAAGAGGTAGGCTAGTCATGCCTCTCATCAGTTCTTGCTTAGAGCACAGAGGGTCCCATTCAGGCTGACCTGCAGCCAGCGTGTCCCTACACAGCCCTCCCAGCATACGGCTGTAGCTGTTCTGACGGGTTGGCGGCTAACCATTCTGGTTGTTGGACATGTTGAACCTGGAAAGGTGACAGGAGATTGCATTGTAACTGAGAGCCCAGGCTCTGAGGCCAGACAGACCTAAATTCAGAAATGGTTCTGCCCCCCTAACAGCAGGGCCCTAAACTGGTGGCTTCATGTCTCAGAACCTCCGTTTTCTCATTTCTCACTGTCTGCTGACCACCATGAGGCTCAGCATTCACACCGATCAAGTGAGGGGCCCAGAGTCTGACCCAGTACTCATGGTCTCCCGACACTGGGTCATTTCTGCACTGTAGCTGAGCTGGCTATGGTGGGCAGAGGGAGAGCCCCCTGCCACAAACCTGGATGCTGGGCGCTGGCCCCTGTGACCAGCGGGAACAGGGCGTGCAGTGGATGCTGCACTCCCAGCCTCCAGCCCACTCAGGCCCCACGCTGCTGGCTGTCCTGGCGCTGCCACCAGCTCAGGGCACGCTCAGAGCAGTAACTCGGCCATGACCGCCCCCATGCACCCTGCCTGCCGTGGGAAGAAACCTATTCTCTCACAGTATGCTCCTTTTTAAAAGAATTTTGTATCTTGGGTTATAGATTTCCTTTACCAAAAAAAAAAGTTTTGTGCTGATTATTTCTGAAGAAAGACATCTTAGAAACCCCTGGGAATTATAGTTTCTGGCCTCTTTATTGTCCCATGCACACTATTAAAGCAGCAGGGGGGCCAGGCCAGCTGCCCACCTACCCCGCCCACTGCAGTGCACCCCCTCAAGGTCCCCACACCTTGCCCCACTCTGGACATAGGCAGAGCTGGCCGTGGGCTGGGCTCCAAGGCACCCCAGACTCCCAGGAAGGGCCATGCCAAGGGCACCTGGGCTGCTGTGTGAGAGGTGAGAGGGACTGGCATGGAGGAGAGTGGGCACCAGCCTGGCCCACTCACGGAGGCCCCAGTAGCCTGGCATGAAGAGGGCAGCTGTGGAGGCAGAGAGACTAGCTGGGTGGCCTGGGGCATGACTTCACCTATCTGGTCCTCAGCTACCTGTCTGTCCCTGGGGGGGTGATATAGTCTCTCCCCTGACAAGACCATGGAGATGCCACAGCCCGCGTCTGGACAGAAAGGCATTTGATAAATGAGAGGGGCCTGGCTTCTACAGGAGAATGACATGGAGCAGAAGCAGAGCAGAGGAGTATGGCCTAGGGGGTCTTCAGGCAGGCTTTAAGATAGGGTGGCATTGGGCTGGGGCTGGATAGGGGTGAGACCTCTGGAGGTAGGGGAGGTATAAGGAGGTTTCAGGCCATAAAGACACAGGCCCCAAGCATGAGTACTCAAGTGCTGCAGGGAACAGGGGACGGTTTGGCATGGCTGGGCATGGGCAGAGAGCTGAGAGCAAAGTGAGGCTGGCAGGAAAGTGTGGGTCAGTTGAGGCTGGGCCTGTGATGTGGGGAAAGGAGCCGGCCTTCATCCAGGGTCCCTAGTCTGCAACGAGAGCTGCTCCTCACAGCAGTCTCCACCTCTCCACTCAGCACAGTCCACCCTGGCCTGCGAGGCGCAGTTTAGGGGGCTGGTGCCCCACGCGCGGGTGGGTGCCTGCAGGCCTGCCCCTCCAAAGTGTGGCCCAGGTCCCATCCATCAAGCTGGTCTCCCTTTGCATCCCCCCCCCCCCCGACTCAGGAACACCTGTGCCACCCTGGAAGGTTGGCTGGGAGCAGGAGCTGGCACCGTCCAGGGCACTCTTTTCTGTCCTTCCTCCTAGGCCCAGTCATGTAGGCCCCTCAGTGCTGTGCTGGTCAGTTAATAACCACGGTGACTCATTTTCCTTCCACAGATGACTCTGGGGACGACGACGACGAGACTGCCTCTCCAGCTGATAAGAGCGAGCTACACAACACCATCAAGAGCCTCTCCTTGAAGTTGGATGACCTCAGCACGTGCAATGACCTCATCGCCAAGCATGGCGCCGCGCTCCAGCGCTCACTAAGTGAGCTGGACAGCCTTAAAATCCCATACGAGAACAGTGAGAAGCTGAAGGTTGTGAATGAACGAGCCACCCTCTTCCGCATCACCTCAAATGCTATGATCAATGTAAGTGTCCACTTGCACCGCTGTCTTGGCCCAGGGCTCCCTGGAAGGGAAGCGGCTCTCTGATACCAGCACCACAGTCCCTGAGTGGGCAGCTGGGGTGCTTGACAAACCAGGGCTCCGTTTCTTGGTGGCCTCCGGTCATTTCCCAAAGCTGACTCCCTCCTGTGTTCTTTGTGATTGTCTGGTGGAAACCAGTGGGGAGTGGGGAGGATGGAATCTCCAGGCTTGCAGGTGACTTGGGCCTAAGTGAGGAAGGCCAGGACCCTAGTTGAGCAGGTGGCTCTGCCCACATTAGGGACACAACTGCTACTGCTCTTTCTCCTAGTTCACCACAGGATCAGGACCCAGTAACCGCGGGGGCATGTACGCGGGTAGAAGACAGGCGTTGGTGGTCCCCTTAGCCAGAAAAGCTTAAAGACGAACCTGCCATGGGTCATACCAACCTAATAGTAGACAGATGAGTAGCCACAGTCTGTAAATTAAGAGGCATAGCCTTGGAGGTCATTGATTTCCACAGGGTTCTAGAAGCCACATTGCTATGACTGGGAGCTGGGAGGGTCTCATCATGGTGGCAGAGAATATAATGCTTAACTGTGCTTCTGGGCCCTTCTTCCTTCTGACTGGTAAGTTTTTTCCCGAGATGTGTATGCTCTTCTAGGCCTCTTTCCTGCAGACACAGGTCTCACTGCAACAGCCTCCTCCCAGGGACAACCCACAGGAGGGACACATCAGGGCCAGGGTGGCACGCTGGAGGCAAAGAGACCAGAGAAGGGAGATGTGGAGAAATGGAGGCCACCTCAGAGGAGGCGGCCCATGTCCAGAAAAGGTGGTTCAGGCAGGCCATCAGGCTGGCCACAGACAATGGACAGTATTGGTACCCAGCAAGCGACAGATGGGGGATCCAGCCTCCAAATCAAGGGAGTCAGACCAGAGTAGGGCCAGGAGTCGGAACCAGACTGTAGGTCCAGGGCAGGGTGGGAAGGTGGAGGCTGGAGCCCACTACAGACCAAGACCCCTGGGAAAAAGTATGGGCATCAGAGACTTGTCCCAAGACAATTCACTGGGACAATGGGCAGTTCATTTGGGGTGAGTAGACCACATCCACCACCCACACCCACCCTGCCATTGGAGCCACTCCTGGTGTAGAAGGAAGCCTTAGGAATCTATACCCTGGGGCCTGAGGCTGAGGACGCGCACCCACCACTCTTCCCAGACACACCATCTGCAGTGCTTGGCTCCCTGAGCTTGGCAAGTGCAGACCTTTGTCCCCAGCGCTCAGGGGTATTTGGTGCTTGCCTGCTGAGAGGCTGCTGGCCACAGCCATGCAGCTGCCCTGCAAGTTGGTCCCATCGTCGGTCGTACTGTCATCTTCCTATGGCCAGCGGGCCTCCTTACAGCCCCCAGACTCTAGGGGTCTGGGTCACCACACTTCTTCCGGTGACAGGCACAGGTATTAAGCATTTAATGACACGATGATGCATTTGTATTTCCCCGTCCATCCTAGAAGCCATCCTCACATGCGGCTTCCCTGGCTTTGCCTCTCCACCAGCTGAAACTGAAGCTGCTTTGTCTTGAGTAAGCAGTTTTGGCTTTTCCCAGATAATGAGCTTCTCAACTGGCATCTTTAGTAGCAATCTTTTATTGCAGAGGCTCGTCTGTATTTAGGAAGCCATAAAAACAGTCCACCATCTAAGTGCATAATGAATTGTTTGATGGGAAGCAAGCCCCTGGGGTTGATTACAGAAGCCTGTTTGCAGTTCTGGCACCAGGAAAAGTTGACCCAAGTGACCGAGAGCCCTACCCCGGGCTGGGCTCTGCCCACCTGCTAGCATGAACCTGATGTAAGGGCCTCTCCCATCTACCTGTATTGGTGGGGGGAGTGCAGCGCACAGAGAAGTGAGGTGCTGGCCCCAAAAGACGCTGCTAGTAGCCCAGGCTGGTGCAGAGGCCCGCGTTTCTACTGGGGACTCTTCCTGATGCTTTTCCTCACCTGGCAGGAACCAAATCAGTTCTGGGAGTACAATTTACACAGTTGTCAGACACTAACTGTCAAAACTCCCACTGTATGCAGAGCCCACCCAGGCCAAGCATTGCTACCCCTGGCCAGGCTTTGGCCTCCACCCTGTTACAAGGAGGGGGTTGGGCCAGGGATCTGTAACCAAGGAAGCCATGCACATTCACACCCAGTACCGCTTACCCCTCCCTACAACCTTGTCAATGCCATTAGGTATTGTTAGTGCAGAGTGGAAACTGAGACTCGGAAAAGTCACTTGAGCTGCCCAGGGTCACTCAGCTGGTAGGTATCTGAGCCACAATGCAAGCTCAGGTCTGTGTGGCTCAGTGGGGGAGTATTGGACCCCACACTCTCAGAGGCAGTGAGGATAAGACCCCTCACCAAGGGCAGCAAAGGCCCCCTACCCTCTGAGGTCAGCACAGAGACTGGATGGCCCCACATCAACCAGGGCAAATACCCCAATCTCAGGAACCTGAGTCCCTGGTATGTCTCTTACCTTTAGGCTGCAGCCCCACCGGGGCCCTTACTGGGGAGCTGGGGACCCAGGATGGGTGGAAGCCACCCCAGCTGTCACCAGAAGGCACAAACTGTGATCCCCCAGATTGCCCTGGTTCTTTCTGTGAGAGGAGGAATCTGTTTCTCCCCACTGTTGAGATGTTGAGGTGTTTACAACACCACACCCCCTCCCACCCTCTGCCCTGCGCCCTCAGAAGGGAAGCTTCTAGCATCACCCATGCCTGAGTTTGGGGAATCTATTCCCACTGCTGTTTTAAGGCAGGCCCCCTCCTGTGAATTGTGAATGGCCCATGGGCTCTGGATCATACAAGTGGAGCAGAAAATGAGGGATGGCTGGCCAAAGCCTACAGAGAAATGCATACTTTAGAGGGCACTGGGCGAGCAGCGCCCTTCCCACACAGAGAGGGAACAGCTGTTTTGCTTTCGCTTTTCCCCCAAGATGGCCAGGAATCTGGAGTTGTTCAGCCTTCAGGAGAAAAGTCAGAGCAACAATTAAATATCTTTCAAGTTTGGGAAAGGGTACTGATATCACAAGCCTAACTCCCAGCAGGGCTCCCTGGACAGTTCCTGAGACCCAGGAACTGTTGTTAGTGACATAGCCCATTCCTGTGCTGTTGCTCCCAGGTACAGTGAGACTCACCTCAAGTCAAGCATGGCCCCTTCTATAAGTGTTTGAGGGAACAAGATATTCAGAGAAAGTTTCTGGATCAGCAATGTTGCACAGTACCACAGTGTTCCACCTCTTTGCGCCTTTGGCTGTATTGTACCTTCTAGAACTTTCTCCACCCTTTAGATACCTGGTAGATCCCTTTTCATCCTTCAGAACTGCACATGGATGTTACCATGACCAGTAGGCTTTCCAAGCTCCCTGTCAGGAAAGCCATTCCTCGGGCTTGAACCCCCTAGAACCCAGAGGCACTGCTGTGCCTCACTGAGCCTACTGTGCAGAATTTTTCCTGTTACTCTACATCTCCCCCTTACCAGGCTTTGTGCCCCCAGATCTTAAGTCACCTGTGTCCCCAACAGTAGCCCAGTGGAAGCGCCTAATATACGATGTTTCAAGCAAAGTGGGTGTCATCTCAGAAAAGAAAATTCTAAGTAACCCACGTCTCATGTTTGCCTGCTGTTCACCATTTACAAAGCCATTCTTGTTCCATTTCCTCACTTGAACAAGGTCAGTGAGAAAGTAGGCCCTGCACCCAGCCCTTGGCAGGCAGAACCTTTTGTCACTGCCCCATGCTACTGTTGTTACTCCGCCTTGCAGAGAAATGACCCAGCCTAGTCACAGAGAAATAGGAACAGTGCTTTATGAAATTAAGTCATAATTGAGTTTTTCACCAGAGGGCTATACGGAGCCCCAGCCTCCTTCCCTCCACTTGTGGTTTGGTTGGCAGGGCTCAGAGGTTGGCCTGTTGGAGTGGCCCCTCTTGAGGCAGCATAGCAGTGAATTCAGGGCAACACTCCCCTCGCCTTCTTATCACCTAGTGAAGCCATGACCACATGGCTCATGCAGTTAGGAAAGTGCTGCCTGTTAGGAATTGAACCCAGACCTGAGCAGCTTCCCACTGAGCCTTCCCAGGGCTTGGACCAAGCAGGGACTCAGCCCTGCCCCCAGAGCTCACAGCCCAGAGGACTTGCATAGTGACACCCTGTCACATGTGGGTGCAGCCTTCTCAAGGGGCTGCAGGGACAGCAGCCTACATGCCCACTTTTGAAGGCCAAGTATATATAGAAGGCCTGGGGAAGGGTTGGGGAGATTCACAGTTGACCAGGAGGTGGGCTCAAGCCCAGCTGACCACAGCCCACCAAGAGAGTGACGCTTGAGTGCTAATTATACATCCTGGGTGCCAGGGCAGGTCCTGCAAAGGTAGTGGCCATAGAGTGGGGCCTGTACATGTGAGCAGAGTCACTCACAGGCAGGGCAGGGAAGTATGAACAGTGGCCACATCTGTCCATGGGGCCACAGCATCTGAGGGACTTTCGTGCTGCAGCATATTGACCATCCTTCCGCTAGGCTGGGCACCCTGCCAGAAGTCCCGGAGCTTCCCCATCCTGCACAGTGCCCAGTGTCCAGGAACCTCAGTGAATGACTGAGAGCAAGCAGGTAGTGAGAACGCAGGAGCCGTGGTGGCATGGTATTTGCCTGGCGGAACTCCCTGGTGGGGGATTTTGTGAGTCTGATCAAAGGTGGCTCAGCAGTTCCTTGCATGGATTACTGTTTGGGTTACTGGATTAGCCTGCCATCAGGGGAACCTCACAGCACTGTTAAACGACTTTGGTTCTTAGATGGAGGAGCCTTGAACCTCAGCACACCCTCTATACGCATCCCTCCTGGGAACCAGGACGGCCTGGTGTAGTAGCACTGAGCTGCTTTTAAGGTGGAGAATGATTGAATTCATACATATTAGTAGCGCATACTTTGGGCATTAGTTTCCATAAAGCAAAAAGAATAAATTCCAGTTTCATTCTCTTTTCCTGCAAGTTTGTCTTTGGTGTAAAGCAGAGTATCCTGGCTTGCAGGACAGGCCTCCGGGAAGGTGGCAGCCCATCCCAGTTTCTTCCCATTACTTTACTCCTCACAGTGGCCACATGAGGTTAGTGTCATGATGGCCTCCTTGTTGTTGGCATCATTTGTATTATTCAGGGACCACCCTGAGGCCCAGAGCAGTCGTTTTGCCCAATGGTGGCAGGCCTGGCTGTTACATGAGCACTTGGAGTCACAGCCATTGGCCCCTGGGCGGTCCCCAGTGCTGGCTGTGGGGTCTGTGCAGAAGGCCTGAGGTGCATCAGCTGTCACCAGGCCCAGCACACCTGGGCTTTCCTGGGTGACCTGGCCTTCCCATGGGTTACCCTTGAGCCCTGTGTTCCAGCCTCCTCCCAGCAGAAGAAACCCTCACTATTGCCATAGGCATCCTGGGGGCCAACCTGGCTGTAGTGATGTAAGTGCCAGTCTCCCCTCCCCCAGCCTGTGGAAGCAGGTTCCATATGCAGGTCTCAGACAGTAGAGTCTGGCTGGGGAAGTGGTGTTTCTGTGACTTGCATGCAGCCCACTTCCCTGCCACTGAGCCCTGGGGACCTCCTCATGCCACCTCCTCTGAGCCCTGACAGCCACAGTTCAATTAGAAAGCACTGAGGGCTATGTGGCAAGTGCTGGTGTCATCTCCCTTGAGTGCTGACCCCCTCGGTGGGCTGGAAGCCTCTGTTCCCTACTGGCTGCTCCTCTGGGCCCTCACGGTGCAGAGGCTGCCCCCAAGCAAGGCAGACTGCTCCTGGCACAGCCCCCACCCTTGAGCTGTGAGAAGCTCCTTAGAGTTGTGACTTGTGTTGGGTCCCAGGACTTGGCTCCTCCAACCACATGACCACCCCATGGCCCTTAGGAGCTATGAGTTCAGGTTAGGCCAGTTTGCACCCACTAAGCACTTTGCAACAGGGCGATGTGCAGCTGCTGGTGGATGCTGAGGCACAAGAGGCCCTCCATGACCCCTCCATGATCCAGTCAGGCCCTAGTCTAGGCCCTGGGCACACAGGGAACCTGTATCCCCTTGGGGAGATGTAGCCACACAGATGATAGGACATGTCAGAGGCAAAAAGACCTTCAGAGGAAACAGAACAGGCTGGTGGGGCGAGGGGGGGGAGGTCCCAGGTACAGACTGGCTGGAGGGGAGGGGAGGGGAACCTGGAGGGAGGTGGGGAAAGAGTCAGTTCTAGGTTCTCAGGCAGGCCTGGAGCGGTGGGAGGCCAGGTGAGTGCTGGCAGCCTTGGAGAGGAGGCCTGGGGAGACCAAGCTGCTCACAGGAGACTTTATGCGTTCATGGAAAATGCTGTGCTTTCCACTCTGACTGAGGCTCCCACAGCCAAGGACAATGATCTGACTCACATTATAGCAAGAGCTCCCTGCTGCTTGGAGAATGGGCTGCAGGCGAGGCAGGGGCAGGAGCTTAGAGCCCCTTTAATAGGCCCCTGTTGTGTCCCCTATGATGGGGTGGTGGCTTAGACTGGGCTGGGGGTGCGGGGTGCAGGGCGAGGAGCTGGCGTGGCTAGCCTGGCTGCTCTGTGTGTTGAGGGTAGGGCCAGCAGATCAGCAGCGAAGGAAGAGATCAGGGCTCTCGGGGGACTGCAAGGTGTGGCCATGGGCTACCAGAGGAATGGGTGGCCTTTGCTATCTGACCCCCATGTTCACCCTCACAATGCTAGACATGAACTCAGCCATCAGTCTTACGGATTCCGGTAGGATGCAGGAGGGCCTTTCCCAGAAACAAGTTTTGTGCAGCCAATGAGTGAGCCAAGCCGGGCAGTGGGTGAGCCCCACAGGAGACCAAAGACCGAAGGTGCCCAATGGGTCAGGAAGTGGTACTGGCCCACAGAGAGTGGTTGTCCATCAGGCCTGCCTCAAGGGCCTGATGAGACAGTGCACTCTGGCACTCTCAGTTTACCGAAGTAGGAAGAGGCTCACGAGGGACACCCTTTGGTGCCTGCCATAGAGCTGGCTGAGCAGGATGAGGATCCTGATGGCAGGGACACAGGAAAGCCTGTGTAGGGCGGCACCCAGCATAGCCAGACTGGGAGGGAGTCGGCCCCCAACTCCAGTTGAAGGGAGCTGTAAGAGCAAACTGCAAGGCAGGCAGGGACAGGTGGGGGCAGACCAGGGCAGGTGGGCATGGGTGGGGGCAAGTAGCGCCAGCATCTGATGGATGCAGATATAGACACAGCAATTCAGAGCACTCAGTCAAGGCCTCAGATTTGGGGTGTCACAGAAATAAAGTCCCAGATTGGAGCTATTTGCTGCTGGAAATGCCCTGAGGCTTCTCTCCGCCCTGTTTGGAGACCACAGAGGGGTCCTTGGCACCCACCCAAACGGAGCAGTGGTGAGGGGAGCTGCCTTCCCTTGTCCTTCCGGGGCCCGTGGGTAGGCTCCTGTCCAGCTGACCACTGTTCTCCTTGCGACAGCGTGCTCATTTGGGGCCTGGGGAGATGAATAAAAATAGATTCCATAACTGTTTAAAATCAAACTGGCGGCCAGATGGTGCTGGTTCCTATACGCAAGGGGTAAACTATTTTGAATGTGGAAAGAACTATTTTAAAGTTTGAATTGAAGTGAAAAGCTGCCTCCCCAGTGCCATAAGTGAGTCACACCAAGGAGAAGCCATAACCATCCCCTCAGTGTCTGGGAAGGGCTCACCCCTGTGTGAGCCGCACGGTCTGTTCCAAGCGCTGTAAGAGGAGCAGGAACAGGCAGATGGCTGGCCCAGCTTCCCCTGAGAGGCTTGCTTTCTGGGGGCCAGGACACTGCAAAATACCCAGCATGGCAGTTTGACTGGTCCAGACCCAGGGGGACTCTACCCCCAAGCCCCAGGTTAGCCCAGCACTACCGTCCTGGCTCCCCACCCTTGGTCTTGAAGGCCTGAGATGGCTATGTATCTCCTGCTGTGGCAGCCTCTGAGCCATGCAGGCCTAACCCAAACCTCAATATTTCCCCTACCTGCCTTTAGGAGGTGGGTACTGAGGGCAGCCTACCACTTCTTGGTGGGGGGCGGGAGAGTTGGGGGAGACCTTGTTGACCTCAGTGTGTCCCCAGGTGTGAGCTTCTGGACATGCAGAGTGGCTCAGAGAGACTGTGACTCTGCATGACTTCCTCCTGTTTGCTACTTTTATGATGACAGGCCAGTTAAAGGCAGGTCCACAGTCATGCTGGCCATGTGAGGACCAATGTGGTGGCATAGATGGTGGTGAGCAGCCTCAGCCCCAGCAGCATGGGGAGCAGCTACCCACACACCTGGGAGCCCCAAAGCCTGAGGGTCCCTGCAAGCAGGACATGGCAATCAGACATCTGGCAGGTCCTGGCTGGCTACAGGTAGAAATGCAGCCCTTTCTCCCATCCTCCCTGCATCCATGGTTACCAGAATTTGCTGTGTGCTGATGGCTAGACACAGGGCCAGTCACCAAGCTGGCCCCTGTCAGCCCAAGGAACCCACCCAGTCTAGAACCTCTGGGCATTTGCCCCATCTTCCCACCTCCTCCATGAGCCCAAGGGCCACCTGCCCCAGCATCCAGCAGTCCCCTGGCACCTTCCTCAAGCACATATCTAGGAAGGCGGTGACCACACAGGGGCTGATGCTTTACAAGCAGCCACTGAAGGCAGGCTTACGCAGGGTCTTGGCTCTGCAGACCCTCCTGAGAACTTGAGAGACTCCCCAGGGCCACAGGCAGGACTGGCATAGGACCCAGGCTGGCTGACCCCACGCCCTGCTCACCCACCCATATTTGGGGAGCAGTGAGATCATTGTCAGGATTAGGATTAGGAACAACAAAAGCGATTAGAGTTTGCCCTCCTTTCTCCTGGGCACAGCTGAGCAAGGGTTTCCAGCTCAGAGACACTGTGTCCATCCCCCTGGATCCCTGTCAGGATGACCAGCAGCAGCTCCCCTGGAGCTCACACGGGTCAGGTGGGCAGGTCTCACAGCTCCCTTCACCAGGCGAGACTTCTGAGAAGGGAGACCCCCTCATGGGAAGGTATGGCCTACTGGTCCCCCAGCCTGTTGCTGAACAGAGCTTGCCCCAGTTTGGGAGGCTGCCTTTTCTGTCCTGGACTTTTTGGTTCTCACTCTGCTTTGGGGCAGCTCGGCAGGCTCCCTACCCTCCACACAGAGGTAGAACCGCATTGCCCGCAGGACCCCATGCCTCTTCATCTCAGGCACCCTCTCCACATCCCTGGGGGTAGGAGGAAGGGGCAGAGCTAGGAGACTGGAACCTTGTTTCCACCCAGAGGGCGATCACCCAATGGGCCATAAAATCAGGGACTCTGTAGGAGTCTTGGGGCTCAGCCCTCTATTCTTCCCGTGCAGACACCAAGGCCCAAGAGGCCAGACTCCTCGTTCTGTCCATTCCCTATCCCTTGCATCATTTAAGAGCATGTATGGTGTTGGAAGGGGCTTCAGGGTGGCCCAAGGCACTACTCTTACTCAAGGCTGAGCATGGGTCTCTGAGAGTCGTGGCAGAGCGTCTGGGGAAATGTGACCATGTTCAGGATGTGGGTGAGCCAGGCCCCTCCCTGGGCCCTGGAAACTGTCCCCAACTGGCCTCCTGGCGGGCCCCAGGCCTAATCCAGCTTAGTGAACACACAGTGCACAGACCAGCTCAGCATTCCAGGGCAGCGGGGCCAGGCCAGCGCCTGCCTCCCTCCACTGCGTGGCTGGGATGGGGCCTGAAGACGGTGGGCAGTGGCAGAAGAAACCTTGGGAGTTGAGGATGGACACCAGGTAGGCACGTCAGGATGGAAGGGGGGTGGGTGAGCTCCCCACAGCCCATACAGTGACCGGGGATCTTCATCTACTGCAGACGAGCTAGAACAGTGGCAGAGGCCTTGGTCCAGCCACACAAGCCCCTCATTACTGGGGGGCAGCAGCCTCTGCCCTGCCCTCCTTTTTAAGTGACTGTGACACTCCATGATCTCCTTTTACCCAGCCTAGCCACATGAGGCCCCAGCTGTCCCAGGGATGTGACTTCCTGTCTCCCTGTTGGTCCATACCCTTGGTCCTGTGGTGGCAAGGTGAAGGTCACACACAGGCAGGTATCAGCCAGCAGCCCTGGCCATGTGACCAGTGTCCTCAGCTGCCAGGATGGGTGCTAGGAGGCAGGTGTCATGGAACCCGGGGCTGAGTCCTGTTGCTTGAATAGGATTATTCCATGACATCCTTGTTAGTGAGCATCTCCAGGAGCCCAGCTCCACTCCAGGAAGGCCACAGAATCCCTCAAGGGGCACTGAGCATTGATAAATATCCAACTTTACCAGATGGTGATAGTGCTGGTTCCATACCCTGGAAAACCTACAGGTGGGGTCCCTGGGGACTTGGACTCCAGTCCCACACTCACTGCTTTGTGGCCTTGGGTTAGTGTCTTGGCCTCCCTGAGCCTCTGTTCCCTCCCTGGTCATGCTATTAAAACAACTACCTCAGTGCTTATAAGAAGGCCCCAGACAGCCCTGACCTGCATTAGGTGTGTGGGATGCAGGAGGTAGGGCTCTCATCAGAAATAAGCAGGCGTGCTTGGGATTGAGCCAGACGTGAGGGTGACACATGCCTGGTGGGCCACACGTGAGTTGTGTGGGGAAGGATGGGGCCTTGGGAGATGAGGCTGGAGAGGATTTGAAACCGGGTCTGTAAGAGGCTGTCACTATTCCATGAAATACACCAAACATTCCATTTTCCTTGGAAGAAAAGATGGTAGCTTCTAAAGCATTTAGAGCTCGTGAACATCAGAACATCAGGCTGGGAGACAGGGAGCCCAGTTCATCTCCACACGACGATCATCTTTCCCCCTTTGCTTTTGAACCCAGAAAGCCCAAAGGCCACATAGAGTCCTCTGACGTGGATTTATGGGAGGTAGTTACCATGACCTCTGGTGACTGTTTTATACTGTTGTTTGTGGCTCTTGCTTTTTTTTTTTTTTTTCAATTTTGTTTTGTTTTGTTTTTATTTTATTTTTGAGAGACATAGAGACAGAGCATGAGCAAGGGAAGGGCAGAGAGAGAGGGAGATACAGAATCTGAAGCAGGTTCCAGGCTCTGAGCCGTCAACACGGAGCCCGATGCAGAGCTCAAACTCACAGACCGTGACATCATGACCTGAGCTGAAGTCGGCCGCTTAACCAACTGAGCCACCCAGGCGCCCCACCAATCTTGTTTTAAATGCCATGAGTTACATGATATCAAAGTGCCTATCAGTGTTAAAATCCAGTGACAGAGAGATGGGGACTGGAACTGTAGAGGCTGCTGGGGAGTGACAGTGTTAGGTATGAAGGCATAGTGTTGGCGGAGGGCAAGGGTGGAGGTGAGGGGTGTGGTGCCGCTGCCAGGCCAGTCTGGGGTGGGGGTGCAGGCAACATGCCACTGGGCAGAGCACCCACAGACCGAGAAGAACCCAGAAAACCATGAGGCAGCCATTGTGTGCCTTGCCCATAAAAGAGGCCTCTCCGCCCTCACCCCAAGACAAGCAGGCCTGGCTCTATAGGTGAAGCATGGCTCTGGGGCTCATCCTGCCGGTCCCTTGGGCAGCCCCTTCTCCCTGGACCTCAGTCTCGGGGACCCAGCAAGGGGCTTTCCTGGAGTGGTGTGCCCTGTGCCTGTGCCCACGCAGGGAAATGAGGGTGCTCCTCCAGCAGCCCTGACCCTCCTTCTGACATGCATGGGGCACCCAGTTCAGCAAGGCCTGGCAAACTGCCCCGGCCAGTGGCAGAGTCGACCAGCACCCCTGCAGTGTTAGGACTCCTTCCTTGATCAGCGAACAGGTGGCAGGAACTGAAACTAACTTGACTGGGCACCATGGCTGAGCTTAGGGCTGTGGGGAGGCAAGGAGGACGTGGGACAGGGGTCTCAAGGGAGTAGCAGCTGAGTGTGGACTGAACTCTGGGGTGAAAACCTGGCTTCTGGGTCTCTGTCTGCTGCCTCCTGCTGTGTGACCTCATAGCCTCAGTTTCACCATCTTTGGAATGGGGTGGGAGGGTCCCTACCCACCCATTTCACAGGACCCCAAAGGAATACTCTGCCCCCCACCCTCTACCGCTACTTCTTATACCCACTAGTACAGACCCAACAAAGAGGTGCCTTCTACTTTGGCCTTTGCAATGGGTGGCCACATGGCTGTCAGGGCCTCCACGCTGAGGTCTGCAGTGGTGAGAGAGGAGCAGGGACCAGGGATAAGGCCTGAGGCTGTTGTAGAACCTTGGATGGTGAACACTTGGCTCCAAGTCATAGGCCAGGGAGCAGCAGAGTCAGGTGTGGCCTCATCCCCAAACTGCATGATAGACCATGAATGCAGCTCCACACCAGTGGGAAAGCCTCATAGATCCAGAATTTGCAAACTCAAAATAGCCTTGGACCTGCAGCTGTCATGGGTGCGGCCTCTCCTGTCTCCAGAGCCTGTTAAATTCGTAAGGATTTAACTCCCTCCCCACCCTGTGCCAGGTCACCTGCCTGTATAAATCCCTGTCCCTTCTGGAGAATCGGGTTATAGTGGCTTAGGTATGGCCAGACGGGAACCTTCTGGGGACGGTGGGGAAGCTCCTGAATCTGAGGTGGAGTGAATACACCTCCTCCCCAGGGCCTTGCAGGGCAGCTGCTGGAAACTGAACCTCAGTTTCCTCATTCGTCAACTAGGGATGATCTCATTCCTCCTACCTCAAGGATTTTGCTGGGCCGAGCTGGACAGGGAGACTGCGAGTGTAGGGTCTGTCCAATATTACTGTTCTGTGTCTCAGGACTCAGGCTCAGAGGGCAGAATGGCTTGTGCAGGAACCAAGTCCTTCTCACTATACTTTCACTATACTTTGCTAGTTCCCTTGGGCCTCCATCACATCTTTAGCATCTGAGCAGCCAGCCCTCTAGGTCCCAGGCTGGGGCCCTTCCCCACAGGAGCTTGCCCCTGCTGGTGAGGTGCTGGCCCTCCCCACTCTCCTGAGAGGCCCAACACCCAACCCTCAGGAGGGTGTTGACTCACCCAGCAAATATGTGGAGCCGCTGCTGAGTTTGGGGGTTCCATGGGACCAGGAGAAACCAGCACAGGCACTAGAGAAGCTAATTTGCAGACATGAGATTGGGGGGTGGGGGTAGGAACGTTTGGGGGGACTGACTGAGCTGGCACAGGAACCTTTCCTAAAGGAGACATGAGAGAAGTTCCGAGTAACGGGGTAGCCAGAGGGCAGTTGCCAATGCCTGTGGTGTCCCCGAGAGAGTGTCTATGGAGTGCTACATGACCAGGCACTGCACAAGACCTCTGTGGTTCCTCCCGACGGCCCTCAAGATAGTGCCGCATTGTCCCTATATCACAGATGAGGGGCTGTATGCATCTCTCCCTCTGGGAAAGTGTAACTCTAACCCTCGGGGTCAGACAGCGTGTAATATGTGTGGAGCCCCACGGCTGGTACAACAGGAGCGGGAAGGGAGACCTGGGGAATGGCAGCTGGAGACCAGTGGTACAGGTTGCGCTGAGAATATATATCCCTTCCTACTGCATTGAAGGAGTCCGGAAGGGGCAAATCCAGAGGCTGCTGGCTTGGACCTCACTGCCCTCCAGAGACAGCTGAGCCCAGGGCCCTCCTCTCCACAGGGATGACAGGGACAGAATGACGAACCTCTGCTTCATAAAAGTGTGGTGGAACCACCTATGGATGTGGGAAGCTAAAAAGAACCTGAATGTCAACATAGACCACAAGTTTGAAGGGGGAATCTTACTTAAAAGCAGAGTTATGTGGTATAGACTTTGAGGCAACCTTGGGGAAAGGTCCAGTCTCAGCTCCTCTGCCAGACAAGACCCTTTACCTCTCTAAGCCAGGAAGTACAGTGGAATGTGACTTTCCTTCCTTCTGTACCCAAGGTGGGGACTGGCCTGAACGCCACAGATCTTGGGCTCTAGTGGGGACAGAGGTCGTGACAGACCTCAGGTCCAGCACAAAGTAAGAATGCGGCAACTGAACTTGGGCCCCAACCATATGGAAACCCAGCATCCTCAGCTACTGCTGGTGCAGCAGCCTCCGCCAGCCACACCGGGTTTGGTGTTCTCAAATGGCATCCTGACTGTGGGACACCAGCCAGGGCAGATGTCAGTTCCTGGACTGGCTCTGAGAAAGCCAGGGTCCCCACGTCCCCATGGCAGCTAAAGGGGACAGCAAAGGTGTATCTGAGCACCCAGACTAAGGGAGGGGGAGGGGTGAGAACACACCAGGGCCTTCCTCACTGACTTGCAGCTGGAGGGTGGAGTGTGGGGGTGGACAGGCCTGCTGCCGCGGACCCTGTGCTCACCACCACTCCTCCCACCCAAGGCCTGCAGAGACTTCTTGGAACTAGCAGAGATACACAGCCGGAAATGGCAGCGTGCATTACAGTATGAGCAAGAACAGCGCATCCACCTGGAGGAGACCATTGAGCAACTAGCCAAGCAGCACAATAGTCTCGAACGGGCCTTCCGCAGTGCCCCGGGCCGGGCCACCAACCCTACCAAGAGCTTCAGCGAAGGTGAATGGGTGAGGGCCACCCAACCTGGCTAGGTCTCTTGCTCTAGGCTTCTCAGCCTCTGCCCATCCAACTGGTACTTCATCTACTCCTCTCTCTGCCAGCCAGCTCTGTTTACACAGGCCCCCAAGACACATAGCCCTTAACATGCCCTCATTTGGATGTGCCTACGTGGCTTTGTATGTCCCACAGCCATCTTCAAAGGGTAATTATCTCTCTGTATTTAGGTTCCAGTTCTAATAAGAAGAGTCCAGTGAGCCCAACTGGCTCTCTGTGGCAGGGCTGCCCCGGGCTTGGGCTGGAGGTGACAGGGACCCCAGGAAGGGGGTCCATCAAAGGGAAGCTTGGCTGTAGACAGAGTGACTGGCATGTTGAGAGATCAGGGGAGGCTTCCAAAAGTAGGGAGGCCTCTGAGCCAGAGCACCGAGAGGGAAGCTCATTCCAGGAAGGGGAGGGAGGGCAACCACAGCCAGGTTAATGGGGACCAGGTGACTGGAGTGGGGAGGGAGTGAGGGGCAGGGGCAAGGAGCAGGGTCCAAAGTGGGGGGCACCCTTTGGGCTCTGGACTTCCTCAAGGCAGGTGAGTTTTTCAGAGTTGCAAACCAAGGTGATGGTTTTGCATGTCTCTAGGAAGCCTCTTAACTCCCAAAGGAGAGGACAGTGAGGAAGATGAAGATACCGAGTACTTCGATGCCATGGAAGACTCTACATCCTTCATCACCGTGATCACGGAGGCCAAGGAGGACAGGTGGGTTCTCCAGACAGGGCCGACTGCCCTGGAGGGAGCCTCTCCCACAGTTAGCCTTCCCCACCTTGTTCTTCTTACCCTCTACCTATTCTTTGTACTTGGGGCTTTCTTTCAAGTCTTGCTCCAGATTATATTTTGGTTAGATTTGTCCTCTTCTTCCTCTGATCCAAAATACCCAAATATAGTTTGAATCAGGGTTTAATTTTAAGTGGAGCCAGAGAAGAGGGCAGTGGCTGGATCCAGTTCCAGCCGGGGGAGGTGGGAGTTGGGGCTGGGACCCAAGGGCTGGGGCCTGGAAGGCAGCGGCTGCTCATTCTTGCCTCGGGAGCTACACACTGTCCCAACCACTCCCTCCAGTATATCATCATTCCAGAATAGACAAGAAATGCAAGAAGTCCATTTTTTTTCGATTTCCAAGCCTTGTTTCATTTTTTCATAAAAACCTGCTCTTTCAGGATGTTTCTGAATACCCATTAGAGCACAGTAGTAACTGGAACGTTGTTTTCAGATTCTGGGGTCCTCAGAAACTGCCCATGGGTGGGATCGTGATGGTGCAGGAAAAGCAGAGACATGGCTGGGCGGGCAGGCAGAGTCCGAGGGCAGCACCCTGGGGCTTGAACATAGATTTTGCTCTAATTAGGCATTCCTTCATTAGGATCTTTTATTCTCATTACATTGCTTCAGGCCCTAACAGTAGAAGGGCCGATGTGTATTGCAGCATTGGGGGCCAGAGAGATAGCCAATGAGTCCCACTGGTGTCTGACTCCACCCCCTCGTTGCCTGGGGAGGAACTGCCACTCCAAGTCATGGAATAGTGACCTAACTGACCACAGCCTGTGCTGTCTACTGCCACCTTCCCCCATGGGGCATATCAGAGTCACGGAGCCTCCCAGGCTCACTCACAGGCTGCCCTCAGGCAGGGCATTCAGCCCCTTGTGGATGAGGAAGCACAGGCTTCCCAGTGGCCTTACTCCCCAAATCTGATCTGCTACCCCCCATGCTGCCTTCCATGGATGGACTCCCTGAAGCACAGTCCAGGAATCACGGAGGCCGGTAAAAACCCATGGCTGCTCCTTTTTTGCATCTGTGGACCGACATGTATCACCACCTCCTTGTCCTGGTTTCTTCCAGGGAAAGGGCTATTTGGCTCTCTCTAACCCCTCCAGAGGTTTCTGGTCCTATCAACATTATATTTCCAACTCAGTCCTGTTTCATTTCCCACTAGTATTTTAAAATTTGCTTATATTGCTCTCAAAATTAGCTTGGCTTGGCCATTCTGACTTTCCTTTCACTTTATCACCCAGCATGTCACCCTCCTGGATCCCTCCAGGTCCCCACCCACCCCTCCTATACCTGCAGTCCCCAGGGGCCTGGTCTCAGCCTCCTCCTTCATGCCCCCATCCCAGCCACCAGCCACACCTCAGCCAACAGTCTCAGGCCCCTCTGCTGCCACCCGACCAGCAAGTAGGTGACCCCTGTACTCAATACTCTTCATTGGCTCCTGAGGTTCTTGACATGGCCCCAAGGCCCAAACCAGCCCCTTCCCTGGTGGTGAAGCTACTGTGGGCATCAGGCAGGTCCTCTGCCAAGGTGGCTCCTGGTCCTCAGCACCCTTCCCGTTCCCCTTCCCCCAGTGACCTAGTAAATCCTTCCCTTTCCCTGAGGCCCTGACTACCAAGTGCCTGTCCCCTGCCCCAACTGGCCCAGGTCACCCCTGCTTGGGGCTCCCTTGAGTCCTGGGCCCCTTGGCCATAGCGCCCCCTGCTGCTCTGGCCAACCATCTCACCACAAGCATTCACATTCACTGACCTATGTCCTGCCCTTCTGGAACCCCAGTCTAGTGTAGGAGTCAGGCCAGCAGAGAGTGAGGACACAGTGGGGTCTGAATGTGACAGAGAGGGCCCTGTGGGCCTCTGCCAGAGGATATGGCCATCCCCAGCATCATCCGGGTCCTGGGTCAGCCAGTCCTAGGAGGGGGTTATATGCAGTGACCTCAGGGAACTTTGCTTGAGCAGCTGCTCCCACGGGGCATCAGTGGGTAGGAGCCCCTCCAAATCGATAGCCCAGCTGAATGTCCCAAACTGGAGATGCCCCACTAGAGAAGCAACTTGGGGTGGGCTATCCCTGGCACCTCATGGAGGCATCTGTATAGAAGATGGCCACGTCCCCAGGAAGCCTCAGGATTTATAAATAACTTTCCTCCCCTTTTGTGTTCCCTGCAGAAAAGCTGCAGGTGGGACCACAGGCTCAGCAGACTGGACCTCATCAGACAATGTGAGTGAGAGGAGACACCCCAAGGGTGGCTGGAGGGTTGGTTGGCACTTTGGTCTCAGGGCTCCAGGGGTGGGCTCAGTGCCTTGGCTGCCTTCCCCCTGGTTCAGGTGGAGCCAGCCTGGCCCTGTGCCAACCATGGCCAGCTCCATCCTCTGTCTGCACTGGGTAGAGGTGAGGGCCAGGACTAAGAGGGCTGAAGGGGCATGCTGGCCTCCACTGACAGGCACATTCTGCCTCTCTGGCAGGTGCTAGATGGCGCCTCGCTTGTGCCCAAGGGCCCCCCTAAGGTCAAGAGACGTGTCCGCATCCCTGACAAACCCAACTACAGCCTTAATCTCTGGAGCATCATGAAGAACTGTATCGGCCGGGAGCTCTCCAAGATCCCCATGCCGGTAGGGGGCTGGGGCAAGGGCAGCCTCAGTGGGTCCTGGTGGGCTCTTTTCTGTGTATGGATGGGAAGTAATGGCCTGTGTGAAGTTCATGTTCAAAGACATTGCCAAAATCCCCCCAAGAACAGAGGTCTCAGACTCTGAGGGAAGGAGCCAAGGAGTGATGTGGGGACCCCCAGGTTTCTGTTCCTGACAGGGCCTCACGATCTCCTGGCTGTCCCGACCTCATAGATGGTGGGGGGCAGGATTGGGCTGTGTGTATGGATGGGTAGACCCCCTCTGTGCTGGGAGCTGTTCCTGGCGCCCACCCCAGCGAGGTCACAGAACAGGCCAAGGGCAGGGCTAGCATCCTCATGCCACCAACTGTGATAGCACCTCCAGGAGGAAGAGGTTGGGGGTTCTGGGCCAGACTTGGTTTCAGTGTGTGCCCCGGGACAGATCCCTTCATATCTCCGGCCTCTGTGTCCACGTCTGCAAAGTGGGGAGAATAACAGCACCCACATAACAATGTCTGGGAGGATGAAAGGAGAGAACACAGGGCAGACCCTGCCCAATGGCTGGCCCAGGGTCATAGCCCAGCATCACAACAGTGAGTGACCCTGCCCTGTCTGAGGCCAGGATGGGGGGGCCATCCACATAAAACTTGCATAATAGCTCAGAATAAGAGGGAAAATCCACAATCTGTTCATCTGTTCATTCCCTTACTCACTCACTACCTGATTCTATGACTCAGTGCTGAACGAGTCAGAACCCCTGGCTTTTATGGCATTTACATCCTAGGACAGGAGAGTGACGGTAACCATCATGAAGGGGTATGAGGTACAGCAGGTCAGAAAGTGGTGAGGCTGTGGAGGAAGCTGAGGCAGGAGGCTCTGGGGAGGTGAGTGCATGGAGCCGTGCGGCTATAGACAGGGTCATCAGAGGAACCTCGTCATGAAGGTGCCTTCAGAGCAGCAATCCGCGAACATCTGAAGAAGGCAAGGGTGCTGTGCCCACCCCAGGTCTGTGCCGGTAGCAGCCTGACCGCCCACCTGCCCGCCCACCCACCCACAGGTCAACTTTAACGAGCCCCTGTCCATGCTCCAGCGGCTGACTGAGGACCTAGAGTACCACCACCTGCTGGACAAGGCGGTGAACTGCACCAGCTCGGTGGAGCAGATGTGCCTGGTGGCCGCCTTCTCCGTGTCCTCCTACTCCACCACGGTGCACCGCATTGCCAAGCCCTTCAATCCCATGCTGGGGGAGACGTTCGAGTTGGACCGCCTCGATGACATGGGCCTGCGCTCCCTCTGCGAGCAGGTGAGACCCACTCACGTTCCACCCAAGCTGCTTCTGCCAAGCCTGGGGGGCAGGGTGAGACAAATGGGACCGGGCTCTGACCCCTACGTGCCAGTGCCCACGGGGCCAAGCTGAGGTCCAGGCAGCAGCGGCAGGTCCAGGAACACACCATCCCAGCATGCCTTCCGGAGACAGCTTGGTGAGGACAGAGTCAGGACTGGTGTGCCGGGAAGGGAAGGGCCCCTCTCCCAGTCAGATGCCATGCAGGAGCCATGTAGCAGCCATCGACGGACACATGCAGGGTGCTCTCAGAGACTCCCAGTGGGCTAGAGTGGGGAAGGTGGCAGGCAGAGAGGAGCCTGTGCCCTGTGGGGACCCTGGTCAGCGATGGTACAGGCCTGGGGTGTAAGGAGCTTCTGGGGCCTGGGGGTCCTGTCCTGGGGTGGGGGTCCGAGGTCAGCTTGCCTCCATCCCTTCTCCATGTCTTCCCTGCAGAGATGTGTATTCTCCCCTCAGAGCAGAGCCAAACTCGGGCCCTGCAGTCTGGGAGCCTGAGCAGTGGCATCTCAGCCTTTGGCACCCATGTCTGAAGAGGGATGGTTCTGTTGGTGCCTCCCTGGGTGCTGCGAGGAATCAGGCAGGTGCTGCACGAAGGCACCCAAGATAGAGCTTCCTGGTTAGGCTGCTGAACGTCAGCGGTGTGCCAGGCGCTGTTCTGGGACTGGGGTTGAGCTCAGAAAGCAAAGATTGCAGTCTGGTGTCTAGTTTAAAATGTGCACTCTGGCTGCAGTGTAGCCCTACAGGAAGTGGTTGCAGTGGCTACACCAGGAGAAAGCGGGAGGGCAGAGCACAGGCATGCTTAGAAAGTAGAGCCTGGGGATTTGTTCATGCTTTGGATGTGGGGAGACAGGGCACAGGAGGGAGGGAGGAAGGGAAAGTGGCAAGGATGACCCCAGCGTTCTTGGCCTAAACAACTGAGTGAATGCATTTCTTCATTTGGTAGAGTTGACCAAGTGCCTACAATGCACCAGGTGCAATATAGGCAGCTGGGAAGTGAGCAGATGGGGCGCCTGTTCTCACGAGGGGGTCAGTGAGGGACAGGACTGTGTACATCAGCTAGAAAGCCAGCTGAGGCACAGAGAGAGAAAGGTGCACAAGTCAGAGAGGAAGCAGGTGGGCAGTCGGAGGCCACTGGTTCCACACTGTGTGGCAGGTGGAGGAATCACGACACCTGACTTGTTTTATGGGGCCCCCATAAAACAGAGAGTGAAGCCTGCAGAGGCTTTGCGACACACACTGTGACCTGGTGAGGGGGAGGGGTGGATTCTAGATGCATTTTGAAGAAAGAACAGCCAAGATTTGCTAAGGATTAGAGGAGGAACACAAGAAAGAGGGTCAGGGAGGACTCCGAAGCATTTGGTGTGAGCAGCTGTTACAAGTGGATTATCATGGGGCATCTGGGGGGCTCAGTTGGTTAAATAACTGACTTTGACTCAGGTCATGATCTCATGGTTCATGAGTTGGAGCTGCTTCAGATCCTGTGTCTCCCTCTCTCTCTGCCCCTCCCCTGCTCATGCTCACTCTCTCTCTCTCTCTCAAAAATAAACATTAAAAAAAAAAAAGACTAGATCATCAGTTTGCAGGAAGCCATGACACAGAGCTCCAGGGCCAGTGGGGTGGGCTTTAGGGCACATGGGGCCCTGGCCTTAGGCGACAAGGAGTGGTTGGCAGGTTTGACCTTTGCTTCTGGGACTAGAAAGGAAGTGAGGTGCCACTTACAGTGACAGGAGACAATGAGAGATGCAGGCGGGCACATCAGGAGCTCTGGTCAGTCCAAACAGCCACCTGAGTGGAGGTGTCCAACGGGCAGCCAGGCTGCGAGGCTGGGGCAGGGGCCTGAGGCCATGATACAGTGACAAGGTGCCCTAGGGAGTGAAGAGGCTGGGGAGAGGCTGATCCCAAGCAGCCTGCAGCCAAAGGAGCCACAGAAATGAGGAAAAACAAACAAAGGGAAGTTGATGGGGGTGTCCTGGCACGTGGGACACAGCCATCAGGGGCACCCTGGTGTCTGTGAGAGGAAGGTGGAGGTTCTGGGGGCCCCGCATCGGTGTGCACAGCTTGCCACACTGCCGTCCAGGCCCAGGGCAGGACACTGACGTGGACTCCCATGCAGGAGCATGCTGGCCAGGAGGGAGGCAGGGTCCCACTCTGGCCTTCAGTTAAAGAGGCTTCCCCAGCCCGGGCCTCCTGTGTAACGGGACATAGTAGATGCTCCCCTCTGCAGGTGAGTGGGGAGGCTAACTAGAGAGTGGGCACAGAAGTCTTCAGCAGAGCACTACACTTCACTTCTTAGCCCTTGGCACATCCTGCCACAGGTGCATCCTTGAGGCCAGGCTCTGTCATCACCCCATTTCATAGCCCAAGTCCAGCACAGAGATGCCTCAGCCCTCTTTTCTCGACCACAGCAAGGCCAGGACAGCCAACCAGGCACCACTCAGAGCACCATCCTTTCCAGGGTCTGCTATGGGTCTTTGGCCTCTAGAGGAGCAGCCAGGCCTGCTCCCAGGGCCATGGAGCTGTTCATGCTGAGCACAGGGCAGGCTGTCCCTGCCAGCTGGTTGGGGGGCAGGCCTGGGCCCGTGTCCAGCAGACACTCATGTCCTGCGGGTCTGGTCCCAGGTGAGCCACCACCCACCATCAGCCGCACACTACGTGTTCTCCAAGCATGGCTGGAGCCTCTGGCAGGAGATCACCATCTCCAGCAAGTTCCGGGGAAAATACCTCTCCATCATGCCGCTAGGTGAGCTAGAGCCCTGCACTCTCCCAGGACAGAAAGACATTCTGGGTAAGGGGGAGGGTGTTGCCAACCCGGAAGCCATCTTGGGGCCTCTGGGAGTGATATTAGTCTCTCTGCAAGTCTGCTCCCCACCTCCCCAGGCTTCCTGGATGCCTCCCCCACCTATGTCCTATCCCCAGTCTACATGAATACTCCTTCCACTTGTCAGGACCCTGGGACTGACTATGGGCAGGCAGGCTGGCTGGGGCCTAGCATGACAAGCCATGACCTCTGACCCTATATCTGGCCTCCAGGTGCCATCCACTTAGAATTCCAGGCCAGTGGGAATCACTATGTGTGGAGGAAGAGCACCTCAACTGTGCATAACATCATTGTGGGCAAGCTCTGGATCGACCAGGTCAGGGGGTGCCCTCAGGGAGGGGGCATGTGGGCTGGAAGTGGGCTGCTGACCACTACCCTCCCCCACCAGACAGGAGACATTGAGATTGTGAACCATAAGACCAAGGACCGGTGCCAGCTGAAGTTCTTGCCCTACAGCTACTTCTCCAAAGAGGTTGCCCGGAAGGTAAGCAAGGCTGACTCTCCGAGTCCTGGGCGGAGTGGGGGGGGGGGGCCTGGAGTGAGAGGCACATGCCTAGGCCGGTCTGCCAATGTCCACAGGTGACAGGAGTGGTGAGTGACAGCCAAGGCAAAGCCCACTACGTCCTGTCAGGCTCGTGGGATGAACAGATGGAGTGCGCCAAGATCGTGCAAAGCAGCCCCAGCAGCCCCAGCTCGGATGGGAAACAGAAGACAGTGTACCAGACACTGCCAGCCAAGCTCCTGTGGAAGAAGTACCCACTGCCGTGAGTGGGACTGTGGGGCTGATGAAGAGTAGGGGAGGAGGGGGAGATGGAGGCAGGGGACCCCACCTGGCCAGACAGAAGTGAGCGACAGGCACTGGGGTCAGGAGGATTCTGTCCACATGGAGGCAGAGACCGTGTTGTAGGGCTGGCATCCCAGAGTGGGAACCAGACACACAACTGTAAGTAAGTGTGACAGTCTCGGGTGGTAGCGAGTCCTATGCAAAGACTTTAAGCAGGTTGATAAGGACAAAATCCTCACAGTCCAAGGAATGAAAACAAAATGTGAAAATAAGTACAAGAAACAGAAAACTATAAAAAGCAGCACAGCAGATTCCAAAGAGTGCAAAACAGAAACTCTACAAAGGAAAATTTAAGTAACTGAATTTGAGAACTCCATTGGGGAGGCTTAACCCAGGTCAGAACCAGGTCAGAAGAAATAAACACTTCAGACAGACAAAACCTGGAAAAGACAAGAAGCCAACGGGGAGAAAGCTTACCACCTCGTGCCCCGGAGTGAGTCCCTGGAGCAGCATCACCAGTGGCCAAGGGAGCCCGTAAGAGCACAGAGCCTCTGGGCAGCTGTGTGCCTGTCACGTTGGAGAGCAGGGTCTGGCATCCTTCTGGTTAGAGTCCTGAAGGAAAGAGAGCATATCTGAAGAGCGAACAACAGAGAATTTTCCACACCAAATCCACACGGTGGAACTGTGGACGCTAAATCAAAGAGGAAATCTTAAGCAGCCAGATTTGAAGAAGACAAGTATTACTTTCTGAGGAGGGGCAGACAGACTGCTCTGTCCTCCTCGGCAATAGTGGAAGCTTGAAGACAGTCAAACAACATCTTCCATGTGCAGAAAGACTCCCCGCCAGCCTAGAATCCCCTACATCCAGCGAGAACACCTTTACAAAGTGAAATTGAAATAGGCATTTTCAGACTATGACTGACGCTCCTTTTGCCACCAGCAGGCCTATATTAAAGGATATACCTCCTGCAGAAGGAAAGTGATCCCGAGGGAAGATCCGAGATGTATGAATGAAGAACAAAAACTATGTAAACCTAAGTCAACAGTAAAGAAGAACAGCGATATCTTGTGGTGTTTGGAATCTAAACAAAAAATACAACTGTGTGATCACATTAAGTAGGAAGAGGGATAAATGGAAGGAAACTTCTCAAAGGCCATTGTGCTAGCCAAAAAGGCAAGATGCGCATTAACTTTTGGCTGTGTGAAGTACCCATATTGTAATTCCTATGATAACCACTAAAATAATGTTTAATTGGAATCCCAGAAGGAAAAGAATGAAAGAAAAATGGAAAGGAGAGAGAAATAGTTAAATAGTGGGGATAAATTTCCCAGAATAAAAACAGAGATGGGAGACCTTGGGTTGAAGGGTTGGTAGAGTCGGGAGACAAGAGATAAAGAAAAACTTTCACTTTGACTGCACTATAGTGAAATTTAAGAATACCAAGGAGAAAATTCTCATAGCTTCCAGAGAGGAGTACAAGAAGATTAAAGTCAAGGATGAACAATCAGATTGACATCAGATCATTCTTTAAAAACAAATTTAATGTTTTTTGAGACAGACAGAGCATGAGCAGGGGAAGGGCAGAGAGAGGGAGACACAGAATCTGAATCAGGCTCCAGGTTCTGAGTCGGGTTCTGTGCTGACAGCTTTAGAGCCTGGAGTCTGCTTCAGATTCTGTCTCCCTCTCTCTCTCCAGCACTGATGCATTCAACTATATTAAAATATTTTTTTCATTAAAAGAAATTTTGCTTCAACTATGTGAATAGGGTAAGTGAAATTAGTCAGAGAAAGACAAATATCATATGACTTCACTCATGTGGAATTTTTTTTAATTTATCGTCAAATTGGTTTCCATATAACACCCAGTGCTTATCCCAATAAGTGCCCTCCACTCACGTGGAATTTAAGATACAAAACAGATGAACATAAGGGAAGAGAAGCAAAAATAATACAAAAACAGGGAGGGGGACAAAACATAAGAGACTCTTAAATACAGAGAACAAACTGAGGGGGTGCTGGAGGGGTTGGAGGTGGAGAGATGGGCTAAATGGGCAAGGGGCATTAAGGAGAACACTTGTGTTGCATTGGGTGTGATATGTATAGATTCTACTCCTGAAATCATTGCACTATATGCTGACTAACTTGGATGTAAATTTTTAAAAAATAATAAATAAAATATTTAAAAAAGAAATTTTGCTTGTTAAAACCGTAAAGAAAGTAAATATATATAAACTTGCAGAAGAGAATCACAATGCTTAACACCCAACAAAAGATCAGTATTGAGAATATATAAGGAGTATTTGACCACAATTTAAAACAATAACTAAAAAAATCGGGAACACCTAACCCATGAATAAAGCAAAAACAATCCAGGAGAAAAAAATTCAAGAATTTCACTCTAGAAGAAACACATATGACCAGTCATCATAGGAGTGGTCATCAACATCATTGCTAATTAGGGAAATGCAAATCAAGACTAGAGTGATAAAATTAAAAAAAAAAAAAAAAAAGACCAGAGGGAGACCATTTTACCTTCATTTAATTAGAAAAAAAGAGAAAAAGTCTGACAGTATCAAGTGTTGAAGAAGATATAGATGCACAGTATCTCTCATGCATCACTAATGGGAATGTGAGTTGGTGCCACCATGTTGGAAGGCAGGTTGGCCTTACCTCCTGAAGAAGAACATCACAGACTCTATAGCCCAGCAATTCCGCTTCTAGGTATACACTCAAGAGAAATTCCTGCAAACATACAATGGGAAACATGTGTAAGATTACTCCAAAGCCAAAACTTGTAAACAACCCAGACTTATTGAATGAATAACTGTGGTATTATTCACAGGAGGGAATATTATACAGTAGTTGAAATTAACAAACAACAGAAACATGCAACAATATAAATTTTAGCAATATAATATTAAGGAAAAAAACCAAGTCTCACAAGATTACGTATATCATATTCTTTTTATACAGTTAAAAACAAGTATATACATATATGTAAATGAACACACACGCACACACATACATGCACAATTAAGACTATTTAAAGATGCAACAAAATTACATTAAAAGGTAAGCAAGGGACTGATGAACCCAGGAGTCTTGTGGATGGCTACCTGAGAAGGAGATGGATTGATGAGTTTTCCATATGGTTAGATGTAGGTTTTGTTAGGATTCTACCTTTTGTTTAGAGGGTCTTCTGGTGGCAGAGTTGTATTAATACAAGCAGACCATGCAAGGACCAATAAAAAGAGGGTGTCATGTAGCAAGGATCATGTTTAATCCAAAGCTGTGAACTTGAGGTCCAAAAAAGGAGAACAAAAAGAAGGAACAAAATAAGATAGATTTATATTTTTTTTAACATATATTTATTTTGAGAGAAAGAGAGACAGAGTGTGAGTGGGGGAGGGGCAGAGAGAGAGGGAGACACAGACGCTGAAGCTGACTCCAGGCTCTGAGCTATCAGCACACCTGACGTGGGGCTTGAACCCACAAATGAGATCATGACCTGAGCCAAAGTTGGACGCTCAACCACCTGAGCCACCTAGGTGCCCCAAAATAAGATAGATTTAAATCCAACATATCAGTAATTACATTAAGTACTCCCATTATAGGTATAAGATATCAGATGAGTTTTAAAAATCCAATGATATGTGATTTACAAGAGACACATCTAAGTAAGAAAGTAAAGAAGTAAAGAAAGAAAGAAAGTAAAGAAAGACTGGAATAACAGGATGCAAAAAAAAATAACAAACAAAAGCTACTGTAGCTAGATTAATGTGGCAAAAACAGTTTTTAGCACAAAAGGTAAGATGAGAAGTAACAGGGACATAATGATAAAGGTTAAATTCACTCAGAAGATGAATTTTAAATTTGAATGTATCCTGTACCTAAAAACAGAGACTCAAAATACTTACAACAAAAGCTGGTAGAACTATAAGGAGAAATGGATTGATTTACAATGGATTAATTACAAGAGATGACATTTTAACATACCTCTCTTAGTAATGGCTAGAAAGAAGGAAAAAATGAAAAGAGATTGAACCATAGAATGTACTGGACAGTTGTAGAACACACTGAACAATTGCAGGAAACACATTCTCTTCAGGTACACCTGAAGCATCTCCAAAAACTGGGCCATTCAGCAAATTTTAAAGAACTGAGATTAGATGGGCATACTGTCTGACTCTACAGCAATTATACTAGAAATAAAGATGACTAGAAAAAAATCCCCAGATGTTTATAAATTTAAGAAATATATTTCCAAACCAATCCACAGATCAAAGAAAATACACTGATATTAGATATTAGAAAATATAACTGCATGATAAAGTAATACATATAAAAACCATGAGATTCAGCTAATGCAGTACTTGGCATGCAATGTGTAACCTAAAACGCACATACTCGAAAATTATAAAAGGTGAAAAATCATGAGCTAATAAGCAACCTTCTCATGTAGTTAGAAAAAGAACAGCAAAATAAACCCCAACAAAGCAAGAGAAGATAAAAGCAAATTCAGTAAAGCAGAAAAACCTAAAATAGAATCAACAAAGTTTCATCTTCAACCAAGGAAGGGAATGGACAACCTCTGCCATGCTGTTGGGAATGGAGGGAAAGCACATATAACCCAATCACTGATGGACCACTGACGACGTGGCCATGTCACAGATGAATGAAATAACTTCACGATGATCTAGTTGAAAAACTGATGGAAATCGCCAAATACCCAAAGAAGTAGAATGTAGCAAAAGTGATGCGGGTCGGTGAAGCCAGTACGAAACAAGGTGCCAGGAGGAAAGACACCTCCTCGTGGTGGTGGACACATGGCCCTGGGGGGGGGGGGGGGAGGGCGGAGGCCGTGCAAAGCTCTCACACAAACGTGCCACCGCAGGGAGAACGCGGAGAACATGTACTACTTCTCGGAGCTGGCCCTGACCCTCAATGAGCACGAGGAGGGCGTGGCGCCTACGGACAGCCGCCTTCGGCCTGACCAGCGGCTGATGGAGAAGGGGCACTGGGACGAGGCCAACACGGAGAAGCAGCGGCTGGAGGAGAAGCAGCGCATATCGCGGCGCCGGCGGCTGGAGGCCTGCTCACGAGGCTGTGGCACCGAGGAAGGTGAGGCTGGACGGGGAGGTGGGGAGAAAGGGTACCCTGGGCGTGGGGAGCAGGTTTCCAGAAGAAAGGGATGAGGGGGTAGGGCGGAGGAGAAGGAAGGGGTACTGCAGGGACAGCAGGGTGGAAGGCAGCGTTGTTCTGGGGGGCGGGGAAGGGGGATATGGTTGGGGAGGGGCGGGGAGGGTCTGGGAGGAGGCCACCGCCCACCCGCGCGCCCACTGTGCCTGCCCAGCAGAGAAGGAGGCCGATGTGTACGTTCCGCTGTGGTTCGAGAAGAGGCTGGACCCACTGACCGGGGAGACGGCCTGCATGTACAAAGGCGGCTACTGGGAGGCCAAGGAGAGGCAGGACTGGCACATGTGCCCCAACATCTTCTGAGCGCCATCCCCTCCTACAAATACAGGCGCCTGTACAGCCTGGTCCATCTTCTTTAATACACTCAATTTAGTACTCGGTGGCCCTCCCCCTACACCTTTTCCCTTTCCTTTTTTTTTTTTTTTTTTTTTAACACTCTTTTGGGGCTTCCACCTTGGAAGGAGCAAGTGCTGACCTGCATTCTCTCCAGCCCCCAGATACCCCGGGTCACCCAAGCCCCTTCATTTTGGACTTGGGTCCCACTGGGACCCCTGCTTCCAGTTACCACAACTCAGGCAGGCTGGCCCCAGCCCTGGGCTGCCCCAGTCACCAGCCCCACGAAGGGAGGCACTGACCCCCACTGGGGAGCCGCTTTTGACTTTTTTAGAAAAAACCTATCTCCATTTCTTTCCAGCCAAGATGTTTAGTAAATATTTTTAGTACAGCACTTAGCAGACAACTTTCTAAGTGTGCTTTCTTGCCACAAGCGTGTCCTGGCAAGAGCCCCTTCTTTTTAAGACATCAGGAAGCCAGACCCCTTTGAGCAGGGAGCATTTTGTAGCTCAACATAGCAGCGTCACCAAGAGCACAGGACTCCACAGAGAAGGGAACTGGAGGGGCCACCTGGCCCAGGAGAGCACAAGTCAGTTGTCACCGGAGCTACAGCGGTACCTACTGTGGGGGAGGGGACGCCCAAGGGCCCTTGGCCATGCGGGGGGGGCTGCTCCCCAGCCCCAGAGAGGCCAGGAAGGGCTGGGGGGCAGGGCCTGCAGGCGCCCCCCCCCTCCCAGAACCAGGCCCCAAATCAGCAATAAGAACAAACACTCAGTTCAGCCTGGGCTGGTGCCCCCAGGCACCAGAGACCCAGTGTCCTGCCTTGGCCTCAGGCACCTCTGGGGTGCCCATCTCCTCACCCCCGAACTCTTTATTTGCCTGATTTATATATATATATATGATATATAAATATATAAAAAATAGCTATTTTGCTTAAATCTCTATGGGATGTGGAAGTTAAAAAATGATGAAGACAGGGCACCCCTGTCTGAGTTTGGCCCTCCTGTCAGCTGTGCCCTACCCTCTCCTTGAGCCCCCTTCCAAGGGCTTCTGCCAATGGTAGGGGGACTGGGCCACAGTGGCCATTGTCCAGCCCCTCAGAACCCCCACTCCAACTCCTCCCACTTCAGTTTGGTCCTGAAAATTCATCACAGGGTTTTTTTCTGTATACTCCAGGACTGGGTTTGTTTTTATTAAAAAAAAAAAAAAGTGAAAACACCAACATGTGAAATGCCTTAGGGTGCCCACTTGAAGATGCAGAGTGGGCAGGGTGGCCCCACGAGGCCTGCAGCAGAGCTGTGCAATGTACCTCTTCTCCACGCTGTTTGTGAGGGAACACCTTCTGACCGGTAATAAACACCTTGGATTTGGAGTTTTCCAAGGCCCTGTCCCTGAGTCTGTCTGTGACTGGGTGGATTGGGGCTGATGCAGGACAAGTGACTGCCTATGCAGCAGCATGGGGGAGGAGCCTGGGGCTTTATTCTGCTCAGCACTGAGGCCAGCAGTGGGAAGCTGGTCTAAATGGGGAGGGGTAAGAAAGGGGTGGAAGACCTGGTGGGAGAGGGTCTGGGCCAAGTAGGCTGCAGAGGGTTGAGACAGCACCTAGGAGAGGGGTCACAGCTTTGCCTGGGACTGTCTGGGGCCAAGCCATGGCACCCACCATGCTCTTCTCTTTGAGGGAACACCCATCTTGGTGAGTTCCAGGGTTACTGGATAACCAAGACCTGGACTGCTTCTGTTGTCCCAGGTTGCCAAGCAACTCGGATCACTAGCTCCCAGCGCTTGCAGGTGAGAGAATGTGGTGGGGCAGGGCACCACAAGGGCATCAGAGCCAGGTTCCAACCGCCTGCCATGAAACCCCAGCACCATAGGATCCAACGCTGGCCCTGCACAACTCCTTCCTTACTTTCCCATCTATGGGGAGGCAGGCACTGGTGAGTCCTGCAGCTCTCACTGACTAGAAGATGCAGGGCAGTGAGGCAACCCTGGGATGAACCTGAATCCCGAGGTGGGGGAGGGCAGTGGAAGCAGGTCTGCCAGTGGAGAAGATAGGCTGCATGGGCAAAGCCCAGAGGTGACAAAAGCCAGTCCAGTTAGGCGAAGTGAAGGAAGAGCCTAGAGTGCAGCCAGGCAGAGCTCTAAACAGGGAATGACATCAGGTGGATATTCTAGAAACCACTCTGACTAGATCACACAAGCTCCGCCAACACTCAGTGGTCTATCCACCAGCCATCACTGAGTTAAAAATGTCATAGAAAAAAAGAATCTGCAACATAGGCCATAAGGGGCCTCATAATACATCTGACAAAAAGATGCAAAAGACCTTTACAGATACAACTTTAAAATTTTACTGAATAATAAAAGAAAACCTGAGTTAAAGGGAAAAACACCATCTTCACAGATGGCCAACTCAGTTATGTAGGTTCTTCCCAAATCTACAAATCAACATGATCCAAATCAAAACCCTACCAATATTTTTCAAACACTTGACAAATGGCTTGTGAAATTTGCATGAGAGTAATTGAGCAAAAAATAACAGAGCAATTCTTAAGAAGAAGGTAGGGTATGTGCACTTGACCTGCAGATACCCAAACATGATAGAAAGCTACCAAAAGAATTGCCCTCCTTTTCTCCGCTGCATTCTGGCACCGTGTGTAATACCATGAATTTATTCATTTGTTGACTACCTCCCCACCCCTCAGTGGACTGTGAGCTTCACGAGAGTAGGAATTGTGTCTTACACACTGTAGCATCCCCAGTGCCTGGCACATAGGAGATGTTCGGTAAAACGGTGTTGAATTAATTCCAGGCCAGAAGGCCCAGCCAGAGCAAAAGCTCAGGGGGACACTCCCTGCGGCCACCGGGAAGTGTGACTGCAGTGTCAAATTGTGAGTGGGCCTCAGAGATGCAACAGGAAAGAGCTGAACCTAAGGACCCAGGAAACTCCTGCTCCCACAAATTCCAGAGTCCAAATCTTTGCTCCTGAAAGACTGTGGGGTGGAGGCCTGAGGTTCCCTTATCCCCTGGGCTGGGGCTAAGCATGAGGTGGGTAGAAAGGTCACTAGACAGAAAAATTTCAAAGCGTACGGGGGTGCCTGGGTGTCTTAGTCAGGTAAGCATCCAACTCTTGATTTTGGCTCCAGGTCATGATCTCACGGTCACAAGATCAAGTCCTGCATTGGGCTCTGTGCTGAGCATGGAGCATGCTTGAGATTCTCTCTCTCCCTCTCTCTGCCCCTCCCCCACTCATGCTCCCTCTTGAAATAAATATTTTTAAAAATACATAAGAACTATGTATTTCAATCTAACTTTAAGAATTCAAAAATCCAAATAGAAAATAGAATTCAGCCATATACAAAAGACTGATACTTCAAGTTGGTAAACTCATGCTCAAGTTAGGTTTACCACAGAAATGCAAAAATGGTTCAGTGTTGGGAAGCTTTTCATTGTAAACCACTCATTACATTAACCAGTTCAAGGAGGACTTATGGTAGACTAGGTGCCTGGATAACCCTCCCTTGTGTGAAACTAGACATGCTAGATAACATTTTAAAACATCTCAAAAGCAGGGTGCCTGGGTGGCTTAGTTGGTTAAGTGTCCGACTTCGGCTCAGGTCATGATCTCACAGGTTCATGAGTTCGAACCCACATCAGGCTCTGTGCTGACGGTTCGGAGCCTGGAGCCTGCTTCAGATTCTGTGCCTCCCTCTCTTTCTGTGCCTCCCTTACTCATGCTCTGTCTCTCAAAAAATAAATGTTAAAAAAAATTTTTTTAATAAGTAAAACATCTTAAAAGCATCCATGAGTTGGAAAGAATGTAAGGAATACTTGGGGCAAATATTAAGTGACTGTAGAAACACAGAAAGGTAAGAAGAGCTCTGAAGTCTGTTTTTACCTCAGGGCCACTTACTGTAACCAGTGAGCCTAAGTTTTCACTGCCTCAAATGACCCTTCCAAGATAGGGTATCTAATAGGAGGCGTCCCTATAAAGCTGGACTCCCAAAGGTCAAATACAGGAAAATTGTTTGTCTTAAAGATCAGTCGTACACAGAGTAGAAAAGAATTCCCTAAGAATTTGTAATCAGGAGCACACCCTCACTTGGTTTGGTTTTATAGCCCAAATACATACTACCCAGATGGTCGAATAAAACCTCTAGCAGAGAATATAACATGGTCTCAAAATGGCAATGTCCCCAGTCCCATGAAGAAGCAAAGAAAATCTCTCTGCAAGCTCTCCACTTCATTCCAGACCTTATGGAATCCCAGATGGGAAGTTGCAAGGAAAATTAATAGCTTACAATGTGACATCTCTAAAGACACAAGGAAACACATCACGCAGGTGGGCACATGAGCACAGGCCAGCAGAAATAACAGCAGAATTAGACATAAAACTCCTCCATATAGTGAAATTATCAGACACAATATAAAATAGGTATGTGTAGGGGCGCCTAGGTGGCTCAGTCGGTTAAGCAGCCGACTTCAGCTCAGGTCATGATCTCATGGTCTGTGAGTTCGAGCCCCGCATCGGGCTCTGTGCTGACAGCTCAGAGCCTGGAGCCTGCTTTGGATTCTGTGTATCCCTCTCTCTCTGCCCCTCCCCTGCTTCTACTCTGTCTGTCTCTCTCAAATATAAGTATACATTAAAAAAATTTTTTTAATAAAAAAAAAACTAAGGAATTTCCAGAAATTGAAAAAAATTCACAAAAATAATTTTATAATAGATTACACTACTGAAGAGCATATTAGTGACATGGAAGTAAGACCTAAAGAAAATATTCAGAAAGCTGGGGTGCCTGGGTGGCTCAGTCGGTTGAGCACCCAACTCTTGATTTCAGCTCAGGTCATGATCTCACTGTTTCTGAGTCTGAGCTCTGTATCTGACTCTGAGCTGACAGCACAGAGCTGGCTTGGTACTCTCTCTGCCCCTTCCCCACTTGTGCACGTGTACTCTCTAATATTTTTTTTTAAGTATTCAGAATGCAACACAAAGACACAAAAAAGTGAAAAATATAAGAGACATGGAGAATAAAGTGAGACATCTCATATGTCTCTAATCAAAATGGATCAGAAGCAATCTTTAAAGAGTCAATGGCTAAAAAATTTCCAAGAAGTCATGAGAAACACCAATATACAGAGTCAATCTCAACACATCCTAGTCAGGTAAATAAAAAGACAACCACAGCTAAATACAGTATAGCGAAATCACAAGACTCTTAAAACAACAAAATCTTAAAGCAGCCAGATTTGGGGTGGGCAATGGGAGTTACCTTCAAGGAGCACTGATCAGACTGAGAGCTGACCTCCTAGTTAAGAAGACAAAGTGGGGCACCTGGGTGGCTCAGTCAGTTAAACATCTGACTTAGGCTCAGGTCACAATCTCACAGTTCATGAGTTTGAGCCCCACATTGGGCTCTGCACTGTCAGTATGGATTGGGATTCTCTCTCCCCCTCCCTCACTTATACATACTCACTCTCAAAATAAATAAACTTTAAAAAACAAAAAAAAGAAGACAAAGTGATATTTCCAAAGTAAAGGAAATAATGTTAGTATTGCCAGTGAAAATATCTTTTAGGAACCAAAGGAAAATATATTAATAAAAACTTACTAAAACAATACTGAGAGTCTTGAGTAGACTTTGATGTCAGAGTTAACTATTATGTGAAATATACAAAGTAATGGCTAAAGGACGAAGAATAACAGATTTCTAAAACAAAGGAGAACATTGTATATGAGGGAAATTTTTTTCAATCTAAAAGAAGGCAAGAAAGAGGAAAAAGGAATGCAGATAAGGTGGAATAAAAATTACAAAATAAGACAAGTCAATTATCGATGCAACAAGAATATACAGAATTTAAGTAAATTAAATCTTCATGTAAGAACAAAAATATCTGGAATTTAAAAATCTGGCTATATGCTATTTACAAGAATACACTAAAAACAAATATACAGACAAAAATAAAGATAGGCTTTAAGGCAAAAATGTATTTCTGTACATTAACTCCTTTTATAATGATAAAAGGTAAAATTCATAAAGTTCTAAAACTCCTATACACCTAATAACATCTCAAAATAAATGGACACAATCACAAGGAGAAATAGGTAAATCCATGATCATAATGGAAGATTTTAACATATCTCTCCCTATAGTGAGAGCTGAGACAGGCAAAGAATATCAGCAAGGTTTCCAACAACACAATTCACAAACTTGGTGTAATGGGCACACACATGGTATTATACATAACTGCAGAATATATAATTTTGAAGGGCACATGGAACATTTATGAATATTAACCACATAAGCCATAATACCTCAGCAAATTTCAAAAGACTAACGTACAGACCACATTCTCGGACCAAAATGAAGACAGTTCAAAATAACAAAAAGACAATTAGAAAAAAAAAACACTCTTGAACATTAAGAAATACACTTTCAAATAACTGATGGATCAAAGAAGAAAACAACAGAAATTATAAAATAATTAAAAATTAAAATGCTACATATCAAAACTTATAGGATAGAGGTAAAGCAGTACTTAGAGAAAAACTTACAGCGTTAAAAGCTCATGTTGTAAAGGAAGAAAGACTAAAAACAATGAACTCACCATCCAATCTAAGAAAATGAATATTAAGGCAAACTCAAAGGAAATAAAGATCAGAAATTAAAGAGAAAACAGAAAGGACCATGAAAGCTAAGGTTGGTTCCTTGAAAAACTAAAATGGACAAGACTTTACTGACAAGGAAAACAGAGAAAGGGAAGGAAGGAGAGAGGAAATGGATGAACCCAAAGAACAATATATGAAATAAAAAGAAGACATACAGATGCTACAGATAACAGTAACTTTAAAAACTGAGATAAAGTTCTAGAAAATATAACTTAAAAATGACTCAAAATTAGAAAAATCTGAGTAGTATTACAATCAATAAAAAAAAAGTTAAATCAGTTTAAAAAGAAACCTCTCCTCACATATATAAACACAATATTCCAAACACAGTTAATCTAGGAATAACCAGGTTTACAGAAACTATCCCAAGAGTTGAGGAAATAGTCCCCAACTCATTTCTTGAGGCTAGCATAATCTGGTCACCAAAACCTAACAGGGACAGTAAGATAGAGGAAAAATACCAACTAGTGTCACTCACATGATGGTATAATTCAAAACAATATACAAGTCTAGAAACATAGAAAACTTAATCATTATTCCAGAAATGCAACGTTAGTTTACCCTAAGAAAAACTAACAATATTAGTTAACCATATTAATGAAGTAAAGGAGAATACATGGTCATTTCAATGGATGCAGAAAACACTTTAAATACAGAATTCAACATGCATCCATGATATTTAAAAGGAAAAAAAAACCTTTAAAATAGGAATAAAAGGAAACTTCCTTAATCTGATGAATGGTATCTAACAACAACAAAACAACACAGAAACAAAAACAGCTTTGTCTGTGAGATAGATAATTATTCAACATTGTTTCATCATGTTAGAGGTTCTAGCTAATGTAAAATGGCAATTAAATCGACACACAACAAATTTGCACCTTGCATCTATTAAAAAAAAAAGTTTATTTTTAAAACTGCCACAGTTCATAACATAGAAAATAGTTTGGTCTTCTCTATATTAACACTCAGGAATAGAGATGGAAAAAATACCCCCTTCACAATACAGATAAATGCACTTATAAAACAGAAAAATGAAAAAATTATAGAACTTGTATGAAGAAATTATAAAATCTTATTGTAGGATCTAAAAAGAGTCAAACAAATGAAAAAACAGTTTTTATCCTCTGGGGACATTTAAGGTCATAAAAATGTCAACCCTCTCATAACTTACATGTAAATTTAATACAATTATAATTTAAATCCCAGTGGAGCTTTTTCTTTGGCAAGCATGGGAAAAATTGGGTAGCATGATTTTAATTTCACCTAACGGAATAAATTCTAAGAATAGCCTGGAAAAGTCTTTAAAAAAAAAAATGAGGAAGACTGATCCATCTAGAGACTGACAATGCTCAAAAGGACCCCACCCCTCATAACAGAGTCACGTGTCCAACAGGATGTCTTCACTGACATGTCTAAGGGGGATCTCAAACCTTGGTCAAATGACCAAGATGGTTGGCTTAATAAATGGGGCGAGCATAGTCAATCTCCATTTGGAAAAAGAAGCAAAGCTTGACTCTTGCCTTACCACTTAAACCAAAATGTATCCCACAGGGAGTGGACATTGACAAAAATTTTTTTAGTATTTCAACAAAGAGTAAGAGAATGTTTGAGGGATAGGGATGGAAGAGGAAAGGTTTTCCTAAGCATGACAGGAAACCCCCAGACCTAAAAATGTTCACCTTCAAAGTAACAGTCTTATACCAAGCTAAGACAAACCAGTAGAAAAAGGGGCCAAGGTTGTTGAAGCACAAGAGGCCTCAGGTCCTGGGAGAGGCCGACGGGCTGGCAAGCAAGCTGGACCTTCAAGGAAAATTACCTGGAGGTGGTTATTTTAAGACATAAAACATGCAGCTTCCTTTCCAGGTCCTCTACCTTGCAGATATAAAAGCACCACACCACGAAGTCATCTATATAAAAAATGCTTTCTGTAGTGGCTTTAAAAAAGTTAAAACAACAACCAGGGAATATTTTTATCTACATTCAGGTTTAATATGCAGGCACCAGAAGTAAAAATAATAATAATAACCATTTTCCTGCTTGGGCTGAGGGCAGTCCGTTGGATCCCCAAGGCCTTTCCGCCTTGCCCTAGGATATGAGTAAATCCCCTGGGGACGATACCCCACCCCGACCCCGACCCCGTTTGTCCCGTCTGGCCATGTGCGGTGGTGCCTCCAGGTCCTCACATCCAGACTCTGCGGCCAGCCTTGAACACCTGCGTAAGGTCACAACGCTTCCTCCACGCGTCCCCCCCTCCCCCCACCCCCCCCCCCCCCGCCACTGCCCGCCTCCGGGCTTCAACGCCATAGGCGGGTTTGTTTTGTCCCAGGCCGGTGCACTCCGCGCTGCCACACGTGCTGGACAGCTGCATCGCGCAGGCGCTGTTACGCGCCAGCCTCGAGGGTCTGGAGAACAGGTGCAGGGGCGACCTCGGCTGACCGCAACCGTTGGCGTGTTGGAAGGCCGGCCCTCGGATGGGACTACAGCTGGGTCCTGGCCGTGTCTTCTGGGCCAGGTAAGAATTTGCTACCAGTTCTCCAGCCCATGTTGTCTCGTGATGATTTTGACGGAGGAACAAAACACTCTTTCCTTCTAAGAGGGTGGGTTCTCTTCCCACCGCAAACCCGGTGACAGACTGACTTAAATAGGAGCATTAGGGAGGGGGGTGAGCGCCGAGTTTCCCTAGAGGAAAACATAAATGTAAAGGGAGGAACAGTAAATGCAAAGTGGTGGATTAGAGCTGGCCACAGCTTCCTTGGGCAAGGGGTGGACCCACCAAATCCCAAGGAAGCATCTCAGCCAAGTCCAGAAGGCAAAGGGAAAAGGATAGGTTTGTCCGATCCATCTATCAGTGGTCCAAGTTTTTGCTGCAACCGTATGAGGCCTTGGCTGGCAGCTACTGAGAATATCAGAGTCTCAAAACGCACGATAGGCAATCTGCAGGACAGGCCCAAAGGAGGCTGGATGGAAGCCCTGTCCATTCTCACCCTTAGGATATACTGAAACAGGCCAAATGGTTAGGCCATGAGGATGGCTAAGGGTTAGGGGCATTGAGTGAGCAGTGGAATGCCTACAGGTAGCAGGCAGGGACCAGTGAATCTTGGACACAAAAATTCGGGGTCAGGGCAACAAGGGCTTTGGACCCCCATTCCAACTTCTCAGACCAGCACCAGATTAGTAGCTATCTATAATGTGCTGCTGAGTAACTTTCAGGTGGAGAACTAGCCTTGAGGCTTGAGTAAGCCAGGATGGGCAGTGATTTGTCTCAAACCTTGTGAGCTGGAAGGAGTAATTTCTACAGGACCCACCAGGAGCCCTAATTAGGCCTGGCACATTGCAAGTTCCCCAGTGAAAAAGGCCAGAGACTGGTCAATATTTTGGCTCACTGCTGAGTGAGATGTGCCTTGCCAGGCCCTTCCTCTGCCCAGTCTTTGTCTTGCTCACTATAGAGAGGGTGACCCCATTAGTGCTGAGAACAGGCAGAGGACAGTCTCAGGCCTCAAACAGGACAGCAAAGAAAGCATGTTCCCTTGGAGCTCTTGCCTCTCATAACCAAGCTACCATTGACCCAGTCAGGGAACCAAAAGCAATAGTCATTCCAAAGGAAGCCTCTGAGGTTCCATCTCCAAAAAAGGCCAGAGCCCTCCAGTGGAATTCTGGAATCCCGGGCACCTTGGTGACCACCCAGCAACAGGTCCCTTATAGCCTGGCCCATCTGGAGAACCACCTTCCAACAGGGACGAGTACTCAAAAGGGACTCCAGTCAAGTCTTGTATTCTATGTAAATGGCAAAGAAGTTTGAGCTTTATCAGTATTATCACTAATTGGTCCTTAAAGTTATGAACTCTTGGCTACCACTGCCCGAACTACATCTGAAAGGCAGTCACGTAGACATGGGGAACCAGACCCAACAAGAGCAGCCAAAAAGTAGTATCACTCAGATAGATATAACGAAGGAAACAGAAGTTTTTCTCAACCTGTTAATTCATGCCTTCCTTGAGTAAACAAACCTATCAACTTTGTCCTGACCTAGTAACACTAGTATTAGTAGGTAATACGGTATTGATTCTAAAGTGGGGGTTTTAATCCTAAATCCATGGGACACTTAGAGCGTAAAGGGGTCATATAAGGTGAACATTTTCTTGAGGACTTCACCCCTTTGTCTTTCATCTTGTTTTTTTGTAAACTCTTTTGTAGAGTCCCTAACCCAGATTCAGAACTACAGCCCTGCATCAGAGATACAACTGGCCAATGAAGATGCTCAATCTTACTTAAATTAGTTCAAACCAATTAAAAAATACCTCACTTTTCACCTTTCAGATTAGTACAGGATGGAAGAGACTGCATAATGACAAGTATGGGCAGGGTGGGTGGGGATTTTACTGTTGGTAGGAGTTAAAACTGGAGGTCTTTTCTGGACTGTATCTTAATACTTTTAGTATTAATATCTACCATTTGACACAGTCATTTCTCTTTGGAATTTACCATGCATACATACAGATGTGAATTAATGAATACACACACACACTCATCGTAGCATTCTCCATAAATGTTAACCCAAATGTTTGTAAGTAGGAGACTCTTAAACGACAGTACATCCAAGACAATGAAATGCTATGAGGCTGTTCTGAAGAAAAAAGACCCATATGGGCTATTCTGAAACAGGTTCCAAGATACACTGAGTGGGAAACAGGCAGAAACAGAACAGAGTGGATGTATGTGTGTATGCTCAGCATGGATATTCTTTTCAGGGATCGAGAGAGAAAAGGGAGCCTTGCTTTTTATGGTCCAGTATTTTGTACTGTTTGAAATTTTTGTACTATTTGACTTTTTACTGTACGCATGTGTCACTTAAACTAAAGAAAGTTCCCATTGTTCCCATTTCTTAAAAACGGCAAAGGTGTTAGAGCTGGCCACAGCTTCCTTGGGCAAGGGGTGGACCCACCAAATCCCAAGGAAGCATCTCAGCCAAGTCCAGAAGGCAAAGGGAAAAGGATAGGTTTGTCCGATCCATCTATCAGTGGTCCAAGTTTTTGCAGCTGCGTGCTATGGACTTTTCTTGCCACAGACCATCCAGACCATGCCCTCCTCCCAAGTCCTCAGACAATCCCAAGCAGGTCCCATGACAGGGAAAGGGGAGAGACACTGCCTTTTATCTCCCCACCCAGAATGACAGGACCTCTGCCTGGGAAACAGGATGCATTCGGTATAGCTGTGATTGGATTTAAACACCAAAGTGGACGTGGAGGGGGTGGGGTGCACCTGGGTGGCTCAGTCAGTTGAGCAGATTGAGCATCCAACTCTAGATTTCAGCTCAAGTCATGATCAGAGGGTCATGGGATTGAGTCTCGTGTCAGGCTCCTGCTTAAGATCAATTCTCACTTCCCCTCTGCCCCTCTCCCCTGCTCATGCTCTCTAAAATTAACAAAACAAAACAAAAAAGCAAAGTGCATACATCGAGAAGTTCAAGCTAAAATGTTTAAGAAATGCAGCATTTGTTTCTGTGGATGTTAAGGAGGGTGAAGACAGAAAAAAGATGGTGATGAGGAAGAATGTGAAGACAGTTTAAAGCCACGGTAGCAGAAAGAACGAGGAAGAAAGAAGGTGCTGAATTTTACTAAGAAAAGAAAACAGACTGAGTTCAGGAGTCTCACCAAAGTTTTATAGTATTGCATTTTGATTACAGGTGTGTAAATAAAAAACTTGGATATTATCCTATGGTAAAAATGCAGAACCAACTTCCTTTTAGATTAAAACCGTAGGTTTGGGGACAAAAATGAACCACATGCTGCCTGGGATGATGAGAGAGAACTGGATGGGAAAGGAATCAAAAGCTCAAGAAACCCCGAGGCTCAGAAAATCTTCCAGAAGAGGCCAGGTTCTGAGTGGTGCTTCCCTAAATAACCCTCCCCCTAGGGATGTGGTTTGGGGAAGCCTCAAACCCACAAGCTGCAGGTGCTTCTGGACAAACACACAAATGGGTAAAGACTTCCTTCACCAGTGCCTTCCAGGCTTCTGCAGACCCCACAGAGCAGCATGTGGGCCAATATTGACCTGGAGAGAGTAGATGCCAGAAACACACCTAGAAAGGTGAATCGCAGACCAGTGGTACCAGGCCATAGGTCTTGTGCCTCTAGAAAACACAAAGTCCCCAGATAAAGAGAGGAGAGAAGAGAGCTGGGGGAAATCGAACCCAGAATTTTTCCAATGACCACTAAATAAAAACTTGGCAACTCTTGCCTTTGTGTTTGACCCTGAGAAGTTGCCTGACGGACACAGCTGTGTGAGGCCGTGACTAGATGGGAGGGAAGGCATGGTGTGCTTCCTGCAGAACTGCCTCTGGAGTCCCAGTGGCTCAGTGACCCCCTCTCCTGTCTGGCCCGGAGCAGGGACCGGTGGGGCCAGTAGAGGGGAAACAGTAAAAGCAGCAGCAGCAGGCTCCCCAGATTAGACAGCACCATCTGAGGCAGCATGCTTTCTCTGGAATCTGCCAAACCCACAGATGGAGGTCACCACCAAATCAGCACCAGGGGCTCTGTCACAAGGGGTTTTCTCAAAAAGAATCTTTTGGAATTCAAACATCCATTCGGTGTGCACCCCACCTCTGTGTGCACCCCACCAGAGTCGTATCTGTCTACTACTCAACCTGCGCTCAAGTTTTTGAGGTGGGAAATCTGTCCACAGTTAACAGAGGAAATCACTGCCACAAGGAGAACTTGAGTGGTGGATGGGGAGGTTGAAAGGGAGGCTCTTTCTTCCCCAAGTTGTCTGGATAATGCCATAGCCATAATGACTGACAACTGAATGGTCCTACATTCATGTCCCTGACCTGAGAGAGGAGCTGCTCAATGCTATTTCTCTATCCTGACCCACTACCCTCAGAGGTCTCCCAGATTAGAGCCCAGGAGAAGCACCACTCTGGAGAGCTCTTTCCCTCCCCCATCCCTCAGATCCCAACACCGTTCATCTTCTAGGAGAGACCAGCCCTGCCCCTGAAGCCTCTCCGACTTTTGGATGGCACTGGATTTACCACATCTTGAGAAGCAAGGAGCCAAGAGAAGGAGCTTGGTATCCTGGTTCTCTGTTCTTTGCCCAACAGTTACAAAAAAAATGTATGGTCTCACAGCAGGTGCAGCATCTTATTTCTTTTAAAAAATAAATATTTATAAACTTAGGGAGGAAGATTCAAAGAATCAGAGTATTTTTCCCTCCAAAAGCACAAATGTTTCACGTGAGTCAAACCAAGGTAAGTCCACCAACCCATGAACAAAACACCACCCCCCACCCCCTCCGCGGGGCTCTGCCTTGAAGGGCAGAGGAGCTGATCTTTGGCTCTGAGCCCTTCAGTCCCCCTTGGTGATCAGGTCCTCGATGTAGGCATCCAGCTCATCATCTGTGTTGATGTCTATGTCCTGGAATAGAAGAGAGGAGTCAGCTGGGGGCCTGAAAGTGGTGGGAGGGGGGACCCCACCACCTCCCCATCCTTCTTGCAGCCCATGGAGCCTAAGCCCAGAGTCCCCGCCTCTCCCCCACCCCCACACTGGCTGTCAAGCCTGTCCCATTTTGATGATTCTCCCCCCTCCCCATCCTCTATGCACAGATGACGCCCAGATTTCTTGCTACTGCCCTGCCTCTACCCCAGGTTCCTGGTTGCCTTAGATATGTTGCAGGCTTTTAAGACTTGGTACATTCAAAATAGCACAAATGCACCTCCCCACCCCAGGTTGCATCCATCTCAGTACAGGCTACCACCTTCCCTCACCCAGGGACTCATGACAAACAAGAAGAATCACCCGTTTCCTTCCTTTTCCCTCAGATATTACAAATCTGCATTTCTCACTGTCACCATCCAATTATCAGGCCACCAAAATCTCTCACCCAACTTCTGAGTTCTAATCTCCACCCCATTCCAGGCCTTCCTACAACCAACCAGAGTAAATGTCTTAAATTGCAAACTGCATTGTGCCACAACCCTCCAGGGACATCCCACCTGTATAGGCCCTGCCTCTTCTCCTATGGCCCACAACTCCCTGCCTTGAGCCTCAGATCCCATGCTTACGTCTGCACAAAGCACTCGCAGCCAGTTTTGTATGACTGATTCTACTCAAAGCACTCACAGCCAGTTTTGTATGACTGATTCTACTCTCGGCTCAAATACCAATACCGCTTTCTCAGGCCACCCCTGAACACCCTAATAAAGTTGCCTCCCTGTTTTCCTTCTCTTGTATTTACTTCACAACACTTCTCACCATCAATATTCTGTGTCCTTTACCACTGTTACGCCATGAGGATAGGGACCTTATTTTGCCTATCTGGTTCACCCAGTATCCACAGGACAGACACAGAGCCATGTCCTCAGTTTTCGCTGCCTGGATGAAAGACTGAGACCCTATAGGGGTATACTCCCCACTTCTAGGCAACCCAATCCCATCTGGGCGTCATCTGGAAAAGCAAGAACTTCTTTGTTTTATGGCTTGGAGGATTTTCAAACCAGGCTATAAATCAGAAGATCTAAACAAGGGCAAAAATCTGATACCGTGGGTCTGGCTGGGATGAGGCCCAGGCAGCCGCACCACCTCCAGCCCTCTTGGTCAGGATGCTGTGCAGCCAGGGTTGAAACCACAGATTCCTGTGAGTGGGGAGAAGGGAGCAGGAGGTGCCCAGGCCCCCCTCCCTGAGACACCAGGTGGTCCAGCTGCAATGAGAGGGCTGCCTGGCTCACCTCCTGCACCTTTTGCAGGAGCGCCACGATGTTGGTCCTCAGCTTCTGCAGCTTCTCCTCTGTCTCTCGGAGCTTTCTCTCAGAAGTGCGCAGGCTCTCCTCAGAGGCCTTGGCCCGTGAATCGGCACGACTCTGGTAGGAATGGCACAGATTCTGGAGCCCCACTTCATACTGCTTGAAGTATTCTTTCTGTTGGGAGGAAACCCTGAGGGTGAGTGCATGGGCTTACAGGGGTCCCCAGGGCCCCTCTAGATAGGCACTAGTATCCCCGACTGGCTCAGCACAAGCATGTGTGAAGGGATATCCATATAAGGGGCAAGTGGACTCTACAGCTACAGAGTAGAAGACCTGGTGCCCATCTCGCGGGGGTGCCATGAGGATGGAGATGAGATCACCCATGTGAGGCACTCAGCAAAATGGCCAAGCCATTAGGAAATGTGAGGCAAGATTCTTCCATTCCAGTTGGCACAAAAAAGACGTGTCTCTCTCGCAGCTCAATCACATCTAACTTCACCACAGCCCTTTTAGTAGTCCATTCCAAGTCACACCCCACAATGTCGGAACCAATAATCCTGTTCTGGAAATATTTATCAAGCACCCACTAACAGCAGATACCTCCAGATTTGTGTAATATATAAGCAGCATCAGAGCTTTTACTATCTTTCCTGAGTACTTGAAACTTCCAAAGTCTAGTTTCTCTAGACATGAGGCTTTTCAAACTTCTAAAAGGTAGCAGAAAACCTGCTTCAAAAGAAATGTTACATAGAATCTCATTAAAAAATTTGAGCAGTATATCTTTATTTTCAAAACTCAAATTTATAACATGATTTACTCATAAATCACTAATGAGAATGATAAAGCCATTTTGATGAGAATGAGTGGTCCTGGCTGACCACTGCAGTAATATCAATTCCTGCATTTACAGTATCTATAAAGATGTACAGCTATCTGGAATTTAGTGGTTCCTTACTGCTGTTTTTAAAAACTGTTTTGCTGCAAGTACTTACCTTACAATTTTAAAATATTATCCTATTAAACCAAGATGGCAAGAGAAATTTCAAGTTCTATGTAGAAAATAATTACCTTCGCAGCACAAATTAAGTGTTCAAGCAGGCTCCAAAGTATTAAAACTCAGTATACAATGTTTTGAGCCCGTGATCTGTTTTTTTTTAACTCTTTTTAACTTTCTATTACAGATTTGCATGCAGTTATATTACTTTTTAAAAAATCTATATATTTGAATCTAATATTTGCAGGACTTCTGAGGGCCTTTTGGAACTCCTAGTCCAGCATGATGGGAAAAAGGATGACCTTTTACAGACAGACAAGAACATAATGAACATTAGACTCTGTTATGTCTCTGACATTAAAAAAATCAGTTTGACTTATTTTAGACATTCTGATCAGCAGACTATAAAGTTGATGCATTGATGGTATACCTCCTTTTATAAGCATAGGCTCAGATGCTCCTGGCTGTGTTTATGGTCTGAGCAGCAGAGATCCCACTGCATCCAGACTTTACTCTGAGTCTGGCAACAACTTTAAACCAAAAGCAACAAATCTGACTGACAAGAGGATGCCAGGCCATCCTAGCCAGCCTATTAGCGTTTTTTTCCCCCTGGAATTTGCAGACAGCACCTGCAGCCTCAACAAGGTCAAGAGTTGAGGCATGGAGCTTTCTGGGAACCTTCCATGAGCTCTGCCACCCTCTAGCTTCCTTAGCCTGCACCTGCCCTCTCATCTCACAGGGAAGCAAGGCAGCACTGGGAGAAGGGCAAGACCCTTGTCCTAAAGAAGTACCTGGGTTCAAATGTGGGCTCTATCATAACAGACTCTACCTCTCTGAGCCTGTTTCTTCAACTCCTAACCTCATTGTCTTTTTCTAAAATTAGAATGGAGGTTAAAATCCCCATCTCTTTCCTCAAGCACATAACTGCTACACATGGGCCCAACATCTTGAACATCTAGTCCTGCAGTTTTGATTCTAATTCTATTCTCTAGAAACTCCTACCTAGAAAACTTAAGCTATTCCAGCCATAAAGATATCTATCCCATTTGATGTAGACAACTCACAGATCCCACCTGCATCCTTGGCTTTCCCACCCCTCCAAGTTCCCAGTCCCCAGTCTCCACCTGCCCCCTGGACATCACCAGAAATGTACATGCCGATGTTTCCAGCCTAACACAAACTCTCACCCTGTTTTCTCTCCCAGTTAACAGCTTTGTCAATACTTCCCACAGGACTGAGACACGGGGAAGCATGTGGCCTCTGCCTCCTCCCCCATCACTTGCTTCCTGTCAACAACCTCTGACACAGCCCTTTCACCGGCCAGTCCATTTTCACCACTCTGGTTCCTGTTCCCTCACCTCCGACCTTTCACAACTGGACCTGCCCCATTGCCCTTGCATCTTCCACCCACCCAAACACTCTGCCACCAGATGTATACCTCTTAGGACAGTAGACTAGAGCTCCAGGCCAAATCAGCTGCCTATTTTTATAAATAAAGCTTTACTAAAGCACAACCACATCCATTCCTTCAAACTGTCTACTGCAGCTTTCACGCTGTAATAGAAAGTAATTGCCACAGAGACTGTAAAACCCACAAAGCTGAAAGTATTTGCTAACTGGCCCTCTACAGAAAAAGTTTATTGACCCCTGCCCTAGACCAGGTTCAGATTAACAACCACCACCCCCCCAACCAGCTCCAAACTTTTGCTGGCCCTCCACTTCACACAAGGATTAAACCACTATGGCTAAGAGCAGACATTCAAGACACACCATAACCTGACTCTCAGGCCCTCTTCTTCCCTAATGCTCACCATACTCCTGCTGCCTTGACCTCGGAACTTTCATTCCTCTGACACCTTGCTCACAAAAGTTCCCCTGCTTCAAACCCTGCCCATCTCTTACACAGGCACTTGCAGAAATCCACATCTTCAGACTGCTGCTCTCTTCCTCCCCAAGGCTGCCTACCTGCTTCCACAGCACTGACTGGTCTCAGTCTCATATCCAGCTACCTGATAAAAATTCAGTCTCTACTGAATCTTCAGCCCTTGGAGGCAGCACTCCCTTTTGCTGCTCATTAAAAGGTCCAGCAGAGGGGCTGTGCCACAACAGCATACCACCACCCAGTGCTTGCTTCCACACATCTCTCCCTCCAAGAGTCAAGTTTTAGGCACTTTGAGCCTAAGTTCTTCACTGCCGCTTGGGACAAGTTTACTCCGTCTGCCAGGGTAGAGGAAGAAGGTCATATTGATTGTAAAATGTGAAACCAGGCTTCTGTCCGTAAGTGTGGATTCAGCCCCAGCATCTTATGGTAGGGTGTGGTCGGCTTCTGCACATCACAATCATATCCAGTTAAGCTGCTTCTTTTTCTATAGTAAGTTTCCTATTCCTTTTGCTCAGCGAAAAAAAAAAAAAGGGAAACTGGCTGGGCAGTAGGGACATACATGAGAGCTGGTAATCACAAGCACAAGGGGGCAGGGGCATGCACAATAAAAATAAATCAAAGGTTAGATGAGACTCACCAAAGGAAATGATATTAGCTCATCTGAATTCATAGCACTCAGCTCCTTCTTGGAGATTGGGAAACTTGGAGGCAGGAAGTATCGTAAACAATTCCTAAAGAAAGAAGTAGCGGACAGAAATTCAAAATAGCAAGAACAAGGTGGAGAGCCACTGCTAGCCCCAGAGTAGGAAGACACACGCACCGGAGGATCTGAACGAGCAGGTCAATGGTCTCGTGGTTTGTGCTGGGGGCGGTGGTGTCAGGCTCTATGCGGATGCAGTCAGAAGTGGAGGGCTCTGCCATGGCTACAGTCTGCTGGGCCACCACCACCTCCTCTTCCTCCTCCTCCTCCTCCACCTCCTCCTCCTCCTCCACCTCCTCTTCCTCCCCACCCTCCTGCTGAGTGTCAGGGCTCTGGTACTCCGGAGAAGGGGGCTTCATCAGCCGTACATCCTCACTGCCTTTCTCCACCCTAGAAAGCACACAGCATTTGTGTTATGTGTGTCCCAGGCTCCCAGGATGGGCCGCCTGCAGGGAGGCTTAGGGATACACCCCCCAACCTGTTCTGGCCAACTCTGTCAGCCTCTGGAAAGGGGCATTACCAGCGGTCTCTTGGAGTGGTGTCTGTGGGCACGTAGTCAAACTTCACCTTCCATCGCACCACATGCTTGCCCACCTCCACAGCTGTGACACGGCCCGTGTACCACTCCCTGTTCACACGCACCTCCACGTGCAACCCTTTATCTGAGACAATGAGGATGGAGTGGGTGTCAGAAAACTGTACACAGTCCCCCACTCAGCCAGAGTCACCTTGAGAGAGGCAGCCCCAGGATTTGCAGGGACAAGAATCCCTAGATGCTTGCCCGCACTTTTTCAGGAACATATAGCCCAGCCACCCTAGTCTCTTTCTACATCTACCATGAAGGTACCAAAGAATAGCAGGATGCATGACTACTAGAGGTCTAAGCCAAAAAATTTGTGCTAAAAATACATATAAGGGTGTGTTCTCTTCAGACTTCTTCTTGGGATCAGACTTGGAACCATTGCTGCACATAAACCCAGAGTCAGGAAAACCTCCAAGAGTCTTTAAGATCAGCTGTTGCTGGCCGAGGGCTCCCAATACCCTTTCCCCAACAGGCTGCCAGGAACCTCCCCAAACTCACCTTTCTGAGCCCTCTTAAGTTCAGCTGGATCCTCTTCCCCAGCGCTGTCCAAGAGCTGCAAGGAAAACAGTCCGTTAGACGCGTCCCCAATGCCCCTGAAGAGCAGATTTTTGCATGACTGGCCACCCAGGATCATCAGCTATCACCTCATATTGTATTATATGGCTGTTTAAATCTCCATGCCTCACCAAGAGCTGCTCTCTAAACCGCTACCTCAAGTATCTACCCTTCTGCTACCTTTATAAACAAGATAGCACTCAAAGGACAAGTCAGACACAAGGAAGCAAAGGGTTTCAAGCCTTCCTTATCTGTGTGTAATCTCCAGCCTGTGATTAGAGCCAGAAGCCAGTCTCACGGAAGCCTACTTGACACCATGTTTCGAAGTCATCTGCATGACTAAGAGTCCTACAGAAATGAACTGGGTTTCTGGAAGGCTGAGATCACAAAACAGAAACGGAGCTGGTGCAGACTGCAACCCTGGGGAAGGAGGCTCTAGCCTCACCTGGGACCACCTACCTCATTCAAGTCCTTCTTTTCCTCCTTCACAGCAAACTTGCCCCGCTTAGACCTCTCTTTCCTCCTCTCAGCCTCTTCCTCAGCTTCTTCCTCGTCAGAAACCCCAAGAGTCCGCTTCCGACTAGGAGTGGTCTACGGCAACAGGAGAGGGAATGTGAAGAGTCCTGTCAGCCCTTGAGGTGCAGGAAGATTTTATCTGGCCTAAAGAAGCTGTTCTGCTTGTATGCGTCTCAGTTCCCCCAGGGCCGAGCCTCCCCTGACATTGCTAAGTACATAGTAACCTCCTAGTCCCTGTGCCCATGAGGACCTCTGCTCAAAGCTCTCATAGGAGGAGCCTCTCAGTACACTTTTCTCTTAGCCTGCCTGGCCAGCCAGCTGTGATGTCCCTGAAACCTACTGACCATCTGCTGCAGCCCACCAATGCTGTCACCAGGCTGCCACCTATGCCCACAGCATAGAAGCTGATGGAGGTGACTCAAATTTATGGCAGATCAAAATTCAAAGGGAGCAGTGAAGAGCTCTCTTCAACTATTTAGACTCCTCCAGAGGGGCAACAGAAAGCTCCCCCAGTACAGCTTTGACACAGCCTATTTCCACTCCTACACCACTGAAAAGTAGGTTCAGGTTGGAAAAGCATCTCACTGGAGAGAGTTTAGTGGGTGGCTCTGGCTTCTTGACCACTGGAGTCTTGATGGCTCTGGGAGCAGGGACCTCCCGAAGGTTCTTGGAGTTGGGCAGTAAAGACGGTGTCAGTGGCTGCACCATGGGGGTGGGCCGGGGTGTGGTCTTGACCAGCGTGTTAGCAGGCTTCCGGGGTGCCTCTGGTGGCTGGAGCAGCCTGGATGTACTGGCCTCCTCCCGGGCTGCCAGGGCAGGAGGCTTTGAGGTGTTGCTGATGACAGGAGCCTTTCGGAGCTGGCTGGCTGGCCTGGGGGCTTGTAAGGAAGGGGGTCTGCTTGGGGCATTCTTGATGACAGCAGGTAAAGGAGGTGACCGAGGTCGCTGAGGTCTACGTGCAGGTTCCTAAAAGAGACCCAGAGAAAGTGAGAACACTGATCCTAGCATGAAACACCTAAGGAAAAGCCCCTCCCCTGTGCCTGGGCTTTACCTCAGTGGAAGGTCTGGTGGTCACTTCCAAAGGCAATTTCTTCAGGTCAGCTTGGGAACGGATAGGTGTGGTTTTCTGCACAAGAAACATGATGATGAGATTGTTTGCATATCTTGGTACTTTCAAATGAAACTCTTTTTGAATCCCTACTATGTGTCTGGGACAGTGGTCAAACAAAAAAGAAAACCTAGGCCTACTATAAAACTCCCTACTATTAGAAGACTCCCATTTTCACTGGGGAGACAAAAAATAAAGACACTACAGGATTCTACGTGTGATTAATCTAGCATTGGAGAGACAGAAAAAACTGTCAATGGACTAAATTCCTGTAAAAGAAGCCAGAAAAAGGAGGAAAGCCTGACGGACAAGGCCAGAATGGACAAGTGAGATTCAGCAGACAGGGAGGCATGCATAAGACATCCAGGTTAGTGTGACCATCTGCACAGACACAGAAGCCAAAAAAAAAACCTTTTATAATATATACAATAAAGGATTAATACCACAAATATATCTCAAAAACCTGACAAATCAATTAAGAAAAAATATATAATAAACAATTCTGAAAAAAAAGCAGAGAAGTAAAAATATTGTCCAATTTAGAAACATGAAAGAAATTCTAAGATGCATATCTTTGCCTGTCAAATGTGCAAAAAATTCCTTAAAATAAATGTACTGCTTGTAAAAAAAACAGAAATGAACACATCTGGAAAATAATTTGGAAGCAGTTATAAAAAGCCGTAAAATTTTACAAACCCTTCTATAAGTTGAAATTCACTTTTGGAAAATTATCCCAAGAAACCTGTGTGCTAAAAAAGAGCATGTGTGTCACGACATATATATATATATATTTTTATTAAAAATATATGTATTTATGTCTATGTAGACAATCATAAAAAGTTAGGATATGTTAGTTAATGGTGGTTACCTCTATGGTAAGATATTTATTTTCTGACCACTTTGTGATATATAAATAAGATAGTTTACTTTTTTAAAATGGTCATCGTGGAAAAAAAAAAAAAAAAAAAAAACAGAAAAGAAAAGAGAAAGGCTGGGTGCCTGGGTGGCTCAGTAGGTTAAGCACCTGAATTTGGCTCAGGTCATGATCTCACAGTTTGTAGATTCAAGCCCCAAAAAGGGCTCTGTTGATAGCTATGAGCCTGAAGACTGCTTTGGATTCTGTCTCTGCGTGCTCTCTCACTCTCTCTCTCGAAAATATACAAACACTTAAATTTTTTTTTTAAATGATCATCATGGTGTACTTGAGAACCTGTGAGCCACTGAGGGTTCCTGTTCCATCCCAGACAGATCCCTGATACAGGCTGACTCTGCCCACTGCCCGTGACCCATGCACCTGCAGGGCCTCCAGCTTCTCCTGCTGCTGGCGAATTTTCTCTGTCAGCTGCTTCTGCTTCTCTTCTTGTGTCTTCAGGTCCTTTCTGAATGTCCCCAGGGGAACCTTCTGCTTCTGTTCAGAAGCCTCACATCTGTTGAGAAAAAGTGCTAGGACGGTTGTGGCAAAATAGGGCTCTAGAGGCGACTGGGTGGCTCAGTCAGTTAAGCATCCAACTCTTGATTTCGGCTCAGGTCATGATCTCACGGTTCATGAGTTGAAGCCCCACTGACAGTGCAGAGCTTGCTTGGGATTCTCTCTCCTCCTCCCTATTTGCCTCTCCCCCTGGCTCCTGCTTTCTCTCTCTCAAAATAAATAAACTTTAAAAAAACAAAACGAAACAAAAAACAGGGTTCTAAGTAGGACATGGTCCTTCCTCCTCTGCCAACCCATTCTCTCACCACAGTATAACAACCTCAGGGTTCCCAAATGTACAGAATTAATACTCACTGCAGGACAGACATGTATTCTTATTTCCAGGGCACTTATTATTTGCAGCAAGACAGAAATATGAGGATATCAGCAATGACCTCAAGATGCACAGAGAGTTATTGACCCAAAGGGTGGAAAGAATATAGTGGGAGAGAGAGGGGATACCCACAATCTCCTTGTTAGAGCAAGTGCTCACCGGTCCTGCTCAGGATCAGGGTTCATGGAGCAAACCCAGGTGTCAGGGTAATCTTTTTCCACAGAACTCAGCTGGAAGGGGAGGGTTCGCCACTTCAGACACAAATCTGTGACACAGAAAACACCCCAACATACATCAGCCATAACCAACAATGATTGCGTGTAAGCAGGTTCCTCCCAAGCAGTCACAAGGCAAAGATGCCCCCAACTTCCATGCAAAGATCTTCATTCTGGTTTCAACTCTGCCTTCCTTGCAGAAGAGTAATTCTTCTCAAGGACAGTAATTCCAGCAAGAATAGATACTTTTATATCGTGGACTTTCAACGCTCCCAGCTCCTCTCCCTCCAACAGGATCCTGGCTCAGTCATTACTCACACTATTAACAACGTGGTACCAAACCAAGTGAGGTCTGGCAGGTTAGACACCGCCTCTTTCAGAAGGGACAGGTGGGACTTGGGACAGCCCAAGGCTGAGCTCTCAGGGCCATCACCAAACACACATCCCCAATGGGACCAAAAGTCCATGAAAGTCAGTCAAGTCAGGCCAGCAAGGGAACAGAGAAAAAAGGGTCATGGACTATATTATAGGAGAGAGTCAGAAGGGGGTTCCGACTACTGGCTCACCACACTGGATGGTGGTTGGGATTTCCATAGCTCTCCGGCGCTTATAACGTAGCTCGCTGGATGGGGGCTGGTTCCAGTTGGCAGAGAGGTAGCCAAACTCATCCCAGAACTTGATGATTCCCCTCTGGGCTAGAAAGTAAACACCCACATATCATATTAGGAGCCACCCTCTCGCTCTTCCTAAATTCACACTCTTGGGTGCTAAGAGTATCCTAACTCTTAGGAAGTGAACAGAAAGGGAATTACCAATGGCAATGTCCTTCCAGTACTGTGCCAGATGCTCCCCCATCGCCCGCAGCAGGTGCCGGTACTCCTTGGCATCAGCAAAGTCCTGCTTGTTGTGTGTAGGTTCTAGGACCAGGTAGGGCACATCAACAACCCCAACAACTCCACCACATGCCCTGTAGCGAGAAAGAAGACATAGCTCTGTCACCCCATTGGCCAAAACCCTCCCCACCCCCACCCCCATCTGCCTTGGGCTGAAGAGCTCTCAATGGGGAATACTCACATGCCTCCTTCCAGCTGTGGGCCCACTTTCTCATACATCTTGATTAGGCGGCTACAGTTATAGATGAACATGCCATCCAGGTCCCGGTGTTCAATGTTGACCCCAAAAACAAAATTCAGTTCCTTAGGTTCTTTAAGTGCTCTGAGAATACATGAGATAAATTCAAGCAGATTAACCCATTAACACACAAACACCATGGTGTTTAAATATGTTAGCTTATGCTTAAAACTCGAGACATGTTAAGCAAATAGTTTTGCATTTCCATTCAATGTGTAACCTGTTAGACTTGGTGGGGATATGTGCACTGCAGTGACTCTAAGCATCCCAAATTAAAAGCATATGACTTTGACTTTTGGTAACAAAACAGGAATGGATTTAAGTATAAATGGGATATTGTAAAGTGGCTACAAATTGCTGCAAAGATAGTTACGTGGTGGACCAAACACGAGGTTATACCTACTCTACTAATGTGACAGTAATTAATTTTAAAGACAAAAATTCACCAGCATAATGAACGTGCAGGTGAGAAAAGAGATTATCATGGGATCCAGGTCAACAAAATCATGGAGCTGGAAAGCAGATGGATGGAGCAATGAACTGACTCAGAAAAAAACCTGAACCGATGCCTGTGATAGGAAGGCCACAAAGCAGCAGTAATCAACGTCCAGAGCCTCAAGAAGCTCCAGATATAAGCTGGGACATGGAGATAATCAAATGAGCCAGGACAAGTGCCCATTCCAGATGAAAAAGGTCCAAAATTCAATTTACAGCATTATTCCACATTTGCAACCACAGATAAAATATTAAGAGAAGACATTACCAGATAATACAAATAAAAGGGAGTTTTAAAATCCTATTTCTGGGGCACCTGGGTGGCTCAGTCGGTTGAGCGTACGACTTCGGCTCAGGTCATGATCTCACAGTCTGTGAGTTCGAGTCCCGCATCGGGCTCTGTGCTGACAGCTCAGAGCCTGGAGCCTGCTTCATTCTGTGTCTCCCTCTCTCTCTCTGACCCTCCCCCACTCATGCTTTGTCTCTCCTGCTCTCAAAAATAAATAAAAACATTAAAAAAAAATATTTAAAAAAATAAAATCCTATTTCTTAAGTGATCTGTGCTTTACAAGTTTTATATAATGAGTGTTTTATACATCCTTTAAATGAAAAGGGAAAACAAAAAAACACAAAAAAAAAGGAGGAGAAAAAGGTGAGAAGGAAAGAGAGAAAAGAGAAGGAGTGGAGAAAAAAAAAAAAGGAAGGAAGAAAGGGAGGGAGTAAGGAAGGAAGTTGCCAGGAAGGAAGGTCTGGTGTTCAATTCCAGGGATTGGCGCTGCCCTGCCTTTTCTACCTCAGCCAAAAAAACTGCAGTAGGCATGTGACAAGCATTTGGGACCACATCAAGAGCTTTCTCAAAGCAATCTTTGTGACAAAATGGCAACCTCACAAGAGGGGGAAGGATTCCTCAAGCTCTTTGTCAATAATGAGTACAAAAGCTACAGAATTTAAAAAAACCAAAAGCCAGTTTTGGCACTCACCGCTGCTTGGCTTCCTTGATCCGCTTCTTGACATCAGCTTCTCTGCGCAGGGTAATGGCTGTGTTCTGGACCTGCCGCAACATTACCTAGAAATATACAGTGGCACCAAGTGAGGGAGGAGGTGCTCTGGGCCACAGCAGGCAGTATTATAACAAACATCTAAAAATTCCTTAAATCATAGGAATTCAAAAACCACACTCAGAGATTTACTTCTTTCTAGAGAAAATGGCCTTGATGAGGACAAACTCAAAAGCTGGGTTTCACCTGACCAGGCTCACTCACGTGAAGGAGGAAATACTCCCAACTGAAATAACAGCCTACAGACATGTGAGTCAGACAGGGAGGGGTAGAAAACTGCTCAGACTCTCACTACTGTGTGTGACCTGGGACAAGCGACCATCTTCACTTCAATCTTCCTTTCTATAAACTAAGAATACTAAAAGTATCCACTTCATATGGTTGTCAGAATGTTGAAATGATTAGCCAAGATTCTGCCATACAGTGTGTTCAACAGTGATTACGGAAACATCTTAACATCCCATTTTGTAGCTTTAGGGCAAGGAGTTCATGACTAGCCTAGGGCTGAGCCAGGCCAGCTCGGGGATCCTAATGCCAGAAATGCTAGACAACAACTGCTCAGATCTAGGGCCTTACCCTGGAGTCCCGTGTGAGGTCTCCACCTAGGCGAACTTCTAACGTCCGAGCTTTGCTCTCCGCCTCCCGTGCCTTCTCCTCAGCTAAAACCCAGAAGAAATCATGATAAGGAATTCAAAGGTTGAGAACTCTTAGTCATCCTTTCTGAAACCCACAGTGTAGCACCTGCTGGACAAAATATGTGTGCACTGTCAAGGAACAGGAGAGCTGGGAAAGCAACCTCCCTGGCTGGAATGCAGAGTCGGTACAAAAAGGAACATCTTTTTGTTTGCAGGCCCCAAACAAAACAGGCAGTATTTATACTTGAGACATGCTTTTTAAACTTTACAAATGAACCAGAACATGTCAAAAACTTCCCAACGCAACCAGAGTTATAGCCTCAGCAGGAGCTGGAAGTTATCAAAGTACTCAGCCAATCACTCTCCATCAAGCAGCCCCAGAAGCCCTGTCAGCATGAGACACCTTGAGACTTTTGCCCTGGAGTCAGGAAAATCAGTTTCACAGGTATCTGGGCCAGAGCATAGTAAGATTCTTCACTCTGGGCAAGCTGAAGAGTTGACATTGTTTTAGATAAGTCCCTATAAATGGCTGATGGAAGAGAAAGTGAAGTCTGGGAAGAAAAACTGCTGACAGGTTTGGCATGCAGGGGAAGGAGTACAAGAGGAACCAGACCAGTGGTTCAGGAGAACAACCTGCTCCTGGGTGCTGGACGGAGCTTTTTTGGATCTTGCTGTTGCCACAAGTATCCCCCAGACAACCCCAACCTGATTCCTTCTGCCCAGGGGGTGGGGGGCATTACCGATCCGTGCCACATGCTCAGCTTTCTTCACCTCCTGCTCTGCACGAGTCTTGAAACGGCTTGATGTGTACTTGTACATCCTGAACAGGGGAGAAAGTAACCTGAAGACCCAAGCAGCAGTGTGGTAGGGCAGCCACCTGAGCAACTCAGGAAGCACCCTGCCTTCCTGCCTCCTCCCAGGCTGCACTGATAATGAGTCAAAAACAAACTTATTTTAGCAAAAGAGACTAAATTCCTTATTCCACTGGTCCCTTGCTCCATCTTTGAGTAGCAACCCCACTACTCACCAGGTGTGTCATTAATCCCACAGCAGAAACAAATCTCAGCAATCAGCTAGGGCCTTTGCTCTCCCGTGTAGTGTCTAAAGGCCCCTTGGCCCTGAAGCTGAGAGGCTCAGACAGTTCACTGTGCCAGGCAGGGCACCCTTCATGTCAGAGAAGGCACTCAATGCTCAACGAGCTTCACCAGCCAACCTCCAAAGCTCATCAGCCATCTGTGTCCCTCCCTCAGGACTCAGAAGTTTCTACGTGGTAAATCACAAGCAGCTTAAAGGCCCAAATACAATCAACACTGTCAGAGCCTCTTATCATCATTCCTAGCATCATTCCAACAATGTCCCAGAGAAACACAGCCAAGGCCTCATTCTCAGCTCAAGGGAAACAGCAGACCAGGTTCAGTAGGCCCCTACCTCGGCTTATACAAGCAGCAGGAGAGCCTCTTGGTCTGCACCTTGTGCCCGTGAATGAAGATCCGCATCCGGGGATCAATATAGAGCACGGCAGCATAGGCACGGAAGGAGCGCCGCTCTGGCTTCCTAGAGGGGGCAGGAACAGAGGAGTGCTATCACCTACCCCACAACCAGTTTGACCAGAAGTAAGGTAGGACAGCCTCTCTGCAGGCCCTTCACCTTTCCACCTTGCATCATGTCTTCTCTCACCACCATGAAGGGCTGCTCCCTCATTGTGGGCACCACACCCCTCACGTCTCCAGCACAGGCACTCCACAGACACCTGACCCGGCCCTAGCACTGGCCCCGTCACAGACCCAGCAAATCCTCTCCCCTCTCTGGACCTTGATTTCTTTTGTCAAATCAAGGAATTGGGGCAAGAGATTATTAATCTTTTCTTTTGGCTTAGCTGAGAAGCTGGTGTCCTATTCATCCCTCTGCCTGTGGCAAGAAGACATGGGCATGCTCGGCTTCATCACCTCCAATACTGGGAAATTTAGGGAATGAGCTCTCCCCCTCTCCCTGAGAAAATGAACAGCAGTTCTAAGCCTTCCCTCCCTTCCCAGCCACACTCACGTGCCCTCCGGGGAAGTCTCCGCCATCTGAATATCTCTTGGATTTGAGATTATGTCTAGCTCCGGCTCTCCATTATCCATGAGTTTGAGATTGAAAATGATCACCAGTGTTCCTGGGAAACAAATCCTTTCATTCTCCAGGTGCCTCCCCCCACTCATCCCCCCCCCACCCCTCAGGCTCTGGAGCTCCTGAATTCTAGGCGCTGCAGGCTCAAAGACTACTTACCACTGTCCCCAGGAATCTTCATGAACTGAGACATAACTTCCTCTTCATTGCGGAAGGGAGAATACTTATAGATGAGTTCTGTCTCAATGGCAAACTTCTCCACATTGTCTGTGACAGGTTCTCGAGTCCGAGCATTCCAGGTGGGCAATGGGACTATCACCTTTGTAGTAAGCACGGACAGACACTTTGAGGGAGGACCCAGAACAGCCTTCCCGCAAAATGTGCATCCATCTCATCCCTCTTCACAGTGGCTCCACACTGCCCCAGTAGTGAGGTCTAAGCTTTGCAGCCTGGCACCAGAGGCTCTGTGGTTTCTGCCCCTTCCCAAGACTCAGCCTCACAGCACTAAGTCTTCTGGGATGTGCTGATTTATGCCGTGGGGGTCTCTGCATGAGCAGTCCCCTGCTTGGGATGCCCCTGGCCATTTTCCAAATCTGCCGATAATTCTACTCTTTCTACTACTGAAAAGATATTTGTAATTATCTAGTAAATCCAAAGATACATATAAACCTACAATTAAGCAATTCCATTCCCAAGTTATATCCTACCAGAAACTTCTGCACTTATATACCAGCAAACATGTAAGAGTAACACAAATATCCAATACAGAATGGATAAATTATACTGTTGTATATTTATACAATGGAACACTGGGTAGTGACAACAATGAACGAACTAACAGCTACTACCATTGACATGGATGGATCTCTGAAACAATGTTACATGAAAAAGACAAAATGGGAAAAAAAAACCTATGGTAGGAGCCCACTTATATAAAAGTCATAAACAGACGAAACTAAACTATTATTAAAGAATGCACACACGCAATACAGGTGACACAACTATAAAGAGAAACAAGGAAATGATCATCACAAAACAGTGATGAAGACAGTTCCTCCAGAGGTACAATAAGGAATACGCCTAGTGAGGGGCACACTGGAAACTCCTACTATTAGTCCATCATGGCAGCTATCATCTTCAATTTATAATTATTCTCCCAACTGTACACGTATTTTAATATACTCTTACATATTATGGAATTTAGTCTTAAGTTTACGTTTTTAAAAATCCTACCCTTATCAACTGTACCTCAATAAAACTAGGGGGAAAAAAACTTACTCTTTCTTCTAAAACCCTACCCTCAAGTGCCATTCCCAAAGGCTTAGATGTACTCCTCCCCCAGCTGGCTGCCCAAGAGAGCCTGGTGGATGGCTGACTACTTAATTTCCTGTGTAGAGCAAACCAGTCCAGATACCTCAAAGGTTCAAATCAAATGGCCCCCCTGAGGAAAAAGGGACACTGTATTTTAACAAGGGTGATAAACTATTGAGGGTTGGGAGAGATTTTACTGGTTTCTAAGAAGCTTAATGCCTGATGGTATTCATCCCTAGAGCTGGTTTGGACACATTCCTAACCAGCCAAAAATGATCTTATTTTGAAATCTTGGCTGAGTTTGCACTAGAGTACAATCCAAAATAGTGACCTTCTAGCACCAAGTAAGGAAAAAATTTCAACATAGCTTTTCACCAGGGGAACTGAATTCCATTTGTGTTCTGTGAATCTGTACCTCACTCTGCAACTCCCATTTTTCACAGCAGCCCCAGGTGACAAGAGCTTTCTTTTTTTTTTTTTTGACAATAACATTGCTTCAAACTGCATGCACTTCCACGGCACCCATCCCTGCCATTGAGACACTTCTTTAGTTTCAGTGTCACCACTCTCCTGGTTTTCCTACTACCCATCTGGCCACTCCTGTATTTTTTGCCACTGTCTACTCTTCCTACACTTTAAATGTCAGCATCCCTGAGAACCCAAGTCCTCTTCTCACTCGGCACACTCCTTTAGGTGAGCTCATCTGCTACTAAGGATTCCAGAGCCCAGGCCTTCCCTCAAGCTCTGCACCCAGACTTAACTTTGCATATCCAGGAGAAAACTTAAATTCTTCACCAAAGACCAGAGGAAGAGGATGCTGCTCTCTTTCATTCTTCACCAGCTCCAGAGAGCCCATCATGCCCCCGCTGCCACATCAGAACTTGCATCATTTGGGACCCTCCTTCTCCTTTCCACTAATCGAACATCAGATTTGTGGGCCCCATGTGCTAAAGATATGACAATTCTTCCTGTATCTCTCGCCTCCCTGCTGTGGCCCTGCCAGGCTACACATAGTCAGGGCATCTCAACTATGTTTCCAACACCTGTATCTTTCCAATCTAATCAGCACACAACATCCAAACTGATCTTTTTAAAAGAGATACTGATACTGCTACACCCTTGCTTAAAATCCCTTTGAAGGTTGCTTTTTAAGTAAAGTCCTGCACACTCACCAAGGCCCTGAGGTCAAGCCTGACTGGCCCTCCCTGCTCTCCAGAGGCCACCACCTTTCTTCAGGTGGCACCTCTGCCAAGTCTCTTCCCACAAGAGAAGGTGGTGGCCTTGAACCACCCACAGCCCATCAGGAAACATTCCTGAAAATCACAGAGTGGGCAAAAGTTCTCCTGCCCTTCCTTCTCCCAGGAGCCTGCTCTTTCCAGCCATAGCACCTCTTTCACTCTATGTATAATGGGTGAACTGACACAGTACACCAAAAAGGCAAATACATCCACCCACCTGCCAAGGAAAGGCCATGGAAAAAGACAGCCTTCATTCCCAACATGAACTAATTTTCTATGATTTAGGCTCAATCTAAATAGGGCCAGCACAAATTTAATCACAAATAACCAACAGATTAATCAGATTGAAAACCTGACCAAATCCACCTATTTATGCAACAGCCATGGATTTCTCTCTGCAAACCCTCTCAGCCCCCTCTCTAAATCTCTAGTCACCACTTTTCACACATGAAAGGAGGTAAGAGTCCAGTCTGAGGCTGGGAAGACTGACGCTGTCCCTGATCCCCACCATGAGGAAGCACAGACCTCACCAGACCAGCTCTGCAGATACCTGAACCATAGGCCACAAAGAAAATCAACTGAGCATGTGTTTAGCTTACAAGGTTAATTACCAAAATGTTTCAAAATCAGAATATTCTAGATTCATTAGGACTTCCTCCCAGCATAGTAATGATGAGCTGGGGCTAAGTGTCATCTGCCATTGAGTGAAGAACTTAAAACAATGATTTCCATATACTCACCACCTGCTTCACTACCTACCTAGGCCCTACAGGTATCTGACTTGTACATTCTGATACAGACAATTAAAGGAACATATTTCTTCGAAACGAAAATCCCCATAGCACATATCACAAAATCACCATCATACAGGAAAGACTGTGCTGCTCCTGTTATTAGTTCCTATTATTATTGCAGCCTGTGGTCTCCACGCATAGTTATGAAGCCAAAACACTCCCCTTTATAAAACAACTCTTCACACTGACACCCTGCCAGAATGAATTCAGGCTGCAGCTCTAAAGAAGGTACAAATCCTTGGTTCCTGCCAATTGATGACCTCATTCTCAGAAACAGGACAACTGTTCTCTGAAGCTTTGAGATTTTACCTTCTTTCAAACTAAAAGGTTTGCCTAATGCCTCAACCAATTCATCTAACCAGCTAATTCAATAACAGGGTGTGACTGCAATCCTGCAACCCCAATGAGTCCAGCATTGATCGCAAATGACCTACAGAGAGACCCTGGGCAGATCCGGGAAATGTTTGTTTGTCTTTAATGTTTACTTCTTTTTGAGAGAGAGAAAGAGAGAGAGGCAGAGAGAGAAAGAGACAGAGAATCCCAAGCAGACTTTGTGCTATCAGCGCAGAGCCTGACTCGAGGCTCGCACTCACAAACCATGAGACAACGACCTGAGACAAAATCAAAAGTTGGATGCTTGCGTAGCAACATGGATGGACCTGGAGGGCATTATGCTAAGTGAAATTAAGTCAGTCAGAGAAAGACAGATACCACGTTTCCACGCATAGATGGATTTTGAGAGACTTAGCAGAAAACCATGTGGGAGGGGAAGAGGGGAAAGGAAAAAAGACACAGAGAGGGAGGAAGACAAAACATAAGAGACTCTCAAAGACTAAGAACAAACTGAGGGGTGAGGGGGGCGTGGCAGGGGGATGACGGGCACAGAGGAGGTTGGGATGAGCACTGGATGTTGTATGGAAACCAATTTGACAATAAATTATTTAAAAAAAAAAAAAGGGATGGTTGGAAGCTTAACTGACTGAGTCACCCAGACACCTCAGATCCAGGAAATGTTAAATGGCAACTCTAACCACAAGGATAGGACCTACCTCATCAATGCCTTCCTCCTCATGAAAGGTCCTAGACAAGAAGAGGCAAGTCATGGTGTCTTCCTTCTTGGTGAAGAGTATAAAATCCTTCCCAATGCGCATTGAGCCCCTGAAAGGGAAGCAGAAATAGCTTATTCTCCCAGGAATTCAAAAACTCATCTGAAAAAGAAGCTAATCCCTCTGAACATGACTAAAACTGCCTTTAGAGGGCTCTTTTCAAGACCTCCCTCCATCCCAGGACTCTGAGCTGAGACCCACGGCCCTCATTCCTCTGCTCTTCCACCAGCTTTCATCACTCCTCACAACCTGCCTGAGCCCACTTACCCACTGAACAGGGCTCCCTCACCACCCTTCTAGGGCAAATTCACCAGCAATCGTCAGCCCCAAATTAGTGTCACCCCAAACCTGCTGCCACAATGGTAATAAGTAACCCTGATGCCCATGCACCAAGTTCATCTCAGCTACACAAGGGCTACTTTACTCTTTGAATGTGCCACCATCAAATTTCCCTCCAGGAACTGATACCTTCAATATGCTGACCACATCCAGTTCCCATCTGGTATTTCTCATTCACTCATCAAATGGCAGAACCATCAAGGGCATAGCCCACAATCTATGCTCATAAGTCCACAAAAAAAAAAAAAAAAAAAAAAAAAAAAACCCCACAAAAAAACAGTATGACCCCAAGGCTTAGCTAAACCCAACCCTTCAACCATACACAATATAATTCTTAATCACAGTTTTTAAGGAGGCCTATAATTGGCTCGTATCTTAGAACTACAACCATCTTCTGTCTCAAAATTGTTTTGCCACCTCAAGCTCATTATGACACAGGTGGTCCCTGCTTCTGGATGCAACTCGTTTCTGGGAAATGTGCCTTGAGGTTGGGTTCCACAAGGCAAAAGTCTAAATTAAATCAACTGCTTCCTTCCTCTGTTGGCCACATTAAATCATCTGAGAAGCAGGCAAGGACAAGCCTTTCTGGGCAACTGGAACAGGGCAGAAGTTCTAATAGTTCATTGTCCAATGAACAATGGGACTGTTTAGCCCCTTTCTTCTGAGCAGCTTCTGGGGCTTTATGGTTATTATCTCATTAGTTTCCATAATACCCCACAGAGGGGATGGCAGTGGAAAGCCTCATTACTCTCTTCTATGTACAAATACAATCCAGACTGGCATGCCAAACACACAAATGAATGGCGTGTCCCATTTCCCCAAATGCTCAGGAAAACACCCCGGACACTATCCAGAGACACCCGCAGGGTTGTCAAGTTCTCTTTCTCATCTTCTAGTTCCTAAGACATTGGCAATGCTCCTTCCCCTGACAATTTCACAGCCCTCCTCCTTCTTCCCTGAAGCTTAAGGGTGGCAAAATGGCATTACCTTGCCTTCTGTCAAAGCTTGCTCTTGCCCTAATTTGGCAAAAACTCTCACTTTGTGCCTCTTTCTTCCCTCTTTGAACCTGACCTTGAAGGCTGAAGAGCAACAACCCCTAAAATACCATCTGTCTGCTGGCTTCCTTGCCTCTCAGCCCTATTCTCACCACAAATCACTCCCTCCTGAAAACGCTTTTTCAGCTTCTGAATTGGTGTCAAAATAAATACACTCTCAACACTAGATGGCTCCAACCTCAATGTAAGGATATTTACAAATATCATTGTACTAAAATATGCTAATAACACTCTCAACTGCCTGGTCTTCTAAGCATAGTCAGAGTCATATTTTGCTTGCTCGTCAAACTCGTTCTGTAAGGGAGAATGTCAAAGAATAGAACCCTATTTTCTGGATTAGGAAAAGATTTCAGAGATACAAAACATCTTGCCTAAGGTCTCAAAATTGCTAAGACCAAGTTAGGAGGAGGCTGGCCTGCAATCCAGAAGGGAAGTCAGGGCTTCTATCACACTGACTCTAGGAGACTTCAGTCACTGGGGACACAGAGCTCCAGTGCTGGAATCACCTGGGGAACCCACAGATTCCTAAACTCAGTGAATAAGACCAAGAATCTGCCACGGAAAGATCAAAGGAGAAATAAAATAAGAATCCAGAAACTAATCTAGGGCTCTCACAGCAATGAGAGCATTTAATCCTTAACTTATTCGGTATGTATTATAATCCCAATTTACAAAGGAGGAAACTGAGGGTTGCAGAAGTAATTAAGTGGCTGAGGTGAGATCTGAACTTTAGTTTGTGTGACTGAAGTGAGATGGACAACAGCTCCAGCTCTGCAGTCAGAAGGACCTGGTTCTTATCTCGGCTCTACGCTCGAGTCATTATTTTTATACCTTTGGGCAAATCACTTCATCCCCATAAACCTCAATTTCCTCATTGGAAAATGAGAATAATAGTACCTACACCACAAAGGGATACAAGGAGAATTAAACAAAATCATCCAAGTAAAGTTTTTAGCATAGTGCCTGACACATGGTAAGTGCCTGTTATTTCCATTTGGTTTCTACCCTGAAAGGCAAATCAAAAAGTCCAGGTACCATGTCCCTGATGTCTTTGTAAGCATTCTCTTTCCTGCTACATACCCAAAGCACACTGCACAAGAGCAACTACTGATACTATTGACTAACCAAAGCACCATCCTCTCTCAAACAAAACAACACGTTTCCACAGCAAGACTGGAAATGTGACTCAGAATTCCATTTGTACAAACTCCAATTCTGCTAAATCTTATTCCATCCAAAGGTATGTACAGCTGGAAGTGAGCACTTCAGAAATAGAAACCTTTCTCTTGGGGCTTCACTGAAAACCAGAACAACACATTCCAAACACCAAACAAGTGGGAACCAAGGGCTGAGAAAGAAATCCCAAGAGATTTAAAGACATTAGGTAGGTCCTGCTACAGGGTCCAGCAGGACATATGAGTGGAGACCCTGTCTTCTGGGAGGGAGGGTTCAGATCTCTTTTACTCATCCTGGATCCCTAGTGCCTGGTTCAAAGCATGACATGTGGCAGGCGCTCAGGGAACAATGCTATGACATGAAGTAACCATTTACCATCTCAGATATCCCAACCCCAAAAACAACCACCTGCATCCTCAACCACAAGGTAAAAATAAGTATTTTCCTCAGGAGAGATGTGGTTCCAGAGCACACTGCCAAGAGAAAACTACAGCTTCTCTCACCCCAATTGGTTTAGGATGTTCATACGTTTCAATCTGTGAGGAAAACTACAGAGTTAGAACCACAGTTGCTAAGTCCCCAAAATACCACTTCTTTTTTACTTTTCTTCTGTTCCAGAGTTACAGTGATAAAGGGATAAGGAGCAGGAAAGTTTTCATTGGACAGAAGCAATAGAGCACTGCTTGATTTTGTACTGACAAATGACAAGTTTCTAGTATACTTACGATTTTAACCCATTCCCATACTGCCCAATCTGGGTGGACTCAGGCGTTCGCTTGGCTGACTTCCCAAACTGGATCACACTGGCAGCATCACCTGAAGTGGCAGGCACAAAAGAAGGTGAAGCATTTACATTTCTTCCCAGGATCCTCAAAAATCAAAGGTCTGAACCTTGATTCCAACAGGGCTGTGTCTACTAAAAACATTTTCTAAAGAAACAATCCGAAAGAAATTCACAACCATGAGTCAAATGGAGGCAATCTCAGACTGGCCTGTCAGTACCACTATCACTATGACCTTATTCTGTTACCAGAACATGGCATGAAGGCTGAGGGAGGCCTCTGGAGTTCCAGCTCCAGGATGTTGTGCAAGCTGATAAATACAATGTCAAGAGACAGCTAATCTGACTGACTTCAGGTTGTCATTCAGATCCTATCTCCCATGCTAGGACAAGACCTGACAAATCCATTAGTGGAATTAAGCCTGTGATGCCGCAACAGACCTCTCTCTCCAGGTGGATCTTCTAGTCACAATAGTGAGGCAACAGAAAAACAACACAGTAAGTATTTTGTAAAAAGAGTTACGTCCTGCCCCAAAGAAGCAATCATCTCATCACTTACTTGGATCCATTCCTGCTCCATCATCCAAAAAGCAAAGCATAAATCCTCCTCGAAGGTCCTCTCGCCTTTCTATAAAAGAAGCAATTGCCATTATGGTAGTTACCTATCGGAGGGTGGCAACACAGGTAAAATCAGAATGTATACCAATGGGACGTTTGATCCAAAAAGATTAGGAAGACAAATCTAGCTCCTCCTTCTAACACCCCTAGCTAGTGTGAGGTAAATGTCAGAGCCCTTGAGGGTGGGCCTTAACTATCAAAGGTTCTCCAATGCTTTCTAGTTCATGACAAAGCTTGAAAGAATCTTTAAGAGCAGGAAATATACCTCGTCCACTAGACTACACCACACCAAGGACCACTAAATATGTATGTATTTCACACAAACCTCAAGCATCCTTCTGCCTCTTTCCACCTGGATTACTTCTACTTCTGCCCTCTGCCATGGACCCTAAGCCACTAAAGTACTCCGACCACTATACACTCTATCTTATCAACACTGATCAAATTCAACAGGACATCTCTTTTGTGGGTTAAGTTTGGGGTAGCCATCAGACAGAGTGATCAAGCCAGACATGCTATGGGCACAGTCGTGGCAGCTACTATCCAGACGAACTGCTAAGTCTATGTGTGACTAGCCCCAGGCTAACCTGAGTTTCTGGGCTATCTATATTCATTGCCACATCTTCTGCTTGCTACGGGGTCCTTGAAATGGCTCCCTAACCTAGGAATGAGACGGCACACGGTGTAGTGAGAACTACCTGGTTCCCAGCTGGACTTGCTCAGTTGGAAGGAGGAACAGTCTTTTGAAAAAAGTAGTCCTTTGACAGTGCAGTCATGTAAAGGCTTCTGGTTGACAGGAAGGGAACTAGACAAACTAGGTGCCATTTCAGTAGGTGGAAGAATCTCTTCTTTCAGTACCTGTCTTCTGCAGCAGCAGGTGGTTACTCACAGTAGTCTGGGTCTAAGCATGTCACAGACACTAAAGACAAGATTCTCAAATAGGGAAAGGGACCATACTGGAGTTTCCAAGGTGCCTTTGACCAATGATGAGGACTATGTTGGCAAACGAGGAACAGCACAGGCTTTGGGATCAGGAGGGCATTTCTATTAAAAGAAACGTCCATGTAAGCTACTACAGGGACAAGCCCAAGACTGCTTTGGAGCCTACTTCCTAACTGAGAGCTTTTTTGTCTCCCCCAAGCTGCGGTTCACCAACTTTTATACACCATCTGAACTGAGGAATCTCAGTTTAAAGTACTCTTTGTCCTCCCCTCAGGCTAAAGATACAAGTGAGTCATGATCACCTTCTGTTAAATGAACTAATTAGTGCAATTTAAAACACTATTTCAAAAGCACTATAAACCACAGAGATTTTCAAGTATCACTAAGTTTTCAGGAAGCTAGCTCTGCTAAAATGTTAATAACAAGTGCTTCTTGAAAGTTCAAGAACAAGGACCTTCCTGGAAGTACAACTGGTAGATAAGAAAATTTCTCCTTATGGCAGTGTCTCTTATTAGAGTATGGAGAATCCAAATGAGATCTAGTGAACAGGAGCAAGTGCAAGAAAAGTGTAAGAAGGCTTCAAAATTTCCTTCTGGAGGAAGCAAGGTATCACATGGAGACTCAAACTGGGTCAGATACAGAGCATGGTAAAGAAATGTTCTAAATCTAACCAAGAGCCATTTGCTGTACACTTCAGCCATAAAATGTATATGAAGACTCGGCTTTGGGATTCAGAAATTGGTTCAAGCCAAGTGCATTTCAAAAGTCCTCAAAGATTACTGGCATCTCTTGAACACTAAATAGGAAGTTACTTCTAGGTCCTTGTGTTTGTTAGAACAGGGTTTGCAGGCTGTTTTAACACAAAATCACCACGTAACAATGGGTCTGACATACCTTTCTTGTTCAAGAACTTCATTTCAAAGATTTTTCATATAATTTATAAGGGTAAGAGATCCACCAGTAGAGGATCCTCCTGGCCACACAGTGATCAACAGCCTATATGCAGCTAGTAGTAACAAACTCCATGATCATGTGCAACACTGCCTCAGGGCCAAGAGAGACAAGCTGACACAGCAGTCACTTCTTCAACTTTGTAAATATGCAATGTGGTATATTCACCTGGCTACAATGCTTGTCCTAATCACTCATTTATTCAATGAGCATTTACTGAGCACTTCCTCTGTGCCTGGCTCTGTGATGAAGACATTAGTAAACAATGCAGATACAATCACTGCCTTCATGAAGCTTAGAGTTCAATAGTTGCTCCTCTATGTAGAAGATCAGGTAAGCAGGAGGGTTTAAGCAGGAGACCAAAAAGGATAACACCTGGAGCAAAATGTAGTGTGTTTAAGAATCAACTGAAAACCTTGTTAAAAATACAGTTTCTGCACTCTACCCTGGGAAGTCTGTTTGAGTCTGAGGCAGTATCTGAGAATTTGTATTTCTAACAAGTTCCACAGGTGATGATGTCCATCAAGACCACTTTTTGAGAAGCACTGAGCTAGAGAATCAAGAACCCATCGCATCCCTGCTCAAAACAATCTCCCCAGACATTCCATGAGTTAGAGATGTATTCCTAACACCTGATATTTAAACTTTGATAAATACTTTGATATTTGATATTTATTAAAGTAAATATATGTGAAGCCTCCAAGCAAAGGATTTTGATGAAGAACAGGGAGATCTGGAGAGAGGAGTCTAAAAGCAGCTGGGGGCTGTATGCTTCTACTCCCATCATACATTTTGGAACCAAGACAAGGAGGGCAAAGCCAAACTGCCTTCTTTGCAGTTGTACCTCAGATCCTGGTAGCAGCTATGTAAGATTATCAGAACAAATTTGGAAGGATGCACATCTAAGCTCCCCCAAATATGGCCAAGTCTAGCTTTTCCAAATCAGCCTTTCCCCATCATCCAACTTTCTCTGGGGAGAAGACAGGAAAAAGAAAAAAGAGATGTAAAACGGAACTAATAAATCAAAAGTCAGAGATGATAAAATAAAGTTATCCTCAGAAGTTGTAATAAAATGACATCCAAGTTCTTGTTCTTTCACCATCTGAGCACTATTCATTTCAGTTTCACGTGCTCTAATTTTCCATTTACCGACTATGATTCAGCATCACAAAAAGGATCTTTGAGAAGTGACACTGCCTATATAGAAAAGTCAAGAAAGCCAATAAAAATACCAAATCGACTTCTGACAGGCACATTATGGTATGGCCCCATAGGAATGCACTGGGTGACCTCTGCACTTTGAGAGTCTGGTTCCTTTGTCACCCTTCTTAGGTTTAAATACAATCTTTTAAAATGTGACTTTGTAGTGAATTCAAACTAAATCTGATGTTTGAGGGAATTTCCAAGTTCAGTATCAATCTAGTTTCAGAATAGGAAAATACTTTCCCCTCTGTACCAACAACAAGAACTTTATAGTACTCTATAGAATATTACTAATTCTACTTATAAAATTATTATTCTATTTTCTATTATTCTACTTATAAAATGAGGTTGCTTTTATTCCTCCTGTTGAATGTGTTACTAAGGCTCTGAGGTAGAAAAGTGTGAAGTGGTATCTTAGGCAAGACTCCCAATCCTGAGCTATTTGAAGTAAATCAAGTCTTTTTCCAAAATGCTGTAGTGTAGTGCTTCTATCACACCATTTAATCCTTAACTGCTTTGACAGTTCCCTTAAGATCAAGTTATCGTTCTCTAATCATCTACAGAGTGCTGCCTCTCCAATTAGAGACTTAAGTTCTCTAATGAGAACTTAGAAAAGGCCCCATCACATCCTCTCTGGACTCCTCCCAAAGCACAAAAGCAGTTAAGAACACCAAGCAAAGAATAAATGCACAGTGGGCCCTTTTCATTTAAATTGAAATCCAACTGTTCGGCTGCATTTTGAGTGTAATGGACTAAATTTTCTGAGTAAAATTCACCCACCAAAGGTGGAAGGAGGGGACAGAGATGATCTCCGTTTAAAACTGTTTCTTTCAAATAGACTCAGCTCTGATGATTTGTCCTTTCAATGCCACTTGAAGTAGAGGCCCATTCTCTGCTTTACCATCTGTGCGACGATTAAAACTGCCAAACTGCCGTTTCTTTCAGAGGTAGCTGTAATTGCTCCTCATTATAGCACACTTGAGATATAAGATACACAGTGACTTGGGAACAGTGTCTCCATTTGGCCTTAGGGTTTAAGTAACCATTTTCTAACACTCTTTTGCTGTGCCTTTCTCCTGTTCCTTTCTTCTAAAAATAAAAGAAGTCTTATTTTCACCACTTTGGCATAGCCTTTTGAGCAGAAGGCTTTCAAAATTTAAGCAGTATAGCTGACTTTTAGCTGTTCTGAACGATTTTCTTTGTTCTAAAGAAAATGTGCATGAGAAATCCATCATATCTCGGGAGATTCATCATAATTATATAATATTAGAGGTTCTGAGAATCACTTCTTAGTTACATGCTTGTTCCCATTTATCAAATGAGTGAGTCCACAAAGAGGGGTTATTTGGTAACTGTATATTCCCACAAAAACTTCAGAAAGTTTGTCAGCAAAACAGATTATGCTAGCCAAGTTGGATTTAAAAGCTATCTTCATCTATTCCACTTCCAAATTTCTAGCATTCAAATGACCAAAAAACATGCTGGTACAAACACTGAACAGGCAGAAAGCAAACTAAAAATGGTAATTTAAAATTTTTAAAAAGCTAATGATAATGACTAAGAATTCTTCCATTGTTGTACCCACTCCAGAAAAAAAAAAAGAATTTTACTACCGAACAGCAGAACCAATTAAATAAGCAAAACAGTAGACACTGTTGGTATCTTTAAATTCCAAGCAAAGCAGCCCTCCTTTCTACCTAACCCTTCTGCCTGACAACATCTCCGTGAACTCCAGTGCCAACTCAGTTAACCCAACTGTTTTAGGCAACTGACACCAGCAACCCTCCAAGTCCTCCCTGAGGTTGCAGAGGCCTCCAACAAGCTTTCTTTGGCTGAGCATAGCAGTAAAATCAACCAATCAGTAAGCCAACCAATAAAATGACTGGTACTTGGTCACTTTGTTTCCCACTACTCTACTCCATTAACCCATAAATCTCTCAGTGGTTACTTAAGTAGATCTATAGTTCTGCACACCACATGTTAGTTCCCTTACCCCAATATTCTTGGTTTCTATTATATGCCTGACCAGGAGTACCTTGTTTCTACCTGTGACCTGGAATAATCATGCCATCTCCCCAGGCTCTTAGTCATTTCTTCTTAGGCATAGCAATAAGTATATTCAAAGGAATTGAACGTCAGAAGAAAGGACTGACATCTAACTCAGACTTACCTGCATAAATATCTATTCTGGTGGCATCAGCATCTCTGCAAAATTAAAAGAAAAAAAAACAAGATCCAATTGAAAATATGAAGTATCAACTATAAAAATGCATAATATTTTAAGTGGGATGCATACTATTTTGAGTCTACTTTCAGGAAGTCACACAGAAATTCTGTATCCATTACATTTTCGCACTTGGCAATACTATTTTCCTTATGTGTCTGTGAAACACTTCTGAAGCTCTAAATTATTTAATCACATGACACATGAGCCTAGATACATTTTTTTAATAGAGTCTACAGTAAAAACATTTAGAGGATAAGAAAGAACATCCTCCTTTACACACTAAAAAATGACTCACAACTGTGTTTCTCTCACTCATTTGACTGCAATCATGAAATGTTCCAGTAACTTGTGCATTTTTCTTTCTCACAAATGTTTGAGGGAAAAAAAACATCATCTGCCACAAAGCCTATGAAAAATCAGGTCTCATAGTATACACACTACAGTCAGCATACTAATTCACAAGCCCATAATCTTATCCTCCCTAATCTAGAAAGGAAGTTGGGGCATTCCATGAGACTCCAACCATCAGCTGATATACAAGTTCAGTCATCAATAATGGCTTGAAGGTAATCTAGTCTAATTCTGCCAACTGTAGACAAGGAAAATGAGGCATGGAGAATTTCATCAGTTTAATTTTTTAAATTTTTAAAATTTTTTTTTTTTTTTTTACTATTTTGAGAGAGAGAGACAGAGCACAAGTAGGGGAGGGGCAGAGACAGGAGACACAGAATATGAAGCAGGCTCCAAGCTCTGAGCTGTCAGTATAGCCCAATGCGGGGCTTGAACCAACAAACCATGAGATCGTGACTTGAGCCAAAGTCAGACACTCAACTGACTGAGCCATCCAGGCACCTCAAGTTTCATCAGTTTTAAGTGAAAAAAACAAAAACAAAAACAAAACAAACAAACAAAAAAAAACACTCAAATCCATACAGTTCTCTATGTACCTATTCCTAAAAACACAAAAACATTTTTAAATATGAGAAAGATTAGCCAAATGTGTGCATGAGCAGGAACATATACTCCTAGGCATCTCCAGTTCACCATAAGATATATAAAAAGGCAGTCTGCCACGGCACACCATGGTCTCACTAAGTTAACAAGTGGCAAAGTCATAGTTCCATTAAGCTACAGCATTTTTAAATTGAATACGAAAACTATGAAATCAGTCAGGACTGAAACAAAATGGAACTTTTCTAGTTAAATAACTTATTGACAAGCACATTTCCATGAACAGTCCAGTGAATAACAATAAAAGTAGTAAGACCATAGGTTTATAGTATAGATACAAGTACAGACAGAAAATTACCCAGTAAGCTCATTAACTGGGGATCTGTTTAGAAAGGACATCTACTGTCAGGGCACCCAGGTGGCTCAGTCGGTTAGGCATCTGACTCTTGATTTTGATTCAAGTCATGATCTCCTGGTTCGTGGGATTAAAGCCTCATATCAGGCTCCACACTGATAGCATGGAGCCTGCTTGGGATTCTCTCTCTCTCTCTCTCTCTCTCTCTCTCTCTCTCGCTCTCTCCCCCTGCCCTTCCCCTGCTCATGTGCACACACACACACCCATGTGTGCATTCTCTCTCAAAATTAATTAACAAAAAAGAGAGTACTTGTACTGCCAACTCTTACCCTCTTCCTTCATTAGTCATCAACACTTGTTCAATAAGTAATGTGTCTGAATTTTACGTCTGCATTCAGAAATAAAACTGAGATAATACTTTTATTATTATTAACAGAATCTTGATTTGGATGTTGCTATTTGTTTATCTTTGAGGCAACCCAAACTTTCCAGTGTTGCACAGTAACATTTACAGACTTCCATCACTAAGAACTCAGTATAACACAGCACTGAAGACTTTCTTCCAAGCACAGCTACTAAGAATAGAAGATACTTTGATCAATTAGAGTCTATGAAATATATATTTTGGGAACACACAAACCTCTGGCATAATTTTAAAGACTTTAGATGGTATACTGTTTGGTAACACAAATTAAACAAGATCTTGTCTGTCCCATTAACTTCATTGCTAAATTTCTAAATTCCTTGCATTTCACTGCAATTATCTTGCTCTAATGCACAAGGGAAGATAACTTCGAAGGTCATAGGTTCACTATTTTTAGGAGAAGAAATGGTTGAATTAAAGTTAATCAAGTGAAGTGGAAGTATCAACTAACACGATATTAAAAATACTTTTGGGGTAAGAGGCCTTGTAGAAGGGAACTGCAGTTGCTTATGGAATTGTCTCCCTCCCCAGTCTTCAGAAAGCAATGGTCACAACGACCCAAAAAGTTTTCAAGCACAGACTGTATGCCTAAAGACTACATACCTTGCATTATCAACCAGTTCAGCAAGAGCACCAAATAAGAATTCATGAGTAGTTCTGAAATGATAAATACTAAGAATCAGCAAAAGAATTACAGAAACTTCCCCACAATTCGAGCCATTTAAGAACTTGCTAAGGCACCTCAAATGTTAATCTACCAAATCTTGCTGTCTACTCATGTTTATTCTTACTATGTTAAGAAACCCACTCTGAAGCAATAAGACCCCTATGTGTATTCACTACTTTAAAAGCAGTATTTTTCACTATTCGTGTTCTGTCTAGAAAAATGTTGGTATTTTATTTTTCATTGCCTTAACCAGCTGTCAGTTTCCACATATCTCTAAGCATGCTCAATGGATGATTTGCTAACATTCTGCTTTATCAATACTTGCATGTTATCTATTGGTGAAAGAAGAAAACCCATTTGCTTCTGTGCAGTTTATAAGCAAAATATTCCATTTGAAAGGGAGGAGAAAGGAGAGGATAATCTATTTCCTGACTTCCCAATTCTAGCTAAAAACAACTTTCTCCACATTAAAGAATCCAAGACGCTGTTGAACAGTTCCTCTTAGGAGGACACAATAGCTTGGTGTGTTCTTCCTAAGGTCCCTGTTAGCCCCTTCAAGGTCCTCTCTCTTCCAGGAGGCTGCTCAAAGTTGGGTCAGATATATACACAATTACCACTATTATTCATAACTCAATAAATATGTATGCCTAATATGTATCCTTAAATTCCTTCTCCATTTATACTCTCTTTGTGCTGTTTTCCATAACAGTCCTCTTTAGATATAAAAGTAAAATGAATCCACCTAGAAACCTTGACTTTCAGTTAAAGAAAATATAAAATCATTAACCTAAATAATATATTACCATCATCAATTTTTCAAAAATAAACAAATTATACCCTCTGATTTTTTTTGTATAACTGTTGCAGCCATTAAAGTGAAACTTTCTAAAACTTTAGAATGAAATATACCAAAATTAAATAACCAGTCTCCAAGATCTCTAATCACTTACTGTATCATGTAAAACTTAAAACAAATTGTAAAATATTTGCTTATAAAATAAATACCCAAACTGAACTGTCGAGGAACACTGGCCTCCCCTCAAATAAATCTACAAATTTTTACAATTGCAAATTTTGAATTAAAGCTATCTGTTACTAAAAGACAAAAAAAATAGTTACTGAAATTTTAGGAAGAACTTTTTCCCATGAGATCAGTGAATATATCTATTGCTAATCCAAGACGGCATCAATAAATAGGCCTTAGTAAAAAGTAGAAACTTATCTCCAAGTCACCAAGAAAATAGAGTTCAAATTCTTCTGACCAAAATCCAATTCTTAATTATTTAACATGAAAAGAAAAATAATTTCAGGGGCGCCTGGGAGGCTCAGTCGGTTAAGCATCCGACTTTGGCTGAGGTCATGATCTCGCTGCTTGTGGGTTGTCGGAGTTCCACATTGGGCTGGCTGTGCTGACAGCTCAGAGCCTGGAGCCTGCTTTAGATTCTATGTTTCCCTCTGTCTCTGCCCTTCCCCCACTAGCGCTCTGTTTCTCAAACTCTGTCTCTCTCAAAAATAACCATTAAAAAAATTTTTTTAAAGAAAAACAATTTCTAGCAGGAAAAAAACCTGCATAAAACACACATATCTTTAATTAAAAATATTTAAGTCTCGGAATCATCATCTTAAATTCTTCAAATTATCAACTGAAGAAACAAAGAAGTATTCTGTAGACTACTACACTAAAGAAATAGCGAGAAATGTTGGAAATTTAAGATGATTTGCTAAAGGTAATATAACTTAAAAGTAAACCTAACATTTGTTCTCAAGCTTTCAACCAGTCATTTTTCTGTCTGACTAAAAGTAGCTAAAAACTTACAAAGTGAATTACTCTTCCATTTTCTAATTTTTTTTAATTTTGAGGATTGTTATATAAAAATATAAAATAACAAATTCCATCGCAGTACTTATTTCAATAAAAAGTTGCACTTTAACTACAGTCAAGGAAACTCAGAAATATAGCTCCTGTAAACCAAAAAAAAAAAAAAAAGAATGGGACAATTTATATGCAGGAATCTTTGGAATAAATACATTAAAGAATTAAGGCCAGTACGACCTTTGGTAGTGAGAACAGTGAATATGAATAATCTTCAAAACTTATTCTAATATCCTTTGCCATCAGGGCAAAGAAATCACAAACAGAAATGGTGACTGTAGGGGCACCTGAGTGGCTCAGTCGGTTAGGTGTCCAACTTCGGCTCAGGTCATGACTTCAGTTTGTGAGTTCGACCCCGCATCAAGCTCTGTGTGGACAGCTCAGAGCCTAGAGCCTGCTTAGGATTCTATGTCTCCCTCTCTCTCTCTCTCTCTCTCTCTCTGCCCCTCCCTCACTTGCTCTCTGCCTCTCTCTCTCAAAAATGAATAAACATTAAAAAAAATGTTTTAAAGAAATGGTGACTGCTTCTCAGCAATACATATTTCTGATTGCTTCACACGAAAATGAGAGACATTAAGAATTCAATAAGATCTCAATAGGGCAAGAACAAAGTATCTCTGGCCAAGTTTTCACTGCTTTCTACATATTTAGAATTGTACCCTGTATGTTTAGAATTCAAAGAAAATATTCCAAATAGTTTTTGTTGTTCCACATAGTAACAATGCTGTTCCACACATAAATATTTCAGATAAGCTAACAGGTATCTTTAAAATGTAGCTAAGGATGCAACTACGTGGATGGAACTAGAGGGTATAATACCTAAGGGAAATTAGTCAGAGAAAGACATATATATGATATCACTCATATGTGGACTTTAAGATACAAAACAGATGAACATATGGGAAGGGAAACAAATAAAAACAGGGAGGAGGGCAAAACATAAGAGACTCAAAAATACAGAGAACAACAGAGGGTTGCTGGAGGGGTTGTGAAAGGGGGGAATGGGAGGAATGGGTAAGGGGCATTAAGGAATCTACTCCTGAAATTACTGTTGCACTATATGCTACCTAACTTGGATGCAAATTAAAAAAATAAAAAATTTACCAAAAAAAATTTTTTTAAACAAATAATCATCAAATGTAGCTAAGGGAGGGGCACCTGGATGGCTCAGTCAGTTAAGTGTCAGACTCTTGAGCTCAGGTCATGATCTCATGGTTCATGGGATTAAGCCCTACATTAGGCTCTGACAGCACAGAGCCTGCTCAGGATCCTCTTTCTCCCTCTCTCTCTGCTCCTCCCCCCACTAGCTTGTGCACATACACATTCTCTCTCTCTCAAAATAAACAAACATTTTTTAAAAAATAAAGTGGGAGCGCCTGGGTGGCTCAGTCTGTTAAGCATCCGACTTCACCTCAGGTCATGATCTTGTGGTCCATGAGTTCGAGCCCCACGTCAGGCTCTGTGCTGGCAGCTCAGAGCCTGGAGCCCGCTTTGGATTCTGCATCTCCCTCTCTCTCTGCTCCTTCTCCACTCGCACATGCGCTTTGGATTCTGCATCTCCCTCTCTCTCTGCTCCTTCTCCACTCGCACATGCACGGGCACTCTCCTCAAAAATAAACATTAAAAAATAACAAATAAAATAAAGTGTAGCTAAGGGATACTATTGTGATGTGTACTGATACATCGCCAAAGGGGCCTTTTGTGACAATGGTTGGGAAAGTCAGAGACAACATTCATCTCTTCTCCAGACCTTCAACTGATTAATGGGTCCTACTAACAAATTCTAAAATCAGAGTTCTAAATATTTCTTAAAATCATAAGAATCAAAAACATACTGGCTGCATAAGTTCTCTCCATTTTTCAAATAATAATCAAAAGAGACACACTCATTGCTTGCTAGCATTTGAAATAGATATCTGAACAAATATTTAAGAAAATTATTTTCACAGATGTAAAGATTCTTTGCATGTTATCGAAGAAAGGTCAACCATTTGGAAAAAGACAAGGATTTTTAACAAACTCTCACTTTCAACTGATCTTGGTTTTTATACCATTTGTGCCATGATCAAAATAGTTTTGCAGCTCAGCATTTCCAGTGACAAATTTACGGGTAAATCTACTTGTTACATAAGGAAAATGGGTGTCCCTATTTATATTCAGCCTGAATTTAAACCAATAGATTATCCACAAGTCAGTCATACAGTGATAGCTTCTGCTGTGTTCTTGGAGATGTTGACAACAGTTAATTGCCTTAACTGCTAAAAAATAAAGCTGAGAAACTAGAGCAACCATTTTACATTCAAATAGCTTTTTTATATTTAGAGAATGTAAACCCACATTTCAAAAGGATTATAAGTCCCAAAAACTATTAGTTTCTAGAGGTGACAGTTCCTCTATATTCACTACATATATAAATAAAACAAACCAAAGTATCATATGGCCATGATAAATTATTAAATGTGCCATCAAGAAGAGACGTGGAAAGCAGGTATCTTATACTTAAGCATCCTGCTTTATCAGACCACTCAGCAGTACTGCAAACAGTGACATAAGATAAGCATCTTGTCACAAAGGAACATCACTATCACCTCTGTTACCTGGAATCTAGCACCTAGATTGCCATGAACTTCTTACTAGCAGTCACAAAACCCACCAAAAGAACAGTGACAACATAAAACTTCCTTTATTTAAAAACTCTTTTTTCATTCTGTACTTGCAACACTCAGTATTAAAAGAAAGTAACCGAAGACTTTCATGTTATCATGAGAATTTCCAGGCCTGCTTTAAATCTTAAAGCTGATGTAACCAATAACGATTAACACTTACCACAGACATCATACCAAAAGAAAAAAAAAATTCAAGACAGATGTTTACTGTCTCCAGTAAATGCTCCTAAGAATGTATGTGCCTAATGAATACCACCAAACAGCAACTTGCTACCACACTGACCAGTTTTCATACACTGAATAAACAATAATCACCATCTATTCAATGTTCACTGTGTATCGTGTATGAGCTAATTACTAAACAAACATTATTTTACATACTCCTCAAAAACACTTTCGGATTAGCTCCATTTTATAGATGAAGAAACAGAGGCGGGGGGAAATCAATCTGCCCAAAAACTCAACCAGAAGCAGTCCAATCCAAGATTGGTTGGCTCTCGAGCCTATACATGCTCTCTCCAATGCACCACACTGATTTCTATCCTTCTACCCTGCCTGGGTTCCATCTGCAAGTCCATGTTACATGGGAGGTAAGCAAAGGGCCATACCTTTCATAATTCATAATATGGCAATATTGTAGACATCAGACACCCGAATCATGGTTTTATATTTTAAAAATTGTAACAGAACAAAAGAGAAGGTACTCTAAAAAAAAAAATCTTCCCATATCTGAAGGTGACATTGCATCACTTAACACAGAGATCCTTCTACCATCATTAGGAGTAACAAGTCACAGCTTATGAAAAATTTAAAATGCTTCCTCTAGAAACGAATTTCCAGTCACATTACCATGATAAATAAATCTTCAAATTGGTTATAAACCAACTTATCTTGTAATTTCAGGGTTCATATTTTCTTCTGCAGGATTAGATACATCCTAAAGTATACGACTTCAAAGGTGTGATCCAGATTAGAAAATCTAGAGCTTCCAAAACGATCCATCCAACCCTCAAATGTTCATGCAAGCAGGTGGTTCTATTGGTAAGTCAAATTCACAGAAAATTCTCCAATTTCATTTTAAACAAGTGACTTAGAGTTTTATTCCTTACCTTAGTTCTGCTAACCTACCGTTAATAAGTTATAAAATGGCAAAAGAAATTAGAATATTCCAGAACCTCAAATTAAAAAGTATGAGATAAACTAAAATCGAATAGACTTTCAGAGTAGGAAGTAAATCCTTTGTTTTGTAAGAAAACAAACCCTTGAAAGTATACCTGACTAGAGTTAGTACTGCCTAATGGTTAAAAACACTAACCATTATGGCCAGATAAAACTTATTGCCTTAAACCCTGATGCCTTAAACCTGCAATTTAGCAGATGCGTAACTTTTGGCAGGTTACTCAATCTGAGCCTCAGTTTCCTCAAATGCAAAATAGGAATAACCCTTACTCCAGCAAGGTTACTATAAGGATTATTTTATACATGTTTAAAAGTGACTGGCAAGAAGCAATTAGCTGTTTTTACTATTATTTTAGTATCAAAACAGTCTTTGGGGAAGCTCTTCTAAGATTATCATATAGTCTATCATTCCAAATTTGGCCCCTCATTCCACAATTCAGAACTGAAGTAACCAATTATTAAATACAATCACCGGTGAACATCTAAGTGACCTTCAAATGCTTTTTCTTAAACACAGCAGTTCAAATATAAAAAAAAGGATACTGAGGGTTTTACCCAAAACTATGTTATCAATTAGCTAAGCAAGCTTCATCACCAACCTTATCTACATGGGTTTCAGATTCATCATCCATAGCATGAGACTTTGGCTCTCATGCCCTACAGTACCTACTCTAAAACTAATTCTAGTTCATTAATAAGCTTCCCAAACAAGAAATAAAACCAGACTATTACCTTTCGGCAATTCACTTCACTACTCAGTATTTTTATTTCCTTAACAGGAAAAAAAAGCAAACAAAAATTTACAGACTTCATTACAAATGACATGTCCTTTCCCACAAAAAGCTAAAAATTATTTTACTATTATTAGATGATTGAAGTCTATATTCTCAACCCTCAAAGTGGTTCTTCAGATCTCTGAGCTATTTATGTAGCTGCTCATCACCTTTCCAGATACTAAAATGGTAGAATACTCACCTTCATCTCAAAAATGATGAGCTAATGTATTAGAATCCTAAGTAGTTATGACCCCACTGAATTATTTCCAAAAGAGTGGCATAAGAATTAACTCTGAAACATTCTAGATCAACACGGAACAATGATAATCTCTTCACAAACTCAAAAAACATAAAAATCTTGTGTGTTCTGTGAATTGCACACATTTTGGGGAAAGACTACTAAAATTGTAGGTTTAAACAAGTTGCTATTTCCTTAGCACATAAAATTACACTGGAATTAGGGACAAATTTCCAAGATAAGACCAACTGCTTGCTGAAAACAAAAATTAGTAATTTCTTCTCACAAGTTTAAAGATCTTCATTCATTAGATCTTCATTCTTTTCTTTTTCATGTTAGAAAAAAAAAGACTTGTTAAAACCCAACTGTTTGGCTGTTGTCGCTAAAACAGTTGATATGAGACTAGTCCAACTTCCGAGGATCCAAAAACAGCAGCACTTGTTGGTTTCCTATCAACCACTTGAATTAAACACCTCAATATATTTACTTCAAATAACTAAAATCTGCAGTTGATCAAACTTTGATCCAACAAATGAAGATCGTATTCTTCCAGATTAGCAACAAATATTTCACTGATCTCAGTTCTTCAATACAGAGCTCAAGACTCATCCAGGGATACATTCCAGGAAGTAAAAAAAGCAGAATTTTCTGGGAAAATGATTTTCATATTATCAAGGAATGAGTGATCAGTGACCTCAGTGGCACCTAAAGGATACTTACGAATTTGTATGCAGATATTCAAAGGTTAGCTGAGCTCGATTCAGACTGCTGTAATTTGTGAAAGCCATGAGTGCGGTGAGGTCTCCAGGCCCTTCACCCACTAACTGGGAAATATAACTTTATAATGGAACAGATTTCTCAGGATTCCTTTCAGTAATGGCTTAGTCTGTGCTCCTTACTGTTAAACAAGGTTGGCTGGTATCTATCCAAAATATATCGAAAGTGATGTCTAAAACTACAATTGCCTTCTCTAAGCTTTTTTATCTTCTTAATGACTATGATGTAATATTCTGGAAAGATCTGTTATAGAGTTGTAGTCTTAAACTTTAGCTTAAGTTGCGATAGTTCAAGGAGTCGAATGTGGATGGTCTTGGAATAGACAGTATTGGACTTGAGAGGTTTTATTACTGCGCCATCTTCACGTTCTTCAAGTCTTTTCTTGTTCCTCTAAATTACCGACCAGAAAATTTACCAATCCGGAAAAATACCAACTTCTGTCATAAAACTGGACAGCCACCCATGTCTTCACCAAAGATCCCGGGTTTCTTAAATAGGCCCCAAGCTGGCAGCCACGAAGTCGATGGAGTGCATATGGCGTTAGTTCCGGCTTCACCACCTCCCAACTGAAAGGTCTCCTAATCGCTGATGGCGATTTCCGTTTCCAAAGCCCAGACCAGACCTAGCTTGTGATCCCGTCGCAAATTCCTCAGGGTAGTGGGTCAAATTACCTCACACTGACCCACAAAAACGCCCAAGAATTGACCCGCCCAAATCGCCTCAAGCGGGCAGCGCCCCTCCCCCACTTCCCTCAGACAGAGGCCTCCGGCTCTCAGGCCCTTTGAGGGCCTCAATCCTGAGGCCGCCGCCTCCTCCTCACAGAAAGGCGTTAGTCCCAGCTTTCAAGGCCCGGATTGAGGGCAGTGTGGCGAGCGCACCACCCGACCCGGCGTTGCCCGGTGCTCAAAGCTGCCTTTGTCCCTCCCCACGGAATTGGAACCCAACAACCGCAGCGCGCTCTTGGAACCATGTGCTGCCTCCGCCTCCACCACTGCCGCCGCCGCCGCGAGACTAGCCGCCCACGCGCCGCGCCGGATGAGATGACAGGACTCAGCACCACAGATTTCGGCGTTTAGGTCTGTTCTGCCGCCGATGCCGCAACCGCTACAGCCACCTCAGCCACTGCTTTGTGTCCGCTAGAGCACACAACCCGGGCCGCCTCGCGCACTCCCCGACGCCCCAAGCCCCCGAGGCCTCCGCGGCGCATTAGGCCAATCACAGAGCCACAGCACCTCCCGCCCCCGCCCTGATGCGACGCCTCCTGGTTGGTGGGTAGAGTGGCTCCACGTGACCGGATCTTGTTAGCCGGGCCCGCCCATGTCACGTGAGAGCGCGCGCCTCTCTTCCTGCTTTCATGACCCTCTCCGCCATTTAAAGAAACAGTACCGGGGGCGGGCCGAGCGACGCAGCCGGGACGGTAGCTGCGGCGCGGACCGGAGGAGCCATCTTGTCTCGTCGCCGGGGAGTCAGGCCCCTAACTCGAAGACGCCCTGGCGCGCCCTCCCCCCCTCCCCGGTCTGGTAGGGCGAAGGAGCGGGCGCGCGGTCGATCGAGCGATCGGTTGGCGGCTCTTTCTCCTGCTCTGGCATCCAGCTCTTGGGGCGCAGGCCCGGCCGCCGCGGCGCGCGCCCGGTGGCCGTTGGCGCTCGCGCCGCGTCTTTCTTCTCGTACGCAGAACTCGGGCGGCGGCCTATGCGTTTGCGATTCGACGAGGAGTCGTCCGGGTGGTTGGCGGCGGCGGGCAGCTGCTCCGCCCCGCTCCCGGGGAGGCGGCGGCGGCGGGATTTGGCGCGGCCGGGGAGGCGGGGGTGGCCGGGGCCGGCGTGGAGGCCTGGCGCCACCCTTCAGGGCCTGCAAGGACCCAGTTGGGGGGGCAGGAAGGGGCTGGGGGATGGTTGGTGGTGGGCTTTCTACTTTGTCTTTTCCTCCTCATGCCCCCTTAGTGAGGGGCGGGAGCTTTGGCGGCACCTCCGGGGTGGGGAGAGAAGCCCCGGAGTCGGAAGAGCTGGGTTTGCTTCCGGGCCTAGCCACCAGCTGGCCGAGTGACCTTAGGCAAATCACTCTGTAATTTGTCAGCGCCTCAGTTTCCTCCTTTGCCTGTCAATGTTTGTGGGGTTGAAAGCGCTTTGTAAAGTATAAAGCGTCGGTGTACGTAAGGGGTGATTATTGTTTGTAATGGGTTGGTTTTTTTTTTTTTTTGAGTTGTAAGAAAAGTTGGCCATTGCCCAGTTCTTGTATTTTGAACCTGGGAACCTTGGATTGGAATTGGAAGCCCCCAAGGCCCCCCAAAATTGTATGCAGAAATAGTGGGAATGTGCATTTGGGGGAATGAGGATCCATCGCCAGCAAAAGGGGGCTGTGACCCAGAAGAGTTAAGAACTACAATTCTTTTATGCCACAGGGAGGAAACTGAGGCCTAGATGTCATTTGGGACCCTTCGCAACTGATTTGAAGCCCCTGTTTGAATCCCTGGGATATGTGAGCTGTTTCTATGCATAATGGATATTTGGGGTAACAACACTCCACTGCTTGGCTTCTATTCTGAGTCCTTTCCTTTTACCATGGGGTGCCTAAAGGGTGGCTGATGTGTATGGTATGGTTTAATGGCACCTAATGTAAAGCAGCTAAAACTAGAAATGGATGTGTTCTCTAGTATCAAGAAGCCTATTTAATCTTTGGCCCAGCAACTCTTGGTTTTCTGCAGCTTATACTGGTGCCTGACTACCTTTCTCTTTCATTGACCATTTTCCACGACCATGATTGCCATCCATTACTTGCTTCTACTTTATATCCTTAGTCTCTGCGGTTGGTAGTGAGCAGGCTTATTTTTAAATGGTGCTGCCGAGTCCAGCTAATTAATGGTGCAGGTGGATTTTTAGCAAGCTGGCTCACTGGAACAGACTAAACCAGACATGGAATTCCTGAAGATGTTTGGGGGTTTATCTTTATTCATTGAAGGTTAACATTCTCTGAAATTTTGTTATGACTTCTGCTGAACTTCAAAATCAGTAGATTTGGAAGTGCTTCAGTGCTTACCTTTTACCTGGCCTGCTTTGTATTCTATTTGCTTGCAAGTGTGTTACTAAGATGGCCAAGATGCCAGTTATTGCTTCTTTGTTAATTGTCAGCTGCTTTTATCAAATTCCAGGCCATCATCCAGCAAACACTATAGAAATGTTTGAACAGTTGTATTTCAAACATTTTCTTTTGTGGAGTGGTGCTTACCAGTGGTACAGCTCTAAGCAAGTGAACATAAATACATGTAAGTGTATTTTGTCTGGTTAGGTGTTCACTTGTTTTGTTATTTCATACAAATGTCGAGAAAACCAGTTGACTATTCCTTTTACGTAAAGGGCAGAGACAAAAGATCTCACTTCCAGAGAAATGACTGTTGTAGAGAAAAACATACTGGTCTTTTAGCTCCTTTGTTATTATCTGGATGTACCTCAAAAGAATCTTAAGACTGTGGTGATCTTATAAGATATATTCCTCAGGAGAAAGGAGGAAAAAAAACAACTGGAACTCAAAGCTTGAACTTCTGTGACAAAACATATGTCCAGGATAGGAGGCTGAAAAGGTTTCACTACAGTGTTCTGTACTAGCTGCAGCAGATGCTTTACTGTGTAGCCATGGCATGGACTCCAGATCTCCAGATTTTCAAGAACTGCACCTGGGACCTGAAGAGCTCATCAGGATGTGACAGGGACTCTGGAGCTGAACATACTTGTTTTTGAATTTGGGGGCTGTTGACTTTGCTTTGAGAAGAGACAACAGCAGAGCAAGCACTGCCACCAGCGCTATTACTGGGAATTTGAAGACCTGAGTTTCTGCCAGAGCTTCATTGCAAGTTCTAGTGATGCTCCATCTGAAGTGAACTACGGTACTTGCCATTTTCCAAACTGCCTTACTCTTACATCTCTGCACTTAGGTTCATCCTCTCTTCTCTACCCTGGAATGCTCTCCTCTGGTTCTTCACCTGTCAAAACACTGCCATTTCCTCAGTATTCAAGTCAGATGTTCTCTTCTTCATGAGTCCCCCTAACTTTATCTTCTTTAAGTATTATATCATGTTGTTGTTTACCTTTTAGTTACCTATGTAGAGCATACCTTGTAGTCATTTGCAAGCATTTGCTCTCTTTCCAGATAGCAAGCCCCTTGAAAGCAAAGGCTTTGTCTTAAGAGTCTTTGCTGCACATACCAATATATGTAATGAAGCATTTCATAGAAAGGAGTAATTTGAGAGTAGACTATCAGAATAAACACTCAGTAAGCATTTGCTTAATAGCTGTGTAGTAATGTAATTACTCTTGATTAGGAAAAAGATCACTAGTATGGGCCATGTTTCTTTCTATGTTTCCTGTATTTTTTATTTCTAATTTTAAAAAGATTTACAGAGTCCTCAAACATGGAAGAGAAACTGATACATTGCTTAGGGTATTTAACAGAAGGATGTAAAGAACAGGGCCTTATTTCCTAGGTACCTTATTCTCTCCCACTCAAGAGAGTAGAATCTTGAAATGAAAGTTAAAGGCAGCTTTTAAAAGTGCAAGGTCCTAAGATAGTTTGAGCAAGGGATTGGAAAAGGAAGAAAGACAAAATCTGGGTTGGTGTTCTATATAAATTCAGTTCTTCTTGTGCTATCCATGGAGCCACTTCTTTCCACCTTATCAACTACTGCCCAACAGCCTGCATACAATCACATTATTCCCCCAAAATATGAGACTTAAGGCAGTTCCTTGTTTGCTGCTTCCCTGAAACATTTTTTTTTCTCAAGAGTCAGGAAGCATTCCCTGCTACAGAACTGTTTCTGTTCTTATCATCAGTAATTGTTAATCAGAAGGCTATTATTATTATTCTTCCCATTCTCTATTTCCCCATCTGTCAGCTTCTTAGTTAGGCTTATCAAGAATTAATACCCACCCGGCAGCTGATAATCCTGATAGCAGATCCACTCTAGTGTTAAGAGTCCTGTGTTTGTAATTCTGTTCATTTGTTATCTTACCTGTTTTGTTCCTGTTCCTTCCAGTCCTGTGCCTCCTGATTGCTGAGCATTCACCTGGACCTTCTGACCACCTTCCTTGTCCTATTCCATCAGCCTACAGATCTGGTACCTGGATTTTTGCCCATGGTGATTCCTTCACCTTACTGCTGAAGAAGACACCATTCCAGTGGACCACTGTGATCTAAGAGGCATTCAGCCATCATGATGTGGCCTTCACCTCCACTCCTGTCTTGTTCTACCCAGATTCAGCACAGCTCTTTGTAGTGAAGTCAAACTATTCAAGCCAAATAGCTGATGCTATTTTATCACAGCAAAGGCCCAGCTTGTTCCATGACTGCATTTCATTTCTTCAGTTAAAGCCTTCAGAGACACATAGTAAATTTGGACCAGGGGATTTGTAGTTATCAGCACTGAAGAATGGTAACATCTTTCAAGAACTGCGTTGGATCATATCCCACAATTTCAAATGATTGCAATTCATGAAGTGTCTAGTATCCTTTCCAGGTTACTGGACCTATTCTTTTTCCACTTCAAGTCTGTATTAGCCTCTGAATAGAATGCAGATATTCTGGCCAGCAGATATTGGGATTAAAACAAAGGCACAGTGAACTCACAGCATCTTTGGGATTACTCAGGAACCAGAACTTTTCACACAAATGTAAGAAATTCTACCAAGGAATCCCTTTAACAGCATCTCACAAAGCTCCAATCAGATTCCAGAAAAGGCCTCTTGATACTTCCAGGTAGAACCTATAATGGTAATCCCTTATGTTTATATAGCACTTTATAGTTTCAAAGCACTTTTACATGCATAAATCTCAATTATCAAAATAACACAGTAAATTATCATTTCTTTTTGCAAATGAGGAAATTGAAGTTTAAAAGGTTATCCATGGTGGCACAGCTACAAAATAGTAGAGGTCAGGCCTTCTGACTCCCAGTCCAGTTCTCTCCATGGAATTAACTTAGCTTCTACTTTATCTGCAGTGTTAAAATGACTGGAGTCTGATAACCCCAGAAAAGTTTCCAACTTCTTGATCTGATGCCCTCAGGCAGGCAGGATGTCATAAATATAATCTTATGATGGCTCCATCTAGGCCAGAATTCCATGGCACTACCTCTAAGGTGTAAGAGCGGACTGTCTTCATAATGGTAGATTTATCCAGTCAACATGGCACGTGGTCATCTGACAGTAAGACTACAAGGCTGCTTCTAGTTCCATTGTTCACATAGTCTTCCCAAATTCCCAAATGACCTAATTGGAAATCCCTGTTGATGTTTCGTTCTTTTTAAAATTTAAAAAAAAAAAAGTTTTATTAATACTCCTGGACACTGAGATCTTATCTACGGTCCTCTCTCCCTCAAAATTTACTTAAAATGAATCCTCCAGTTTTTAGAGCAGTGCTGTTCACATGTATGTGTGTATGCATGTATATGATGCATACATACAACATCTATCTGTAGAGCTTTTGTAGTCCTTTAAGGTGGTAAAATATGTGTCCCTTCCTCAACTGAGTGTAGCATATGAAAGGATCTCAGAAGGCTTGCAACAAAGAGCCTCACTGAGCTGTTTAGCCCAGCATGTACTAAGTTTAATCAAGGACAGACTGTTATTTGGGGAGCATTCCTTTTAATATAATAGAGAAACTGCTTTGGAGCAGTATAGCCAGTGCTTCATGATTGTCCTGAAGACTCAAGAGTAAATGGAATCTTTGACACCACCACCCTCTTTTCTTACTTTGTCAATAACTCCTTGAATTTGTATGTTTATATCATGTGAGAGTCCTACATCTTGACCATGACCTCTTATGTTCAGTGAAAGGAACCGCTAGAAGATTTGTGGGAATGGGGAAAAGGTTATTTTGCCCCCCAAATTGGTTGAATTCCATGACGTTTAACAACATACTTCTGTGTCCCTAAAATTGTGCTATAAACCTAGTTCAAGGGCATTGTATCTCACGTGGGTGAGAAGATTGGGAAGGGAAGGGAGGAGGAAAAGGATGGAGGTAGAAAAGGGGGAGGAGAATAATATTTTCCTAGAATTTGAGTTGTGGCCTGTTGAGATCTTCCCAGTGCTTGAAGAGAAGTCATCTAGCCATGGACTTGGGATAATATTTGCAAAGAAATGAAAGCATTTTGCAGCTGTATGCTGACCCAATTTGAGGCTATTAGAATTTATAGGAGAGTTGAATGTTAACTTCATCATTCTGTAATGTGGCCCATATTAGGGAAAGAATGGATAGGAAAACACCTTGGCTTACCACAGGCTTTGCTCACAGTTTCTGGTTTCTGTGACCTATTTTTTGTATTTCAGCATTTTGTGAACAACTTATTCTTAGATCATTGGTTTTCCAAAGGCTTTGTGACCATGAAGCCCTTTCGATGAAAACCATGTGGAAGCCCAGAATAAAAGAGAAGCTGCTGTAGATGAAGCAGGAATGGGGGGACTGAAACCTGCCACACGCATCTTCTTTACCACCATGGTGACCCCTAAGGAGACTTCTTTACAACACCTAGAATTCTTCAGAACACAGTTTGAAAACCACTGCCCTAGACAACATGTGCAACCTGAATGCCATTCTGATCTGTACCTCTACCCATCCCAGTCCTGTTCAGTTGATGCTGCACATTCTTAGGAATACTTACTGTGGGCAAAGTCAGAAAAGTGCAAGAAGATGGGCTTATCTTTGCCACCCCATGGTAGTCAAGTGGGCTGAAAGTGGTATCAAATGGACTTAGATAACAGCCCTATACCCCAAGATGGATTTCAGACAAGTGGTTCCTGGCATTCAATATAGTCAGAGAGCAATGCATGGGTACTCTACGCTGACACAAGCCCTTACCCAACTTCCATCACAAACACCAGATGTTCTAGTGGTACTTGAAATACATAACTTTGAAGTCTTGATTTCCTTGGATACCTGAATCACCAGGTATTGAAGCTGGTACTAAAGTTGATGATGCCTCATTGAGGCCATATTAGACCAACGTGTACATTGGACCTCCCATCATCAGCCATGGTACTCCTTGTGCAAGGGATAACCATTAAATATGAAGCAGAACTGAAATTCTGGCAACATTACCTAAAAAGGTACCTGGTTATTCATGTTACTATCGAAACTACAAGTCACTGTGACTCAACCAGTGGCAGTTACGCTGCTCCTTGGTTTTTATTCAGTTTAACTGCTGTCTCCAGGATAAATGAGCTAATAACCTTAAAAAAACAAGATTTCCTCCATCGCTGACATATCTGCTCCAAAGTTATGAATACTCTGCTCTAACTACATGTAACATCTGATCCACAAAAGACAATTTTTGAACATCCTCTCGTGTGTGATTTTAAATGTGACCCTTTGGAAAATTTTCTTCTAACCAATGAGAGATGTTCTTTCATGATGGACCTTTTGATGTTGGGTACCATCAACTACTGGTGTTAGGAATATTTGGAGGTAGGCCTTTTGACCAGGCCATGGGACTTTGCTTGCTGGGCATCTCAAGCTGCATATCTACCTTTTTGCTGAAAATGTAGACTGACTTGAAAAAAAAACTTACAAAGCCTGCAGTCAGGAATTTTATCAGAAGACTCGAGAGCTTCCTGCAACTTCTTCCTAATGTCACAGGACCACAATGTCTTGTCCTTGTGGATATTTTAATGGAATTTCATCTGTCTCAATATTGTTTTACACTGATTCAGAGTGGATGACTTCATTCCTTGCTATGAGATACTCTCAGGCATTAAGACACTTATCTGTTTCTGCAGGATGGATTCAATTCATGAACTCCCAGACCAGATCATGTCAAACAAGTAGACTTCGATTTTCGTCATGAGAAAAATCTCATTCTTTTACTTCACAGTCTACTTAAGGGGCAGCTGTCCTCAACTACTTTAATGAATGCACTGGTTAAATGTTAGGAATGATTTCTTTATATCTTTGTCTCTTATTCTCTAGACTAACCCTGATTACATGACTCTGTCTACAAATCATCAAACAAGGCCTGCCCATCCTCAACTAATAAAAATCTAACGACTAGCTGCTTGTATATACAACTATTGTTTGTTAATAAGAAGTGATCTACAAACTCCATTTTTCTACTACCTTCAAAATGTCAGCTCAATTTTCTTTCTCCTGTACTTTACAGAAAAAGACATTGATCTACACTGCCAGTCATTCCCTTTAATCCTGTCAAATGCAGCCAAAATGAGGGGTTTAGTTTAAGGTGAGGATGATCATCTGTTCAAGAGTCTAATATACTCTGTGTATAAGAATCGATAATTGAAAATGCAGAAAGCCTAAAACTCAAACCTAGGATCTTAGCTACTGTCTCCCTGCCTCAGATCTCAATATAAGTCTCTCAGCAGCACCACCCCACCAATCTAAGGCCTTGTTTATAAGCCAATTCTCAGAGATGGACTGAGTTTCAGAAGGTGGAGACTTGATTACCAAAGAGAGTAGGGCCAACCTCGATGAACCTGGCTCTCCCAACCTTGTCATTCCCAGATGTAGCATAGACTCCTCAACAGAACCTCAAGTCGGAATTGAGAATACAGCCTTCTACTGAGTTGAAAATTATTGGGCAGATAAATAGGAAAACTAAAGCTGCTATACCTGACTAGCCCTTTAAGATCAGAAAATGGTATCCAGAATCAACCCTATGGAATAACCCTCAAGGACTCAGGGTAAAAGCCAATTTACAGAGCTTCTGTTAATCTGCCCATTTTTCCAGATCACATCCTCGCTTTTGGTGTGGCTAGCCCTGCTGAGGGTACCCTATTTACCTGTTTACCTGACTCAGCCCTCATCTGCCTTTTTTGACACGTTGCAACCAGACTGGCTGTGCTTGAGAAGACTACAACTGGTATCAGCCTATCTTACACCCAGTTACCAGGGAATTTTGAACAGAAGCAACCTGCACCTCACCTCCCCACCCCACCCCCATGCCCAGCACTTACTGTTCACAACTGGAAGGACTATGCTATATACTCCTTGACCAGCAGCCTGCTTTTTTTTTTTTTTTCTAAGTGCAGAGTAAGCCTCTATGGCTATACATATTTGGTCATTTTCAGCACCTGAGACCCCTTCTATCAGATCTGAAGGAGTACAGCAGATTATAAGCACTGTCCATTCCTCTCTTCTGCAGTAATACAGAGATGACAGAAATGTACCAGTTCAACTTGGCAAAAGACTAAAGAAACACAAGAAGAGCTTTCCACTGAACTTAAAATTTATCACTGACTTCAGTAGTCTCACAGAACTCTTTGCCAGTGGGAGGCTACTTGTCCTGCTTCGTGTCAGCAAGATGATTGGGCTCTCAGATTCAAGGCCACTAAGTTTACTTTTATTGAAACTTTATTGCATCATCCAAAGTATGCTATTGGATATGATTATTCCATTCATTGGATTGCAAGCTTCCTGAGTACAGGAGAAGCTTACTCCTCATGATGTTTTTTCAGAATACTTTTATTGTCAAGAAAGTAACAATGCCAGCTGTTACTGAACAGAGACTAAACTTTAGTATCTGGTCTTATCATTGGCATCAGTTGTTTTTGATTGACCAGCTTCCATTCCATCTCTTTGTAACAACTCTCATGTTTCTTGGAACCACTTTTCCCTGTCTTCAGTCCACACAGGTTCAGATAGTCTGGCCTAACTTTAAGCTTCATGGGTGGACATGTAATTCAGACTTGATCAATCAGCATAGTCCATCTCCTTCACCATAGTGATTGGTTCTGGAATGGCCATGTGATTCAAGCTGGTCCAGTGATACTCCTCCTCAGGAGTTTTACTGAACTGTGGAGGAGAGGCTCAGAAGCTCTCTACTGAGATTGCTTGGCTTTGTAGTATGAAAAGTTCTAACCAACAGGGCCCCCATAGCAAATGAGCCAGAGAATGAAGCCTGTGCAAAGGAAAGCAGAGCCAAATGATGGAGAGACTTGAGTCCTGATGACAATGTTTGTGCCCCTGGATCCAGCCGTGCCTGAAGCTAGTTTATCCCTATGGACTTTTCAGTTATGTGAGCCAATAAATACCCTTTTTTGCTTTAAGTTACTTTGAGTTGGGTTTCTGTTGTTTAAAATTGAGTCAGCCCTGACTAAATACTGTCTACAAATACCAAAACTTGACAAATCCAAATATTTATTAAACTAGAGGTCATGGCCACTCTGAAATTATTTTCCATGCAGGAAGACAAAGTGAAAATGTTTAAGTTACTACAGAAGCATAAAAATTACATGGTAGAAAAATATAGAGGGAAACCTAAGTGTTTATCCATAAAGGATTGATTAAATAACATATGGTTCAGCCATATAAGGAAATCTACATGTCTGTTAAAATTAATAAAGTACATGTATTGTGTATGGACATGGGAAAATGGCCATGATATACTAAGTGAAACAAACTATAAATAGTAAAATGTATAGTGTGAACTCGCTTAAAAAATTGTGTTTATGATGCATAGAAAAGTCTACTAATGGCTTTCTTCGAATAGTGTAGATTACATGACACTTTCAACTTTATACATTTCTGTATGTGAATATTTTACACTACTCACATTACTTTTAAACTTTATTTAAAAATAAAAGAATTTTAAAAATTAAATTTAGTGCTTATTGTTTGACTTTGGCAAGTTACTTACCACCAAGATATTTTGTCAAATAATATAAAATACCTATCTTCATGTTAGCGAATATTTAGATAAATATATTCATCATCCATTACTGAAGCTGACGAGGTCATTGTACCTTGTTTGAGGAACTCAGAACTCAGTAATTGTTTTTTAGTTTTTCCAGCCTATCTGTTTAGGTGTGTGAGTGTATTTGGATTGTCAGAATATCATAGTATCAGTGTTCATCAGTGATTCACCAGTTCTTAACTGACATTAATCTATTAAGGCCTATTGCAGTGTTAACACAAGGTAGGTAGAAGAGGAAAAAATCACATTTTCTTTGAAATCCTTGATTCTTACCTCACTATAGTCAAGTTTGATAGTGACCTTTTTATTGCTAAGTCCAATACATATACATCTTACCTGAACTTATCTTGGCACACTTGTTTTTTCCCTTAGGTGTTGTGACATTTCTCATTTTCTTCCTGCCTTTCTGGCTATTCTCCATTGTAGATACTTTTCTTTCCCCATCATTTAAATATTAGTGTAATGGTCATCCATTGATTTTTGCCTTCCCTAAATCATTTCTCCTTTCCTTTAGTGATAGATCCCCACTGTCACTTTTATTTCAGATGATTTTGTGTCTTTGGTGACACAAAACCAGGAGCCGAGTCATTCTGATGGTAGTGTCCCAAGGAAACTATATCAGAATTGGTACAAGACATCCCTCATGGTGCCCTGGTTCCTGTTGTTGAGGCCCAGCTATCCCACATTTTACTTTGATTCTATAGACCCCCATATATCCATAAAATATGTTCCCTTTTAATTTGTCAGCCAAAGCAGATTTCTGTTGATTGCATCCAAGTCACTGAATGATAACAACAGGAATTGATACTAGGATATTAAATAGGCTTCAGACCCTGAGCAACATGGAAGATCTGGAATTGAGACTGAAAGGCAGCAAAAACTTGCTCTGTGTCCCAGGGTGGGGGAAATGAGCAATCCCTATTGGCAAAGGAGCCAGTAAAGGTACTTGGCCCTTGTCATTTGGAAACATGTGCCTATTGATGGCAAAATTTGGATAACCAGGTAGCTGTTGACAATAGGACACTTTGAAATGGATAAGATACTGGCAGTGTCTTCTCACTAATGTATACAGGTACGTTGGTGATGGTTAAATATTATATAATGGGCATAAATTGTACATTGCAAGATGTGGTTTAAGAACTCAAGAAGACTGTCACCCAGAAATCTTAGGTTTTGACACTGGATGTGATATGTGGAAATTATTTTTAAGTTCTGGGAGAAAATAATCCATTCTCTACAGTATATTGAATGGAAGCATTTATAAAATTATTCATGTTGGAGAATCATGTCCTGGACAGCCAAAGGATTTAACGTAGTCGACAGCTACATTCATCTGCCCAGTGCCTTTTTCCTTCTGTGAGAGCAGCACTTAACCCTTCCCTTTGGCAAGCTGCCCTTCTCCCATGCTACCAGAAAATAATTTGTAAGAGGCATATGAGTTCATGTTACTGAGATTTCCTCAGTTGTCCAGATTACTGATTTTCTTGAATGTTAAGCTTCTCTAATTCTTGGGAACTGCCTCATATCCTTCCAATAAATTACATTGGCCATGCAGGCTGTTATGTATGGCTGTGAAAGATATCCCTGTATAACCATATGCAGAGGCCCTTGTAGCCAGGGTCAGTTTTTGTTGCTTACAGTCAGAACCCCAACTGAATCGGTGTCCCTCCTGTGTCTTGGGACTTCTCACCCTACTCTGAAAGATCTCCACATGGCTTTGGTTTCCAACTGTATGTTGATAACTTCCAGATTCCTATTTTCAGCCCAGATACATTTCCTGAGCTCAGATCTAAATGTCCACCTGGCAGTTGGATATCCCCCTGCTTGATGAACACACATACACACTGACCCCATCATTTTCCCCTCAAAATCTGCTCTTCTAGTGTTCTTTTCTTGAGAAATGGCACCACCCTCCATCCTGTTTCTCAAACCAGAACACAGGAATTATTCTTGGCACTTCCTTCTCTGTCACCCCAGACATCCCTGTTAGTCATTAAGCTGTCTTGGTGTATCATGTAAATAAGTCTACCTTAAAACCATCTCTGCTTTTATCATCCTTGTCCAAAGGTATCTATTGCTAGGACTACTGTGATGCCATTCTAGTGTTACTGTCTCTGCTGTTGTCCTACTACGTCTGTTCTTTGCAGAGCAACTGGAGTAATCTAGATACACAGATCGGATTGAGTCACTCCCCTGCCTAAAACCTTTTAATAATTCCCTAATTGTTTCAGAATAAAATCTCAACTTTTATTCTGGAAATTTATCCATGTTTACAGGCATTTTGTTATCTTAACTCAAGACTTATCTTTCACAACTTCAAACAGGAACAGCTCAAGTTGATGTATATTGGAGTTTCTTATAATATTTCATATGAAAAAAGGATTCCATGTGTTTTTTTCTTAATTCTTTTAATGTTTATTTTTGAGAGACAGAGACAAAGCATGAGCAGGAGAGGGGCAGAGAGAGAGAGGGAGACATAGAATCCAAAGCAGGCTTCAGGCTCTGAGCTGTCAGCACAGAGCCCAATGCAGGGCTCGAACCCATAAATTGTGATTTCATGACCCGAGCCAAAGTCAGACGCTTCACTGACTTAACAGACACTTCACTGACTTAACAGACGCTTAACTGATCCAGGTGGCCCAGATTCCATGTTTTTAAAAAGAAGAGTCCATTAAAAGAATAAAATCAAAACTCATTGGTATTCAGAACTTCCCAGTTGGGGGCACCTGGGTGGCTCAGTTGGTTAAGCGTCTGACTTCAGCTCAGGTCATGATCTCACAGTCCATGAGTTCAAGCCCCACGTCAGGCCCTGTACTGACAGCTCAGAGCCTGGATCCTGCTTCAGATTCTGTCTCTCTCTCTCTCTCTCTCTCTGCCCCTCCCCTGCTCATGCTCTGTCTCTCTTAAAAAGAAAAAGAAAAAAGGAAAAAACTACCCAATTGATTACCTGTTTCTGTGAATACTATATTTTCTTCCAAATATCTCCATAAAGTTTCTGAATTAAATCTCATCTGTTACTACTAATAGAGTTACAGTAAGTGCCTAGAAAGAAACCAAATCCCTGACTCACAAGATACACAATGCCAGAGGGACTACAAATTTAAATGTTAAAATGAAATATTGGAAGCACTTTTAGGAGACTTTTTGTAATCTTATGATGGGGAATCTTAAGCAAAACAAAATCTAAAACAACTCTGGGGAAAACAAATCTTGGTTCTATTAAAAATACATGAGAGATGGGAAAAACTGTCCTACACAAGGGACAGATTGAGAATTAATGTCTCTAGTATACAGAGATTTCCTACATATTGATTACTACAAAACGGGCATCCCAATAGGCAACTCAAGAAATCTAAAAGATCAGCAATAATAATCACTAACCATTTATTTAGACCTTCCTATGCGCTAGACATTGTTTCAGGCACTTTACAAGTATTATTTAAACCCTTGGAGACAGGTAATGTCCCTATTTTACAGCTAAGAAAACAGGCTCAGAGGAGTAAAGTAACTTGCCCAAGTCATACAATAGGCAGTCCCACATCTTGAGTTATGACACAAACTCAAGTAATTTGACTCTTGAGTTCATGCTTCAAACCATTATTCTCTCTGGCATTTCAATAAGCATATGAAAGCGGATCAAGTGTACACATGGTCAGTGAGATGTAAATCAAAACCAGTACCATCGGTTACCTGTCAATTAGATGCAAAATTTAAAAGAACAATGACCTCCAGTGCTAGCAATAATTAGAATAAATGACAACTTTGTACATTGTTGGTGGGAATGTGGATTGTTCCAGTCTTTTAAAAAGGTAATCTGGCCATATCAATTATAATTTTTAAATGCATTTTTAGCCTACCAGTCCCACTTTGAAAAACTGTCTCAAAGAACTAAAAGCACGGAGATACAAGGACATCAGTAGGAAAAGTTTGCTGCAATACAGCCTGTGGTAGCAGAAAAATGGAAACAACTTGAGAGTCCATCACACGGGAGAGGTTGAATCATTCATAGGACAGCTACAGTCTGGAGTATTATGCGGCTGTTTAAAAGAATAAGTCAGATCTCTAGCTCTTAGCCTGTGACATGTCCATCATATGTTTAAGGGAAAAGACAAAGTTACAAAGTAATGTATATTGTGAGGCCCTTTTTGTGAAAACAAAACCTAAAATGTGTCCGTGAGTGAATGCTCATGAAAGGTGGACACACAACAGACTTGCAGTGTAAATTGAAGAATTTGGAGAAACTTAGTACTTTATACATATCGACATTGTTTCACTATTTGGGGGAAACATATGCCTTTTTTAATAGAAAACTTACTCCTTTCTAAGAAATAATTTAAACACATTTTTTTTATTTTTTTAATATTTATTTTTGAGAGAGAGAGAGACAGAGCTTGAGTGTGGGAGGGCCAGAGAAAGAGAAGGAGGCACACAATCCAAAACAAGGCTCCAAGCTCAGCTGTCAGCACAGAGCCGGTGGCGGGGCTTGAACCCGGAAGTGGCAAGATGATGACCTAGGCTGAAGTCAGATTCTTAACCAACTGAGCCACCCAGGTGCCCCAATTTAAATATTTTTTTAAAGAAGCAATTAAATTGCAACTGGATATTTTCTAATTAAAATATACTAATTGAAGAATGATCATCAAAAAAGGGGAACATAGAATAATGGTTAGTTACATTTTATGTATTTGGGGTTGCCTTTTGAAGGTGCTTGGTTTCCAGGTGACTGGTCCTTGGCCTTTGGATAGGCCACTCTGTACAGCAGACAAAGGGCTATTCATTAGGGTGCCACATTCTGACAAAGACTAGTTGTCTCCCTGTATCTATCCTGCCCAGAATAAACACATTTCCCAGCCTCCCTTGCATATAGGTATAACTCACTGACTACATTTTAGCCAATAGGGCATGAGCAACTGCTGCAACTTGTCTTAAAAGACAAGACACTTAAAAGAATGTGTGCCCATCTCTACCTTCCATTCTGCTGACTACACTGTGGGCTTGGTGGCTGGAACTCGAACATGTCACAGTTGGACCACAAAAGAGAAGGAGCTGTGTGTGAATGGTGACGGAACTACAAGTTAGAAGGATTCTGATGAATAAAGGACCACCATACCAGGCCTGAACTGTTTACCTCTGGACTTTATTTATAAGAGAGGCTTCTATCCTCTTTACCTACCTGGTGCTTGAGGTTTTCTCTCCTTCACAGCTGAACCTAAGCTGTCCACAAATACTTGGATGGGAATATTTCTTAGAACCACCTCAATCCATCTGTTCTAATTTTATGCTACTGAAGCAACCTGTCCCTAGCCGTACTGGCAAAAAGGGCAGTGCCTTAGGTGGATGATTGGTCGGGTCATGAACCAGGCATGTGTCTCCCATCATAAATTAATCAGTTGCTTTATTAGCCAGGTGCCCATTCTCTATGCTCCCCGAGTTCCCAATGCTGTGGACATCTATTACTTTTGTATTCGCATCCAACCCCACTTCTTTTTAATTTCCGTCCATGACTTTTGTCTGTATGCTAACTACCCCTGGCTCCAGAGTGAGCACATAACCAAGACTTACTGACCAGAGCCCTGCAGCCCCTTGGTCATGGTATTTACATTAAGGGATGAGCATATGATCTAAGCCAAACCAATCGTATATAAACTATAAGTTAATTCTGAGAAGTGAGAGGGTAGGGGGTATTTAAACAATGGAGAGAGGCATTTATTTTTGTTTTGAATCCACAGAATTTAGAACTACAAGGCTGGAAGTCTGGTACTGCCTTAAGACTGCCTGAGAATGGAACATGCACAGGGACCTAAGAAGGAGAATCTCTAAAGACATTGTTGTCCCCTGGGTCCAGCCATTCCTGAAGCTAAACTAACCCTGGACATTTTTTTGCAAGCCAGTAAATCCAACTTTCACCTATTCCGTTTGGGTTGTCTTCTCTTTTCATGAAATGGACAGAGTCCTCACTAAGCCATCCATTTCAATTTATTACCAGCACTTGACATGTAGTGTTTAGGAAATATTATGAGATCAGTTCATAAGAGGCAGAAACTTAGAACCTTCAGTAGATTGAGCCACAGAAGTTTCTGCATCGGCAAAACTGAAGACACCGGCAAGCTACTTAATCTCTCTCTAAGCCAATTTCTTTATTCATAAAAGGAGGAATAGTGACAGTCCCAATCTCAAAGAATGTGAGGATTAGAACACACAGTACTGAGCACAGTGCCTGGCACCCAATAAGCCCTTAGTAAATGGCAGTTCGTGTTAGCAATAACATTAAGACAACAATAGCCTGGAAGCCTCTCAGTTCAGCCAGCCAGCCATTTCCTTGCCATCTTTTTAACCTCAACTTGCCGGTGTCAATGGCATACACACTATCATATTCAATGTCTTTTATAAGAAAAATCAATTCCTTATTTGCCCCATCACCCTTGGGAGTGCTGGTGGCAGCAAAACATGTCACATTCCATTTCTCTTGTGGGCTGAGGTCCTTGGATGCCACCCTTGCCAGCTGGCCTGTTAGCAAATGTGGCAGGAAGCCTGGATTAAGGAGGTTCAATTCTCGTTGATAGAAACATGTTCTTCCTCATCTCTGTCAAAGCAGGTGGCCAATCTGGGCATGCTCCAGACAGATGAGTGGCTCCCCACTTCACTGTCACATTGAGACTCAGCACTTCCAACTGCTCCCTTGTTTAAAACAACAACAACAACAACAAAACAGGTTTAAGTCACAGTTAAGAGTCCTGGTCATTCACACCAACAAGAATAAAAGGTATTTTTCTGTTCAGGTATAATTCTGAATATCTCAGAAGACCTATGACTTTATCTCAGGGTGCCATCCTGAACTGCCAGGACTTGGAGTCCTAAGGAAAGTAACTGAAATCAGACCTAGTCATTAGGTCAGGGAAAATTGGCCAACGCCAGATTTTATCAAGTCGCAAGCACTGAGGGACCTTGGGGAGCCCCAGGATCATCAATGTCATTCTCCTGGGGCAAAAGCAATGGAACTGAAACATCCCAGCCACGTTTGCTTGACTCAATGCCTGGCTTCTTTGGACAGGAACTCTGGTTTCTCAAGTTCAGAAGATGTCTGGGACTGTCTGGATTTGGGGAGAAAATAGTTTTCCCAGAGAAGGTATTCGAGTTTATATGCTGTTTTAGATGGTCCAGGACTCAGGAGACATACACAGATGAGGGCTTCAAAGACTGTGGAGTTGGTGGGATGGAGGGAGGGGTGATAGGAGGACCATCAAGCCCACTTCACTCTTATCACAAAGATTGCCTGACATGGTCAGAATACAATGACTACAGGCCTCAAGATGGTGTTAACTTTTGTCCCATCTTCAGAACACATTGCCTGTAGTGCACTATGAATTAACATGTTTAAATCCTTTGGTAACGTTGTGACCAGCACAATTACACTGCAGTATATTCTTGTGTGTATGTCACAAAATTCATTTTACAATGTGATAAATTATACCACAAATTTTGAAAAGTTTATGACAAAACAAGCATGAAATTAGAGTTTAAGGCTACACACACGTATCTGCTGCCACCACCACTGAACTGAGACAGCCCAGGAAGCCAGTCCCAGAGGCAGGGATCAACCGGGGTCTCTATGAAAGGCAGCCTGTGGCAGAAGACAATCAGACCTCCTTGTGGTCTCTACAGAGGATCTAAGTAATTCTATGGCTTCTTCCCATCACTCCCTGCCCCAAAGCAAAACACCAGCCACTTTGAGATATTGCATTATCTCTAAGGATAGGAAAGCTTTCAGTAAAAGTAAATGTGGAAAAATTTCAAGAAACCTCAAGACTATAAAAGCAGGCATCCTTGGCCTTGGCTGAGAAGCAAGCTGATACCAAGTTGTTCTTAGCACTTCGCCAAATGGATTGCTGTTTCCTCAGGCCTTGGGCACCCAAAAAGGGAACGAGGGCTCAGGCTATGTTTATGGCTCTTTGCCCAGATACTTCTCCCAGTCCCCTCTTTTAAGGCAAAGAGCCCCGCTCTAATCATATTTTGTCCTCCAGAGCCTGACCTTGCCTCTGTGGACCTGTTCTATGATACGTAAATACTTTTGGCTTTACTTTCTGTGCTTGTCCTTGGACATAAGAGCCTAAGAGAGAGAAGCAGAACCTGCTTATTCCCCCTCCCTTGCTTCTCTCTTCTGGTCTTTCTTCCACTTGCAAATTTGAGTTAAGCTTCCATGTTCCTCACACATGGCCTTTCAAGAAACCAACTTCCGCCCAGGGCCATGGCGGCGGTGGCAGCGGGAGCTGCAGTCTGAGCAGCGGCTGCGGACAGAGCAAACTGGGGCTGAGAGCGTGGGCCCAGGGAGAGGCGCTGCGGCAATGGGGGCTCAATTTCTCCACCTGGCTTCAGGGTACTGGGGACCCCAGGAGGTCTTGGGGGGCTTAGGGTTCCCCTTTCTAAGGTCCCTTCCTGGTCACCGGAGTCTTCAGAACCGGTGCTCCTGCCCACCCCACCAGTGCCACCTCCCCCTGTCCCTACACTGCCCCACCCCTTGCTCGTGGAGAAGGGAGACTACTGCCAGACTAGGTACGTGAAGACAACTGGGAATGCTACAGTGGACCATCTTTCCAAGTACTTGGCCCTGCGTATTGCCCTTGAGCGGAGGCAGCAGCAAGAGGCCGGAAAGGAGGGCCTGGAGGAGGCGTCTCTGATGCCAGGGAACCTGACAGGGGTGGTGGAGAGGGTGGGAGTACCGGAGGAGGTGACGGCCCTGAGGAGCCTGCCTTGCCCAGTCTGGAAGGTGTCAGCGAAAAGCAGTACACCATCTACATCACCCCTGGGGGCGAAGCTTTCGCGACACTGAATGGCTCACTGATCCTGGAACTGGTGAATGAGAAGTTCTGGAAGGTGTCCCAGCCACTGGAGCTTTGCTATGCCCCCACCAAGGATCTAAAGTGACCCCACAAGGGGACGCCAGAGGATGGGGACCATATGGTGTCCCTGTGTTCTGGCCCACCACCCCAGCTTCTTTGTTCCCCAGTGCCCCCCAGCCCAGCCAACCAGCAAGAGGACACAAATGAGGACAAGTGGCTTTTATACAAAGTGTCTATATCAGATTCTTCTATATTGTACAGAGTGGGGCATGTGCCCCCATCTAGGTGCCTTTTCTATTGCCCCTCAACCTCCCATCTCTACAAGATGTTGGGGAAGGTGAAGAACCCTCCCCTTCATACCATCCTACCAACAACAAATTTGCTTCTTTTCCTCTTCGAAAAAAAAAAGAAAAGAAACCAACTTCGTTTTACACATCTCTGGGTACCAGGTCGATATGGAGAAGATCCTCACATATTCTCTCTAACTCTGGTTCTCCCCCTTTTCCTAATCCTATTGTGTCCACCTTCTATCCCTGCCTTGTGAAATTTCATATGGAGGAAGGTGCTCGAGATATATAGAGACTTATACAAGAAAATGGCTATAAGAAATTTGAAAACTATATGCAGGCTACTACTATGAACTTGAGTCATGATGTGGTGTTACAGGTCCAGTCACATAATTTGTGGGGCCCAGTGCAAAATAAAAAGGCAAAGACCCTTGTTAAAAAATTATTAAGAATTTCAAGATGGCTTAGGGCGCCTAGGTGGCTCAGTCAGTTAAGCATCCGACTCTTGATTTAGGCTCACACAGTTTGTGAGTTCGAGCCCCTTGTTGGGCTCTACACTGACAGCGCAGAGCCTGCTTGGGATTCTCTCCCTCGCTCTCTGCCCCTCCCCCCCCAAAAATAAATAAACTTTTTTTTTTTTAGAAGAATTTCAAGATGGCAGCAGCAGAGCATTAAACCAATGTGAGGCCCTCCTGAGCACAGGACTCTTCTTGGGGTCCTAAATAGGCATGCAGGCCCCATGCCCAAGAATCTGGTTCTGGTGGTATATTTCCTTCAAATACCCTTTGGTTACCAGCCTGAAACACATTCATGCCACCCAATATGCCAGTTCTGGCCAACATTTGGTATCAATATTACAATATGTAGTAGTAATTATCATTCATTAGTACTAATAATGGAACTAAGCCCTCTGCCTGTTAATTCAGTTAATACTTAGAATATTCCAGTCATTACAGAAGAGGAAAACCTGAGTCCTTCAGCTTGTAGGTGGTCTTCTACTCAGATTTCTAACCAAAACCCCATCCTCTAAATGACAGATCTCTTTCAGCTTGGAAATAAGTGGGATCCATGACGGTGGATAAATAATAGAGGTACTCAAACCAGGAGATTTTCACAGAATAATAACTTTCATTTAAAAAAAAACTCTTAGTTTGTGCCAGGCACTGTGCTCTACAGTTTACACCATCATCTCATTTGACACCTTTCTGGTGTGAGTTTTATTCCCTATCGTTAGTGCAAGAGGTTCCCCATGTCTTTATCTCTATATAGGTCACTTAATACTCCCCTGAGTCAACTCGCCCACACACAGCCATGGACTCTTTGCGATGTCAGAAAACAGGCCCCACATGGAGGCTTCTCTGCCTGCTCGTGACATTATGGCTAAGGACGGCTTTTCCTTCTGGTGTCCAGGGACACTGGTCCTTACCTCAGTTCCTCAGACATACACCTGAATCTTCCCCTTCTTCACTGCCAATGATTTATTTCAGCTCTCCTAAAAAGGAGCAATGTAAAGACAAGTAAGACCCAGGTCACTTCCATGTTTGAACATGCTCCAAATCCTGTCCCCCTTCTGATTTCAAATTTTCCATGGTCTTGAAACATTAAACACTAAGGGGATGGGGATATGAGGCAGAAATTCCAGCCTCATTTTGCTAGGGCTCAGCTGCAGAAAGGAACTGCTGACAACAGAGGGTTTTTTGTTTTTGTTTTTGTTTTTGTTTTTTTTTTAGCAATTTGCCACATTACATCAGATTAAGAAACTTTGGCTGAAAGGAGAAGTCACTGATCTCAGGTCCTATAGCTAAGAAGTGGCAGGACTGGGGATTTGAAGCTGTCAGACTCTAACCTTCAACTGTGGGGTACCTACCCCAGCATTAGAATCACCATGAGAAAGCTCATTGAAACTTCCCAGGCCACCCACTGGCCTGCGGAATGAGAAACTGTGGGGACAGGGACAACCCGCGTTTTTTAACATCCTGTGTGTTACCTAGAAGCTTTGGGAATTTTTACTTAAGATTCCAGCCAACTTCACAATATTAAGTGGGCCATATAAACTCTAAGGTGCCCCCACCATGATCAGTGCCTTCTGGCATTCACACCTGTCTTAGCTCAGAGTGCCATAAGAAAATACCACACACTGGATGGTCCAGTCAACAAAAACTTATTCTCTCACAGTTCTAGAGGCTGGAAGTCTGAGATCAGGGTGACCCGCCAATTTGGTTTGTAGTGAGGGCTCTCCTCCTAGCTTGCAGAAGACTACCTTTTTGAGACAGCCTCACATGACCTTTCCTCAGTGTACGTGTGAGAGGAGAGAGAGTGAAATCTTTGGTACCTCCTCTTATAAGGACACTAGTCCTAACAGATGAGGGGTCTACCCTTATGGTCTCATATGACCTTAATTTTTTCTGTAGAGACCCCATCTCCAAATACAGCCATGCTGGGGAGTAAGACTTCCACATGGATTCTGTTCATGACACACAAAAGTTGTGTGTTATGAACAACAATTTTGAGTAATCCATTTAGTAATCCATCCTTTGAGTAAACAACACCTTTGAGTAATCCATTCAGCTTAAGTTGGACTTCCCCCTGAAGTGGGACTTATCATAAGCATCTGGCAAAGGTGATGGGATGTTCCTCTGTGATTACATTGCATTATGTAAAACTCCCGGCTTGCTAGCAAAATTGCTTTAGAGGCTCTTCTTGCTGATTTGTTGAAATAAGTGGCCACACTGGGAAAGCCCACATGGCAAAAACTACAGACAGCCTCTAGGAGTGAAGGGCAGGCAAGGGCGGCCTCCAGTCAAAGGGAGAAGCTGGGGTCCTCAATCTTACAGCCTTGAATTCTGTCAACAACCTGAGCAACCTTGGAAACAGTTCTTCCTCATTCTTGCCTCCTGATGAAAATGCAGTCCGGCCAACATGTTGATTGGAGCCTTGTGAGTCCTTGAGAAGAGGAATCAGCCAAGCCGTGCCTGGACTCCCAACCCATAGAAACCATGAGATAAACGTGTGCTGCTCTAAGCCCCTAACTCATTTGTTATACAGCAATGGAAAGAAAGCTATTACATTAGAAAACATCACAATCTCCACTAACAGGGCTGCCTCTCTTTTTCACTTCTACCTAGAAGGAACTTGTGTACCTACTGAGCATGACAAAGAACACATGCCAAACTTCCTATTAAAATTTTTTTTTAATTTCTTGATTCTGCAAAGTAATAGATATTCATTGTAGAACATTTGGAGGCACACCAAAAAGAAATAAAAATTACCAGGAATAATTTCCTCCCGCCCCCTCAGATAACCACAGATAACATATTGGCAAACAGCCTCCCCCAACTTGGTTCTATGCAGAGAGACTGGATAAAGTTATGAACAGAGAACACTCTGTACGGACTGTTTTGTAACTTGTCCTCTCCACAGCATCAGCCCACATTACGTGCCCCAGTAAAGATTTTTTTAAGAATGCCTGAGTTAGTTTAACATTTATAAATTATGTGATTATTACAGTTGTTTATTATTATGTAACAAACCACCCCAAAACTTCATAGTATAAAATAACAACCATTTTATATACTCATGAATTTGAAGCTTTGGAGGGGTGAACTTGTTCCTGGTATTTTGGGAGGTTGCCAGACCCCATTTTTAATGACCTCAGATTTTTCCCAAGCTGGGCTTTGGCAAAGGGGACTCATAAAGAGGAAACTGAGGCCAGAGAATGGATGACATGCCCCAAAGCAGATAGCCTGTTGTCATCCAGAAATGTCCCCCCCCCCCTTCAAATGCCTCATTACATTGTAGTTGAGCTGTTATATCCCAAAATCTGTTACCCTTGGAAGTATTGGGAGAGTTCAGTTCATGTAAGTCACAGCCTAACCTCTAACCAAGAGGGGTGCTCAGAGGGGCTTGGAATAGAAGCAGCCAGCACCCCTCTTCTGAGACCTGACCAGTCCACCATTCATGAGGCCTGATTATGCCCTGGCACTCAGAGTAGCTAAAACAACCCCTGGGGCACCATTTCAGAACTTTTAGGGTTTGATCTCCTTTTGAATGTGAGTGGGAAGGTAGTAAGGAAGGAGATGGGAAAAGGAAGCAAGAACCATTTATCCACTAAATTTATCACGCTTCTGGAAGTCCAGGGCTTAAGATAAGTACTGATGCCATGGAAATAAGTACCACAAGATCCCAACCCTAAGCAATACTCCTATATCTGAATGTGACACAACAAATGGGTGTTACTTCTGCAATTAAAAAATAAAATGTTTAGCAAATATTTTTTTAAGATTTATTTTTGTCCCAAAAATAAATAAACAAATAACTAAATAAAATATTTATTTATTTTTGTCCCCAGTGTAAGCTGGGGAAGGGCAGAGAGAGGGAGACAGGAGATCTGAAGCAGACTCCATGCTGACAGGCTGACAGTAATAAGCCCAATGTAGAGCTCGAACCCACACACCACGAGATCATGACCTCAGCCAAAGTCGGACCCTCACTGACTGAGCCACCCAGGTGCCCCAGTAAAGATTTTTTAAGAATGCCTGAGTTAGTTTAACATTTATAGATTATGTGATTATTACAGTTGTTTATTATTATGTAACAAACCACCCCAAAGCTTCATAGTATAAAATAACAACCATTTTATATACTCATGATTCTGTAGGGTCAGAATTGTGCAGAATACAGTATGGATGATTCATCTCTATGCTTAGATATCTGGGACACCAACCGGAGTGCCTAATATGGCTATAGATGTCTGTCTGGGGCCTCAGTTGTTCTCTGTGATGTATCTTCTAGGTCAGGAATGACCAAGATGGCTCCCTCATGTCCAGGCATGGCACCTGAGCTGAGAACAGTTGGATAGTTGGAGGGAGGTTGGGTGTCTTTCTGTGACACCGCCTTTCCACATGACTAGCTTGGGCTTTGCCTCAGCATGGCAGTCTCAGGATAGTCAGATTTCTACATGGCTAGCTGGCTTCCCCAAGAGCAAGAATTCCAAGAAAGAGAAGAACCTCTAATCAAGACAGAAGCCACAGTGCCAATGTCATATACCATTACTTCTATTATTTTCTGTTCATTGGAAACAAATCACCAAGTCTAACCCACACTTAAGGAAAAGAGAACTAAGTTCTATGTTTTGAAGAGAGGAGTATTAAAGAATTTATTGTTGTTGTTGTTGTTGTTATTTTTTAAGTAGGCTCCATGCCCAGTGCAGAGACCAATTCAGGGCTTGAACTCATGACCCTGAGATCAAGACTTGAGCTGAGATCTAGAGTCACTGACTCTTTTTTTTTTAAAAACGTTTATTTATTTTTGAGAGACATATAGACAGAGCGTGAGCAGGGGAAGGGCAGAGAGAGTGGGAGACACAGAATCTGAAGCAGGCTCCAGTCTCTGAGCCATCAGCACAGAGCCCGACACGAGGCTCAAACTCAAAGACCACAAGATCATGACCTGAACTGAAGTTGGCCGCTTAACCGGCTGAGCCACCCAAGAGCCCCAAGAGTCACTGACTCTTGATCACTTAACCAACTCAGTCACTTAACCGACTGAGCCATCCATGTGACCCAGGAGTATTAAAGAATTTATGGACCTATTTCTTCAAAAGCACCACAACAGTCATATATTTCACTATATCCTGGGCATTAGACATCCCGTCCAATCCTCTGCTCTCTTGGAAGCAGCTCAAGTCTCCAGCTTTGTCTCATAATGAGCAGTGTGGCTGATTTCCTTTTCCCCCAGTCTCTCCCAAACACTCACACCCTTCTCTTCTACCCACAAGAACTTAACAGTATGTATTTTCCCATCCTTTAAACAGCCCCCTCCCTTAAATGAATTCTGACACCAATTGTTAAAATTGATGAAAATTCTATTTGTTACTTGAAACTTGGTATGGAAGAAATTATTTTGAATGAAAAGTCCATCTCCAGCAATACTGTTAAGCAAATGTGATGACAAAAGATATCTAAAGACAGGCAGGGACTCTGAAACTTTCTCTTGTACACCCCCTCTGAAAAAAACTACTTGAGAGAGTACTTCAAAACTGATAAAGGAGTCCAGGGAAAAGACTAGAAAAAACAAAAACAAAAACAGGGGTGCCTGGGTAGCTCAGGCATTAAACATCTGACTTTGGGCCAAGTTGTAATCTCATGGTTCCTGAGTTCAAGTCCCGCATTGGGTGAGCTCCAGCCCTGCTTCAGGTAAGCAGGAGCCCCAATTCAAGTGAGCCCTGCTTCTCTCTCTCTCTTCTCTCTCCCTGCCCCTCACTCACTTGCATCCTCTCTCTCTCTCTCAAAAATCAAATAGAAAGAAAGAGAAGAAAGAAAGAAAGAAAAAATGAAGAACAGTGTAACGAAAGCAGGAAAATGTTTGAAAAAATTCCAACCTGACCTACAATACAATCTGTCAAAACCAGAATTGGATATTAGATGTCTTTGGGACAAAACTATAATAAGAATTAAATAGATGCCATTGTGCAAATTAAATAAGTAAAAATCTGAAAATCGTTAAAAGTAAAGATAGGGGCCCCTGGGTGGCTCAATCAGTTAAGTGTCCGGCTTTGGCTCAGGTCATGATCTCACAGCTGGTAGGTTTGAGCCTCGCGCCTGGCTCTATGCTGACAGCTCAGAGCCTGGAGCCTGCTTCAGATTCTGTGTCTCCATCTCTCTGTCCTTCTCCTGCTCATACTCTGTCTCTCTCTCTCTCTCAAAAATAAACATTAAAAAAAATTTTTTTAAGTTAAGTGAAGATATAAAACTCTCTGACTGCCAAAAAAGGAGAATGTAATTAAGAAAATCGGTGGAAATTAAGGGATGCCTTGGTGGTTCAGTCAGTTAAGCATCCAACTTCGGCTCAGGTCATGATCTTGTGATTTGTGAGCCCATAGGGCTCTGTGCTGACACCTCAGTGCCTGGAGCCTGCTTCAGATTCTGTCTTTCGGATTCCTCTTTCTCTCTCTCTTTCTCTCTCTCAAAAATAAATAAACATTAGGGGGGAGAAAAAGAAAATCAGTGGAGGGAGGGGGGTAAAGGGTGGGATACAAGCTATCTTGGAAAATCATGGTCAGGCTAAAACGTACATGATTTTGGACAACTGATTGTGATTTAAACAGTAAGAAACAAAAATTACCAAAGTGTCTAAAACAAAGCGGACTTTATTGCCTTCCTGGCAAAGGAGAGTCATGCCACTCAAGTGAAAGTTCCACGGGTCTCTCCAAATGAAAATTAAAGTAAATAAAAGGGAAGGAAAAAAGAATGCATCAAATAAGGCAAGATTCTGATTTGTGGTCTAGCTGGCTCACAAAGCAGACTGTCAAACCATGTTTGCACATGGTCACCTTTAAGTCCTGTATCACAGATAGTAAGAATCTGATTTCAAGCAAGTCCAAAACATTACAAGATTCCCCTGGGCCTCAGGCCATTTAGCAGAAGTGCTTGAATGTACATGTTGGAAGCATAGCAAAATATTGTTTGTTTGTTTTAAATAAGTACGAAACTTCCCATCCTTATCAGACAAAAAAATTGATAGAGAAGTAAGATTAATATTCTGAATTCACAATTGACTTTGTTAGGTTTAAAATAGTAGGAATAAGTATTTTCCCAGGATGTCTAATTTTTTATTCCTATAAGCAATCTGTCACTTTTATTGGATCTTTTCTTGGATCAGCCTTTCTCAATTGCTTTCTTCTAATGGGTTCAGGTTTTAATCCTTATCTTGTTCAATAAATCTTTTTTTAATGTGTATGTGTGTGTTTACTGTCTACTTACCCATTACAGTTGTCTTCTGATTTTCATTTGGCAGGTGACAAGGTTTTATTACATGGAAATTTAAAGTTATACCTATTAAGGGGCGCCTGGGTGGCTCAGTCGGTTGAGCGTCCGACTTCGGCTCAGGTCATGATCTCGCAGTCTGTGAGTTTGAGCCCCGCGTGGGGCTCTGTGCTGACCGCTCAGAGCCTGGAGCCTGCTTCGGATTCTGTGTCTCTCTCTCTCTCTGCCCCTCCCCCACTCATGCTCTGTCTCTCTCTGTCTCAAAAAATAATAAACATTAAAAAAATAAATAAAATAAAGTTATACCTATTAAGTAAACAAAGTTTAATCAAAGACACAAAGTTCCCATCCTTACTATTTCACAGTCTCTTTTGTAACTATAGAAAGGAGGCACTAGGGTGGCTCAGTCAGTTGAGTGTCTAACTCTTGATCTCAGTCACGTCAGGTTGTTTTTTTTTTTAACGTTTATTTTTGACCGAGAGACAGAGCATGAGCAGAGGAAGGGCAGAGAGAGAGAGGCAGACACAGAATCTGAAGCAGGCTCCAAGCTCTGAGCCATCAGCCCAGAGCCCACTGCGGGGCTCAAACTCACAGACCATAAAATCATGACCTGAGCCAAAGTCGGCCGCCCAACTGACTGAGCCACCCAGACGCCCCTCAGGGCAGGTTTTGATATCAGGGTTGTGAGTTCAAGCCCCCATTGAGTTCTGCACTGGGCATGAAGTCTACCGAAAGAAAGAGCAGAAAGAAAGGAAGAAGAAAGAAAAGAGACTTTGGTTTCACTTCAGTTCTTTTTTTTTTTTTTTGTATTAAATTCTAGTAAGATAAATTAAACATTTTATTTTCAAATAAAATGTTTTCATTTTATATGCTATGGTTATGAAATTAAGGATGATTTTTTTATTTTTATCTGTATGTGTTACAGATAAATGTTCCTTTAAACATTTAACTACGAAGAGCCTGACCGGCTAAGTCAGTAGAACATGTGACTCTTGATCTAGGGGTTCTAATTTTGAACACCACTTTGGGCATAGAGCTACTAAAAAAAAAAAAAATTCACTCCACCCTAAAAATAAGTTATGTTTTAAAAGAATAATTATAGAGGCACCTGGGTGGCTCAGTCGGTTAAGCCGCCAACTCTTGATTTCACCTCAGGTCATGATCTCACAGTTCATGAGTTCGAGCCCCACATCGGGTTCTACTCTTACAGCACAGAGCCTGCTTGGGATTTTCTCTTCCCTCTCTCTCTCTCAAAAGTAAATAAATGTTAAAAAAAAATTTAATAATTATAAAATAAAAATAAAAATTTAATCACATAGGCATTATTTTTAAATCATAAAATGTTATTTTATAAAAGAAAGTCAAATAAATATGGTAATTGATGCTCATGACAACTTTAACCTTAAAAATAAAACTGCCAGTGATTTTACCAGCAAAAATTGGCTTATTCAGGAAGGCAAAGAATTGCAATCTGGAAGAGACAAACTATGGCAAAACCATACAGGCAAGTCCACACAACAAAGAAGAGGAATGCTTTGTTATTGAGGAAAGGGGGAGATTGGAAGGGCTCTTATAAACAAAAAGTCCATTAGAATAACCTGGGAGCTTGAAGTATAGTGGCTTTTCACTGGCTGAGCTGTGAGCTGTGACAGTCTCTCCTTGGCTAAGCTGTAGCCAAGGGAGGAGGAAAGCCTTTCTTTCTCCTGCTGGGATAGTAAAGAAGTATCTACATGCAAGGTGTGTCTCTTCCTGGACAGTCTGCAATTGAGAAGTAGTAGGGCTTGAGAGTGCCTCCTGCCAGCTTCCTGACTTCATTCATTTTTTTTTTTAACATTTATTTTATTTTTGAGAAACAGAGTGTGATCAGGGGAGGGGCAGAGAGAGTGGATACACAGAATCCGAAGCAAGCTCCAGGCTCTGAGCTGTCAGCACAGAGGCCTACACGGGGCTCAAACTCACAAACGGTGAGATCATGACCTGAGCTGAAGTCAGATGTTTAATCAACTGAGCCACCCAGGCAGCCCCCTGACTTCATTCTAAATGAAGTTTTCCTTTTATTAATTTCCACACGACATTGTTCATAATAACACAGAATGGCAAGCAATGGAAAGCTCGATCAACAAGGGAAGAGAGTAGTTAAGTATTATGTCCCCATAAGTGAGGATATAGCTATTGAAAATATTAAGGTAGTTTTACATGAAGGGACTTGGAAAAATATCAAAGAAAGCAAATTGCAGAAAAATATAGTCTCATGTTTGAGGGGTATAGAGAGCAAGATGGAGTCACTCATGTCAAGCAGTAACTCATGTTAAGCAGTGACATATGCAGCCAAGGGTGTTGCAAGTAAGACCAGATATCACTGAAACCAGCACAGTCTGGTGGCACTCAGACAACCAGCAAAGCCAAGAAAGCCTGGAAAAAACAAGAACTGATAATCATTAGAACCAGAAGTGGCCTGCAAAGACCCAGGGCTGATTAAACTCCTTTTAAGAAGGGAAGGCTTTTGGGGCACCTGGATGGCTTAGTCTGTTAAGTGTCCCACCTCATCTCAGGTCATGATCTCATGATTTGTGAGTTCAAGCCCTGTGTCAGGCTCTGTGCTGACAGCTCAGAACATGGAGGCTGCTTCAGATTCTGTGTCTCCCTCTCTCTCTGCCCTTCCCCTGCTCACACTCTGTCTCTCTCTCTCAAAAATAAATAAACATTAAAAAGAAAAAAAAGAAAGAAAGAGGGAGGACTTTTGCAGCCAACTGTCAGACTCTCTAGATGCTGACCCTTCCATGTCTGACTGCATTTAAAAGGCAATTTCCATCAAAGTTTCCTCTCTGGGCACCTGGGTGGCTCAGCTGATTAAACAGCCACCTCTTGGTTTTGGCTCAGGTCATGATCTCGCAGTTCGTGAGTTCGAGCCCCGCATCGGGACAGTGCAGAGCTTGCTTGGGATTCTCTCTCTCTCTCCCTCTCTCTCTGCCCCTCCCATGCTTGTGCTCTCTCTCTCAAAATAAATAAATTAAAAAACAAAAAATTAAAAACAAAAAGCTTTCTCTCAATTGATCTCTGAACACAATAGAGATCCCCCACTGCTTCAACATAATAAGCAATAACCCCCTAGAACATACTTGGACCCGACTGAGTCCTAGTTTCAACTGCACACTCATGGGCTGACTTTGTGTTTGGTTCATTAACTTCTTTTTTTTTTTAATTTTTTTTTTACGTTTATTTATTTTTGAGAGACATAGAGACAGAGTATGAGCAGGGGAAGGGCAGAGAGAGAGGGAGGTACAGAATCCGAAGCAGACTCCAGGCTCTGAGCCATCAGCACAGAGCCCGACGCAGGACTCAAACTCACAGACCGTGAGATCGAGCCGAAGTCGGCCGTTTAACCAACTGAGCCACCCAGGCGCCCCTGGTTCATTAACTTCTTACCCCTTATTGTATCTTGTTGTGCTGGTTTGTATTGTGCTTTGCTTTGTGTGATGTTTGTGAAGCCAAGGTAAATGCCTAGTGAAGTGTCATTGAGTTTGGAATCCTGGTTAACAATTACATTAACCTTGCTTTATGTTGGAATGTGTCTTTGTAGGGTGCTTGAGACATGGGCTAAAAAGAGTTCAATTTAAATTACTCAGGTAAAACTCAAAGGGCTTGGAGATTAAAAAGAGAGAAACTTAGGAGATATATGTGTACACATGTATATTTATGTGTATGGAAATGCATCTTGATCCCTAAATGCAAACTATTACTCAAGTGGAAAAAAATGACCCGATTTAGGAAAACTAGGTGGACTTACTAAAGAAGGTACAGTGTATATTAAGACCACATATATTGAACTGTATGAAATGTGAAATATTTTAGGGGTAATTTTGACAATAATGAAATTTCACATTATGAGCTGACTTTAGAAGCCATCACTAAACAACATGTTAGGACATAACTTCACTCTCATCTCATATGGATGAGAAATTAACATCTGATAACTGATGTTAACCTTTAATTAACAGATGCTGGAGGACAGACTGTTACTTTTAATACTTACCCACATAGAGTTTTATATTTTGGATTTGTTAAATTTATTCATAATTTATCACTTTCAAAAATTAAAAGATTTATAAGTCTTTATATAATGTACATATTTCTCTATCAATATATATTCTTATAACACTATTTTTAATGGTTGCATTTAGTTGGACATTTAAGTCTTCTAGTTTTTTATAATGACAAACATTCTCATACACAAATCCTTGTTCATTTTTCCATTTGTTCTTTTATGAATTCATCTTGGGGGAGGAGGCGGGAGGGGATATGCATTGTTTAATAACATCTTTGTGAGGATAAAGTAAAATAATGCTGACAAGAACCTCACTTTTATAAGTTTTCTCCTTGCCACTGGGCTTGGACCCAGATCTGAAAATCCCTGAAGGTTCAACAAACATCTGGGCCCCATTTCAGTTGCCACAGTCTGGGTTTGTATCTGAATGGTAGGTACATGGACCCTGACCCTGACACTGACTGTGAACTCAGGGAATTCAGTCTTTCTTTTGAAGTTTATTTATTTATTTCAAGAGAGAGAACTTGAGCAGAAGAGAGGCAGAGAGAGAGAGAATCCCAAGCATGCTCTATGCTATCAGAACAGAGCCTGATGAGGGCGGGGGAGGGGGTGCTCCATAACCTGAGCCTAAATCAAAAGTCAGACGCATAACTGACTGAACTCACAGTCCTAGGGGAAAACTGACAGTAATAGTCACAAAACAATGCAATTCATGTCGTAATGAAAGTGCAAGTGTCAGAAGTGCTAGAACACTTCTCAAACTTTAACATGAACATGCATCACCCAGGGATCATTTAAAAGGCAGACCCAGATTCAGTAGTTCTCCTGGAACAGAGCCTGAGATTTTGGATTTCTACCAATTCCCAGGTGATGCCAAAAGCGTGGTCATTTGCAGACCACACTTTCGGTAGCAAGAGTAGGAATAGAAAATAAACGGAGCTTTCCAGATGTCTGAACCGAATTTTGAAAGATGAATATGAATTGCCCAGAGAGTTGAAGAGGGAAAAGTTACTTTGATGAGGGACCATAAGGCAAGTGGAGGGCAAAATACAAGCTAGCACACACACAGCCCCCAGGTGGGATATGTGATATTCCTTAGGCACTCGCAGTTGCTCAAAAACAAAGGAAAGGGAGAAAAAAAAATGGTTAAACTGGTAAGAGTCTCAAGCAGTTTAGAAGAAAAAGGCAATCCCATCAACAGCCTAAATTCCAGGAACTCCCTACTGTCTTAATGTTAATGCTTTGCTAGATGGCAAAACAACATTAGCTTGACAATAGGTAGGCCTCCAAAATCTGTGAGTCTTTAGCATATGAAAATCCCTTAAGAACTCCCTCTCCCCGCTTCCCACTCCATAAAATGGTCACCCCAACACTTACTGTGCAGCTCTTCCTACCCACAGGTCCTGTCCCCGTGCTTTAATAAAATCACCGTTTTGCACCTAAGACATTTTCAAGAATTCTTTTTTGGCCATTGACTCCGGACCCCACGAACCCCACCATCACCCCCAAATCTCCTCACCCTGGCAAAGGGAAGGGCTTATGCGAATACGCAGTGGCACAAATGTCATGGTTTGTCTAAAGCACCAAGTTTAAAAGGTAGGATTCAAAAGCACCAAGATCAAAAGAAAAGATCAAAAGAGCTTTCTGATCTTCCCTAAGGTGGCATCGATGGTGATGGGAGAGGAGGAGGAGACTTCAGGGTAAACCCACCAGCTGGATAATTGACTGGATATAAGAAGTAGAGGAGGGCATTGTGGTTAGGGGGATGGGTGCACCCACCAAGTGATTGAATAAAGAACCTAGTGCAGATTTGATGGAGAAAGTAATGAGTTCATTTTGAGAATCATGGAAATGGAGATGGAGGAGTAGGAAGCAGTGAGACATTAGTGAGCCCTTTGAGGACAGACTGGACCAGGAACAGGCAAGTTGTCAATGTGTTGGGTAGTCAAAGCCATGGGCTGAATGGAGAAGGATTCTCTAAGCCAAAAGTATAGGCTGTCTGAGAACCTCAGAACCACACCTGTAAAGCTGCAAGCCTGTAAATGATGTTTCTCATCCTATAGCTGAGAACGAAGGTCATCAGGAGATAAAGCCAGGTGCCCAAGGCCCTGAAAATTATCATCAACATCTCACACAAAGACATTGCATGGAAATGTGTATAGCAGCTTCATTCATAATTGCCCCAAACTGGAAGCAATCAAGATAACTTTCAGTAAATGAATGGATAAATAAACTATGGTACATTGATACAGTAAACTGTTTTCAGCAATACAAAGAAATGAGCTATTAAGCCATGAAAAGAATTGAAGAACCTTAAATGTATATTGCAAAGTGAACGAGGCTGATACAAAAGGCTATATATTGATCGTATGATTCCAACTGGACAACATAACACTGTAGAGACAGTAAAATAATCAGTGGATGCCAGTTGTGATATTGTGATTTATAATAAGAATTAAGTATTTGGTTTTCATCGCTGTTCTGACACAGAGCTCCTAAAACCCTTGGAATTTGCTATGTGAGGAGAGTGAAAAAAATGTGTCTTTGTTATGTGAATGAGGTGACTTTTGGAAAACCTACAGGTAACCTAAGAGTGGGGGCTGGTTGCCAAGGGAAACAACCACGTGATTCAAGGGTTAGAACTTTCAGTCACAACCCCGCCTCCACCTCCAGGGTGGGGAGAAGGGCTTGAGATTGAGCTCAATCATACCTATATTATGAAGCCTTCAGAAAACCCCAAAGGGACAGGGTTTGGAGAGCTGCCAAGTTGGTGAACACATTGAAATGTGAAAGAATTCCAGAATGCCTTCTGGAAGCTCTGGGCCTCTTCCCACATACCTTGCCCTATGCATCTCTCCCATCTGGCTGTTCCTGAGTTATATCCTTTTATAACAAACTGGTAATTTGGTAAGTAAAATGTTTGTCTGAGCTCTTTGAGCCACTCTAGCAAGTTAATAAAACCTAAGGATGGGGTCGTGGGAATTTCTGATCTATAGGCTGTTGGTCAGAAGCACAAATGACAACCCAGACTTGTGATTAGCTTCTGAAGAGTTGGAGGGGTGGGGAGGCTGTGTCTTGTAGGACTGAACCCTTAACCCATGGGATCTTAAGCTCTCTCCAGGCAGATAGTGTCAGAATTGAGTTAGTTGCTTGTGGTGTTGGAAAAGCACACACAGAAGTTCATGGAGAGGGATGAATAATGAAACACAGGGGATTTTAAGGCAATGAAATTCTATGCTCCTGTAATGGTGGTACAATTCATTATTGCATTTCTCAAAACTCAGAACTGTACCACACAAAGAGTGAACCTTAATGTCGGCAAAATTTTAAAAAATCATTTAGGAAGTTGGGGAATCCTAGGAAGGAATGCAGGCTGTGGTAAAAGAATTTGACTATATGAATGTATGAGTATATGACACAACTTCACTGAAGGGGATGCAGGTACAGATCTAAACAAATCTTTGGAATAAGTCTGGTCTGGGTCTGTGAGACTGAAGGCAAAAGGAACAGAACAGAAGCACTGTGCTCTACTTGGTATCATTGTTTCCTATGTGGGTACAGGTTGATGATTCTGATATAAGAATTCTGGAATAGAATGGTTAAGTAAATGGGTATCAGGTGGAAATTTTCTGTGCTGGAATGGGAGTTTACAGATAACCAAAGATAAAAGGCTGTAATGATCCATGTGGTATTGGATACATCAACATGAGCTCATGTTCAGCTTTATATATATTTATATGGATATATAAATGCATAGGTGTGTGTATGCATGAATGTATATAGTTAGTTAGTTATGGTTAGTTAGTAAAACACAAATATTTTTTGCTCTGTCTGCTGAGAGGGCCTCAAAGAAATGACACTCTAGTAGCCACAAGAAAGCCTAAAGTCCAGATCTTGGTTTCTAATGCTGATCTCCAGTAAAAGGAACCAGAACTCCTTGCAGAAATAGTTGGTTCTAGGACAGGTTCAGGAAATACACAAGATGATCCTGGAGTATCATGTAGTGCCAGAGAGTAAAGAAATACTCAGAAAAAAAATTTAATTTTAATTTAAAAACTCTTTCAGAGTTCCTGATGGCCAAAGCTAAAACAATTTGAGCAAGAAAAAAAGTAGTATTGGATTATGATACAAAGTAAAAAATAGTATCCATTAGTCCATAATGATATAAATGATTGAATAAATTAAGAAAAGAGAGAGAAGAGGACATCTCCCATGAAGAATGGAATGAGGGGAATAGTGTCCCTCAAAAATATGTTCACTGGAACCTCAGAATGTGACTTTCTTTGGAAATAGGGTATTTGCAAATGAAATTAGCTAAGGATCTTCAGCTATCTCATTGGATTTACAGTAAGCTCTTAATCCAATGATTGATGTTCTTAGAAGAAGAGAAGAGGACACAGATACACAAAGAAGGCCATGTGAAGGTTGGGGCAGAGATTGGAGTCATGCTGTCACAAACCAAGTAATGCCTGGGGCCACCAGAAGCTGGAAGAGGCACAAAGGATTCTTTCCCAGAACCTTCAGAGGAAACATGGCCCTGCCAACACTTTGACTTCAGACTTCTAGACTCCAGAACTCTAAGAGAATACATTTCTGTTGTTTTAAGTCACCCAGTTGGTAGTAATTTGTTATTGGCAGCTCTAGGAAACTAATACACAAAAGAATTCTAAATAATTTATGTAGATATTCTTCACTCAAGGAGGGAGAGCATCAATCTTCACCCATTAGGCACGGTCTGTGCATAGTGACTTTCTTGCAAAGTGAACAATATAGAAAGGGGAACAAAGAGTAACTTGACAGTGGAGAAACCTGACAAATACTACATCAGCCATGTGATCAAGGCCAATATCAACAGTCATAAATCATGTTAATAGTATGTATGCTTACTATGAGGTAATGAAAATGGAGACCTCTGTGGTCTCCCTCCCAATAGCCCAATCTTATGAGAAAAACATGAGACAAAACCAATAGTGGAGCAGCCTAGAAAATATTTGACCAGTAGTTCTCAAAACTGTCAATGTCGCCAACAACCAGGAAATATTATAAACAGTCATAGCCAAGAGGAGCCTAAGAAGAGATGACAACTAAGTTTAATGTGGTAGCGTGGAGGAATCCTGGAACAGAAGAAGGACTTAGATGAAAACTAAGAAAATCTGGATAAAGTATGGACTTTAGTTAATTGTAATGTAAAATATGATTCACTAACTGTAAGCAAATGTATCATACGAATGGAAGATGTTAATAATAGGGAAGTTGGATGCAGGGTACTCCATACTATCTTATCAATTTTTCTATGAATCTAAAAGGTACAAAAATAAAGTGTATTAAAAAAAAACTAAACACAAAGATGTAGAAAGTGAAGATCTTTCTCTTCTGTCCTGAAGTCTTAATCCTCAAAGAATTAGATTAATTAATAAATTAATAAACTTGGTGCATATCCAAAAAAGAAAATTATTAACAACACCTCCTAGGGATGTGCTCCAGGAGAACATGGTTGTCATCTCTGGCATCGACTTGTACATCACAGTAACTCTTGTCTGACTGCATGAGCAGGAGGGCCTGTCAGCCCTGGTAATCCAAGCCCCTTGTTCTCAGAGAGTCAGGGCTCAAGAGCACCTACAAAGATGACCCTCCCAGACCACAGCTGATTGGTCCAGGGGTGGACATCAAGTTCCAGCTGAGCAAATCAGACTCTGCCCTGGAACTTGCTTATTGCCTCAAAAGTCAGTCCTGCAGCATTGAACTGGAAGGAAAACAAAAACCTCAGTGGCCATCTGCTGGACAGACAGGGAGAAACAGTCAAGAAGCCAGGAATCTCTCGGACAGACAGTTTCTGCTCTAGCACATGGTGAAAAGGAAGATGCCTGTCCCTGGTGACAGGTGTTACCCATCAAGGAAAGCAACAAGGCATTTTACAGAATGTGTGCTATTTGTACACATGGAAAACAACTATTATAATCCATTTGCTTTAAAAGAAAACCAGGAAAACCTGGGTGACTCAATTAAGCACCCAACTTTGACTCAGGTCATGATCTCACAGTTCGTGGGTTCCAGCCCCATGTCAGGCTCTGTGCTGACAGTTCAGAGCCTGGAGCCTGCTTCAGATTCTGTCTCCCATTCAGCTCACACTCTGTCTCTGTCTCTTTCTAAAATAAATAAAACATTAAAAAACATTTTAAATAAAGAAATAAAGAAAAGAAAACCAAAAGATTTCTTCACAGGGGAATTTTCTAGAAAGTTTGGTGCTAGTCAGATTTTTTTTTTTTGTAATCAGTAATTTTGAATGTTCTGGGGGAGTTATAGTTAGATGAATCCTTGCACCTAACAATAATATTTTGAAATAGCAATAATGATAGCTTACACCTACTCGTTCCAAGTTGCCTTTGTAGGAACTAGACTAAGTATCTGACATTTACTGTCTCTTTGATTCTTCATTAGTCCCAGGAATTAAGCACTGATATTATTCTCATTTTACACACAAGGAAACCAATGCTTGGAGTGTTAGTATCTTACCCACAATCATATAATGTTTAACTTGAGAGCTGAGAAGTCACAGTGCCCCCAAGCAGAAGGAAGCATAGAAAACGTTGAGGCTGCCAGGCACTTCTAAAGGGAATCCATTGAGCTGAACCTGTTTAACCCATCTATTTCTGTAACAGAGCCAGAGCCCCTAGAAAACTCAGGAGCTCCTCGGGGGTTGGGCAGGACTGTGAGCCAGCCAACTGCATAGATGCGTCTTACAGCAAAGCCCACGGCAGAGGGGGCCTAGTGCTCCCCAGTTTAAACAAGCTGAGACGTGGTCTGCTATGGATGGGCTTTGGAGCTGAATCCCCACAACGAGACCTATAAACTGAACCTCAAGATGGCAGAGATGAAGCTTAGAGAGAGCGAGCCACATGAGAGGTGTCGGCATCTTTGATACCACCAGCCTGCTGAAGAACCCAAGCTTCATGAGCATGGCACCAAACTTAATGAACAGTCCTCAACTTCAACAGCTGCTGCATAAGAAGGAGAGTGCAGTAAGAGAATGATGGTGGTGATGACCATGACAGAGCTGGTGAATGCTGGACTAAAAGTGGGAGATGTAAAACAAGATGAGAATAGGCGGTGGAGGTTAGTCACTGAAGTCTTGACTGAAGGCAGGTGATTTCAGACTGGAAAACAAAAACTGAAGAAATCTACATGGACACTAGGGAAAAGGAGGTGGATGGAAAAGTTGCCTGGTGATAGTCAAGAAGTAACTGGTCTTCAAGGTGCATAGGAGGGATTTGTAGTAGGGAAATGGGATGATTCGGATCTCCTCATAGACTGCAGAAGGAGGGAGGGAGAGACAAACCAAAAAACAGAATCTTTTTTTTTTAATTGGTTTACATTCAAGTTAGTTAACATATAGTGTAGTATTGGTTTCAGGAGTAGAATTTTAGTGATTCATGATGAGCATGTAACACCTAGTGCTCATCCCAAAGTGCCCTCCTTAATGCTCCTTGCCCATTTAGCCCATCATCCCACTCACCTCCCCTCCAGCACCCCTCAGCTTGCTCTGTATTTAAGAATATCTTGGGGAATGTGGGTGGCTCAGTTCGTTGAGCAACTGACTTCAGGTCAGGCCGTGATCTCATAGTTTGTGAGTTTGAGCCCCGCATTGGGCTCTGTGCTGAAGGCTCGGAGCCTGGAGCCTGCTTCCAGATTCTGTGTCTCCCTCTCTCTCTGCTCCTCCCCCACTTGCAGTCTGCCTCTTTTTCTCTCTCAAAAATAAATAAACATTAAAAAATTTTTAAAAAAAGAATATCTTATGTTTTGCCTCCCTCTCTGTTTTTATCTTATTTTTCCCTCCCTCCCCCTATGTTTATCTGTTGTATTTCTTAAATTCTACACGAGTGACATCATATGGTACTTGTTTTCCTCTGACTTATTTCACTTAGCATAATACACTCTAGTTCTATCCACGTGTTGCAAATGGCAAGATTTCATTCTTTTTCCCATCCAAGTACTAACCAGGCCCGACCCTGCTTAGCTTCCGAGATCAGATGAGATCGGGCACATTCAGGATGGTATGGCCGTAGACAAGATTTCATTCTTTTTCATCACTGAATAGTATTCCATATACCACATCTTCTTTATCCATTCATCAGTCAATGGACATTTGGGCTCTTTCCATAATTTGGCTATTGTTGATAGTGCTGCTATAAACATTGGGTGCATGTGCCCCTTCAAATCAGCATTTTTGTATCCTATGAATAAATATCTAGTAGTGCAATTGCTGAATCATAGGGTAGTTCTATTTTTTATTTTTTGAGGAAATTGTTTTCCAGAGTGTCTGCACCAATTTGCCTCCCCACCAACAGTGAAAAGTGTTCCCCTTTCTCATCTTCGTCAACATCTGTTTTTTCCTGAGTTGTTAATTTTAGCTATTCTGATGAGTGTGAGGTGGTATCTCATAGTGGTTTGGATTTTTATTTCCTGATGATGAGACTCTTAACTATAGAGAACAAACTGATGGTTGCCACAGGGAAGGTGGGTAGAGGCATGGGTGAAGTGAGTGATGTGGATTAGGGAGTGCATTTGTCATGATGAGCAACAGGTAATTAAAATAAAAAACAAAAAATAAATCCCATAGACTTAAATATGGCTCTATTAGTTTGGAGAGATTTTAGGTAAGAAATTCAAAATACTAGGTAATGGTGAAGAGTGGGGAAGAACAGAATGAACCACAGAATAGGTGTGTCCATGGAGCATGGATGGAAGAAACTCCCTACCTACATTGTGTTTGTCATCAGAATTGTATGTGGGAGACAAAGAAGCCTGGCAGGTCATTTTGGGACCTGTCTTCAGTGGTGTGAAAGAAATAATCACAGCATCAACCCTATATCCCCCCACCCGCAGAGATGTCAGAAGCAGTGCTTTGTGATGTTGAAGCCACCCCAGGGCTACCATTGGCTGGAACAGTGCCTTGATGACCAAAGCCAAAGGGTGTGGCTCCTCATTGCCTAAGGGAGAGTGTGTGTATATACACACGTAGAGGTCAGGAGCCCTGGGATAGATCACAGAGAGGCTTAAAGTTGGAGATGGAATGTGCATACCAGAAGAACCTAGCATAAAAGTAGAACAACCAACCATAAAAATGAAACAGCCAACCCCGCGCACCAAAGGAAAGAAGAAACAGAACATTTCCTGTCAATCCAACAACAAAAAAAATGACAAGGTGCAAAAGGCAATCACGAGGGCAAAGTTAGACCTTCAAAAGAATTCAAAAAAAAAGAAGAAAGCAAAAAAGCCGACAATAATAGTCTGTTACTACAGCATGAACAAGAAAATAAATCAAAATCAGCTGAAACATAAACAAGAGACTCCAGAGAGCTCCAATGATCCAAGTAATGCCCCATGAGTAGCAGGGGCCAGAGATTTGGACCTATCTCCTGTGTCTTATGAGGATGCAGTGAATTGTCAACTACAGGAAGACCAAATCTGAAAAATAGAGGGTATACCAGTGGTGATGATGACAATAAAATCAAGTTATCAACAAGGAAAACAAAACTTGAGAGCTGAGTCTTTTTTTTTTTTAAGTTCATTTATTTGGAGAAAGAGAGCACTGGTTGGGGAGGGGCAGAGAGAGAGGGAGAGAGAGAACCCCAGCAGCTGCATGATGGCAGCTTGAAGCCTGATGTGGGGCTCCATGCCGGGGCTCAATCCCATGAACCGTGAGATCATGACCTGAGCCGAAATCAAGAGTCAGACTCCTAACTGAGACACCCAGGCACCCTGAGAGCTCTGTCTTAATCCAGATCTATCTGATTCCAGAATCCATTCTTTTGAGACCAGTTGATACAAACCTTTCAAAACAATTCATGGGTGATAGTGGAATAGAGAGAGCACAGGCAAAGTCTTTGCCTCAGTTTACTCATGAGGGGCGCCTGGCTGGCTCAGTTGGTAGAGTATGCAACTCTTGATTTCAGGGTTGTGAATTCCCACACTGGGAGTAGAGATTACTTTAAAAAACAATTCCTCATGAGTAATTCCTACCTTAGATGATTAAAAGAAATACAGCCTCTAAAATGCCTTCATAGTGTCTGACACATAATAGGCACCCATATAGGTACCCTTATCTCCAGTGTTAACTGAGTATCGAATCCAATCAGCAGAAATCTTAGTTAGCCCAAACAAGGACTGTGTATATGTCGGTGGAAGGGATGGGGGGATGGGGGCTCTTTTGTTATCCTACTCTTATTTTTTTCAATGTTTATTTATTTGAGAGACAGATAAAGAGAGAGAGAGAGAGACAGAGAGAAAGAGAGAGGGAGAGAGAGAGAATCCCAACCAGGCCCCATGCTGTTAGCATAGAGCTGGATGAGAGGCTCGATGTCACAAACCATGAATCATGACCTGAGCCAAAATCAAGGATCAAGAGCCATATGCTCAAGTGACTGAGCCACCTAGGCATCCCTATCTTACTCTTATTTTTAGGAGGGGATTTGAAATATTAAAATACACACACACACACACACACACACACACACACACACACACACTGTTGCCACATCTTGCTATGAAAAGCCGCACAAGTTTTTAAGATTTTGAATTAGTCACAAACATTTCAAATTTAGGTGATCACACAGAAAAATACAGATTCCCAGTTTCTTTAGACAAATTGGAAGCCCGGGCATTACTAGATGCATATTCCCCAGTGCTTCAGTCACCAGAGCTGAGAGGTCCCCTTTAGAAAGAGTTTGTGCCCTCTGCAGGCATGTGCCACAGTCACTACTACCCACAATGTCCCTAACATGGAGGCCTCTGAGATGGCTCGCAATGTTCTTTTTTAACATCTTATTATATCAAACATACAGAAAAGCAGAAATAATAGTACAATGAACTCTTTTTTCATTTCTTAGGGCTGCTGTAAGAAATTACCATAGGTTGGATGGCTTAAAACAAATTTATTTTATGTTTTTAAGGTGTTTTTTTCCCCAGAAATTAATTTTTTCACAGTTCTGGAGGCTAGAAGTCACAAATACATGAGCAGGACCATACTTCCTCTGAAGGCTCTAGGGAAAAAACTTGCTTAGCTTCTTCCTAGCTTCTGCTGATTCCTAGTAATCCTCGGTGTTCCTTGGCTTGTTGGAAACCATCTCTGCCTCTGTCTTCAACATGACAGGTTCTTCCTATGGGTCTCTGTGTCTCCAAATCTCCCTCATTGTATCCTCATTGGATTGAGGTCCCTTCTAAACCGGTATGACTGCATTTTAACTTGATTATACCTGCAAAGACCCTATTTCCAAATAAGGTCACAATCAACAATACTGGAGGTTAGGACTTTAACATATCTTTTTAGGAGACACAATTCAACCCACTACACCTCCCATTATCCATCACCCAGCTTCAGTAACTATCTGTATATTGCCAAAACTGCTTCATCTCTGCCTCCCACCCCTTACCTTCGGCCCACTACTGATTTTTTCCCAGTCTTACGGAGGGTATTTATACAATAAAATTCACCAAAGATAAGCATACAATTAAATCATTTTTAGTAACTTTATACAGTTATACAACCATCAACACAATTATTTTAGAATATTGCCAGCACCCTAACACCTTCCCCTGTGAGTGCAAATAGTCACCTCCACTTCAAGCTCAGCCCTGGGCAAACATTGACCTGCTTTCTATGTCTACAAATACGTCCCCTCTGGGCATTTCATTTATGTGGAATCATATAATATGCAACCATGTGTGTCTGGCTGTTTTCATTTAGCATAAGGTTTTCGAGGTTCATCATGTTGTAGCTTGTATCAGTATTTCATTACTTTTTATTGCTGAGTAATAGTCTATGCTGAATAATTTTCCATTGTTACCATATTTTGTTTATCCATTCCCCAATCAGTGGACATTTGGATTGTTTCCATTTGGGGGCCATTATGTGTGATGCTGCCACGAACATTCGTGTACAAATTTTTGTGTGGACATGTTTTCATTTCTGTTGGATTGATACCTAAAAGTGTAATTGCTGAGTCATGGGGTAACTCTGTTTAGTGCCTACTGTTTTCCAAAGCAGCATGTTATTTTACATTTCCATCAACAGTGTATAAGGATTCTGATTTCTGGGGCGCTTGGGTGGCTCAGTCAGTTGAGTGTCCGACTTTGGCTCAGGTCATGATCTCACGGTCTATGAGTTTGAGCCCCACGTCGGGCTCTGTGCTAGCAGTTCGGAGCCTGGAGCCTGCTTTGGATTCTGTGTCTCCCTCTCTCTCTCTGCCCCTCCCCCCTTGCTTTCTCTGTTTCTCTCTCAAAATAAATAGATAAACTTTAAAAAAAAAAAAAAAGGATTCTGATTTCTTCACATCCTCACCAATACTTGTTTTCAACTTTTTGATTTTGGCCATTCTAGTGGGTGGGAAGTGCTAGCTCATGGTTTTGATTTGCATTTATCTGATGACTAATGAATTTGAGGGTCTTTACACGTGTGTATTGACTATTTCTATAACTTATTTGGAGAAATACTTATTCAAGTTTTTTGCCCATATTTTTTAAGTTTATTTATTTATTTTGAAAGAGAGAGCAAGCATGAGCAGGGGAGGGGCAGAGAGAGAGAAAATCCCAAGCAGGCTCTGCATTGTCAGCACAGAGCTAGACTCCCAGCTCAAACTCACCTTGCAGTGTCAATTTGTTGTCTAAAACCGACCTCCATGCTTTGGAGCCAAACTATAAGGCAAAGACAGAGTTTGGGATAAAGAGGAACAATAGCTTTATTGCTTTTCCAGCCAAAGGAGGCTACAGTAGGATATGGCTTTCAAAACACTGCAAATCTGCCCAGAGGAAGGGGCTGGGGGTGGGGGTTATGGGGAAATACAGGATCTAGCTGGTTTTAACAGGAATGGTGTATTTGCTGCCAGCCTCTGTCAGCAACTTGGTACTGGGTTCCTCAAACAAAAGGCTAAGAAGAGAGGAGGGGAGGTTTGCAGAAGAGAGGAAAAATATTACTTTAAAATAGAGCCTTGCAGGGCACGTGGGTGGTTCAGTTGGTTAAGCATAGCTCAGGTCATGATTTCATGGTTCAAGCCCCAAGTCTGGCTCTGTGCTGACAGCTGAAGCCTGCTTGGGATTCTCTCTCCTGCTCTGTCTGCCCCTCTCCCTCTCTCATGTGCTCTCTCTCTCTCTCTCAAAATAAATAAACATTTAAAAAATAAAATAAAATCCAGCCTTACTGAAGGATTAGGGTAGCCATTTTGATTTTTGTTTAACTTTATGCTTTTAAACCATTCCACTTTGAAGCATAAAAGTCTTTGATTTTGGTGAAGTCCAGTTTATCTCTTTTTCTTTTGTTCCTCATGCTTTTGGTGGCATATCTAGGAATCCATTGCCAAATCTAAGGTCATGAGCTATAACCCTATATTTTCTTATAAGAGTTTTATACTTTTAGCTCTTACACTTAGATCTCTGATCTATTTTTCACCAATTTTTACATATGGTGTGACATAAGAATCAAACTTCATTATTTTGCATATGGCTATCCAATTGTCCCAGCGCTTTATTTATTGAAGGCTATTATTTTCCCATTAAATGACAGTGGCATCCTTGTCAAAAATCAATTGATCATAGACACATGGGTTTACTTCTGGACTCTCAATTTTATTTAATTTATCTATATGTTCTTCATTATGCTCACAAAACACTGTCTTGATTATTGTTGCTTTGTAGTAAGTTTTGAAATTAGGAAGTGTGAGTCCTCTAACTTTGTTCTTTTTTCAAGATTGCTTTGGTTACTCTTTGCAATTCCATGTGAAATGTAGAATCAGCTTGTCAATTTCTACAAAGAAGCCAACTGGGATTCTGATATTGTGTTGAATCTGCAGATCATTTTGGAGAGTATTACCATTTAACAATATAGACTTTCCAGTTCATGAACATGACATCTTTTCCCATATATTTAGATTTTCCTCCATTTCTTTCAATGATGTTTTTTTTTCAGAGTATGTTTTTTACATCTTTTGTCAAGTGGTTCCTAAGTATTTTTTTCTTTTTGATGCTATTGTAAATATAATTATTCTCTTAATTTCATTTTAAGATTCTTCATCGCAACTGTATAGAAATACAGTTGATAATTTTACATATTGATCTTGTATCCTACAACTTTGCTGAACTTGTTTACTACTACTATAAGCATTTTTAATATATTCCTTTGGATTTTCTTCTTTTTTTAACGTTTATTTATTTATTTTGAGAGAGAGAACATCAGCAAGGGAGGAACAGAGAGAGAGAGGGGAGAGAGAGAATCCCAAGCAGGCTCTGCGCTGTCAGCACAGAGCCAGATGCAGGGCTCCATCTCATGAACCGCAAGATCATGACCTGAGCCGAAATCAAGAGTCCGAAGCTTAACCAACTGAGCCCCTATTCCTTTGGATTTTCTATATACAAATCATGTCATCAGTAAATACAGATTTACCTTTTCCTTTCTAGTTCAATTGTTTTTCTTGCTTAATTTTTCTGGTTAGAACCTCTAACACAATGGTGAAGAGAAGTGCCAAGAGTGGACATCTTGTCTTATTTCTGATTCTAAAGGAAAAGCACCCACAGTTTCAGTGTTAAGTATGATGATAGCTGTAAGCTTTTCATAGTTACCTTTTATCATGTAGAGGTTTCCTTCTATTCCTATTTTATTGAATGTTACCATAAAACAGTGTTGGATTTTGTCAAATGCTTTTTCTGCATCTATTGAGATAATAATGTAGTTTTTTGTTATTTATCCTATTGATATTATGTATTACATTAATTAATTTTTTGATGCTAAACCAACCTTGTATTCCTGGGTTAAATCCCACTTAGTCATGGTGTATAGTTCTTATTATATTATTATATGTTGTTGGGTTCTAATCTGTTTTTTTGAATGTACTGTGTTATTACTGAGTTGTAAGAGTTATTTATATGTTATGGATACAACTTCTTTACCAAATAATATGGTTCAAAAATATGTTTCCCAATCTGTAATTTGTCTTTTTATCTTTTTACAAATGTGTGTTTCACAGAACAAAAGTTTTTCATTTTATTAAAAACCAGTTTATTTTTTTTTTCTTTTGTGGATCATCATTTTAGTTCATATCTGAGAGCACAAAGGTTTTCTCCTGTGTTTTCTTCTAAAAGGTTTATAGTTGTAGCTCTTAAATTTATGTCTGTGACCTATTTTCAATTCATTTTTCAGTATGGTGTGAAATAAGGATGTAAATTTATCATTTTGCATATTTATATCCAATTGACAGTTTGTTGCAGATCAATTGACTATAAACATAAGAGTTTATTTCTGGGCTCTTGATTCTGTTTTATTGATATATATCTAGCGATTTGCCAGTTGAATTTGTATTTGGGTCATGTAAGCCCTCTAACTCTTCTTCATTTTCCAAATTCTTGTGTCTATTTTAGAACCTTGCATTTTCATGTGAATTTTAGGATAGGTATGACAATTTCTACAAAAATCCTACTAGGATTTTACTGAGATTGTATTGAAAGTATAGATCAATTTGGGGAAAATTGCCATCTTAACAATAACAAGTCCGCGATCGTGAATATTTGTCCGTATATTTAGATATTCTTAAATTTCTCTCAGCAATGTTTGTAATTTTTGGTGTATAATCTTGCATTCCTTTTAATAAATTTATTCCTAAGCATTTTGTTCTTTTTTTTTTTTTGATGCTAATATAAATGGAATAATTTTTCTCACTCCATTTTTATTTTTTTTATTTTTTTTAAATAAGATGGAATTTAATATTTTTTAACGTTTATTTATTTTTGAGAGACATAGAGACAGAAAGTGAGCAGGGGAAGGGCAGAGGGAGAGAGATACACAGAACTGAAGCAGGCTCCAGGCTCTGACGAGCCATCAGCACAGAGCCCGATGTGGGGCTCGAACTCACAGACCGTGAGATCATGACCTGAGCTGAAGTCGGCCGCTTAACCAACTGAGCCACCCAGGTGCCCCATCTCACTCCATTTTTAAATTATTTGTTGCTAGTGTAGATAAATACAATTTTTTTTTAAGATTTTATTTTTTAGGGGTGCCTGGGAGGCTCAGTCGATTAAGCATCTGACTTCAGGTCAGGTCATGATCTCATGGTTCAAGAGTTTGATCCCCACATTGAGCTCTCTGCTGTCAGCACAGAGCTCACTTTGGATCCTCTGTTCCCCTCTCTTTCTGCCCTTCCCCGCCTCATGCTCTCTCTGTCTCTCTCAAAACTAAATAAACATTTTTTAAAAAAAAAGATTTTATTTTGGGGGTACCTGACTGGCTCAGTCAGTTAAGCGTCTGACATCAGCACAGGTCAGGATCCCATGGCTTGTGGGTTCAAGCCCTGCATTAGGCTCTGTGCTGACAGCTCAGAGCCTGGGGCCTGCTTTGGATTCTGGGTGTCCCGTTCTCTCCGTCCCTTGCCTGCTCATGCTCTGTCTCTGTCTCTCTCTGCCTCTCTTTCTCTCTCTCAAAAACAAACATGTAAAAAAAATTTTTTTAAGATTGTATTTTTAAAGTAATCTCTACACCCAGCATGAGACTCAGACTTACAACTCTGAGATCAAGAGTCCTATGCTCTACTGACTAAGCCAGCCAGGCACCCCTACTATTTTTTTCTTTATATTAATTTCATATCCTGTAACTTTACTCATTCATTAGTTCTAGTAGCTTGTGCGTGTGATGGGAGGGAAATTCCTTAGGATTTTTAGAAAAATTTTTAAATTTATTTTAAGTAATCTCTATGCCCAGTGTGGGGCTTGAACTCACAAGAGCCACATGCTCTTCTGATTGAGCCAGCCAGGTGCCCCCCTTAGGATTTTCTATATGATGGCAATGTTATCTCTGAATAAACACAGATTTACTTTTTAAATCCCAAATAGGTGTCTTTAATTTCATTTCATTGTTTTTGCCTTGATGCCTATCTAGAACCTCCAGTACAATGTGGCATACAAGTGCCAAAAGTGTGCACCCTTGCCTTGTTTCTGATCTTAGCAGAAAAGGCATTCCAATCTTTCACCATAATGATGGTAGGGGTAGGTTTTTCATCAAATTCTTCTTTTTTCTTCCAAGATTTTATTCAAATTCAAGTTAGTTAACATATAGTGTAGTATTGGCTTCAGGAGTAGAATTTAGTGATTCATCAACTTACACACAACACCTAGTGCTCATTGCAAGTGCCTTCCTTAATGCCCGTCATCCATTTAACCTATTCCCTTACCACCTCCCTTCCAGCAATCATCAGATTGATCTCTATAGTTAAGAGTCTTTTATGGTTAGCCTTCCTGTCTGTTTTTATCTTATTTTATTTTTACTTCCCTTCCCCTATGTTCATCTGTTTTGTTTCTTAAATTCTACATCTGAGTAGAATCATATGGTGTTTGTCTTTCTCTGACTGACTTATTTTGCTTAGCATAAACACTCTAGTTCCATCCATGTCATTGCAAATGGCAAGATTTCATTCTTTTTGATGGCTGAGTAACGTTCCAGTGTGTGTGTGTGTTGTGTTGTGTGTGTGTGTGTGTGTGTGTGTGTGTGTGTGTATACCACATTTTCTTTATCCATTCATCTGCCGATGGACATTTGGGCTCTTTCCATAATTTGGCTATTGTTGGCAGTGCTGCTATAAACTTTGAGGTGCATGTGCTCCTTCGAGTCAGTACTGTTGTATTCTTTGGATAAATACCTAGTAGTGCCATTGCTGAGTCATAGGGTAGTTCTATTTTTAACCTTTTGAGGAACTTCCATACTGTTTTCCAGAGCGTCTGTACTAGTTTGCATTCCTACCAACAGTGTAAGAGGGTTTGCCTTTCTCCTCATCCTCACTAACATCTGTTGTTTCTTGAGTTTAAATTTAGCCATTCTGACAGATGTGAGATGGTATCTCATTGTAGTTTTGATTTATGTTTTCCTGATGATGAGTGATGTTGAGTATTTTTTCATGTGTCAACCATCTGGATGTCTTCTTTTAAGAAATGTCTGTTCATGTCTTCTGCCCATTTCTTAACTGGATTCTTTATTTTTTAGGTGTTGAGTTTGACAATTTCTTTTTTTTTTAAGTTTATTTATTTTCTTGAGAGACATAGAGACAGAGCGTGAGCAGGGGAAGGGCAGAGAGAGAGGGAGACACAGAATCCCAGGCAGGCTCCAGGCTCCGAGCTGTCAGCACAGAGCCCGATGCGGGGCCCGAACCCATGAGTGAGATCATGACCTGAGCCGAAGTCGGACACTCAACCGACTGAGCCACCCAGGCGCCCCAAGTTTGACAATTTCTTTATAGATTTTGGATACTGGTCCTTTATAGGTACATCATTTGCAAGTATCTTCTATTGCATACATTGGCTTTTAGTTTTGTTGCTTCTCTTTGCTGGGCAGAAGTTTTTATCTTGATGAAGTCCCAATAGTTCATTTTCACTTTTGTTTTCCTTTCCTCCAGAGATGTGTCTAGTAAGAAGTTGCTATAGCTGAGGCCAAAGAGGTTTCTGCCTGTGTTTTCCTCTAGGATTTTGATGGTTTCCTGTCTCACATTTTGGTCTTTCATCCATTTTGAATTTACTTCTATGTATGGTTTAAGAAAGTAGTAATCTTCTATTCTAAGTTTATTGAGAATTTTTATCATTACTAGGTATTGGATTTTGTCAGAAGATTTTTAAAAAACTTTTTTTTAAGTTAATTTATTTTGAGATAGAGACAGAGTGTGAGTGGGAGAGGGGCATAGAGAGAGGGAGACATAGAATCCAAAACAGGCTCCAGGCTCCCAGTTGTCAGCCCAGAGCCCGACATGGGGTTCAAACTCAGGGACCATGAGATTGTGACCTGAGCTGAAGCCAGACGTTCAACCAAATGAGCCACCCAGGTGCCACTAGGGAAAAGATTTTTTTTAACCTATTGAGATGATCATGTGGGTTTTGTCTTTTATTTTCACTGGTTTTTACTTTATTTCTTTTTATGCACAACGAGTTTCTTTCATTTACGTTGGCATCTTGGCACCTGTAGGTATTTGCATCACCCATGTGATGGTCAAGAGTCAGCCTTGTGTTCACTTAAGAAAGGAAGGTGACCATTCTTCACTAGTCCTAGGATGCCAATGTCACTTCACAGTGTTATCTCCCAGCTTCTAATAAATTCATTGTGGAGGCAGAAGGCTACTGCTTCTGCTGGTAGACTTTTCCTCTGGGGCCTGTAGCCTTTCCCTCAGTGTTGAGCAGGTTCTGGATGAACTGCTCTTGTCTTGCCTGTCAGGCAGGAGATCTGTAACCTTCTCAGATTTCAGAGCCCATTCTCCACTGAGCAAGAAAAGTGTGCTGTCCAGGCCACCCCTGCTTTCTTCTGTGGCTTATTGAAAATACAAGGGTAGAAGGGAAGGCCAGTCTGTGGGTTCACCATTTTCCTAAAATGTAGGAAAGGGTCATAGGTTGTTAGCTGGGTTGGGGGAGCTTATTCCTTTGCCTGCCCCAGGCCTCCTCAGGCATACTCAGTCTCAGTTACCTCACACTAGTCTGAGAAGATGCCAGGCCCAGGACAGGAAAGTCATGCTGCTCCTTCTCAGGCTGCCCCATGTCTAACCCTAGCCTCCAGGAATACCTGACATCCACCTCAGATCCATCACTCAGAGACAGCTCCTTCAGTGGAGTTGAACAAATCTAGGGGCTTGTCCTACATATGGGTGAGGCAGAGAATTCACCCAAGATGGATGGTTTGGTTCTTATTCCTTCACCCTGTAAACCTACATCAGAACACACCTGCCCTTTCAGGACACCCACTCACCCCTGAGCCTCATCCAGTCCCTTCAAGCAAACCTCATTCACCCTGCTTCACAGACACAAAAACTGAAGCAAATTCTGACCCCAAAGTCACACAGCTTGTAAGTGACAGAGACAAAGATTTTAACCTAGGATCCATAAACCCTGTGCCCTTTCCATCAGCACCATGTGTTCCAAACTACATTTGCATTACCACCCTTATCTGTGTCCCTTATTGCCATATCTGTTTACCCTTATTGTTTACTCAATAATGTTATTTATTTTTTAAAAGGATTTTTGAAAAATGTTTATTTATTTATTTTGAGAGAGAGTGGTTGAGCAGGCGAGGTGCAGAGAGAGAGAATCTCAAGCAGGCTTCACACTCAGTGCACAGCTCAATGTGGGGCTCAATCTCACAAATTGCAAGATCATGACCTGAGCTGAAATCAAGAATCGGACGCTTAACCAACTAAGCCACTCAGGTGCCCCTTAATAATTTTCTTTAAATCAGGGTGCTTGGCTGGCTCAACCAAAAGAACATGTGACTCTTGATCTTGGAGTCCTCCTGGGTTTGAGCCATGGGTTGGGTATAGAGATCATTTAAATAAATAAGTAAACAAACAAACTTAAAAAAATAACTTTCTTTAAATCCACTCACTTGAAAAAGTTGTTTTAGGGGTGACTCATTCAGTTAAGCGTCGACTCTTGATTTTGGCTCAGGTCATAATCTCAATGTGGTGGGATCGAGCCCTGTGCAGGGCTCCCTACTGAGCTTGGAACGTGCTTGGGATTCTCTCTCTCCTTCTCTCTCTGACTCCCTCTCCCCACACTTGTGCACGTGCTCTCTCTCTCTCTCTCTCAAAAGTAAGTAAATAAATAAATGAAGATTTTTATTTTGAAATAATTATAGATTCACTGGAAGGAAAAGAAAGGTACAGGGAGGTCCCACGTGCTAAACCCAGCCTCTCCCAATGTCAACATCTTGTATAATTTAACAATTTATGGACAATGCTTTTTGAAAAAATTTTTTAAGTTCATTTACTTTTGAGAAAGAGAGACAGAGTGCAAGTGGGAAAAGGGTAGAGAGAGAGGGAGACACAGAATCTGAAGCAGCCTCCAGGCTCTGAATTATCAGCACAGAGCCTGATGTGGGGTTCGAACGTGCAAACTGTGAGGTCATGACCTGAGCCAGAGTCAGATGCCCAACTGACTGACCCACCCAGGCACCCCATATGGACCATGCTTTTGATATCAAAACCAGCAAGCTGGTCTTGGTACAATCCACAGAACACATTCACATATGCACTCATGTCTGTGTGTGTGTGTGTGTGTGTGTGTGCACGCGTGCGTGCGCATAGCTCTATGCAATTTTATTGCATGTGTAGCTGAACCATCACAAGACTCTCTCCTGCTTCTTTTGTATTCACACACACTCCACTCCCCACCCATCCATCACCCCTGGCAACCACTAATCTAGTCTCCATCTCTATAGCTGGTATTTAATGAATGTCACATAAATAGTATTGTGCGGTACACATCCTTTTGAGACTGGCTTTTTTCACTTAGCATAGTTTCCTTGATGTTCGACCAAATGATTACCCGTATGAATAGTTTCGTGGGTTGGTTGTGTTTTGTTTTGTTTTGTTTTGTTTTTTGCTGAGCAGTATTTCATGGTATGAATGTAGCATGGTTTTTTCACCATTCACCCACTAAAGGACATTTGGGTAGTTTTCAGTTTGGGGATATTATGAATAAAGCTCCTATGAATATTTGGATATGTGTTTCTGTAAGAAAGTAAGTTTTCATTGATGGGTTGTATGGTAGGTCCATTTTTAGTTTTGAAAGAAACCGTTATCCAGAGATACATTTTATATTCCCACCAGCAATACGAGTGATCCCGTTTCTCCACATCCTCACCAGCATTTAGTGTTATAACTCTTTATTATTTTATTCTAATAGGTGTGTGGTGATTTTACTTGCATTTCACTAATGGCTGATGATGTTGAACATCTTTTCACATATGCTTTTTTTTTTTGCCACCTGTATATATCCTCTTCAGTGCAATGTTTGTACATGTCTTTTCCCCATTTTCTAATCAGAATGTTTGGTTTTCTTAATGTTCAGTTTTTGAGAGTTCTTTATACATTCAAGATACTATTCTTTATCTGATATGTGGTTTATAAATATTTTCTCCCAATCTGTCATTTATCTTTTGACCCTCTTATTGGCCTTCTGTAGAGCAAAAGTTTTTTAACTTTGGCAAGCTTCAATTTTTCGATTTTCCATTAAGGACCATGCTTTTTAAAATAAAAACTGTGGGGCACCTCGGTGTCAGTTGAGTGTCCAACTTCAGCTCAGTCATGATCTAGCGGTTTGTGGGTTCGAGCCCCACATTGGGCTCACTACACTTAAGCTGCTGTCATCGCAAAGCCTGCTTCTGATCCTCTGTCCCCCTCTCTCTGCTCCTCCCCCACTTGCATTCTCTCTCTCTCAAAAATAAACATTTAAAAAATAAAATAACAATTGTATATACTTAAGGTGTACAACATGATGCTTTGATTTACATATATAGTGAAACAGTTACTGTAGTGAAGCTAATTAACATATTTCCTCACATAGTTACTATTTTCTTGATGATGAGAGCATGCACAATCTACTGTTAGCAAATTTCCAAAATTATTAACTCTAGTCACCATACTGTACATTAAATCTCTAGGCTTACTCACCCTACATAACAGCAACTTTGTACCCTTTGCCAATATCTCCCCATGTCCCCCACCCCATCACCCCAATCCCTGATAGCCACTGTTATGCCCTCTGGTTCTATGAATTTGACTTTTTTAGATTTCCACATATAAGTGAAGTTCTGCAGGTTTTTTTTTTCTTTCTGTGAATAGCTTATTTCACGTAACATACTGTATAGATCATGCTTTTGGTATCAAATCTAAAAACTTTTTGTCTAGTCCTGGGTTTCTTTTTCCTAGACATTTTAAGGGTTTATGTTTTACCCTTTAGTTCATAATTCATTTTGAGTTACTTTTTATAAGATGTGAGGTTTTCTTTTTTCTTCTTTTCTTTTTGCCCTTTTGGTACCATTTATTGAAAAAGTTATCCTTCCTCTATTGAATTGCTTTCCCTCTTTGTCAAAAATTAATTGGGCATGTTTACATGTATCTATTTCTGGATTCTTGATCCTATTCCATTGATCTCTGTGTCTGTCCCTCCATCTGGTCCTGTAGCTGTATAGTATGCCTTAACATTGTGAAAGTGATTCCTCCTATTTTATTTTATTTTTTTAATTGTTTTGGTTGGGGTACCTGGGTGGCTCAGTCAGTTGAGTGTCTGACTCTTGATGTTGGTTCAGGTTGTATCTTGCTGTTGTGGAATCAAGCCCCATGTTGGGCTCCAAGTTGAGCATGAAACCTGCTCGGGATTTTCTCTCTCTCTCTCTGCCCCTCCCCCACTCACACATGGGCACTCTCTCTAAATAAATAAACTTTAAAATAAAACAAAATAAAATGGTTTTGGTTATTCTAGAGCTCTTTCTTTTCCATATAAATTTTAGAATAAGATTGTCTCTGTCTAAAAGAATTTTTTTGCTGAGATTTTGATAGAAATTTTGTTAATTCATAGATGAATGTAAGCAGAATTGACATTTTTGTAATAATGAATCTTCCAATTCATGAACATAGTATGTTTTTCCAAGTATTCAGGGCTTCTTTGCTTTCTTTCTTCAGAATATTGTAATTTTCATCAGCCAGATTCTGTTCATATTTGTTGGACTTATGCCTGAGTATACAATTTTAAATGTAATGATTGGTTACATTATTGATTTTCAAATAATGAACTGGAATTATGTACCTGGAATAAATTCCACTTGGTTGTGGTATATTATTCTTTTTATACATTGTTGGATTTGATTTCCCAAAAATTCTTTGAGAATTTTTGTGTCTAAATGTATGAGAAATACTGATCTGCAGTATTTTTCTTTTTGAAAAAACTTTGGTATGGGGATAGTACTAGCCTCATAAAATGAATTAGGAAGTGAAAATTTCTCTTTTATATTCTGGAAGAGAGTGTGTGTAATTGGTGTTAATTCTTTGACTGTTATGTAACATTCTTCAGTAAAAACCATCAGGGCCTGGAGGTTTTCTTTTTTCTTTCTTTCTTTCTTTCTTTCTTTCTTTCTTTCTTTTTTTTTTTTTTTTGAGAGCATTTAAATTAAAATTTTAATTTTTTGGTAATTAAAACATTATTAAGTTTATCTATTTCACCTTGACCGAGCTTTGGTAGATTATGGGTTTTGAAGAATTGGTTCATCTCTTCTAAGTTCAATAGTGTGAAGTTATTTGTAGTATTCTTTTATTATCCTTTTTATAACTGCATGATTTGTTGTGATATCTCCCATTCCATCCTGAAATTGATTTCTCTTTTTTGTCAGTCTTGCTGTAGGTTTGTCGATTTTTAAATTTTTTCCCATACGAATAGCTTTTTGTTTCATTAATTTTCTCCATTCTTTTTCTGTTTTCAATTTCATTTCTTTCAGCTCTTATCTTTATTATTTTCTTCTCTCTGCTTTGGGTTTATTTTTCTCTTCCTTTTCTAGTTTCTTGAGGTGGGAACTTAGATTATTAATTTAATATCTTTACAATTTTCTAATGTAAAGATTTTTTTTAGTGCTATCAATTTTCCTCTCAGCACTGCTTTAGCTGCATCCCACAAATGTTGATATCTTATATTTTCATTTTTCTTCATTTTTATATTTTTTAAAAATGTCCTTTGATAGGGAAATCTTGGTGGCTTAGTCAGTTAAGCATCTGACTCAAGGTCATATTGTCAGTTTGTGGAGCCTGCTTCAGATTTTGTGTTTCCCTCTCTCTGCCTTTCCCTGCTTGTGCTCTGTCTCTGTCTCTGTCTCTCTCAAAAATAAATAAACATTAAATTTTTTTAAATTTCTTTTGATATTTCTTCTTTAACCTATGAATTATATTAAGGTGTTTCATTTAATTTCCAGGAGTTTGAAGATTTTCCTGTTGTCTTTCTGTTACTAGTTTCTAGTTTGATTCCATTATGGTCAGATCATATACACTGTATGATTAAAATTTTGAAAAATTTGTTTAAGTTTGTTTTATGATCCAGAATATGGGTCACCTTGGTGAATGTTCCTTGGTCACTTGAAAGGTATATATATTTTGTCTTTGTTAGGTGAAGACACCTATAAATGTCCTTTTGGTTGATGGTGTTGTTCAATTCTCCAAATGTCTTCTGATTTGTTTAGTAGTTCTATCAATTGCTGAGAATTATATGTTAAAATTCCAATAAAAATTGTGGATTTATCTATTTCTCTTCTGGTTATATCACTTTTCCTTATATATTTTGTTTATTTTATTTTTTTTTTCAGAGGGAGAGAGAGAGAGACAGAGACAGAGCACAAGCAGGGAGGTGGGGGGCAGAGAGAGAGGGAGGCACAGAATCAGAAGCAGGCTCCAGGCTTTGAACTGTCAGCACAGAGCCCGACATGGGACTCGAACTCCCGAACTGTGAGATCATGACCTGAGCTGAAGTCGGATGCTCAACCGACTGAGCCACCTAGATGTCCCTTTGCTTATATATTTTGAAGCTCTGATGTTTGTTGCATATACATTTAGGATTGCTATTTATTTTTGGTGGATTGATCCATTTTACCATTATGTATAATCCTCCTTTCTTTCTAGTGATTTTTTTGCTCTGAATTCTAATTTTTTGACTATTAATATAGTCATTCCTTCTTTTTAAAATTAATGTTTGCATGATATAACTTTTTTTTATCATTTACTTTCAACCTACCTATACATTATGTTTGAAATGAATTGCTTGTAGACAGCATATAGTTGGATCATAATTTTGAAGTAACTAAGCTTAGTAACTAAGGCTTAAGTCTGCCATTTTATTATGTGTTTTTTGTTTTTACCTTTTGTTTCTCATCCTGTTGCTTTTTACTACATTCATATAGGTTAAACATTTAGGTAAAAGTAACATTTTTAGAGTTCCAATTTGATTTATGATGTTTTTGAGTATATTGCTTTGAATACATACACAATATACATATGAAGTGTATGATATGTTGTACAGAAAGTATAATATACAAATTTGTATATTTGTAGTGTGTCTAGTAACAATTCTAGGTATTACCATATAATTATGTAATTCATCACAGCCCACTGGTGCTGATATTTACCACATTGAGTGAAGTGTAGAAATGATATTTCTCATTTAGATCCCTTTACCTTTCCACTTTTTTGATATAATTGTCTTATACATTTCCTCTACATACATTGTGTGCCACATCTGATGGTATTATAAATTTTGCTTCAATCATAAAATATGATTAAAAATCATGAGATAAATGATAGTTTACTTTTATTTCTAACCATTCCATTATTCTTTAATTTCTAAACCTCCTGTCATTTTCTTTCTGATGAGAGAACAAACTAGCCATTCTTTTGTGGCAAGTCTGCTAGCAGCAAATTCTCTTAAGAGTCATTTATCTTAGAATGGTTTTATTTCCCCTTTCATTCCTCAAGGACAGTTTCACTGGATGTAAGATTTGGGGTTGGCAGTTCTTTATTTTAATCAGCAGTTGAAAAATGTGCTATTTACATCCTGATTCTATGGTTTCAGATAAGAAAGCTGCTCTCATTGAAGGTGATATTCCTATATTGGTAATGTATCATTTCTTCCTGACTGCTTATATTTTTTCTTTGTCTTTGGTTTTTAGAAGTTTAATTATGATGTACCTTGATGTGGACCTTTAAGTTTATCCTATTGGGGACCCATTAAGCTTCATGTATCTATATTTTTATGTCTTTTACCAAATTTGAGAAGTTTTCAAATATTGTTTCTTTGAACACCTTCTTAGTCCCACACTCTTTCTCCACTTCTGGAACATGATATGAACGTTAGATCCTTGGTATTGTCCCACATATCCGTGTCCCACAGATCCATGAGGCTATGTTCAATATTTTTCAGTATTTAAAAAGAATTTTATTGGAGCAATTTCAGGTTCAAAGCAAAACTGAGATGAAGGTAGATAGATTTTCCTTATATGCCATGCTCCCATACATGCACGGCCTCTCCCATTATCAATTTTCTTCACCAGATAGATACATTTGTTATAACGGATGAACCTATAGTAACACATCATTGTCACCCAAAGTCTAGAGTTATCTTAGGGTTATTCTTGGTTTTACATATTCTATCAGTTTGTATCCTTTGTGCTCTGCATATTCATCCCTCCCTACCTCCAACCTCTGGTAACCACTTATCTTTTTACTGTACACATTTAAGTTTTGCCTTTCCAGAATATCATATAGTTGGAATCATACAGTATGTAAAACTTTCAGATTGACCTCTTTCACCTAATACCGTGCACTTAAGGTTTTTTCCATGTCTTTTCATGTCTTAATAGCTCATTTCTTTTTAGTGGTAAATGGTATTTCATTGTCTGGATGTACTATAGTTTATTTCTCCATTCCTCACAAAAGGATACCTTGGTTCTTTCCAATTTTTGGCAATTATAAATAAAGCTGCTATAAAAATTTATGTAAAGGTTTTGTTTGAACATACTTTTCAACTCCTTTAGGTAAATAACAAAGAGCACAATTGCTGGATTGTATGGTAAGAGCATGTTTACTTTTATAAAAAACTGCCAAGATGTCTTCCAAAGTGGTTATCATTTTGCATGATCTTTTCATATGCTTATTTGTCATCTTTATATCTTCGGTTAGTTGTCTGTGAAATGTTTGTCTTATTTTTCTAAATCAAAATTGTAAACAAAAATGTTTAATTTTTTTATCATCTTATTGCTGAGTTTTAAGTGTTCTTTGCATATTTTGGATGAGTCCTTTATCAAATGTGTCTTTTATATATTTTTTTCAGTCCTTTTTCTCTCTGTTGTGCAGATTGAGTGGCTTCTATATCCTGTCTTCAAGTTCACAATTCTATTCCCTGTCATGTCCACTCCACTAGTGAGTTTTTATTTTGATTATTGTATTTTTTAGTTCTATAAATACCACTTGGTTCTTTTTATAACTTTGATTTCTTTGTTGATATTTTCTATTTTTACATTTGTTTCATGAGAATTTGTAATTATTGTTGGCGAATTCTTATGATGGCTGCTTTAAAATCCTTGTCAGATAATTCAAACATGTATTTCATCTTGTAATTAGCACCTGTTAAGATTCTTTTCTCATCCAAATTATAATTTTCCTAGATCTTGGTATAATACATGATATTTTAAGTTTTATTTATTTAAGTAATCTCTATACCTAATGTGGGCTTGAACTCATGACCCCAAGACGAAGAGTCTCACACTTCTCCGACTGAGCCAGCCAGGAACCCCTAACAGATGATTTTTTATTACATCCTGGACATTTTGGTGATTGTATTAGGAGGCTCTTGATCCTACTGAAATCTTCCATTTTGGTAATCGCCTGGTTCAGGTGTAGGTTCTGGCCTATTTTCTGTGAGCTTGAGTTCCACTGGCAGCCTAATTTTCTGAGCCCTTGCACGGCTCTTGTAATCTGCTTCGCTCCTCTGGTGTTGCTGAAGTTCCTGCTCAATCCCTGATGGCGCCTGCCATATGTGGGGGAGAAGTGCTATTCTGGGTCACTTGCTGTCACTGAGGACCTTCCTTCTGGTGGCAGTGGGGTTGAGCAGACACTACTGGGCCTAGGACTCCCTATGCCACTGGACGGAAAACAAGGAAACACAGGATTTTGCTGCCGCTGTGGATAGTTGGGACCGCCTACCAGTGCCCTGGTTATGGAATGGAAGCTATTATGGCCCAGACTTTGCTCCTGCCTCTACTGCCAGCAAATGAAGCTATCCATATGGGCCACAGTTGTGGAGTCAATTCATGTTTCAAAACCTAATGACTTGTATTTACCAATTTTAACTCATCCTAAGAAACAATAGCTATGCTAATATGTCTGGAGGACCAGTTTTAAGTTTTCCTCTACAATGCATGTAATGATTGATAGGCAAAAAAGGTGTTTACCCTTCCACCACCTGAAATTACTTCATGGACACCTAAGGCCAATTTGGGGAACCAGCCCTACAGCACACTGATACACTGAAGCCTTGTATGTCCTGCCTTACAGTGTGGTGAGTATAAATAATGTCCCAAATGACCTAAGACTGTTTTGTGCGGGAGCAACTCCAGAATAGGTCTTAGATGTTGTTACCTCACCATATTACAGGCCAAAACCAAGATCTGGTTGAAATTCAGAAAACTGCTCAGTACGCATTAGTACAGTGTGTGCAAGCTGCATGCCTCACATCAAGCAGCAGCCAAGTGCTCTCATGCTTCCACATTTACCTCCTTGCATGCTAATCCACTTATATGATTGCCTGCTTACAGTTTTCTCATTTACAAGCCTTCTGCCCCCACAATTGTGCTTCCTGCCTGACCTTGTTGAACAATTACATCCGTACATACCACACATGTATCTCTTTGCACATGTACCTCTTACAAGCTTGCACACTTGTGTGCTAACAACAGTTACACATTTACTTGCTGACTGCCTGCCCTCCTTCGGAGTTACCCTTTTTCCTGTTTAGTCACTTATGCAATTGCACACTTATTTGACCTCATGCTTACACAATTACATGCTTATCACCCACTTACACAGTTCCAGCTTCAGATCTGGTATGGTCTCAGCTGCAAATACACTGGGTTTAACAAGGAAAGGAGGTTAGATTTCAGGGAACGAAGGCTCTTAGTCACACTCCCAGCACTCAGGCCCACTCTCATCTCTGGAGCCTGCCTCATACCCGCCTGTTCTTGCAAGAGCCCCTGTCCACACCTCTGACAGTTGCCAATGTAGTTCCTGTGGTCTGAACATTTTCAGTGGGATTTTTTTCCTTCGTCTCGATGTGTGTCAAGTTGGAGAAAAACAACCAGCATTTGGGACACTTGCATATTCACAGCTTTGTGTGAGGCACCCTGTGTACATTCTCCTCCCCAGTCTTTTGGCAACTGGCCTGCTTGGTTCCATGTGGCTCCCTCTGGTGTGAGTCAGAGTTGATTTTCAAATCAGTAGACACTGGCTTCATGGATGGTGTATGGATGAATCTCCAGGGAAGAACACCCTGAGTATGGCTAGTGGAGGGGAAGAAGAACTGGACTGGGGAGTCCATTGGCCTGAAATCGGTGTCCAGTTGGGCCTCTTCTAAGCTGGCGGGAGTCATTTATCTCCTCTGGGTCTCTGTTTCCTCATACAAGAGAAGGAATAACTGGGGACATAGAGAGGCAGAGACTGGGTCCTTCTGCCTTTCTCTTCTATCCCTGGGTACACAATAGACCAGTAAATGCTTTCCAACTGGAATAGACTTGTCCAGACATTCATACTCCACTGAGCACCGGACAAGTGACAGGAAAGCGATAGGGCAGTATTCTCCAAGTGGGGTCCCCTCTATGTGTATCAGAATCATTACAATGTTGTGTTAAATACAGATTCCTGGGCCCTAGCACCTCTGGGGATAGGACCCAGCAGTCAGCAATGTAACAACTTGCATAGAGAGAATCACATGCATAGCATGTGGGAAACAATTTATACTGCTCCCTTTTTTCCACATAATGGATTCTTGTTCATCCTTCAAGTGAACTCCAATGTCACCTCCACCATGAAGCCTGCCTAGACTTACCCCAGAGAATTAATTGTATCATTCTCTGTGGGCTATCTGATTCACATTTGTGTCCCCAGCACCTATCCCAGGAGCACATAGCAGATGCTCATAATTAAAAATAACCTCCCTCCCTCCCTTGGCTGTGAGGCCTTCAATAATCTGATCCTTCCCATTTCTACCTGCCTTCCATACCCCCTCAGCTCATTCTTCCTGCCTCTGCCCTGATCCTCAACATTTCTAGCAGACTTCCCTTCATTCTGTACTTAATCAAGCCAAGTTTTGTCCAGCCTCTCAGCCTTTGCTCTCAGTCCTTCCTCTGACTGAAGCACTCTTTCTTTAGATCTTTGCATGACTGGCTCCTTCCCGTTGGACATTCTGGTCCTAGTTCAAATATCATCTTCTCAGAGATACCTTCTCTCCCCACCCAACTGAAGAAGTTCCCCAGTAACATCCGTCTCATCACCCCATTTTCACTTTATCACACATTTCTTTTTAAATTTTTGTTGTCTGTCTCTCTCCAGGGAACATATGCTCATGAGACGAGAGATCTTTATATGTTTAGCTCAGTGATTCTTAGCCAGGGTTGATTTTTACCCATCCCCCTCCCCCGGGTCATTTGGCAACGTCTGGAGACATTCTGGGCTCTCACACTGGGCAGGAGCTACCGGCATCTAGCGAGTAGAAACCAGGAATGCTGCTAAACATTCTGCAAGGTACAAGACAAGACAAAGAATTATCCAGCCCCAAATAACAACAGTGCCGGAGGGGAGAGATCCTGGTCCAGTTCATCTCTGATGCCCCAATGCCTGGACTGGCACTTGGCAAATCTTATGCAGTTCAAACATTTTTGTGGCATGAACAAATGAAATGTTTCAATTAAATGTTGGATTTAATTTTAAAGCCCCAAAGGTCCTTAGAGAGCAATTAAACCACAAGTTTTCACACTCCGTTTCTGGAAGCCTCAGGCTATAGACCAGAGTTTCAGGAATTCTGTACACCATGAAGAATTTCCAGCTAAATGCTGACAACGTAAATTTTGTGACTATGGTCTGTTTTATATATTGGGGTCCCGATTGTCTGACAAGTTCTCCTGCTTTAAAAGAATGTTTTAGACCAGCCCCCTGGAAGCTGGAAGCCAGGATACAAAGAAGCTGATAGTCCCTCAATATTACACAGAGAGCCAGGCCCGGGTCTCCTGAGTACCTGACTGGCCTTGGTCACAGACTTGGCCACAGCTCTGTGATTCACCAAAGACACAATTTACGAGCAAGTGGATGTGCTATTAGCAGTTACAGGCATCAGAGACATGTGGGGTGGGTTTTCATCTTGGCTATGCCTCCAACCAGTTGTGTGACCCAAGAAACCAATCAATCTAAGCAAAGCAGAGTAGTTGGCTATCCAGGCTGGATGTGCATGTTTCATTTTTTTTAATTGTCTGATGTTTAATATCTGCCTATATTAATGTTGTTTGACTTTTCATTACTTAGTGTGTTTCATATAATGAGCATGAGAGAAGGGTTACTGACAAATCAATTACACAGATGGGATAGCAGAGGACAACTTTAGCCTATTTTCTTCTTTTTTTTTTTCCCCTAGAGTGTTCCCCATGCCACATATGGTAATGACATTACTGACTTTTTGCATTTATTTATGCGAGCGATTTTCCCGGGTAGTATTTTTCTTGACACTTTAATATTATCCCCATTTTTTCAGTTTTATTGACATGTAATAGATGCATAGCACTGTATAAGTTTTAGCTTATGTACAGCATAAGTACAGCATAATGATTTGACCTAACCTACTTTTTAAAAAAAATTTTTTTTAAGTTTATTTATTTATTTTGAGAGACAGAGAGAGAGCATGAATGGGGGAGAGGCAGAGAGAGAGGGAGAGAGAGAATCCCAAGCAGGCTCTGCAATGTTAACGCAAAGCCCAAAATGGGGCTTAAACCCACAAACCTTGAGATCATGACCTGAGCCAAAATCAAGAGTCAAGACACTTAACCAACTGAGCCACCAGGGGCCCGTTAACCTACTTTCTAATAATGAAGTAAATGAACCTGTTGATCTTTTTCTATCAATTCATGCAAGGAGATCCACAGCACCTTTACTTAGAAAGCACTTTTTTGGGGGCGGAGGGCACCTGAGCAGCCCAGTCGGTTAAATGTCTGACTTCAGCTCAGGTACTGATCTCGCAGTTTGTGAGTTCGAGCCCCACGACAGCTCAGAGCCTGGAGCCTGCTTTGGATTCTGTGTCTCTCTGCCCCTCCCCTTGCTCACACTTTTGGCTTTCTCTCTCAAAAATAAGATATTTTAATTTTTTTAACATTTATTTATTTTTGAGACACAGAGCATGAGCAGGGGAGGGGGAGAGAGAGATGGAGACACAGAATCTGAAGCAGGCTCAGGCTCCGAGCCGTCAGCACAGAGCTCGATGCGGGGCTCGAACTCACAAACTGTGAGATCTGACCTGAGCCGAAGTCAGCCACCCAACCGACTGAGCCACCCAGGCGCCCCAAAAATAAGATATTTAAAAAAAAAGTTTAACCTTTGTTGCCTCCCCAGGCAAGCTACTGTCGCTCAGGCTAACTCCAGGGATACTCCTGAGACTCCAGCGTCCCGAATTTGGATCCGTTAAGGTATGCCTTGGAGATACTTTGGGTTTGGTTCCAGACCACAGCAATAAAGCAAATATCACAATAAAACTGTGCTTTGGAGATCAAGGGTCCTGAATGGGAAATAAGGACTGAATATGTGGCTCCCGAGTACATCAGAAATCTGACAGACTTACCTGACTGTCTGAAACTGCCATGGGGTCTCGGATCCCTGGATGAGCGATCAATCCTTATGTGTGCATCCCCAGATGAAGAAATGGTGGCTGAAAGCCAATAACCTGTCCAGTGTCACAGAGCCGATCTGTGGCAGGACTGGGGTTTGAATTCTGATCTGTTTGACGGCAGGATCGGGGGTGGCAGGCAGGCGCCTGACCGCCCAGTGGACCGCACTGCGCCGGTGCCCATAGCGGAGTGAGGACAGAAACAAGGGGGCGAGTGGAAGCCCTGGGACTGGGAACAAAGGACTGAAGGGACGCCATTGTTGTCTTACTGGCCCACATGCATCAGCCCCAGGAAGTCACTCCCAGAGCCATCCCTGCCTCAGTGGAGACGACCCGCCTACACTAAACCACGCCCATCGGCACAGGAGTGACACCTCTCAGCGGGAGCTACAGAGGCCCTGTTCAGACCGGTGTCTGGAGTAACTCCAGGTCATTTCTTTTTAAAATATATGCTCCCCATTATTCTTCTTACTGATCCCCACTCCTGAGGTGACTATCCAGGGTCCTGGCTGACTTAAACAGAATCTTAACCCACTCTCTAAAGGCATGTTTTACACCTCCTTCTGTACTTCCTGATTTCTCCCTCTGGAATAACCAGGCCACATAATCTCATCCGAGCAATTTCTGTCTTCATTCCTTTTTCCTTGCAACCGTCCTTATTCTGATTTCTCTCAGCCTGGATTAAGCTCTTTAGTCACTCTACTGGGGCAAAGACCATTTCCTTCTTTCCCCCGCAACTGTCATTATTTTCTCTGTAGACGCTCTGCCACCAGCACACTACATACCCTGTCCTTACCGTGTAGCTGGTACTTCAGGACATTGCCCTCAGAGTGTCATTTGTTATTCTTTTTTCTGTTGTGAACCACTTGTCTGTATCATTTGTTGGTACGTTTGAGTATTTCGTGTGTCTGTTTGTCTGTTAGTCTGTCTCTCTTTCCAGGGCGACTCCAAGAAACAATCCAAAACACACCTAGCCAAAATGACGAAAAGGAAGAATTCTCCTCAAAAGAATCTACAGCAAGTAGTGACAGCTCAAGAATTGATGAAAACAGATATAAGTAACATAACAGAGCACGAATATAAAATGATAATCATAAAACTAATCGTGGGGCTTGAAAAAAGCATAGATGAATGCAAGGGGTCCCGCGCAGAAGAGTTCAAGGACCTTAAAAATGGCCAGCAAGAATTAAAAAAGTCCTTGGATGAAATTAAAGGCAAATTGGAAGCAGCCACAGCACGGACTGAAGAGGTAGAAGAAAGAGTAAGTGCATTAGAAGATAAACTTACGGAAAAAGGGGAAGCAGATAAAAAGAGAGAGAAGCTGATCCAGGAACAGGAAAGGAGAATTCGAGAGCTGAGTGATGCACTCAAACGAAACAATATCCATATCATAGGAATTTCAGAGGAAGAAGGGAGAGAGAAAGGAGTGGAAGGGGTACTTGAACAAATCATTGCTGAGAACTTCCCCAACATGAGGAAGGAAACGGGCATGGAAATCCAAGAGGCACAGAGAACTCCCCTCAGACGTAACTTGAATAGACCCTCTGCACGACACATCATAGTGAAATTGGCAAAATATAAAGACAGAGAGAGAATACTGAAAGCAGCTAGAAACAAAAGGGACTTAACATACAAGAGCAGACACATAAGGATAGTAGCAGACTTATCTACAGAAACATGGCAAGTTAGAAAGGAATGGCAGGATATCTTCAACGTGATGAGCAGGAAGGATATGCAACCAAGAATCCTGTACCCAGCTAGCCTGTCATTCAGAATAGAAGGAGAGATTAAGGTTTTCCCCAGCAAACAAAAACTGAACGAATTCATCTCCAACAAGCCAGCATTACAAGAGATCCTGAGGGGCACCCTACGAAGGAAAGGTTGCAAAGAACACAAACTACCAGAGACAGCGTTACAAGCATGAAACCTACGGATAATACAGTGACTGTAAGCCCATATTTTTCAATATTAACACTGAATGTAAATGGACTAAATGCACCAATCAAAGACACAGGGTAACAGAATGGATTAAAAAAAAGACCCATCTATTTGCTGTCTTCAAGAGACTCATTTTAGACCTGAGGACACCTCCAGATTGAAAGTGAGGGGATGGAGAACTATCTACCAGGCTACTGGAACTCAGAAGAAAGCTGGAGTAGCCACACTTATATCAGACAAACTGGACTTTAAAGTAAAGGATGTAATAAGAGATGAAGAAGGGCATTATATAATAATCACAGGGACCATCCAGCAGGAAGAGCTAACAATTATAAATATCTACGCACCGAATTTGGGGGCACCCAAATATGTAAAACAACTAATTACAAACATAAGCAACCTTATCAATAAAAATGTCCTAATAGTAAGGGACCTTAACACTCCACTCTCAGCACTGGACAGATACACAAATCAGAAAATCACCACAGAAACAATGGCCCTGAACGACACTTTAGAACAGATGGGCCTAATAGACATCTTCAGGGGTGCTTCATCGAGAAGCAAAGGAATTTACATTCTTCTCAACGGCACACAGTACATTTTCCAAGATAGACCACATTCTGGGCCACAGGGAAGCTCTGAATAAATATAATAGAATCGAAGTCATACCGTGCACATTGTCAGACCACAATGCTTTGAAACTTGAAATTAACCAAAGGAAAAAGCATGGAAAATACCCAAAATCATGGAGGCTAAGCAACAGCCTATTAAAAGACGAGTGGGTCAACCAAGCAATCAAATAAGAAATTTAAAAATATATGGAAACAAATGAAAATGAAAATATAACAATCCAAACACTCTGGGATGCGGCAAAGGCAGTCCTGAGAGGGAAATATATTGCAATCCAGGCCCAATTCAAGAAACAAGAAAAATCAATAACACAAATCCTAACAGCACGCCTAAAAGAACTAGAAGCACAACAACTAAAACAACCCAAACCCAGCAGAAAGAGAGAAATAACAAAGATCAGGGCACAAATTAATCATATGGAAACAGAAAAAGTAATGGAACATCAATGAAACCAAGGGCTGGTTCTTTGAAAGAATAAACAAAATAGACAAACCACTAGCCAGGCTTCTCAAAAAGAAAAGAGAGAGAACTCAAATAGATAAAATCATGAACGAAAAGGGAGTAATTACAACAAATCCCTTCGAAATAAAAGCAATCGTCAGAGAATATATGAAAAATTATATGCCACCAAACTCGGCAACCTGGAAGAAACGGACAAATTTCTAAACAGTCACACGCTACCAAAACTCAAACGGGAAGAAATAGAAAATTTTAACAGACCCATAACTAGTAAAGAAATAGAATCAGTTATCAAAAATCTCCCATCAAATAAAAGCCCTGGACCAGATGGCTTCCCTGCGGAATTTTACCAGACATTTATAACAGAGTTAATTCCTATCCTCCTCAAGCTGTTCCAGAAAATTGAAACAGAAGGAAAACTCCCAGACTCATTCTATGAAGCCAGCATCACATTGATTCCCAAGCCAGACAAAGACCCAGCAAAGAAAGAATTACAGGCCAATATCCCCGATGAATATGGATGCAAAAAATTTCAACAAGATACTAGCAAATCTAATCCAACAGCATATAAAAAAATTATTCACCATGATCAAGTAGGGTTCATCCCTGGGATGCAAGGCTGGTTCAATATTCGCAAATCGATCAACGTGATACATCACATTAACAAAAGAAAAGATAAGAACCATATGATCCTGTCAATTGATGCAGAAAAAGCATTTGACAAAATACAGCATCCTTTCTTAATAAAAACTCTCGAGAAAGTCGGGATAGAAGGAACATACTTAAACATCATAAAAGCCATCTATGAAAAGCCCACAGCTAATGTCATCCTCAATGGGGAAAAATTGAGAGCCTTCCCCCTGAGATCAGGAACACGACAGGGGTGTCCACTCTCGCCACTGCTATTTAACAAAGTGTTGGAAGTCTTAGCATCAGTAATCAGACAACAAAACAAAATAAAAGGCATCAAGATTGGCAAGGAGGAAGTCAAACTCTCACTCTTTGCAGATGACATAATACTTTACTTGGAAAACCCGACGGAATCCACCAAAAGCCTACTAGAACTGATCCATGAACTCAGCAAAGTTGCAGGGTACAAAATCAATGTACAGAAATCGGTGGCATTCATATACACCATCAATGAAGCAGCAGAAAGAGAAATAAAGAAGCTAATCCCCTTCACAATCGCACCAAAAACCATCAAATACCTAGGAATAAACCTAACCAAAGATGTAAAAGACCTCTTCGCTGAAAACTATAAAAACTTATGAAGGAAATTGAGGAAGACACAAGGAAATGGAAAAACATCCCATGCTCATGGATTGGAAGAATAAATATCGTCAAAATGGCAATACTACCCAAAGCAATCTACACATTCAATGCAATCCCAATCAAAATTGCACCAGCATTCTTCTCAAAACTAGAGCAAACAATCCTAAAATTTGTATGGAACCACAAAAGACCTCGAATAGCCAAAGTAATACTGAAGAACAAAAACAAGGTGGGAGGCATCACGATCCCAGACTTCAACCTCTACTACAAAGCAGTAGTCATCAAGACAGTATGGTATCGGCACAAAAACAGACACATAGACCAATGGAATAGAATAAAAAACTCAGAAATGGACCCGCAAGTATATGGACAACTAATCTTTGACAAAGCGGGAAAGAGTATCCAATGGAAAAAAGACAGCCTCTTTAATAAATGGTGCTGGGAGAACTGGACTGCAACATGCAAAAGAATGAAACTAGACCACTTCCTTACACCACTCACAAAAATAAATTCTAAATGGATAAAGGATCTGAATGTGAGACAGGAAACCATCAAAATCCTAGAGGAGAAAGCAGAAAAAAGCCTCTTTGACCTAAGACGCACCAAATTCCTACTCGACACATCTCCAAAGGCAAGGGAATTAAAAGCAAAAATGAACTACTGGGATCTCATCAAGATTAAAAGCTTCTGCACGGCAAAAGAAACAACCAACAAAACTGATAGGCAACCAACGAATTGGGAAAGGATAATTGCAAATGACATATCGGATAAAGGACTAGTATCTAAAATCTATAAAGAACTTACCAAACTCCACACCCGAAAAACGAATAACCCAGTGAAGAAATGGGCGGAAGATATGAATAGACACTTCTCCAAAGAAGACATTCAAATGGCAAACAGACACATGAAACGATGCTCAAGATCACTCATCATCAGGGAAATACAAATCAAAACCACACTGAAATACCACCTCATACCAGTCAGAGTGGCTAAAATGAACAAATCAGGAAACTATAGATGCTGGAGAGGATGTGGAAAAACAAGCAGCCTTTTGAACTGTTGGTGGGAATGCAAACTCGTGCAACCACTCTGGAGAACTGTGTGGAGGTTCCTCAAAAAAATGAAGATAGACTTACCGTATGAACCAGCAACAGCACTGTTAGGAATCTACCCGAGATCCAGGACTGCTGATGCATAGGGGCACGTGTACCCCAATGTTCATAGCAGCACTTTCGACAATAGCCAAATCATGGAAAGAGACTAAGTGTCCATCAACTGATGAATGGATAAAGAAGAAGTGGTATATTTATACAATGGAATACTATGCAGCAATGAGAAGGAATGAAATCTGGCCATGTGTGGCAACATGGATGGAACTGGAGGATATTATGCTGAGTGAAATAAGTCAGGCAGAGAAAGACAGATGCCATATGTTCCCACGCATAGGTAGGCTTTGGAAGACCTAGCAGAGAACCAGTGGGGAGGGGAAGAGGGGAAGGGGGGAAAAAAAGCCACAGAGAGGAAGGAAGACATGGCATGAGAGACTCTCAAAGAATAAGAAAGAACTGAGGGGAGGGATGGGTGTGGGAGGGGGGAGAGTGGGTGATGGGCACAGAGGAGGGCACTCATTGGATTGAGCACTGGGTGTTGTATAGAAACCAATTTGACAATAAATTATTAAAAAAATAAAAAATAAATTAAAAAAAAGTTTAAGTGTTCTTAAAAAAATTTTTTTTAAATGTTTATTTATTTATTTTGAGAGAGAGCACTCAGGTGAGCTGGGGAGGGGCAGAGAGAGAATCCCAAGCAGTCTTCGTGCTGTCAGCACAGACTCCAAGGCAAGGCTTGAGCCCACAAACCACGAGATCATGACCTGAGCTGAAATCAAGAGTCAGGCATTTGGGGTGCCTGGGTGGCTCAGTCAGTTGAGCGTCCAACTTCGGCTCAGGTCATGATCTCATGGTTCATGGGTTCAGGCTCCACATTGGACTTTGCACTGATAGTGTGGGGACTGCTTCAGATTCTCTATCTCCCTCTCTCTCTGCCCCTCCCCACTTCAGAAATAAATAAACATTAAAAAAGAGAGAGAGAAAGTCAGATGCTTAACCACCTGAGTCACCCAGGAACCCCTAGACAGCACTTTTATAGCCATTGGTTTGTTACTGGATGTCCTCAAACAAGAGAACTTTATTTTTTTTCTAAAGCCTGTATTTCCAACAGTTTACTGCTTCATACTAAATTTTCCCCAGTAACACAGAATCTTGGAACTAGAAAGAAGTTTATATTTAGTACAACTGTGCTATTTCCCAGATGGTAAGACTGAGTGCAGAGAAGCCTGCTCCCTTGTATGAGATTACATACTAGTAAAGCATGACTCCAGGGCTCAGACCCAGGGTTCGACTCCTGGGCCAGGGTGTTCTCAGAGGTTCTCAAACTGGGTTCCACTCCTAATGGAAACACTAAGTTTCAGAGAGAAGTAGGTGTCCAGGGAGTGAGAGGGACCCTGTGTCACTCAGCAACTGAAACCCTCCTCCTTCTATCACAGAAGCTCCACTTTCATGTACTAAAAAAATATTTTTTGAAGGCCAGTCAATTATATCATAAGATTGACATATTTTCTTCCCTGGAAAATTTGCTCCCATGGAGAAAACTTAACTACTTCTTTGAACCACATTTTTCCTTCTCTAATAGATCTTACGTGGTTGGAAAAGTGGATGCATGGCCCTTTAAAAGCCAGCAGTTAAAATGAAAGGCTCATTCACTCACAGGAATGAGCTGGGTGAGTCAGGGCACTGGTAACAACTAGCCCAGATGTATAATCTCATGCCTATCACTTAGGAAAATGCTGCTGTTAAGGATCACTTGCTAGAACCTTAGAGTGAGTGTCCAGGGGGGTCCCAAGGTAGACAGTCCCCAAGAAGCAGGATGGTGGGGCACAAATTGCAGTGAGACCACCTAGAACCCAGGCCCAGGGTGCCGTGCGGGGAAGGAGTTGCTGCTGGTGAGTTCTGCTTCTCCCCACCCCCTTCAATATGATTTTAAGCTGAAACAGACAAAACTCAAGCCCAGGAAAACATCCTGGGTTGACCCCCGAAGTGGAAGAAAGACAGCAAGAAATGGCAAAGCAAAGTTCACAACCTTTGTCCAGAGAGATTCTGGCTTAAAGGAAGGGCGAGGAGGCATCAGCTGATTCCCCATAGCAGAGGTGAAAGCTCAGACTTGATTCTCAGCACGTCTGAGTTTGAATCCCAGGCTCAGCCACTCATCAGCTGTGCAACCTCAGGAGAGTTACCTCACCTCTCTGGGCATCCTTTCCTCATTGGCAAATGTAGATTGTAATGGTATCTAATATAGGGCCCGTGAGGGATTAGGAAAGAGGAGAGTTGGGTGCCTGGGTGGTTCAGTCCGTTAAGCTTTGACTCTTGACTCTTAATTTTGGCTCAGGTCATGATCTCACTGCGGGATTGAGCCCCGTGTCTCAAGCCTACTTGGGATTCTCTCGTTCTCTCTTTTTCTGCCCTCCCCTGCCCCCCACCGACTCATACGTGTGTGTGCACACACACACTCTCTCTCAAAATATATAAACTTAAGAAAAGAAAAGGAAAGAGGAGTGCTCTGCTCCTTAACAGTGCTTCTATGCCAAGGGAATGCCACTTTCTATGAAGCACCTACTAAATGCCCATGTATGGATGCCAGAGCCTGAGCTGTGCAGCCTCTGTCTATTGCAGATTCTACCTGGAACTGCAGTAGTTCAGAGTAGGGCTGTCACCACCGTAATTTGAATCCAAAATAGTTTTAAGTCAAAGAATATCCTGGGAGAGTCAGAGCTCATCAGTGTTGCCGTGGGTTACTGTGTTTGGCCAGCCCTCACCACACAGCGAGGGCTCAAGAAATATTTGTTGAATGAGTGACTCAGTGATGGAAGAAATTAATGAAAGACCGAATGTTGATGAATGTCTCCTACTGGATGGTGGGAGATTTGAAAAAATCTTCAGGAATTCATGAACATAATGTTGAATGAAATAAGCCAGACACAAGAGAATGTTCTGTGTGATGACATTTGTATGAATTTCTAGAATAGGCAAGATAAATCTGTGATGATAGGAGTCAGAATCATGGTTACCTGGTGGCTGGAAGGAAGAGAGGTAGGAAATGGCAGAGCTGGGGTTTGAACCAGGGGCCACTGCCAGCTAAGCCCACGTTCTTAACCCCTTAGCCAAACTGCTGCTCAGAAGCCACACGGCCCAGTTTTCCAAAAGATTTTGAGAGCTCCTTTATAGCCTCTGCCAAACGACTGTTCGGGCTCCACTTGTATACTTCCAGTGATAAAGAACTCATTACCTATAGGCTTGCAAAGGAGAACTTGGGAGAAGAGTTCTAGTCCCTGTAACAGCCTCTGCTTTCTCCTGCTTGGCCTCAGTTATCTGTGACTGCCACACCTGGGAATTTTTATCCAGAAGTGGCCTTTCTCCTCCTTGTCCAGTCTCTTCAGCTCAGTGGGAAGGGTGGGGGTCATGGTGTTAACTTTATAGTGGATTCTCTGTCTCACACACCATTCTTTGTTCCTTTGAAGAGAAAGCAAAAGTGTCATGGAGGATGATTTGGGAACGATTCAACAAATGTAAAATGTACATACTCTATGACCCAGCCATCTCTCTTTTTACACACACACCCAAAGATGAATGGGCAAAGGAGCTCAGAGCAGCAGGGTTTGTGAGAATAAAACCTCGCAAACAATCTAAATGCCCATTGACGGAGGACTGGTTACAACACCAGAGTGCGTCCTTCCACTGGAGGATGCCAGAGCAGTTTGGAAGGTTGGGATTGAGGTATCTGCCCAAGAGAAATGAGAATACATACCCACATAAAGACTTGTATGCAAACATTCATAGCAATATTATTCCTAATAGCCCTAAACTGGATACACTCCTAGAGTCCACCAACTGGCAAATGAACAAGCAAAATGTAGCATATCTGTACAATGGAATATTAGCAAAAAAAAAAAAAAAAGCATAATACCCCACGTAGCATGGATGAACCTCCAAATAGTTATGCTAAGAAAAGAAGTCAGATGCAAAAGAGCATATTGTATGATTCCATTTACATGAAATGTCCAGAAAAAGCGAATCTATGGAGACAGAAAGATCAATGGTTGCCTGTGGCTGAGGGATGGACTGGCAAATGGGCCCAAGGGCGCTTGTTGGGGGGCAGGGTGAGATGCAGGAATGCTTTAAAACTGAATTGGGTTGCTTGGCTCTAAACATTTTGCAAAAGTCATTGAGCCATACGCTCACAACAGGTGAATTTTGTAGTATATAAATCACACCTCAATCAAACTATTCTTTAAAAAAAGATGTTGGGGTGCCTGGGTAGATAAGCATCTGACTCTTGATTTGGGCTCAGGTCATGATCTCACTATTTATGAGATGGAGCCCTGCATCGGACTCCATGCTGTCAGCACAGAGCCCGCTTGGGATTCTCTCTCTCTCTCTTCTTCTCTGATGCTCCCTCACTCAGGCTCTCTCTCTCTCTCTCAAAATGAATAAACTTAAAAAAAAAAAAAAGACTTTGATATAGCAAGAGGAATATAAGTAAAAAGAGTGAGATGCCAAACTATACAATTCTCATGTACATAAAAAATAAATGACATCAAATCCCTCCCATATCAACACGAATACATGTATAAATAAATGCAGAGACTCCTGTCTTGAAAGCACCACTCCATACTTTTGACACAATCGATATTTCTGGAGAGGAGAGGAGAAATGGGGAGCAGGAGAGGAGAACTTTTATTTCACCAAGAAAATGGATTCTGTGGGTAATTTTTTATTTGTTTATTTAAAAAATATTTAGTGCTTATTTATTTTTGAGAGAGAGACAGAGTGCGAGCGGGGTAGAGGCAGAGAAAGAGAAGGATAACAGAATCCGAATCAGGCTCCGGCCTCTGAGCTGTCAGTGCAGAACCCGACGCAGGGCTCGAACCCACGAGCTATGAGATCATAATCTGAGCTGAAGCTGGCCGTTCAACTGAGTCACCCAGACGCCCCTCCTTGGATAATTTTTTTAATTAAAACAAGCAAGCAAGCAAGCAAAGAAGCAATGTGAAAGAGTCTAGAGGCAGCAGTCCATCCTCTGGCCCATCGTTTACAATTATTGGGCCTGTGGATTTAGGAAATTGTCATTTGTAAGCAGTAAATTGGATGTGTCTAAACTTAGGACTTCAAGAATGATCTAGTCCAGTTCCTTTGCTCTGTAGGTGGAGAAACTGAGGCCCAGGGAGGGACTGGGGCCCGGCCAACGCCAAAGCTTGTTGGGCTTGGGCCCGGGCTGCAGTCCAAGCCCCGGATGAAGCTCCCAGCTCTGCCCCCGCACTACACTCTGCACAAATTGTTTCGTGTCTCCGGGAAGGGGGAGTTTATAAATTTGGCCACATTTTGGAACAACAGAGCCATAAATGGACATGCCCGCAGGAGGCTGGGAGGTACCTGACCTTTGAGGCTGGGGATGGGGAGGGGAAGGGAGAACAGGGCCAGCAGCCTCAGCCCTGGCCCAGATTCTGACATCTAGGGGAAAAGAAAACTGGAGAAAGGAGCTAGTCCAAAGGGAGGCTGCAGATGAAGCAGGTAAACACGGAGGGCCACAAGGACCTGGCTCAAAGGCCCCCTCTGCCACTGTTTGGCTGGGTGACCTTGGACATGCCTTCACCCCTTTGAGCCTCAGTGGCCACCAAACCTGGTAAATGATGAAAATGTGGAAAGGTTGTAAAAATGCAGATGACTAGGCCCCAACTCCAACTTACAGAGAATCAGATTCTCCCAGGATGGATCCCAGGCAACTGTATTTTCTAGAAGCATCTGCGGTAGTCTACATCACTACAGAACTGGAATTCAGGAGTCAATGACATCCAGGATCTTAAAACAGGCTTCTCGAAATCATTATTTTTATTACACTCTGTTACCCATAGAGGAAAACGTAGGCTGCTTAGCATGCCATTTAAGGCCTCATGGCAACAGTACAACCTCACCCCCACCCCACCTCAGCCCTTTACATTCATCCCTCCGTTGCTTCAGCAAACAAGTTTGAGTGTCCTCTCTACAGCCCCACATAAAACTAGGTCTCTGCGTTCCCTGGCAGTCCAAAATGGGAATAAATCAAATTCTACACTCTATGGCTCTCTTCCTTTTCTAAACACATTCATGTTCACACTTTCTAAACGAGATGGTTCCTTCAAGTTGGATAGTCCACCATCCCATTTGGCTTCTCTTTTGATGGAAAACCCATATCCTCTCTTCCATGAGGCTTCCCAGCTGTTCTCTGCTCCCCCAGATGGAATCACTACCTACATAGGGCTCTACCCTCGAAATGAATGAGTGAATAAATGAGTGGAATTCCTGATTGATTTGCCTCCCGGCCCTGGCACAGTTTGTAGCCAATAATAATGTTTGTTGCAATACAATGAACACTGGATTCTCTGAGCCAACTCTGATTTGAATGCAACTACCACTGAAAAACATTCAGTCAGTCAACAAACACTTACTGAATATGTACTATGCACCTGGCATATGTAAACAAACCAGATCATTCCAGATGTGGTTAAGTGCAAAAATGAGTGCTCTGAGAGAGAACAATTGAGAGGTGCTGTTTCAAAGAGAGTGGTCAGGAAGCCCCTTGGAGCTGACACAGAGCTGGCCTGCAGAGCCCTAGAAGGGGTGACTTGATTTGGGTTTGAGAAGGGTTCTCGGGAGTGACTGGAGGTGGGGTAGGGACAGTGGCCAGAGTCAAGTGATGTGATTAACAGTGGTGTGGAGAGGTGGGGCCCAGCCACATAAGGACAGATGCCACAGGCGGGGGGCTTGCAGCTTGGGTGGGACAGCTGATCTTCCAAACTTTAGAGTCTTTGATGCTCTGAGCCTTATCTATGTCTTAAACTCACGCACACACAATTAAAGAAAACAAAACCCCTCAGAGCCTCAGAAGTTGGCTAAAGCCCATAGGATTGTTTGTTTTTTTAAAAAATATATTTTCCCACTGAATCTTCAGTTTTGTGTTTCCAGCAGCTGGCATCCACCCAAGGGGACAAGTTAGCTGAGACAAACAGGCTTCCGTCCCTCTGTCATTGTCCTCTGGATCGCTCGTGGCTGCTAAGAGGGTCATTTCCTGAGGCCTCAGCAGGGCTAGGAGGGTGAGGGGTGGGGGCCAGGCCTTCCCACGGATGCAGCTGGGTCAGCTGCATTTCCCGAGAGGACATTGCTCTGGGGGAGGGGGTGGGGCAGGCGAAAAGTAGCCCCGGAGGTCAGGCAAGAAGCTCCAGCCCAACACTTCATTAGTAAGTCAGTTACTTGAGTTTTAACAAAACAATGTGGTGAGGTTCCCAGGCTAGCCCACAAGGAGAGCCTGTAGGTCTGATATCAGAGAGTCATTTGTGTAGGATGAGAGGAAATCAGCCCAAGAGAGGTTCCGGCCCACCTGATTTCCAGACTCACCAAATTCAGGCTAGGTGACCTGGGAATGATCCTTTAAGGTGAAGCTGGGCTGTGACTGGAACACAGAAAAGCCCTTCCCCCACTGAGAGGGGCACCGGGCCCTGACTCTGGGACAGCAGACTCCAGGCCTAGAGCCCACTCAAACCCACGACTATTCCAAGCCACACACAAATTTTGAGTTACTAGGTTCAGCCCCTTCTAGTTACAATGGTTTCTTAAACTGATGTTCTGCCCCCGGTTGATGGGGGAGGGTGCCAAGGCTGTGTCTGGCCCAAACCCATCAAATAACCTCCCACAAACCCACGAATCTTGTACCAGGATCATGCACCTTCCTCTCATGCCACTCTCCCTTGGTCATTACCTAATTGCCCTCCAGTGCTCATTACACTGGCTTGCTTTGGGTTTCTCTTTCCTGCCCCATGACCTTTCCCCAAACTGTTCCCTCTGCCTGGATCAAGAGGCAAAGTGCTTCCTAGAGCTAACCCCAAATAGCAATAGCAATTTGTGCAGTAATTTGCGTAATATCCTCTTCCTCCAAAGCACCGTTAAAGACGTTCTACCTTTGGCCTCCAAATCGGCCATGTAAAGGGAAAGAAAGACAAAGGACAGTATGTGGAGGGGTATTTTGGCCCAAGTGTGGAAGAGACATACATCCCTTCTGCTCACATTTCATTGTCTGGGATCAGTCGCATGGCCCCTCCTAACTACAAGAGAGGCTGGGAAGTGTAGTCTAGCTGGGCATCAAAGAGGAAGAGATAGATATTCATGCATACCTGTTGACTATCTCAGAAATGTGGTTCCCCGACACGAGAAGAAAGGGGTGATTGGAGGCCTGGACAGGAAAAAGCCCCTGCTGTTGCAGTACACGCCCTCCACATCTTCCCCAGGGAGGGGAGAGACCTGTCTCCTGGGCCTGTGTCCACCTTTTCCTGTGAATGTAAAACTAATTAGCGGTCGACTCCTGGAGCAGACACGGCCCCTATCACACTGATGATCATCTCTTCCTGCCAAAGGCTGCACCTTTGCCTGTAATGCCTGTAATTCTGCCTGTTGTTGTTCAGACCTCAGAAGCACGCTGGGTGCCTAGAACTGGCAACCCCCGAAGCAGCCCTTGGCCATCGAAGGATAGAAAATTGGTGGATGGACAGCCCAGCTCCCCAACCCTTGGTTGGGATGACTGAGGTATGCCCTACACCGTCTCTGGGACGATCCTAGTAGGGCTGAGCTCTGGTTGATCACCGGAGTAACTGCCCTGATAATGCTTCCCTTACTGGCTCACTTCCATTCCCTAGCTCGCTTCCCCACTCCCTGACAAGGATTCCCTGGGATCACTTCCCAGATAGATTCCTGACACTTAATTATTTGTTTTAGGGTTTGCTCCTGAGAGGACCCAAACAAACCAAGGCAACTCCCTGAATGATGACCCATACTCTCCTCCCCTACCGTGTCTAGCCTTGTGCTTCAGGAATACACAGCCACCCTTTTGAATCACTTTTAGAAACACACAAAAACACATGTCAATGGATTGGTCATCTTGGCCAGGGCAACGAGGCCAGGGAGAGGGCGTCATGCACTTGAAAACAAGCCTCTGAGGATTTATCTGCTCCTTCTGTTTCTTTCCCACACACAGGAAATCCTGGGCAGGCAGAGCTTCCTGACTCGGGGTGTGGGGTGGTGGGGGGAAGCTTACAGCGCAGGTGAAGACCCTCCTCCTCACGAGAGAAAAAGTTTGGGTGGTTTGAGGGAATGGCCGTTTACCTTCCTCACTGACCGGAGAAAGGGAAAGTTCAGAAGTCTGAGTTCTAGTCCTCGGTCTGCCACTAGTTTACTGTGTCACTCCGGGCTGTTGCCTCCCCCTGGGCCTCAGATTCCCATATATACAGGTGGAATAATTGTGCACGGGATATCTTAGCATTGCCACATCTGCATTTCCTCTGAACTCAGATCCGGGCCTGGCACACTATTTCTCTTGTGAAAATTTTTAAGGGATTCAGGAAGTTAAAGCATACAAGTATGTGGGGTATTTTGGAAAACCAGTATTAGCAACAATTAAGAAGAGTTAGAGTGATTTGTCCTATTAATGGAATTTTCCATGGAAAAATACTTTTAAATATATATTTTCTTAATAGATTGGCATTCAATAGCAACTTTTCTCTTTACCTTTTTCCAGGCTCACTCTGGTCTCGACAGCCCAAGTTACCTTGACCAATGCGATCGTGTTGATCACTCTCTTGAAACTCATTCATGGATACCCATGTCAAGCAGGGCCTCCCACAGTGCTTTGCACAATAGCAAATGATTGATTATTGAATTGAATTTGATTTCCAAGCCACTGTGGCCTAAGAAGACACTTTAGGAATGCTTGTTAGAATTGCATCTAAAGTAAAAGTTAAAAAGCTATGAGTAAAGGCAAAGGAAAGCTTACCTGAGAGTAAGGTGCTTGGTATGGACATTGTGGTGTTGGTTTTGGTGCTCAGTTGGCCTTTTAGCTTCATTTCAGATTGTAGATAAATGAAGTCATTGCATAAGTTGCTCCAGTTAAGTGAGCTGTTATTGTGCATACTGACTATATTGGCTAGGAATGCATTAAGCTGCAAGTTGCAGGAAACAGTAGCTTAAACCATAACCACATTGATTGCTTTCTTGTCTGCAAATCTGGATGTAGGTGGTCACAGAGTTAGTCCACCTGCTTAATGATGTTATAAAAGTCACAAGTCCTTTCAAAAAAATTTTTTAAATACTTATTTTTGAGTTTTGACAGAGAGAGAAAGAGAGAGAGAGAGAGAGAGAGAGAGCAAGAGCAGGGGAGGGGCAGAGAGAGGGAGACACAGAATCTAAAGCAGGCTCCAGGCCCTGAGCTGTCAGCACAGAGCTCATTGAGGGACTTGAACTCACAAATTGTGAGATCATGATCAGAGCCAAAATTGAACACTTAACCGACTGAGCCACTCAGGCACCTCAACCCAGGTTCTTTCTACTTTTTCATTCCTCTATCCTTATTTTCAGTGCTTCATGGTCCCAAGATGGCTGTCATTTCTATAAGTATCATCCTTGTTAAAGGAGGGTAATACCTCTGAGCTCTCCTCTCCCCTTTGATTCTTTTACAAGGAAAGCTTTCTAGAAGCATCCCAGCATACTTTCCCTTATGTCTTACTAGTCAGAACTTACATGACCATCCATATTAGTTACCCGTTGCTGGGTAAGTTAGTTACCATTCATATTAGCTACCCATTGCTGTTAATAGTTTCTTAACACTGCCATAAACATTTTCCTATCTCTGTTCTGTGGGTCAGTTAGGGATGGTGTAGTTTGGTGGTTCTGAATCAGGATCTCTTAGGGGTGATTTGTGCCTGGGTCTTCACTTATAAAGATGACTACATGATGACATGGAGAGTTCAATGCCACTGAAAGAAACGTTTAACATTACTCACAGTTCTCCTAGAAACAAGAGACACAGCATGCCATGTGGGGCCATAGGGGGAAGCACCAGTGTTGGTCAGGAGGCAGAAAAGGGCAAGAGAAAGCCAAGACCACAACCTTCACTGGGGCTTCTGAGGGATAAGCAAGGCAAGGCAGGGTAATGTTTGTATAGTTTGGATAATTCCAGTGGGCTCTGGGGCACAGAGGTTGTCCCTAGTTGTCTAGTACCTGGCTTTGGGATGATCTAAGTCAAGGGAAATATTGGCTTGGTATGGGAGTTAGATAAGGAGGTGGCTGGGGTGGGGGAGTATGGACTCAGGATTGGTTGGTTTGTACATAAAAGGTGGGCTCACCAACAGGTTGTTTACTGTCTCGAAGAATTAACTAGCCCTGGGTGGGGCAGTCTTTTCCCAGCTGGCAAGTCCCCCCAAAGATGTTTAAACATCATAAAATATAGAAAATTTAAAATATGATTAATACAGGGGTACCTGGCTGGCTCTATTGGTGTGACTCTTGATTTCGAGGTTATAAGCTCTACCCCCAAACTGAGTGTAGATATTATTTTAAAAATTTTAGGGCACCTGATGGCTCAGTCAGTTAAGTATCCAACTTTGGCTCAGGTCACGATTTCATGGTTTGTAGGTTCAAGCCCCACATCAGGCTCTCTGCTGTCAGCACAGAGCCTGCTTTGGATCCTCTGTCTCCCTCTCTCTCCACCCTTCCCCTGCTCATGCTCATTCTCTTTCAAAAATAAATAAACATTTTAAAAAAATAAATAAAATCTTAAAAAAAAATATGACTAATACAAAGATATCTCTGGCTGATGCTGCAGTCAAAATGTTGGCCCATATTGCAAACATTCAAAGACTTAACTGGGGCTGGAGCCACTTTCAAGGTCTCTCACTCACATGCCTGGCATGTTGGTGCTGGCTACTAGTGAGAAGACTTAGTTCCTCCCATGTGGGGCTCTCCACAGGGCTGTTGAGTGTCCTCATAATATGGCAGCTAATTTTCCCCAGAGCAAGTAATCTAAGAGAGCAAGGTAACAGTAACAATGGTTTTTATGACCTACCCTCAGAAGTCACTCTTCGAAATGAGTCACTAAGTCTAGCCTACATTCAAGGTTATGGGGATGAATTTCCATCATTTCAAAATTTACAGACATATTTTAAGGCCACCAGGTCATTCCTGACTGCAAGGGAGTCTGGAAAAGCAAAGGAGAATAGGATTGTTGTGACTAGCTTTAGACTAATCATGATTGACTCATAGCATGGGACACAATGCCACCTCAGACAAAATCTGGGTTTAGTTAATGAGTAAAGAGAGGGAAGACTGATGGGGAAGCATTATATCTGTCACAATGGTGATGATAAAGATGAAGGGGACTAGGACTAAGGTTTCCAGATGTCCTGATATTGCATGAGACATATTCCTACTAAAATATTATTTGTTGTTTACCTGAAAGTCAATTTTTTTTAAAGAGAGAGAGAGAAAGAGATAATCTCAAACAAGCTCCCTGCTCAGTGGCATGGAACTGGATGCAGGGCTCCATCCCACAACCCTGGGATCATGACCTAGCCAAAATCAAGAGTCGGACACTCAACCAACCAAGCCATCCTTCAGAAAGTCAAATTTAACTGGTGTCTTCTATTTTCATTTGCTAAAAATCTAGCCCCTGTGATGGGAAATAAGTCTTCAATGGTCATGGAAGGAAGCCAGTGAAAAGGTGGCATTTCTTAGGAAGGAGGAGCTAAAGGAAACCTGGGGGTGCCTGGAAGAGGAACAGATGTTTCAAAGCCTAGGGTAAGCTCCTTTTGGGGTGGGGGAGAGCAGGAGGAGTTTTCTGTGGTTCCAATCTCTCTCTTCTCTGCTCCCAGGCCACCTATGTGTCCACCACCAACACCACCACCATTACCTCTACTTTGCTCTCAAAAGATATCCAGGAAGCTCTAGCTAGAAACATCTCTCTTTCCAACACCCTGAAAAACCAACTCACAAAGCCAAAGTAGGGGCCGGGGGCGGCGCAGCAAAGTGCATGTGAGTGATGTGGGAACTTGGAGCCTCACTGTGTGACCTCAGACAAGGCCCTCCCCTCTCTGGGCTTCCCTTTCCTTGGCTTTATAACGAGAATTGGTCTAAATCGTCTCCAAGTCCCCTTTTACTTGCCCTACATGTCTCCCTTCCAAAAGGGAACAAAAAGACATGGGTGGTTTCTCTCGTCCCGTCTCTAAGCCAAATTCAGATGAAAATGTCCAGTGTAACATAGATTTAATATAAACAGTGGTGCACTGATACTCACAAATACCCCAAAAGGAGTCCCAGATGGGCTATTTTTATCCCTTAAAACACACACACACACACACACACACACACACACACTCACTCACTCACTCACTCGCTCCAACCCCCAACACCCCCACCCATAAGTTCCTCCAGTTGGTTTTTACATGAAGACAAGAGTTACAGTTAAGGCTGCTAATTAAACAGCTTTGACTGTGGGCAGGAGGGAGGCTGGCGAAAATCTTCTCTCTGGGCATGATGTCATCACAATTGTACATTTCTCATGACCCAAGAATGTGAGTGTGTTTGCACTGCACGTCGAAGCCAGTGATGCAAGCGCGGCCTGGTAAACAGGCCCCAGACAGGCAGGCCCTGCAAGGAGCCGCTGTGTAGAGGCCTGGCGGAGGCCCAGGTTGCTCTTAACTCCTTCCTGGCAGAACTGGCTGGTGGGCCGCCAAAGTTTGGCTAGGGAGCCTTCTCTACTCAGCCCTTGCTTCTCTCCCAGCCAGGGTCCCTGCTGGTGACAAGCTCTGAATGTGGAGTCGCCGAGACCTGCATTCCACCCACCCACACCATTCGCTTGCTCGAGGGCCTGAGGTACGTGACTCCTTTGCCCTGAGCCTCAGTTTTCTCATCTGAGAAAATGGGGAGATGAATCAGAGCTTCAATCCCTTGTCTTCAACTCTAAAGTCCACGAAGCCCAAACATCCAAGGGCTTTTCCATATATTTGAAGAAAACTCATGTGGAGGCAAAACCTGGGGCCCCACTTAGACTCAGTACTTAAACTTCTCACTACAGCAATATTCATATATTTGATTGGAGATAGGTGGGCCCAGTCCCCACCAGGTAACTTCAAAAAAATTTTTTTACTGTTTATTTGAGCAGGGGAGGGGTAGAGAGAGAGGGAGACACAGAATCTGAAGCAGGCTCCAGGCTCTGAACTGTCAGCACAGAGCCCAATGTGGGGCCTGAACTCATGAATTGTGAGATCATGACCTGAGCTGAAGTTAGACGCTTGACTGACTGAGCCACCCAGGCGCCCCCAGATTACCTTTTAAAACGCCTAAAATTCTGAGTTCTGAAACCTGACCAGCCCCAAGAGTGTTGATCAGGGGTTGTAGGCCTGGGGCACCTGACTTTTGTTCACTGGGAGACTTACTGAGACACTGCTTTCTGCTGAAAAGTCCGCCCCAAGCACAGGGCTTAGCTCTGTGTCAGCTGTGTCTCAAGCGGCCAGCTCAGTGCCTAGCACACAATAGTCACCCAACCAATGGCTATTGAATCAGTAGCTGAAGTTACTCATATCCCATTAATGCGTGGTGGTGATCACGGGGAAACTGAGGCCTGAGCCTCTGAGATAGCCTTCCCTGGATCCTTTCCCACAGAGGGAGTTCTGACTTTCCCCAAAAAGGTAGCTGCTCACATTTCTCTGCTGGCCTGCTCACAAACAGCTTGGTGACCCCCCTCCAACATTCCAGGGCAGCCTCCTCCCTGGCTGGCTGGTTTGCGGGCATCAACGAGTTTTCTTTGGCAGAAGGTTGAGCATCAGATTGAAAAAAAAAGAGGGGGTAGGATATGCTGAAAGCTGGAGGTGGGGAAGGGATGGTCACAGGGTAGGGTGGGGGCTGAGGAGTATCTGGGGAAGCTGAGATCTGCCAGCCTGCCTGAGACCGTGGACCAGATCCCGGAACGCTTTTGAGGACTGTGACTGTGTCAGTCAGCTCCTGTCTTAATCCTAGAACTGGAGAATTACCCAGACCTGTGCAGAGCTGCCAGAATGAAAAAGGCCTCCCTAGTGTGGTCTGACCTATTCCCAGCTGCTGTGGGTCCCCGAGTAACTCCCTTTTCCTGCGAAGTCCGGGCCTTCGCATGATAAGTTTGGAGAATCCAGCAGAACAGAGCTGATATTATAGACACAGACTTGAGTCCAGGCCCAGACTCTTCCTCTGATTGGACAGGGAGTTAGGGCAAGTCACTTTCCCACTCTGAGCCTCAGTTACCTCATCTGTAAAATGGCACTGAGTTGTAGGGATTGTGTCCTGATGAATGTGATTGGCACATAGTAGTGATAAAAGAATGTTAGTAAATTACCCTTGGCCTGGATAGCCCTCCTGATCTGATCTTCTATGTTAGGCACTAAGCACAATAATAACTTCATTGTCTGAGCACCCACTATGTTCCAGGCACTGTGCTGAGTGATTTACAAGCATTATTTTATTTCATCCTCCCAACATCTCTCAAATGGGTGCTAGCACTATCCCCATTTGTTGGAGGAGAAGATAAGTTTCTGAAAAGTGAAGTGACTCTCCCAAGGCTGCTTGGCTAGCAAAAAGCAGAGCTGGGATCTTCTGGACTCTAAACACTTCATACCATGGCTTCAAGAAAGATCTAGCAGCTAATTCTGTGCTCAGCTCCTTGAAGCAAGAGATTCCAGGCCCAGCTGGGCCACCCCCTGATGTAACGTATGACCAGTTCAGGGACCTCAGTTCTCCTATTGGAACCATGGGGAAGATCCTCCTTACTCTGCCATCCCCTGTAGGGCTGAGGTAAGGATGCAGGTGACCTTGAAAAGGACTTTGAAGCTATGAGATAGGACAGGCACTCTCGAAGGCTCAGAAAGGGGGAACCAAGGGAAAGAATTAATCCTCTCTAGCCTCCCTGGCAAGTATCAGATCAGCTCCAGCCATGGAGCGGCTGGAGTAGGGAAAGTGAGTGAGGGACAGCTGTGTCAGAAAGGCTCTGGATTAAGGGAACTACTCAGAAGCTAAGAAATGAAGGAGAAGTGGTCCCAGCCCTCCTCCAAGACCTGACCATGGTCTGTCTGTCCATTAGGGGTTGGGCAGTACTGCCTCTAGAGTCCAACAGATCAGAGTTCAAGTCTCGGCCCCATCCATCTTCACTGGGCATCCTTTGGTCTTCTCCTCTCTTTGTGTCAGTCTTCCCAACAGTGAAATGGAGGTGATAATAAGAATTTCACCAGGACTGTAGTGAAGACCAGCCTTGGTCCACGGATATTGGTTGAATAATTATCTCCTGGCACCTGGTCTGCAAGCCTCAAAACAGTTCTAGTCTGGAAGGAGAGGCTGTATATAAAGTGTCTGGCACAGGTAGGTGCCCATTGGAAGGAAGGAAGGAAGGAAGGAAGGAAGGAAGGAAGGAAGGAAGGAAGGAAGGAAGGAAGGAAGGAAGGAAGGAAGGAAGGAAAGGGAGGGAAAAGGAGGGAAGGGGAGGGGAGGGAGAAAAGAAGGAAGGTATGGATGGATGTGATGAGTATCTTACTCTAGGTCACACAGTCTGGAAGTAACTATTCCTGACCTCACACTGGGCACCAAAGAATGTGCAAGAGCTGGTAAGAGAGAGGCACTCTATGAGCAGAGCCTTGGATTAGGAATTATTGCAGCATGGATGAGACACTGGTCTCGCTTGTTCAACAACATCCCATGAGAAGGGGATCTGAATAGAGGCTCTCCCAGAGTCCTTTGGGGCAAAGCCAGGAGTTTGTATGGGGAGTAAGGCCCCACAGCCTAGACGAGCAGGCAGGAGCAAGCCCAGCCTGGGGGTCGGGCCTCAGAGGGCCTGGTCTGGCCATATTTGGTTTTCAAGGAACTAGGAGGCTTCTTACCAGCTCTGCTGCCCACGCACAGGAGGAAGGCCACCCACAGTTGCTGAGTCAGGCAGGCAGCTGGGGTCCAGAGCGGAGGCCCCACAAAGGGGCTACTGTAACACAGTTGTTCAGAACCTGGCCTCTAGAGTCAAGAAGATGTGGATTCAAATCCTGCCTGACTCTGATAACTGTGTGGCTAGGCCAGCCACATCACCTTCCAGAGACTCTGTTTCCTTTACCTGTAAAATAAAATGATAGCAAGGAGGAGCACCATGACTGAGTTTGCTATGTGCCAGTCTGTGCTGAGGGTTCTGCCTGCATTATTTTGCTTAATTCTCATCACAATAGAGAAGTATTTTTATTGTACCCATGAAACACAACTTGTGAGACTAGTGTTTCTCATTTGTGCCGCAGTAATTCCTAATCCTGAGCCTTTGCTGCAGTCTCCTCCACCTGGAGTGCCTCTCTCTCCCTCACCAGCTCTAAGTGTTCTTTGGTGTTCACTGTGGGATCCTGACGGTGGGACGTGGCTCTCCCCAGACGAGGAAGCTAAGGCAGAGAGAAACGAGGTCACATGCAAGTAAGAAACATAGCTAGGAATAGCTAGGAAGTACTGAGCAACTTCCCTACCTTCCCATTTCTATGATTTCATCACTTCCTACTCAAACATCTCCAACATACCCTGTAAAACAGCCCTCCCCACTTCCAATTTCCAATTTGCTGCCAAAGCCTTACTCAGTTCCTCCTAATAGCCCCATGCAGAAGGTAGGCTAGACAGCACCCCCATTTTACAGATGGGAAAAGTGAGGCTCTGAAAAATAAAGCAAATTGCCTGAGAATTAGCAACCAGCCAGAGGGGCAACCAGAGTTGGGCTGCAATGCTATCTGACTCCCATTCCAGTGTTCTCTCCCCAGCATAGTAAGCTGACCCTCCACGTTTTGAGAAGAGAGCTTTTACCTCTCCTCTCAGTCAAGCTACCTTTAGATGGGTGTAAGGATAAAAGAGAAAATGGGGGTGCCTGAGTGGCTCAGTCATCTGGGCTTCGGATTCTTGATTTTGGCTCAGGTCATGATCCCAGGGTCATGGGATCGAGCCCATGTCAGGCTCCATGCTACCTGCTTGAGATTCTCTCCCTCTCTTTCTCTCTCTCTCTCTCTCCCCCCCTCCCCTCTCCCTCACTCACGCTTTCTCTCTAAAATAAATAAAATAGGGGTGGCTGGGTGGCTCAGTCAGTTAAGCGTCCAACTTCAACTCAGGTCATGATCTCACAGCTTGGGGGTTTGAGCCCTGCGTTGGGCTCTGTGCTGACAGCTCGGAGCCTTGAGCCTGCTTCAGATTCTGTGTCTCCCTCTCTCTCTGCCCCTCCCCCACTTGCTCTCTCTCTCTCTCTCTCTCTCTCTCTTTATCTCTCAAAAATAAACATTTTAAAAAATCAAATAAAAATACATTCTAAAAATTAAAAAAAGAGAAAATGAATCTGAGGCCCACTTGAAAGGAAAGGTGAGGCAGGACTAGTAGGGCATTTTGTAGATAAAGAAATCTGGCCTGATTTGAAAATCATAAGAGTGAAGTGAATGAACAAACTATAACAATTCTGAATCAGATCATCCCCGCGTGACATGCAGGAGACCAGAACAACTCTCTAAACCCATTAGCTCATCTCACTCTTTCGAAGGTACCTCCTGCCCTATCACGTATCAGGAGCTGTGCCGTGCCGAGAGACAGGCGAGAGCTCTGCTCCAGACGAATCGTTACCTGGGTGCTTCCCAGATTCTGGGATTTTACATCTCAGTAAAGTGTTCTCCCCAAATGCAGTCACATTTTGTTATCTGTCAAAGTACATTAAAGAAAAGGGAAAATAAAGCATTACTTTCTAGTCTCACCATAAAATTTACTAATGACTAATCTCAGAATCTAGCAATTAAAAAAAATTACCTTTATAATTCACCACGTTGTTCTAGTTTTCTCCCTAGCTGCAGGCCAATGAAAACTGTATCTAAGTGGGCATTTGGCAATTCCCAGATGCATGGGAGAGATAAAGCATTTACAGAAATCATTCAGAGTAGCCATATTCTTGGAGAGTCTTTGGGTTGAGAGCTACATAAAACTATCCTGGCTACCTTAATATAGATTTTTTGGGAGGAGATTTTATTGGGAGATTGGATTCTAGAATTTATGTAGTAGACAGTAGGATCAATTAACCAACCTACACCTGGCAAGGACAAAACTCCAAAACAAATAGAATTAGGTCTCTCTCGGTCTCACTCTCGCTCTCTGCTTCTCTCCGTTACCAGTCTTCCCTCTCTAGTGGCAGATAAGATTTCCCCACACAGCAGAGAAAGCGATGGCTAACAGCTTCTACCTTTCATAACTCACGGCACCAGCCACCATAGACAGACCAATTAACTTCTCAGTTCCGGGGCGGGGGGCGGGGGTCCAGAAAAGTGTCTGATTGGCCCAACTGAGTCAGATGTCTACCCCTGGGCCAATCAACTGTGGCTTGCGATTGGTCTGTAAAAACATGGCAGCTTCCACAAAAAAAGTCGTAGATGGAGTCAGAAGAGGGAAGACGAGCTAGGCCAGAGGTCTGGGTGGAAAATAACATAAATGTCCATTGTGGAGATGATAAATGCCCTAATAAAGGTGCAGATAAAGCATCACAGGAGTTCAGGGGACGTAGACATGATTTCCTGCTGTGGAGATCAAGTAGACCTTGTTGGAAGACATGCATTTGAGCTGAGAATATGTGGAATATACAGAGATTCTAAATGCCATCTCAAATTCAAAGAGAAAAATAAGTACTGATAGAGGAGAAGGTATCATCTGAAGAAGCTATATATCAATGCTTTATTTTGTCAAGATTTTTATTATTTTTAAAAAATGAGATATAATTCATATATCATCAAATTTATAAAATATTTTATTATGAAATAATTTTAGACTTGTAGAAAGTTGCAAACATTGTTCAGAGTTCTGCTCAAAATAAATTTTGAAAATTAAAATTCTGTAACCCTCACCTAGCCTCCCCTAATATTAATATCTTACACAACCTTGGCACAATTATCACAACCAGGAAATTACCACTAATAGAATACTATCAACTAACCTACAGAGCTTGTTGAATTTTGCCAGTTTTCCTTTGTCTGTAATCCAGAATCCCACACTGCATTTAATTGTTATGTCTTCTTAGTCTCCTCCAATCTGTGACAGTTCCCCAATCTCTCTGTTCGCTCGTAAACCTTGACACTGAAGAGTGATGATAAGTCATTTTACAAAATAACTGTCAATTTGAATGTCTGATGTTTTTTCATAATTAGATCAAGATTATGCATTTTCAGCAAGAATACCACAGAAGTGATGCTGTACCCTTCTTAGGGCAATATTCAGGGGCTACATTCTGTCCACGTGATTGATTACTGGTGATGTTAACATCGATCCCTTGGTTAAGGAGGCATCTGCCACGTTTGTAATTAGTAAGCATCTTGTGAGGGAGATACTTAAGACTACACAAAAATATAAATTTCTCATCATTTAAAAAGTGCTATCAAATGTACACTTTTTCTACTTTTATTCCACAAATATCAACTGTACACCCACTAAGCACTGGTCTAAGATGCATGGCTTGGTTATATATAGCCCCATGACCTTGCTATACCTTAGGATCCTTATCTGTAAAATGGGTATAATTCTGTCTTACCACTCAGGGCTGCCAAGGGTAAAGGAGAGCCATGCTTGTGAAAGTGTCCTATAATGCTAGCTGGGATTGTTCATTCTCCATCTGGGGATCTCAGCTCTGTCGTCACCTCCACCTATCGTCAGTCTTCCTTTCCATCCTGCCTACATTCATGCCTGCAGGCTTCTGTCTGTCCTCACTGGCCAGACTCCCTCAGCCTATTTGCCAAGCCTTACTTGTGATATCATTTAATAAGTTTTGGAGACAAAAGGCGAGCCTTGTAGAGACTGACAACTTCCTTCCGGAATCTCTGTCCATAATTTTGGGAGCTGCCTCAAGGTACTGAGTGACACCTGGGACCTGTGGGTGGCAGGTAGGAGATCCTTTCTCTCATGACAGAAATAAGTGGGGGGAAGTAAGAACTGCCTTCCTCCAATAATGTGTTGGCCCTGAAAAGGAAACACTCACACCCCACAGAATATTGAACAAGCTTGGATGGATACTTTTACAGAGAGCTCTAACATGGGCATACTTTATTTATTTACTTATTAATTTGTTTGTTAGTTTGTTTATTTGATAGAGAGAGAAGAAGGAGAGTAAGAGAGAGAATCTTAAGCAGGCTCCATGCCCAGCGCAGAGCCTGATGTGGGGCTTGATCTCATGATGGTGAGATTATGACCAGAGCCAAAGTCAAGAGTTGGATGTTTAACCAACTGAGCCCCCCAGGCACCCCTAACATGGGCATACTTTAAATTAACAACTTCATAATGTGAAAAGATGACCTCACCCCTGACTCAACTTCCTAAATTCTGATTTGAGAACAAGAGGGGGACACAGAATCTGAAGCAGGCTCCAGGCTCTGAACTGACAGCACAGAGTCCAACACAGGACCCAAACTAAGGAATCACAAGATCATGACCTGAGCCGACTGAGCCACCCAGGCACCCCAAATTCAACCTTTTTTAGAGGCAGGAGCAATACATGCTTGGCTGGTCCTTTGTACAAAATCATTATGAAGATCAAATATGATAAAGGATGAAGGTGCTTTGGAACGTCTATAGGGGCAAGTCAATATTGCTTCTCCCATTCTGTGTCCCAAGGGCAGCTTTTAAGAATTGCTTGCCTAGAGCAAAGCTGGTTGAAGACCCCCAGCTCTGACATTAGCACAAGCCACCCTCTGTCTTCCTTCAGCCAAGCAGATGAGAACCTCAAAATAGAGCCGTCTAAGTAGACACCCAGCAGGGCATTCCCTCTGGGGTCCTGAGCAGTTTCCTCCTGGACAAGTCACAGGCCGGGTTTCTCCCACCTATCTCCTATCTGGAACACAAGCTGCTGTAGGTTGGACTCTTTCCCCACTACCACCTGGGCAGGAATTTGCGGCAGCAGCTCAAGACTATTTGCCAATTTTATCGACCTCTCCCCAGTGGACCCTGGGAAACACTATCCTCTGTAGATCACCAAGACAACAGTTCTTCTCGAAGGCCTAGGAATTTTCAGGTTTAAAAGACATCCTCCCTCCCATCACCCAGTCATTTCTTGTGGCCACAAACCCAAACTACAATGTGCACATGAATCCTCCTGAAAATCTTGTTGAAATACAGATTCTGGTTCAGTAGGTGTGAGGTGAGGCTTAAGACTGTGTTTCTAACAAGTGCCCAGAAGATGCCAAAGCTGCTAGTCCACAGACCACACTTCAAATGCAAGAAGTGTGTACTTCTAACCAACAGGCTGATCACAAGGAGGTATGGAAAGCAGGAAACAATTTGAACTGAAACAACGACTTTGTTGTTTCTACCTTGAAATTTTTATAATCTTGATACCACTTCTGATGGCCTTCCAACAGAGTCCCATTTTGCTCAGTGTGATCCAGGAAGGTTTCTAGTTTTTGCAAACAAAGAAACTTTCCTAATACCCAAAAGGACTTTGCCCTCCAAGGTCAGAAAGGGTTACTCTTCCTGAGTCCACTCATGATCTTCCAGCCCCAACCACCACAACCTGGTTAGACCTACCTGCTTCTCAAAGGAACTAAGTCCTTCATAGGGGGCTTCTGAACATTTAAATCTCCTTCAACAACATAAAAGGGGTTTTCAAACATTACCCTGGGAATTCCTTATTGCCCTCTCTTGATATTTTTCCAGAAAGAGGGGCACCTGGGTGGCTCAGTCAGTTAAATGTCTGACTTCAGCTCGAGTCAAGATCTCACTGTTCGTGAGTTTGAGCCCCGCGTCAGGCTCTGTGCTGACAGCTCAGAGCCTGGTGCCTGCTTCAAATTCTGTGCCTCTCTCTCTCTGCCCCTCACCTGCTCCCACTCTGTCTCTCTCTTTCAAAAATAAAATAAAAACATTAAAAAGGTTTTAATAAATTAAAAAATATATTTTTCCAGAAAGAGACCTGAGGTTACTTTCTGAGCTTCAGTCCCTTGTTCTCCTCCCAGCCCTTAGCAGTCTTGTGCATTAATTAACTGGTAATTAATTACTCCCTAATTGTGAACCAGATGACCCATTACAGTTTCCCACCCACGCCAGTGACAGGACAGGGGGTCAGGGGCAACCCACCTCTTCCTGTCCGCAGAGACTGGGGGGTGGAGGGGTACTTCTTCTGACCCCGCCCCCCAGAAGAGGAGTTATCCTCCGGATGGTCAGATTCCAGACTCCTGACTGGTCCTTGATGGTAAGGAAGGCATTCTTTCCAAGATCCCAAACTCCACAGGTCCACTGGGGGCTTAGGGCAGAACCCCTTGGAGGACTCACTTAAGAAGGGAGCAGCTATCCTGGGGGAATCCAGACCCAGGCTGGAGACTGGGGAGAAACAAAAATGCAGATTACCCTGTGAAATTTCTTGATTTTCAAATATCAATGACAAATTCAAAAGGCTTTTTTAAATTTTTTTCTAATGTTTATTTCTTTGAGTGTGTGTGTGTGTGTGTGTGTGTGCACGCGCGCGTGTGCGCGCATGCACCAGCAATGGAGGGGAAGAGAAAGAGAAGGAGAGGGAGAGAGAATCCCAGGCAGGCTCCACGCTCCTAGCTTGGAGCCTGATGCAAAGCTTGGTCTCTCGAACCGTGAGACTGACCTGAGACAAAATCAAGAGTCAGAGACACTTAACCAACTGAGCCACCCAGGCGCCCTTTAAAATTTTTTAAATTTTATTTCGGAGAGAGAGCACAGAAGCAGGGGAGAGGGGCAGAGGGAGAGAGAGAGAATCTTAAGCAGGCTCCATGCTCAGTGAGGAGCCCAAGGTGGGGCTCGATCCCACAACCGTAGGATCATGATCTGAGCTGAAATCAAGAGTCGATTTTCAAACGACTGAGCTACCCAGATGCCCCCCCAAAAGCTTTTTAAAAGCTCCGCAGGCCAGACACGTGTCCATGGGCAAGACCTGGCCCAATGGGCACCACGGGGGTGCGGCGAGGGTTGGTGAATATCTAGACGTAGGGGTGATGGAGAAGAGTCAGGAAAGATGCTAACTATATCCTGGATTCTGGAACACCCCTACACTGGCAAAGATGTGCTCCAGGAGGAACTCACTGCCACAGGCACATATTGAGCAGTTACTATGTGTAAGATTCTGTGCTAGGTTGGGGGTTACAAAGCACACCGTGAGGTTTCACACTCTTCCAAGGCAGGATGGGCAAACGGCAGGAGACCTGGGCTCTAGTCCTGGCTTGCCCTTCTGTAATTGCTTTGTGTCCTCGGGTAGTTCATCATCTCTGGGATTCAGCACACAGACTATGTTGGCAACAGGTTAACTAAATCGTGTGAGAACAGATTATGAAGGACCTCGAGTGTCTGTGTAGGGAGTTTGGGCTGGATCTGATCAGGGGGTAGAAGCCACTGCAGGTTCTTGAGCAGGAGAATGACATTCTGAGTAAAGTATTTCAGGAAAATCAATCAGGCCACCAGTGCAGAGAAGAGGGTCACATATCACCAGGTGGGCAGGATGATGCTGTCATGAGACAGCAACTAAAACTTATGCAAATCAGATCTTACCTTCCTAGCTCAAAAGCCTTCAGTGGCTCCCTACCGCCCTCACAGTGAAGTCCTTCCTTCTTCCTGTGGTCCACAGGCAGGACCAACTTCACAGGTGTATGATCTGTGCAGTTCCACAGGGTCCTGTGCTTGGTTTGATGCTCTACTGTCACCATCTTGAAATTCTTAATAGTTTTATTAACAAAGGGTTTCACGTTTTCATTTTGCACCCAAACCCACAAATTATAAGGCCAGTACCACCTATAGGGACTCTTTGGTCTGGTTCCTGCTCCCCTCTCTCTTCTCATTCCCACCCTCCTCCCCCACTCCCTTACCCTTCAAACTCCAGTCACAGACTGTGCACTCCATAAGACCTGCCAAGTCTCAGCATATGCTCATGAACCTCTAGCTGGCTGGCTGCAAGGGGAGGCTCAGAGATGGGTTAAATGGGAAAGGAGGGGAGGCCACTTCTTTCCCATCTTGGATCTTTCCTTCTGTGTGGGCAGACATTTTCAGAATGCCCAGACCACACACCCAGCGGGGTCTGCTCTGGCTCTGGCCTTTCCCCAGCTGGAGCCCATTACCTCCAGACCCTATTGCCCAGCCCCTTTCTCAGTGACAGGACAATTCTAGAAGTAGATTGGGAAAGGGATGTATTTTACAGGGCTAAACTTTAGTCTAAAGGAAGCAATAATAAGGGCATTTCAGACCTCTGTCAGCGGAATAGACATGGGTGCTTGGGGGCTTTGTGCTTATAAAGGTTTGTTGAGTGGCTAATATACAACTGAGGAAAATTTTTCTTCTCTTAACCAAGTAAATAAAACCATTCATACCCCAAGAGGTAGGAGGAAGGGCCAGAGTTTGCACAAAACATAATAAATGTGTTGACCCTGGCAAGGTAAGATCAGAAATAACATCACATCTGGGCAGATGGCTCATGTTTATTAGTCAGTGCCCACACACCAGGATCTAAGCTAAGCTCTTGACACACATAAGGTCCTGAATGTTCACCCCAACCCTAGGAGATTGGAACTATTCCTCTCCCCATTTTGTGGATGAAGAAACTGAAGCCCAGAGAAACTAAGTAACTTGCCTAATGTCACACAGTGAAGAAGTGACAGAGTTGAAACTTATACCCAGACCTGTCCAACTCCATCCAGATCTGTCCTTAATGCTTCACTACCACAAAACAGCTACTCAACTGGCTCACTGTATGATTTCAGGCAAATTTCTCAACCTCTCTGAGCGTCAGATTCTTCACCTATCAGTTGTCCCTTATTTAAATCACCCTGTGCTAGGTGCTGGAATTAATGTTTTTTAATTTTTTAATGTTTATTTTTGAGAGGGGGGAGGGGCAGAGAGAGAGGGAGACAGAGGATCTGAAGCAGCCTCTGCACTGACAGCAAAGAGCCCAATGCGGGGCTTAAACTCAAGGACTATGGGATCATGACGGACTGAGCCACCCAGGCACCTCGCAATGAAGTTATTTTTGCAAACAATCCACTACAGGAAGTATTAGTGCCCCCATTTGAAAGACGAGGAAACTGAGGCCCAGGAAGATCAAGTAGATAGTAAATGAAAGAATTGGGATTTAAGCAAAGCCTGAAGCCCTCTTCATGTCCCAAGCTTCGATGGTGACTCTGAGAACTGGACCTCTTTGGTCAGAAGGAAACTTTCCACCTCTGCGAGCTGAACTTAGAATCTAGCACCCTAGCCTCCTGGAGGAAGAGCCCCAAAATCTGGAAATTGCTCTAGCCTTTGGAAGAACAGGGCATCTTTCCGGAAATTCGAGACTACGGAACATCTTGAGCTCCAAGCCTGAAGCCTCTGTGACTGCAGTAAACTGGGGATGGGAGACAGGTCTTCCCCTCCTGGCCTTCATACATCAGATGTCCCTAAAGACCTACTTTGCTGTGTGACCCAGGCATAGCCCACACCCCTCTCTGTGCCTCAGTATCAGAAGGCAAAGTGGAAAGAGATAAGAGCTCAGCCTCTGGAATCACAGCACTGGCCTCCAATCCTGACTCACTTGCTGCTTGTCCTGGGCAAGTCCCTTCCCCTCTCTGAGCCTCACATTTCTCTCTTTTCTATAAACAGGTACAAGAAGAGTCCCCACCATGGAGGCTGTTGTAAGAATTGAACAAATGAATGCATAATGTAAATGCATGATGTAAACAACCTACTATCCCCGAGGTGGGCCTACTCTCTGGCAGGTGGTATTAGTATCATCTCAACCAAACCCCCATTTTACAGAGGAGAAAACAGAAGTTCAGGAAGGTGATGCCAAGGCCACAGAGCTAAGGAGCAGTGACATCCCCAGCATACTCAGGTTTATCTGATTCCAGAAGCCAAGGTCCTAACTTCCCTATAGGTTGAGAGTCCTGGGTTTGAGTCTCAACTCTGTCCCTTCAGCCACATGACCTTGGGCAAGTCTCTTTTTTCTTTGGGTCTTTTTTTCCTCATCAAAATAAATGACAATCTGCCCATAATACCTCAAATGGGAAAATACACAGAAAGTGCTTAGTGCTGCACCCAGGATGCACATGGGTATGCTCAGCAATTGGAGGCCGCCATAATCATCAGAGGATGATCAGAAACTGTGCCTCAGTTTCTCTATCCATGAAATAATGCTAACAATAGCCTTATCTTATTGGAGTGGCCATGAGGAATAAGTGAGTTACTGTGGGCTAAGCCTTAGCTCAAAGCTTGGCACATGGATGCACTTCATAAGCACTTGCTTTATTTTTCAAGTCCTGAAACCTGTTCCAGGCCAGCACAAGACAATGGGGGACCCCGGCGATTCACTGGCTGCAGCTCCAGACATTGCCTTTGCTGCCACTCAGTTATTATTAGGTCCAAAGTCCTCCTCTCCAATCCAGATGGAGAGCTAGAAGGGCGGGCAGGGCCGAGCCTGGCTGGCGGATGGCTGGGAAAGCTGCTCGGAGGCCTGTTTGGGTTTGGGCCCCACCCCTCCTGCCCTCCCTCGCCTGCAGCGGGTCCAGCCGCCACGTCTACACTTGGCTCTGAGGTCTGCACCAAACATTCCCTCCCACCGTGGCCGCCTCCTCTGGGAAGGTTCAGAACATTTCCACAGCCTCAGCACTTTACCCACCCCAGAGAGACTAGGCCTGCGTGGAAACTATGAACTGGACACTGCTCGCCTCAGGAGCCTGCAAAGGGGCCATCTACCCTCCGACTTAGAGTCTTCATGCCTTCAATGAGGCCTACTAGGAGAAAGGGACACACAGCTGGGTTCAAATCCCAGCCCTGCCACCAACATGCTGTGTCATCTTGGACAAGTGACCTTCCCTCTCTGAGCTTCAGCTTCTTTATCTATCAAACGGATATAATCTTAGCACCTATCTCAGAGAGTGGTGATAATGATTAAATGAGTGAATGGCACATAACGGGCACTCAGTGTGTGCCAGTTACTGTTATTTCATGCTTGGGTGTGCCAGGCCGAGGGGGAAATAAGAGATTTGGGAGGCTGGGGATCTGGGGTGCAGAGTGGCTTTACGTCCAAATTGCTATGTGACCTGAAGCCTATTCCTTGCCCTCTCTGGGACTCAGATTATCTATTTGGATCACAAGGCAGGCATCTAGGATTCTATGATGCCTAGAGTCAGCTCCTATGCTGAATAGTTAAAAATAGGACAAGGGCCCATGTGGGCAGGTGAAGATCCCAAATGCCAGAGGACAGGGTACTGTGCTTAAGAATGAAGACTCTGGGTTCAAATCCTGCGTGAGGTGCTAGCAGGGCTTGGCCTCACTGAACCTGTCTCCTCTTCTGTATAATGATGGTCCTACCTCACAGGGCTCAAGCTGTGAGGGTCTTGGTAATAACAAAATAGCCTCTCATGTATTATAAGGGTGATCTAGAGCCAGGCTCCAACACACGGAGCCCTTGTCTTGAAGCTAAATGGATGTCAGGCATCAGGGAACTCCCAGAAATCACAAGAGGTCCAGGCCAGCCCATTCAGAATCCTCTCCTTTTTCCACAAGGCTAGGTTCCTGGGGTTCATCACTGCACAGTGGGCATCTCAGGCCTCCTTCTCCTTCCCAGAACCCACTTGCCTCCAAGTTTCCAAGGAAGAGTCATTCCTTTCCCATCCCTCAGCACTTAAGGCTAGGCCCCCTTCTACTCCAAGGCCGGAAGTTTATCTGGCACTGTCGCTCAGAGTACACAGCAGCTGGATGACATCATAGAGGAGACAGCCTTGCCAAACTGGTTTGCCAAACAGGTCCCCAGTCCTACTCGTGGGGCTGCTAGCCATGACCATGGGAGACTCCAGTTCTGCCCATGAGGAGGAAGGTCACAGCCCTTGGATCCTGCCAACCCCTGTAAGGACCAGTTGTCCTCAAGGACCTCATGCTCCAGCTTCACCTGCTTGACTTTTCCCCCAAAAAAGTCCTCACAGTCCTATCTCCCTTCCTTTGTTGATACTGTTCCCTTCACCAGATTGCCCTTCCCCATCTCTTCAGCATGCCAAACAGCAAGTGAGGGCTTCATTCTGTACAACTTTTAGGGTCCAGATACTGTGTCTCCCCCTACTGTGACTAGGCTGTGAGACCCCACCAGCAGGCTCAACTCCAACCCATGCCTAACCCTCCATCCCTCCCCGTGACCAGCAGCCCTTGGACTCCCTCACAGGCCCAAGCTTCTGGCCTTGGCTGGCCTCACAGCTACTTGTGAACATATCCCAAGATGGGGTCTCCCTGAAAGTCTTGGGATTTTATGTTGTCTAGTCTGGGGAGAGAGAGTTTAGGGAGCTCAGGCCATAATTCCTACATTGTTCAGATAAGGAAATCAAGGCTCTGAGAGGGCCAAAGCTTTGCCTGGGGAAGAGTCAGGGCTAAGACCCATTACTTCTCTTGCTTCCTGATCCTAGGCCTTGGTTTTTTCTGCAGGACCCTAGCTGGGGGGAGGGGAAGCCAGGGTAATTCAGGGATCTGGCACTGCTGGCTTGGTAAAATATTTATTCTCAGACTCAAGCACTGGAGCAAAATATTACCCTTGGCCCCTGAGCTGCTCCAGCCACTCCCTGCTCTGCCAGTCCAGGATTAGATCTGGAGGGATCTGGATCCTTTCTATTATAGCCCCTTGCTCAGGGAGGACCTGAAGCAGGCAAGTACAATCCCATCCTTTTTCAGATGGATAGAATGAGGCCCAGGCCTCCCCAGTGCCTACAACATATGTTCACTCTGCTCACTTGGCATTCAGGGCCCTTCACAGACGGGACGACCCTCATCTCCTTTTCCTGCTCCACCCACAACCCATCTCTCCTCCTTTTCCTGCTTACAAACCTCCTGGCCTTTACTCACACTATTCCCCTGCCATAATTCCCCCTCTTTTTTTGTCCAATGAATTTCTATGCACCCTTCCTCAAGGATTGGTTTGCACATCACCTCCTCCAAGAAGTCTTCCAGGATTTCCCCCATCCTAGAAGCAGCAAGATGGAGGAAAGGGCTTTAGGCATGAGGCAGAATTCCACTCGTTTGAGTGCTATTACCAGCCCAAGGTGCCTTCACCTCCCTAAGCTTCCTCCTCTGTAAAATCTAGGTAATACTCGTCTTGCACAGTGCTCAACTTGCAATACGGCAAACCCTGTGTCTGACATGCAACAGGTACTCAGTTAACGCCAGGCCCTCCTCATGGGATGTTTACTCCTTCCTAAACTGTGACTGAAAGCTTCTCCAGCACTGCACCCGGCTACCCTTTGATCTTTGTTTCACCACCACCATCATCCCGCCCCACCCTTTACAGGGAGGAAGAGTCAGGCAGGTAGGTCTGGAGGAGGACCCCAGCCCTGAGGGCTTGATGGCAGGGAAGGACCCAAGCATCTCTTCCTTACTGCCAAAGACCTGGTGAGCGGTTGCGTGACAGATTAAGTCTGGGGAGCACACTCACCTGTGTAGTTCCTCCCAGCCTGCGGGAGGGGGCGGGGGGGGGCGGGACTAGCTCAGAGCAAGCCATTCATTGGAGCCGACAGCCACATTCTCCGGAGGGCCCTGAGAATCCCAGGTAGCCTAGGTGTGCCCCAACCCAACGGGCTGTTCCAAGGGACGCTCCAGGTTTGAAGTAGAACCAAGTTAGCCTTGGAGAGCGCTGACCCTCGTTCTGGAGAATAAAATGGCATCTAGGTGTAGTGAAGAGGGCCGAGATGGGACCCGCCCGGAAGGGGACTTGGAAACTTTGCCTCCCAACTGGGCTGTTTGCTCCTCTTCCCGTGTGACCTTCACAAGTCTCTTCCCTCTCTATGCTTTAGTTTTCCCATGTGTAAAGTGGAAACACCTCTGAAGGATGTGGGGATGAAATAAGATGACACCTTTTAAAAGAATCTGGGAGTCTCTCTAGATGGGGTTGAGGTGGGGTGGATGGTCACAGTAGGACTGTCCTCTGCTGGGACAGTAGGCTGAAACCACTCTCCCACAACCCCACATCACAGTGGATAAAAGCAGATTCTGGGCTTAAAAGGCGTTGGTATGAATCACAGTTTCACTACCTATCAGCTGTCGTCCTCAACTATAAAATAGGATATTAACCCTGGACTCAGAATAGTCGTTATAGGGATTATATGCTTAGCACATGGCAAGTGCAAAATAAATGTGTTTATATTGTTTTTATTTGACAGATAGGATTCCAGACCCGACCTCCCAGGCTCCTTAAACAGGCAGGGTCCAATGACCCTGGATCTGTGGATCTGTGGATCTGTGGGAGGGTCCCGGGCCTCCAGCACGAGATGAAGTGGCTTTCCCCAGTGGGTCTGAGCTCTTGGGTCCTCTGGCTGACTCCAGGTGTTGTCTTGGGCATGTTGGCTGTGTCTGGGCCTCAATTTCCCCCATTTGTTGAATGAGATCATGGACTCAGTATTCTGTGTTTAGGACTCTAGCGCAACCAGAGGCAGACCCTCAGGGAGCTGGGGAGGGAAAAGCATGACAGATGAATGAAACGTCCATTCAAAGGTGTGTCGACAGGGGAAAATTTATTGTGATTGATCCTGCTTCACCTAGACGCTCCTTGTGATGCACCAACATAGGGTCGAGGTGCTGCCAGTCACAGTCCCTGCTCTGAGGTGGCCGGGACCAGGTGTCCCGAAAGCAGCCTGGGCCGCAGCCAAGCCCAAATGCTAACGCGAGAAGGGGGCGGAGTCGGGGGAAGGGACAAGGTCTCACGAACAAAGAGGAGGGCGGAGAGGGGCTGTTCTGAAGACTCCGCGAATCGGACGATCCCGAGCCACTTACCCCGGGTTTCGGCGCCCTCCCCGACTTGAGTGCAAAGCTGCGTCCTCCTGCCGACTCCCGCCCAACCAGCCAAGACCCAGGCGGCAGTGGTCCCAAGACTACAAGTCCCTACAATCCTGCCCGCGAGGGGCGGGGCATTCCCACAGGGGCGTGGCCTTCAAATTGAATTTCCCCAATGGGGCACGAGGATGGGCGGGACCCTCCCAAGGATTGGCTGCCGCGGCGGCGCGGGGCAGGGCTGGCAGAGCTGCTGGCGCGGCCGGACGGGCGGCGCTTGCAGAATCTCTGGGACGGTTGCTGAGGGGGCCTGGAATCCCGGTTGCCGCGCCTTCCGCCTGACGGTTCCTAGTCTATCTATCGGATCCCGAGCGACCTAACCCGAGCCCGCGCCGGACAGGTGGGCCGGACTGAGAGGTGGGTGTGCAGGCCTCTGGGCGACACCAGGACCCTCGATGGGTACTGGGTGTGGAACCCGGGTATCTGGACAGGGGTTCTGGGACTCCCAGACTTGGGAGCTTCCACCCTTCCATGCGAGTTCTAAGCCATGAGATAAGGTTCTAGACAGCGGGAAAGGATACCACGGACCTCCAGGAGGCTCCACAACCCCCAGGGACCCCAGATTGTCGGGGCACACACCTTGCGGAAGGTCCCACATTACTCTGAGGCTTCTCTTAATCCCCGGGAACCCCAGACTGTTTGTATGACAGGGACCTCTGTCCCGCAGCAGCAGGAGTCTCTAAGGAAAAAGACACTTCCTGGGCGTCCTAGATTATGCATTAGGGACCCCTGCCCTTCAGTAGACATGGGGGAACTCAGAGTGTCCATGGAACCTAAGTCTGGTGATTGCTGAGTGACACCCTTGAGGGTTACCCCAAAGTAGGTAGATAAGAGGCAAGGGCCCCCCACAGATGGAAGATGGGTGGTTGACACTCACCCACACTTAAGGGGATGGGAAAAGGAAGCAGCAACTTGAACAGGCAGGTGTCTGAAGAACCCCAACTGTGTGGATTAGGACCCCCCCAGACCCCTTTACCGGATGGGGTGACTCGACAAGTGACTGTTCTGGGGAGGGGGAAGGCATGACTGACAGATGAATCAACAGGGGGGGGGAGGCAGGGGAAGTAGCAATCCTGGGGCCATTTCAGTCACCATACATTAACTAAGCACCTATGGTGTGTCAGACTGTGGGCCCTCAAATTCCATAGACATGAGGGCTGCAGGAAGAAGGAAGGAGCTGCGCTAGGAGTTTGGGCTAGGATTTAGGGGGCCATTTTGATCCAGTGATGGGGCAAGAGGGAGTGTCCTGAGCCCCTAGGGGCACTTTGGAAGGGGCTTCAGAAGCCAGAAGTGGCCAAAATTTTGATTAAATCCATTCCTGCTCTCTGGGTGCTTGGGATCCTCCTTTCCCTTGTGACAAATCCCTGGCCCTCTCCAATCCTCAATTTGCCTATCCAGAGGCTGGGTGTGTCAGGTTCTGAAGGCCATTCTAGCTGGGGAATTCGATTCTAAGTGTGTTAAATTGGCAGGAGGAGCCGGTTGCCTGGACACCTGGCTTCATGAGGTCTGGGCAGTTGGCATCAGGGGAAGGGCAGTAAGGGGAGGAGAAGAAAGGAGTGTGTATAGAGGGCTGCCCTCAAGAATTGGAAGACAGGAGTTTACCTCCGATGGATTAAACCACCTGGGGTAAGAAGAGGTAGTGGCAGCAAGGATTTGGGTATGGGCTCAGCCCACAAACAGAGACTGAGCTTTTGGTCTGAGTGGGGGCTGGGCAGGCCCTGGGGATAGGTGGGTGGGGCAGGAAACGAGTCTGGCAGGCACCCCCTGGTGGTGAACACTGCTGTGGTGGACCTTCTCAATCCAGGTCTCTATGCTCTGATGATTAAGACATGGTGAGGGCCCAGTTTAGGCCACACAGCAGGCTGGCATCAAGTTAGCTGTGCTGGAAATTAAGTTTTTCAACATACCACCTTAGGGCAGAGAGCAACCCTCAGTCAGCAGCCACAGGTAGCAAGAATGAGACACCAACAGATGATCATGAGTTAGAGAGAGAAACTGAGGCACAGGGCCCAAGTGCCTGTGGTTTCTAGAAGCCCCAGCAGGCCTTATTCATGTCTGTCCCCTGCAGTTTCCTTGAGCTGGTGTCGGGTGCCACGGCACTGGGAATCTCACCAAGAGGGAACGAACAGAGCTAGGGGCCATCGTGATGGCGGATGAGGCCTTAGCCGGACTGGATGAGGGAGCCCTGCGGAAGCTGGTAAGTGGCCCGATCATCCCTGCTGTGATGACAGGCAAGTCAAGTCAGAGGCAGGGCCTGTCCAGGCTACCTCTTAGCTGACAAGAGGAGGGGAGGGAGGAGGAGGCAGGATAAGGGTTCAGGGGAACAGGGCTAAACCTGTTATGCATGGCTGATGCAGAGCACCCAGTAGCATGTGCCTGTCCGTGCCAGGTGCTGAGGCCTGGTCCCTCCCAGCCCCCCACTGCCACCACCTGTTTAAACAATAAGTGCTGAGGACTCGCCCATGTGTAGCCACACGTGTGGGGAGGCTAGATTTGCTCTCCCCAGTAATAGCCTGAGCAGGGTCCACCCCTGGAGGCTGACCCAATGATAATAGTAGCAGCAATGATTAAAAATGCCAGGGCACAGTAGGGGTCAGGCTGGGTGCTAGACCATTTCACAGAATGGTCACAGCAGCTCCAAAAGCCAGGAGGTCACTGTGGTTCAGACAGGTGAAATAACCTCCCTGAGGGCACTCTGCTAGGAAGATAGTGTGCCAGGATCCAAACAAACCCCAAAGAGGGCCATGGAGGATGTATCTTGAGTAAGTCAAGGTCAGAAGAGCCCATAAAGAGAGGCAGGCTTTGGGGGCCCTTATAAGGTCTGTGACTTCTAGTCTGTCATTTTTCTTCTTTGAGTCTCAGTTTCTTTACCTGTAAAATGGGAGCGGGAGATGTGTGCAAACATATATGCAGGTCCTAGAGTTGGCATGGGGATGGAATGAGGCATGGGCCCAGATCTTGGGGTGGAAGAAGGATGGGCCCACTCTTTTCTCAGCTTCTTGAGCGCCCTATCTAACCATAGCGCTTCCCCCCCCCCATTCCCATTCCCAGAAAGGCTGTAGGGCAACGAAAGAGGGCGGTGGGCATGTGCCCACTCTCAAAGGCAGCGAGCTGCTGAACTGGAAGTGTCAGAGCCCCGCCCCCATTCCCCGGCCCGCCCTTGACCCTCGTGAGGGTGGGCAGCAGAGGGGGTGGGTGAGATTAAAGATTTACCTTTCCTAGAAGGCAAGTGACCTACCCACCCCCATACCATTCTTCTGGAGACAGGGGTCGCTGGGCAGTGTCCAGTGCTGCCATAACCTACCCAAGGCAGTCAGACCAGCATCTTAGACTCTCTGGGTGTCTGTCACCGCTACAGCCGGCTGTGTGCCCTACTGGTTTTCCCAAGGGTTCCCACCACGCCAGCTCGACCTCCCCCCTCAGGTCAGGATGTCAGATGGGGGTAGTAGAGGCAAAGCGTTCCAGAGAGAAAGCCAGGTCTCCGCGCAGCTCCATCTCTAGGGGGTCCACTCTGAGGCTCAGGGTTCTCCAGTCGCCATTCCCTGACCCCATGCAGCGTTTGGGTGCTGGAAAAGGGTTTCAGAGAAGCCAGAGCTGTAGCTGTAGTCGGCCCAGCCCCGCCTCCTCCCTGGGAAAAGAGTAACTACACGCTGCCCCTCGTCTGGGGGCGAAGCCGCCCAAAGTCTTTCCCACCCACAAACCCGTTCTTTCACGGCCGGCGCCCCGCCATGTCTTCACCCCGGCACTGCCGAGGGTCCCGCCCCGACCGCCGTCCTGGCTCTCGCCGGCCTCGTGGCAAGAACTGGGGCGTCCCAGGCCAGGCCCCTCCCCGCGGGGTCGGGCCTTATAAGGGAAAGCTGGCCGGCGCCCCAGCTTCGGGCCGATTGGGGGACCAGGGCAGCCGCTTCCGGCCTACGCTCCCGCACATTCCTGTGGACGAGGCGGGGTGCCTGCGCGGGATGGGGGCACTTGGGGACAGGCACGCCGCGTGCCTCTCCCCCACATATCCAGACGCCCTCCGCTGTGGTCCCGGGTTCAAGTTCAGGCTCTAACGCTCACTAGCTGGGTGACCTAGGAAAGCTGCTTAAGTTCTGTGAATTTCAATTTCTTCTCTGCAGCAGGAGACAATAAAGCAGGCGGTGGCGGGGGGCTTCCTGTCTGGTTCCCGACTGGGCGCCTAGTGCTGGGCTCCCCGGGGGAGGCGGGGGAGGCGGGAGAGGCGCGAGAGGCTGGAGAGGAGTGCGCCTCGCCGTGGGAGGGCGGGCGGTTCCGGAGCCTGCGGGCCTTCAGCGCCCCCTAGCGAGGCCTCGCTCCACTGCCGGCCGGTCCCCCATGGGACTGAGCGAATGCCTGGAAAGTTTCCTGTGTTGTGCTAGTGAGGAGACGGAGGCCCAGAGAGAGCCAGAGCCTGTCAGACCCCACCCCCCATTCCCCAACGGCGAGGGCAGAAAGGTCCGAAGACCCGCCCCGCCCCCAGGAGGAGGAAGTGCCCTCTTTCCTCCCCGGAGAATTTCACTGGGCAGTTTTGGAAACCGCCCTATCCCCTTCCTCTTCCCTCTGGTGGACAATGGCGCTTTGTACTTCCTTCCCTCCCTCCCACAGCCCTCTCCACACACAACGGTGGGGCCTGAGAGGGCAGGGAACATAGGACGCACAGCAGGGTTACTGTGGGCAGACCTTTGCTTTAAGGCCGAAAGGGGAAGGGTCATGCTGGGGGATGACCAGTGGAATGAAGTTGTCCTTCCCCCAACCCCATCCCACTCACTTGAGGGGAGGATCAGACAGGGCCAGGGATTCTAATTTCCAGATGGGGACAGTGAGGCTCCTAGGGATTACAGAGGTAGGTAGCCAAGTTTCCACATCAGGCTGTTTTCCGAGACAAGAACCCAGTCTCTGGAACCCAGGGCATTGGGAAGGGAGTACTCCGGAAACAAAAGGCTAGTCATTTTCTCTCTTAGCCTCTTTACCGTCTAGTCTATCTCTAGTCTAGACTAGAGAGGGTTCCTAACATATTATGCCAAAGTCCTTGTCCATGGCAGACAGACCCCAGCAACAGAGTTATCTTCAGCCCAAGGCAGACTCTGGAGTCAGAGAAACCTGGGTTTAAATCCTTGCTCAAATCATTTGGCCTTGAGCAAATGAGTTCTCCCCACTAAGCCAGTTTCCTCATCTGTCAAACAGGAGTAATAAAGTACCTAGGGTTTCTATGAGGTTAGGACAAACTAGGGGCTCAGCGCAGGATCTGTTAGATAGGTTCTCGATGTTACTGATATCTTGTATCTTGTACTCATTTGCCCTTGCCTCTCCTCCTGAGTGACTGGAACCAAGGAGGGGGTGATGTTTACTGTATGCACAGCTATGCCGGGAGGACCCCAAGTCACTGCCCCCATCCCCACCCACTGCCCTGAGGGTGGGAACCATTGTTCCATTTGGCAAATGAGAAAAACAAGACACAGAAAGATTAAGGACATGCTCCTGACCACCCAGCCAGGACTGGACTGAAGCTGGAGCAAGCTGGGGGTTCTGGCCTGAGCCTCAGGGGACTCTCATAGCTCCTCAACAATGTGGCGCCTGAAGGAACCATGGAGGGATCTGTCCCCCAGGGCTCTCCCTACTCTTTACAGACTGGGACAAGTGATGGCAGAGTTGGGCCAGCCCATGCACCCTACTGAAACCTGGACCCCCACCCCAGAGCAGGAAGGAAATTTGGGGGAGGAGCTATAAAGAAAGGATGTAGAGGGTTCCTGGACCCTACCCCTGAATGATTTAGGGAGTGGGGACAGAGGAAATCATCTTACCTATACTTGTTCCCATCTGGCTCAGGCCCACACTGGAGATTAATCTCGGCCATTAACTTCCTGGGGCCGCTGGGCCAGTCCTCTCTCCCTTGAGTCTCAGAGACTGGGCTGGGGCGGTGAGTGGTAGCGGTGTGGGGGAGGCAACAGAATTGGCTGACCATGCCCAGAGAATGTGCCCTTTCCTAAAAGTGGTTAAACCAGCCAGCTCCAATTTCCCAGGGATTGAGGGGCTTGGAAGCTAGTGGGAGCACATATCCCTCATTGATGCCCTCTCTAGGGCCCTGGGTAGACCCTAATGCAGCTCCATTATCTGCGGGACTGACCCTCCTATTCTGGGCCTTGGCCCCTTTGATGGTGGATAGCGCTGAGCCAGTACAGGCAGGAAAAAATAGCCCCCCGCCAAGCAAGAAACTAGGACTCCTGAGCACCCGCCCCTGCCTCAGTTTTTCCATCAGTACAATGTAGATAAGGCTGCCACCCAGCAAGACCATAGTGCTTTGGGACTAGGACATGGGAGTCTTCCTCACAGGGTGGACTTCATCTGCCCTAATCACCCTTCCTTCCCCAGGGACACTGTTAGGGCCGCATAGGGTGCCCTCCTTCTTCCTGCAATGACTCCCTGGATCTTGGGGATTTGATGAAGGACTCTGAGCGACAGGAGTTGAGTCTCAAGAAGGAGTGCCTGGCTTGGGACCTGGCACAGGTGGGCAGTTGCTGGCTGCCCACTCTGTGAACCATAATGCACAGTAGGCTGTCCAAGAGCTCTGGTCCATAAGCCAGGTCTCCTTCAGACCCTGGGTGGGTGGGAGGGCAGGCTTGTGACAGACATGTGGCAGAGAGAGTGAAGACAGACCACTCATTGTGGCCCAGGCCAAGCTGTGGGCAGCTGGTGCCCGCCCTCCGCCCCTGGCAGCCAAAATGATTTGCCCCTCACCCCTGCCTGCCCCACAGTTGGAGGTCACAGCGGATCTGGCAGAGCGGCGGCGCATCCGCTCAGCCATCCGGGAATTGCAGCGGCAGGAGCTACAGCGTGAGGAGGAGGCCCTGGCATCCAAGCGCTTCCGTGCTGAGCGGCAGGACAACAAGGAGAACTGGCTGCAGTGAGTGGACAGGGAGGGATGGTCATGCAGGTGGGGGGGAGTATGTGCCAAGGGTCAGCTTGTATTGTGCAGGCAGGCATGAGCACAGGTGTGTCTGCTGCCCATGTGGTTGTGTAAATGGCAGTATAGGCAGGCATATGGAATATACAGGGATGTTTATGGGCAAGAACCAGTCATGGAGCCCTGGACACACCCACATAGAAAGCACGTCTGAGCCTGTGGTATTAATGCTTACGTACATGGGCGTGCATGTGCCAGCATGTACCCAGAGGGTGTGCTTAGCTACCTGCTCTTTTGGGTACCCTGTCCTGTCCCCTACCCTCAGCCCACATCCTCCATGACTTGGCTACGGCAGTAGGAGTTACAGTCATGATGTCCCTTCAGCTCTCAGCAGGAGGAGGCAGAGCAGCGAGCTGCTCTGGCGCGGCTGGCAGGGCAGCTGGAGTCCATGAATGATGTGGAAGAGCTGACTGCACTGGTGAGGCCCAGGCCGGGCAGGGGATGGGGCAGGGCAGGTGAAGACCTGGACTCCACAGTCCAGCACCTGCGGCCTGCTTCTCACCCATAGCTGCGAGGTGCTGGTGAGTATGAGGAACGCAAGCTGATCCGAGCTGCCATCCGCCGCATAAGGGCCCAGGAGATTGAGGGTATGTGCCCTGCCCCGGCCCTGCCCTGTGTACTGCTGCGTGCCACCCACAGCACCTCCCAGCCACTCACCTGACATGTTTTCCTTCCCTTCCAGCTGCCACATTGTCTGGGAGATTGTGCAGCGGGCGTCCCAAAAGTGACTCAAGAGAAGAGAGCAAGGGGCGGGCAGCACACAGGCTAGAACGGTGTGAGGTAAGGAATGTGAGCAAGGAGGGCGGGTAGCCCAGTGTCCTGTGCCCACAGATTGCAGCAGCACAGAGCACCCATGTGTCTTTTGTACTTAATGGGGTGGGAAGTGTTTGGGGGACCCTAAGGCTCTATCTCATACCTCTGCCTAGTCTCTTGGTTAACCTTTGGCCACATGTCCCCCAGTCCAGACTTTGTGTCTACTCAGGCCTTTCCCTCAAAGCCAGACTGTCTACACAGCTCCTGAGTGTGTCTCCCTTACCAACCTGCTGACCTCCCTACTTCCAGAACTACATTTCACCCCACTATGGTCATCCCGCCTCCACTCAGTAGCCAGTCCAATCTCCCTGAAATGCAAATCTGACCCTGGTACCTCCCTAGCTTAAACCCATCCTGAGGCTGTCCCTCTCCCTCCACACAGCCCACATCCTTACCTTGGCTCTACATATTACATACACCCCAGCTGACTCGGTGGAGCACTGTTCTCCAGGGAGTATGGGTGAGAGGTCAGGCCGTGGAGGTTCCGTCAGTGGCCAGCAGAGGCCGCTGGTCCCAGTCCTTGAAGGACTCCCTCTTTCCCTGCCCCCACCCCCACCCCAAGCTTCCCACACACACACACTCTGATTAACCAGGCTAGGATCAGGGGTCAGAGGCCTCTGCTCCAGAGATCTGTTAAGGCTGGGAGTCCCTAGGAGGTCTCTTGTCATCCCTAACCCCTGGCATAGGATCTAGTCCTCTTTGAACCACCCTTGACCTGGCAGTGCCAGAAAGTTAGGAAGTGAGTATCAGAGACCTCCCATGGTGTGCCAATGCTCATGCATGTGCAGGTGTGCCCACAGGAAGCTATGCCTAGCCCCTCTGCTTTGCATGCCCTGCCCTGGGCACCTGCCAGCCTGAGAAGCCTTGACTACATCCTCTGGGTCTCCCACAGGTGCCGGAGCAAGGGAAACAGGAGCACCAGGCAGAGGTCCCAGAGCCAACCCCAACCCCCCAGGGCACCAGCCGGGATGTGACCACAGTGACACTCCTGGTGCGGGCCCCACCTGGGGGCACACCCAGCTTACCTGCCTCACCCGTCAGTTCACCTACCACTGCCTCTCCTGAGCCTCCACTAGAGCCTGCTGAGGCCCAGTGTCCTGCTGCTGAGGCTGTGGGCAGCCCTGAGCCGCCCTCCAGCCCACTCAGGGCCACCAGCCCTGAGCCCCAGGAGCCACCAGCCATATCCAGCACTGAGAGGCAGGTGGTCAACAAGGTAAGTCTGGATGAAGGACAGGGATGCCAGGCAGGTGAGCTCCTCAGTTTGGGAGTCAGGCCCTGCCCATGCTATGTCTCCCCCACAGCTCCTGTCTGGCCCCACAGAGCCCCCAGCTGTCCAAGGCCCCACCAAAGATCCCTCCGACACAAAGAGAGCAGGTGAGGATCCCCGCAGGGGTAGCTACAGGCCTCCCATTCCCTGTCTGGAAAATGGCTCTAATGCCTAGACAGCTTCAGCTTCCTCAAGAGGAGGCAGTCCTCGACACTCCTCCTACTGCTCTGAAGTGTCCCCACCCCCAGCCTGGCCCTCCCCATCCCCCCAACCCATGGCCAGAGGCCTCCCTGCAGCCTTGAAAGGCAAAGGGCCTCAGGCACATTCTTTTCCCCAATAAGGGAGTACGCCCATCTCCCAGCTGAGGCCATGGGCAGTGCTGGACAGGGGGGGTATCCCACATCCCCATCAGCAGGGAGGATCTGGGCACCCTTCCTCCTGCCCAAGCCTAGCCCTGGCCCCCAGGAGTGTCCAAGTCATCCTAGGGTCAGTGCAGGAGGAGAAGGAGGAGCCTATAAGAGAGATACAACTGAGTGGGGAAGCCAGGAGCTATGGGAGGTGGAACGTGGGACCGGGAGGCTAGAATACAGGAAGGGGTTGGGAAACTGAGGAGTGTGGAGGAGAGAACTATGAGAGGCGAAACCCCCATATCCACTCTCTCTATCTTTCCCCACCTGGCCACCGCCATCTCTCCAAACTGCCAGACCTGGCTGGACCCCATTCCTGCCAACGCTCCCTGTCCGTGCTCAGTCCCCGCCAGCCAGCCCAGAATCGAGGTACTACCTGTTCCCACTATTGCAGACTTGGGGCAGTCCCTGTCCCACCCAGTCACTGATAACCCTCCTGTCCCTTCTAGAGCCCACCACCCTTGCCAGTAGACCTTCCTCATTCCAGCGGGCTGGCTCCGTGCGGGATCGTGTGCGCAAGTTCACGTCTGATTCTCCTATGGCTGCTGGGCTCCAGGAGGGTCCACCTCGGTTGACCCTGGGTCCCTCGACCCCCACAAGACTCCTAGGCCCCTCCCACATCAGCACTATCCCTGCCTTCTCTTCCAACAGCTCCTCCTCACGGGGCCCCAGTGACACCTCCTCCCGATTCAGCAAGGAGCCACAAAGAACAGCCAGGCCCCTGGCCCAGCTTCAGAGCTGCCCTCGGGAGGAGGGCCCCGGGGGGCGGGGCTTGGCTGCCAGGCCCCTTGAAAACAGAGCAGGGGGGCCTGTGGCCCGCTCAGAGGAGCCCAGTGCCCCGCTTCCCGTGCCTGTCGGCACTGCCGAGCCAGGGGCCAGTATGAAGACCACATTCACCATCGAGATCAAGGATGGCCGTGGCCAGGCATCCACGGGCCGAGTGCTGCTGCCCACAGGCAACCAGAGAACAGGTAGGCCTCCCCACTGTCTCCTCACTGCTGGGGATGAGTGTTTGCAGCCAGCTCTGCACAGAGAACAAGTGCTGTGGTCAGGCTTCAGGGTGTCTCCACAGGGTGTGCTGGGAGCAAGGGGCACCATTAACATTGGCTGGCATTGCCCTCACCCCAGCTGATCTAACAGTAGCCCTTCTCCTCCTCCAGAACTGACGCTGGGGCTACGGGCGTCTCCTACCCTCCTCAGCACCAGCAGTGGGGGCAAGAGCACCATCACCCATATCAGCAGCCCTGGGACCCTGGCGCGCCTGGGTAGCGTCACTCAAGTCACCAGCTTCAGCCATGCCTCCCCTGATACCCGGGGAGGTTGCAGCATTAAGGTGAGCCCCTTCTTACCCCACCAGCATCACCATCCATCAGTCTTAATTTACTGCTTCAGGATGTAGGGCTAGCAGGGTTCCTCTGCTCCACTCCTCCCCCACTGCACACATGGGGAAACTGAGGCCCAGAGAGAGAAGGTGGCTACCTACAGTCCAGAACCAGTTGGTGGCAGAGCTAAAGGCAGACCCTAGTGTACCAGCCACTAGGTGTGTGAGAAGCTTACTCTGTACTGGCCTTAAGTTTCTCACATGCTGATCTCTGGTCTTTAGTCCAAAATTGGTTGGTTGATTCCTAATGAACAAATGGGAAAACTGAAGCTCAGAGAGGGTGTTGAGGGCTTGCCACCTCTTCCTATGGCTCCAGTGCCCTTGCTCCTACTCCATACTGGAGCTCAGCCCCAAGAAGCAAAGCTGCTGATCTGCTCATCCAAGATCAGCCTGGCCTGTTAGGAGATTGGAGATTAGTGATTACCATCTGCGTCAACATCTCTGGGGGGGCGGGGGGGTTGAACAGAAACATTGATGGGAGGACAGGCAGGGGGTGCCAGTCAGGTGAGGCAGCAGCCTAGCAGGTGCCACGGGAACTGAATACGCCGCACCCTTCCATTATTCATTCCTGAGCCCGGGATCAGCTGGCTGGGAGCTTAGCTGGGGAAGGGATCCCCAGTGGGCCACCCGACTGCCCAGGTAATGTCCTCTGTGCTGCACCAGGGACTGAATGGGACTTTGGTTGAGGTGAGATGGCGAGAGCCAGCTTTGGGCCTTCTCAGGGATAATAGGGAGAGGGTGGCAGGAAGGAAGCATCCTTACCCCCGCAGAGCAGGACTTAACCACTCTCTGCCAAGAGAGCGAGGGGATGGTGGCTGAGTCCCTTGGGATGGGTGGGAGGTGCAACAGTGAGCCCTGCATGTGATATCGCTAACACACCTCAATTTCCCCATCTAGAATCATGGGGAAGCAGAAAAGTACCTAAAATGTGCTCAAATTCTGTGGTTGGATCCAAGCACCTCAGGCAGAGCAGAGGATATTTATCTCAGGGACGAGACACTTTTATAGCAGATTGCTCAAAGTCCCACCTCTCTGTGCCTCCATTTCCCCCATTTGCTCAAGGCTTTCTAAAACAGTATGGCATGAAGGCAAAGGAGTGCAGGTTCTTGGAGTCTGGCAGACTGGATCCTCGCAGCTGATGCAAATGGTGACCCAGGCAGGCCCAATTCTTGCTTCCTGCCTCAGTTTCCCCATCTGTGGCACATGGGGCCCTGGCCTAGGTAATTCTTCAGAACCTGTGCAGCTTTGCCGTGTTGCCAGTCTATGATCTCTGCAGGGCCAGGGCCAGGCCTGGCGGTCTGCCTGCTTGGGCAGGCCACCCCTCCCCCACAACCCCCTCCACAGGGAGCCCAGAATAGGTTTCTATTTGGGCCACAGCCCCAGCTGGCGGGTGGCAGACTGGGAGGCTGGGAGGCCAGCAGGGGCGGGGCAGGCCCACTGCCCTTGCCTTCGCCCTCAGGCCAGCTGCAAAGACTCTGACACTGCCAGCCAGAGGCAACTGTCCCTACCACTGTCCCCATCGTCATCCCACCATAGAGCCCCTGTCATCACCATGCCGGGGGTACCGGGGCCCGGGTCTGAGCTGGCTGCAGCCCTTGAGGAGCGATTGGGCTTGGCGTTGGAGGAACTGCGGGCAGTGGCTGAGGCAGGCCGGGCAGCAGTGACCCAGGCAGCTGAGGCAGCTGCCTCGGCCATGGAGCCAGTGGCCCGGGCAGCTGAAGAGCTGCGGGTGGAGACAGCAGCACTGAGCCGGCGGCTGGATGCACTGGGCAGGCAGGTGGAGGTGCTGAGCCTGCGCCTGGGGGTCCCACTTGTGCCTGACCTTGAGCCTGAGCTGGAGCCCAGTGAGCTGCTCCTGGCTGCTGCCGACCCTGAAGCACTCTTCCAGGCAGCTGAGGATGCCGGGACCCCTGTGGCCCACCCGCCTGCCTTCAGCACCCGCCGCCGCTCCTCTGCCGGCCCTGCCCGCAGCAGCAGTCTCGTAAGTCCCTATGGGTTGGGGGAAGAGGGGTGGTTTTGAGCATGTTCTGCCCCTGCTTAGTGACCTCTGAGCCTCAGTTTACCTATCTGCAGAGGGGACTGGAGTGCTAGTGCTCCAACACTCAGGCAGGAGGGTGCCAGGCTCCTGGCCCTGAGGCATGCAGCCCCCACCCCCACCCCTACTCTGCCCCAGTCAGGCTGAGTCTCCCTAGTGCAGCTGCCACCTCGGCTCTCCTTACCCTTACAGCAGACTGAGAGGCCCTGCCAGGAGGAGAGGGGCTGTGATAGTTGGGCTGGGGGCTTGTCTGCAAGTGCTTAGAAGATGTCCTGGGAGGGATAGGGTGCTAGTTTGGGGCTGCAGGCCCCTTAGAGGGTGGTTCCCAGTGTGGAGCAGGGAGCAGGGGCAAGCTTCATAGAGGACTTGGCTCTGGGCAGTCCCAGTCAGACACCTGGTCAGGCGCCCAAGGGCCCTGGTCCAGTCCCTTTGGGTCATGTGTGTGTGTGTGTGTGTATGTGTGTGTGTGGCATGTGCTGCCTGGGCACTGGCCCAGGAGGATCCAGGCCTTGGGAACTTCCAGGACAGAGCACAGCCTGCCTGGGAGGAGGCTGGGAATGAAGTAGCAGAAAGAACTCAGGTTTAGGAGTTAAGCTCAGCTCAGACCCCAGGCAATGTCACTTTTCTAGTAGGACTGTGGGCAAGTCATGCAGCTATCCTGAGCCTCAGTTTTCCCTTATTTTAAACAGGGACAGTAAAATCCCTAGTGCTTATACAATGCTTACTACCAAATGAAAATCACTCTTATTGGCACTATTAATTGTATTAATGCAATTCCGGGTACACGGGAAGCCCCACAACAAGGCTGTCAGTGCTTCTTCTCTGAGTCTGACACCAGTATGACCATCCTTGCGCAATCAGTCTGACTGGTTAGTAGTTATTTCCAAGCCTGTGCCAGCAGACCCAAGGCCTGGTCCCCTGACCGTTGGGGCATGGTTGGTTTTGTCCACACCCCTCCTTAAAGTCCACACCCTCTCTCACCCTGCAGATGGAGCCAGAGCCAGCAGAGCCCCCTTCTGAGGCAGTGGAAGTGGCTAACGGTGCTGAGCAGACCCGGGTAGACAAAGCACCAGAGACGCGGAGCCCACTAAGTGCTGAGGAGCTGATGGCCATCGAGGATGAAAGCATCCTGGACAAGATGGTATGGCCAGATCTGATGGGCTAGGGGTCAGCAAGGGGCAGGGACTAGCAGGTACCAGGTGGGTAATGACGGGGCTCTATCTGCAGCTGGATCAGACTACAGACTTTGAGGAGCGGAAGCTCATCCGGGCTGCGCTACGTGAGCTCCGACAAAAGAAGAGAGGTAGAGAGCCTGTTGCCCCACCCTAGATCCAATTGCTCCCATTCCCCAGCTGCTCCCTTTACTCTGGGGTCCATTCATGGACATGCTAGTTCAGTAACTGCCCTACCCAGCTTCTTCTCTAGACCCAGATGTTTCCTTGCCTCCTTCTCCCTGGATCCAGCTTCTCCCTTCACTAGCCACATCTCTCCCCTTAACCACCGCAGTTATACTGTCCCCAACTAGCTTCTCTTCTCCTTCCCAGACCCAGTTACTCCCTCTCCTAGCTACTCCTCCTTGAATCCCATTGCTTCTCCACATACTGCCAACTACCCCTTCCCTGAATCCAGATACTCCTCCCAGCAGCTGCTTTTCTCTCCTTGAGTTCCACTGATGACCACCCTAGCTCTGCCCCTACCCAGCTTCTCCTTCCCTGAGCACAGCCACTTCCTCCCTGGACTCAGCTATTAATTCCTTCAGATTCTAGATTATTTCTTCTCTAGATATTCTCTGAATCTAACTGCCTTGTCCAGGCCCCATTGATGGCCACTTGTCTCCTATGCCCGCCCACCTACTTCTTTAGGCCCAGTCACCCCTTTTGCCAGCTTCTCTCTCAACTACTCTTTCCCTGGATTGAATTACTTCTCAGGTACCTCCAATTACTCCTTCCTTGGATCTAGATATTTTTTCCTTTAGCTGCTCTTCTCCCACATAAGACTCATTTAAAGACCCACTCAGCTCCTAGCCTCACTCAGCTTCTCCTTCCCTGAATTCTGTTACTTCCTCCCTGGATCTGCATATTCACTCTGGAAGCTACTCATTCCCATAGAAATTCCCTTCTTGGATCCAAATACTCCCCCTTTGAGTTCAGCTATTCCATATTCCCTTGTTTCTGCCTGAGTCCATAGCTATCCCCTCACCCTCAGCTACTCCTAGAGAGGGCCCCTGTCCCGTGTGTCTCCAGTATTTCTAACAAGTTGCTCCCCCCACCCCATCTTGTGTGCCCATATATATGTGCTCTTTGGGTGATGGGTGGCCCTTCTGGGCATGCATGGGACATCCCCCCACCTAGACCAGCGGGACAAGGAACGGGAACGGCGGCTGCAAGAGGCACGGGCCCGGCCAGGGGAGGGCCGTGGCAACACAGCTACTGAGACCACCACAAGGCACAGCCAGCGGGCAGACGATGGCTCAGCTGTCAGCACTGTCACCAAGACTGAGCGGCTCGTCCACTCCAGTAAGAAGTCAAGCAAGGCTCAGGGCTCTGGGTGGGAATATATTTACCCCACTGGCCCCATGGCTCACATTCTTCCTCTCATCCCCTGCCCCTCCAGATGATGGCACACGGACGGCCCGCACCACCACAGTGGAGTCGAGTTTTGTGAGGCGCTCGGAGAGTAAGGCCGCCTGGTGTCGCCCTGTGCCTGACTGCCTGCCCACCTCCTCAGACTCTTCCTCAAGCTCTCTCTCCGTACCTTCATCTGTGTGTCTCTCTGTCCGGCAGTCACTTTCTCTTCTCTGCCTGTGGCTACCACCATCCCCCCACCATAGCCCCTGCCCCATCTCCTGATGTCCAGCCCAAGCCCTCACCCTGCTCCTCTTCCTCTTTCTTGCAGATGGTGGTGGCAGCACTATGCTGCAAACCAAGACTTTCTCCTCTTCATCATCCAAGAAGATGGGCAGGTGAGCACAGGTACCCATCCCTAGACCACAGAGGAGTCAGTGCCCCATGGGACCTCACCATATACCCATTCTGCAGAGGGGTAGACCAATGTGCTTTAAGGTGATAAGCATACAGCCAGGGAGAGTCAGAGTAGGAGTCAGACCACTTCTGCTTCCCTTATGATTTCACCTAATCCTCAACCACACCACTAAGGCCAGAGATATGCTCAGGGTCTCACAGCTCTAAGTGGCAGTGATAGCTTGAGACCTTAGAGAGGCCTGCCTGCCACTGAGCTGCCTAGTGGCACTGCCATTTCCCAGTGTCTGCAGACCACATCCCATGTCACAGAGCACCTTTGTACTTTAGCCCCATGAGGGAGTATGCCCTGTATTGAGGCTGGTAAGATCAGAATTCAGACTGGAAACCACAGGCATCCAAGAACTCTGGCTCAGAGAGACCTGTGTTCAAGTTCTTGCACTTTGCCCCATGTCCTCTGAAACCTGACGCCAGGGGCCTGTTTCCTCATCTTTAGTGGAAATGATAAGGGTCCCTCCCTCCTTGTGAAATTTAAAATGGCACATAGGAAAGGCTCAATAAACATGAGTTATTATTATTATTACCATTATTATCATTATGCTGGTGGGCATTATTAGTTGCTAGTGCCCAGATTCTGAACTCACCTATAACTTGATCATGCAGTGAGACTTCTCAGAGAACTTCCCAGGGGCTAAGTCTATTGAAAAGAGTGGCTCCCACCTCCTTCGCCTTTGAGCCTCAGTCTACTCTGTAAAATCAGCGTGATAAGGACGCTTCCCTTACGGGCCGGCTTGTGGGTTGTGGATATACCACAGGGTGTAGAGTCTGGGCAATTGGGGGTTGAGGTCCAGGAGCAGCCTAACAGTCGCCTTCCTATCCCCCAGTATCTTCGACCGCGAGGATGAGGCCAGCCCACGGCCCGGCAGCTTGGCCGCACTTGAGAAACGCCAGGCAGAGAAGAAGAAAGAGCTGATGAAGGCACAGAGCCTGCCCAAGACCTCAGCCTCCCAGGCGCGCAAGGCCATGATTGAGAAACTGGAGAAGGAAGGCGCCTCTGGGTGAGCGGCAGTGGGCGGGACTGGGGCGGGGCCTAATGACTGCATGGGGCGGGGCCAGAAACGGATAGCGCTGTGGGAGCTGGGCTGGGATGGGCCTGAAGGACAGGGAAGGCGGGGCCTGGGACCCACTGGGTTGGCCACCGAGGCAGCACCCCCTATAGTCTTGTGACCTGCCGGATGTGCCCCAGCAGCAGCCCTGGTGGACCCCGCGCAGCCGTGCAGCGCTCCACCAGCTTTGGGGTCCCCAATGCCAACAGCATCAAGCAGATGTTGCTGGACTGGTGCCGAGCAAAGACACGTGGTTATGAGGTGAGCTCTACAAGGCCAGGAGGCCTGGCTTCTTTCTCCTACCCCCACCCCCCACCCTGCAGCTCGGCACCTCCCTTTTGGCAGAACTCCTCACCCCCTGTGCTTTTCATAGTCCTCATACCTGGCAGGGAGGATGGAAGCCCTCTTTTGGAATGAGGAAACAGGCTCAAAAAGGACACACAACATACCCTAGATCTAAGAATAAGTGATTAAGTGGGAAGGCCTAATGAGGGCCCAGTTCAGAGCCAGACCTCACCCTTGGAGTCCCCTCTCATTGCTCTTGGGAGGGGGTGGGGTTGGTAAATTCTGAGAGTAAGGAAAGGAGTGAAGGAGGCATATCCATGATCTTAGCTTGGTGGTACTGGGCCTCCTGGTTGCTCTGTGCCTATAAGTAGTAGACAAGGAAGCTTACAGACTGATTTAAAGGATGCTCACGTTCCCACTGCCCATCTGCTGTGCAGCTTTAGGCAAGCTACAGGGCCTCTCTGACCCCAGTCAGTGCCACATGGGACCTCACCATATACCCATTCTGCAGAGGGGTAGACCAATGTGCTTTAAGGTGCCCTATGCCTGGAATGCCCAATGCTGGGGACAGAGAAGCCATAGGGAAGCTGACCAGTCCTCCCACCACCCATACATAGCATGTGGATATCCAGAACTTCTCTTCAAGTTGGAGTGACGGGATGGCCTTCTGTGCCCTGGTGCACAACTTCTTCCCTGAGGCATTCGACTATGGGCAGCTCAGCCCACAGAACCGGCGTCAGAACTTTGAGGTGGCCTTCTCATCTGCTGAGTAAGTGTGGGCCCCAGCCCTACTGGTGTCAGCTGGGCATCTGGGGCTGGGCATCTGAGCCAAGCCCAGCTGCCCCAAGGTCCCTTGAAGCTGGCCAGCCGCACTTTCAGACAGTGGCTGAGACCCCCTTCCCCAGAAAGCCCCTGTCCTCACCACCCTGCCCACCTGCTGCCGAGTGTGCCAGGTGCCCGCCGGAACGAAGGAGCCGCCGGCCCGCCTACCAGCCCTGGCCAAGGCCCACCAGGTGGCCCTGTCCATATCCCCTCCATCCTCCCTCTGCCCCCTCCTCTCTCTCTCTCTCCCTTTCTCTGTCCTGCTCTCCTCCCACTATCACCAGAGCTTCTTGCTCCCACGGGATCCCGGCTGGAGATTCCAAAAGGAGGCTCCTGGCCCGGGCACCGTGCCCGTCCAGCCTATATAGGTGTTGCCAGAGGCTTATATAGGACATTAGCAAGCCCTCCACTTTGGAATCGTTGCCCCGTCTGCTCACCTCACCCTCAGCACCCTCCATCTGTCTTTCCTTCTCTCCTTTTTTCTTTCTGGTTCCCCCAGATTTCTTATTCTTCTTCCTCCCCCACCTCCTCTCACGCCTCCCTCACCCCCCCTCCCTGGGGCACAGCCCTCCTCTCCAACCTCAGTGCCAACGCCATTGCCCCCCACCCCGTTCCCGCTTGCCCCAAGAGTTCTCTGCACCTGTGACTGGTCTGGCCCCCCACCCCACCCCTGTCTGCATTGCACACCATTAGTGATGGGTAGTGAGCGGCACGTCCACAATGGGAAAGGGGCATGCGGGGGGGCCGGCAGACTGCAGCACTGAGAACGTAACTGAACTCTTGTCTCTGTGTGTATGTGTATGTGTGTGTCTCTGTGTTCTCCCCTTTCTCTTCTCTGCCTCTTCTCCCTCTTCCTCTCCTGGGCCCTGCCTCCCTGCCCCTTCCCGGCCCCCTACCCTCCCCAGGACCCATGCGGACTGCCCGCAGCTCCTGGACACAGAGGACATGGTGCGGCTTCGAGAGCCTGACTGGAAGTGCGTGTACACGTACATCCAGGAGTTCTACCGCTGTCTGGTCCAGAAGGGGCTGGTAAAAACCAAAAAGTCCTAACCCCTGCTCAGGGGCCCCACGGTGAGAAACGCCTCCTCGCCCGCCTGCACTGTACGCTGGAATCTGCTCAGAGGGGCCCAGAGAGAGACCGGGAGGTGGGTGGGGGAATCAAGGGGACCCCTGAGAAGAGCCAGAAGGAGCCAGACATGGCCCTATCTTCTGGCAGTTCAGGGCCTCCCAGGCAAGAGCATTCTTCTAACGGGGCAGTGATGACCCACATGAGCAGGACTGGGATGGAGAAAGCCCAGGAAGGATCCCCAGAGGAGGCAACTGACCCGGCCTGCAGGTCCAGGACAGCTATCTGAAAAAAGTGCAAACTAAACTAGGATCTGAATAACAAGTTCAGGCTAAAGAAGGGAGAGGGAGTCCCAGCCAGAGGGATGAGTCTATGTACAGGGCTAGGAGCGAGAGAGATCAAGAGTGTGGCATACCCAGCAAAGGAAGGAAGTTTAGTCTGGGTATGTAGGGGAGAAGGGAAGGAAGTTTATTCTGGGTTTGAAGAGAAGGGGACACAGGAGTTTGAACTTCCTTCTAAAGACCAGAGTCATAAAAGATTTCCAAATAGAGAAGGGATATATGTGGTCTGGTTAGCATTCTAGAACAATGCCTGGATGAGGGATGGGGAGTGAAGGAATGTGCTAGATAGCTAGAGCAACTTATAAGTAGGACAGGCTTTCTGATGGATCCAGATGTGGGGGTCAGAGGGGCAGGCAGAGAAATGAGGCTCAAGGAAGCCTACTAGGCCTCCAGTTTGGGCACTGGCGAATTGGTGGTACCACACTCACTGGAGAGTTCAAGAGCAGGGCCAATTTAACAGGAAGATGTTCCTGGTTAGGGTTCTGGGTCTTCAAATCAGCTATGGCATTTTCTCTTTGGTCACCTTACCTCATGGCCACAGTAGGAATTTAGGTTCTGGGCTAACTGTCCATTCCAGACAAGTTGCTCAGAGACAAGAGAGAGGTGGCTCAGCATCCTGGAGGTTTTAGGTCAGAGACAGGGCTGGAAACTAGAACTCCATACTCCCCACTTAGTGGCTCTTTTTCCTACCCATCACTTTTCCCACCCATTATGCAGAGAGAAAAGTCAGAGGCCCAGAGGGAGGGGATTCCCCAAATGAGTCAGGGACAGAGCTAGGGATGCACTCAGATGCCCCTCGGGACCTGGAGCCATGTGGGAGGCAGCCCACATGTATACACATCCACCCAGAGAAGCCGTGCAGGTGAAAGGAGGATGGGTTTGGTTCTGTCTCCAGGTCATATATGGACTTAGGAGCTGCTGCCCAGCAGGCTGGCCTGGAGAGAGAGAGGCCCAGCCCAGCCCTGATCCAGTTGGAAAGTGTGACTCAGCCATGCTGTTGCTCGAATTGCCCTCTGTTTGGCCTGTCACTGGGGCAGCTGAAGCCCTGAGCCGTGAGCCCCAGTGTAAACAATGGCTTTATAAGGTCTCCAGGGAAGACACTAGAGGTGGGAGGGAGCTCCACGTTGGGGAGCCCAGGATCCCTGGGGAGATAGCCACAGTTTGAAGAAAGTGCACAGAGAGGCTGCCTTTTCACTATAGTATAGCTGGGAAAATAAGTCCAGTCTGGGGCAGAGATGACCCCAAGGGCACATAGCACATCAGCAACAGAGTCAGAAACCCCCTCATTCATCCTAAGTGCTCCCAAGGTCTCAAATGAGGCAGAGAAGTTGTTGCTATAAAGATGGGGAAACTGAGTCACAGAACAGGGCAGGGCTTTATCTAGCACATACAGCTGGTTAGGAGTACAGCATGGACTAAAACAGAGGTCTTCTGCCTCCCAAGCTTCTGTGAAGGAGTCCAGGTGAGCTAGGAATAGGCCCCAGTCCTACCATGGTCCCAGATTTGACCTTGAAGGCACAAGATGGGAGGTAGTCCCAGGTTCTTTGGTGTGTTACCAATAGGAGCAGTTCTTCCCCGTATGCCTTCCCTGCCAAAGGAAACTCAATTAACATGGGCTTATGGAAGGAGGCAAGGCAGAAGAGATCTTGCTTTGGGAGAGGAAGGGAAATGGGGCCAGGAAGCAAACTCCAGCTTTAGAGCTCTGAGGCTGTCAGTTGCTTAGTACCTGCAGCCCATTCACCCCAGAGTGAGGAGATGAGTTTGCAGTAGCAAAGAGGGGGCTCCAGATAGTTGTCAACACCCAGGGCTGGGGCACTTAAGTCCCAGGAGGCCCAGCCTTGTAACTACTAAGCTATGGGGCTTGAAACAAATGACTTCTGCTCTGTGACTAAGTCTCCCTATCTGTAAAGTATGGAAACCCTGGAGGATGAGATGGATGGTCCCACTCTTGAGCGTGTTGTAGATGGTCCTGTCTGTATCGATTGGGACCCTCATCTGCTTCCTCTGCTCCACCCAATGAGGGTAGTTAAGGGTTAAAGAACTATATACACACACACTGTCCTCCATCTCCTGTAGCAGGATTGTCCTCTGGGGCAAGGACAGGGGTTCCCAGGCCTCTTTATAGGAGGTACCAGGCCAGGGATCTGGAGAGATAATCCAGGGCCCTGAGGGTCACTAGGGCAGGTCCTGGCTGCAGAGAAAGATGTGCCTCTGGATCCAATGGCCCAACCCAGAGGCTTGTGCCAGCTGGAATGTGCCATTGAGGGTATGCAGGAGGTGGCCCTCCAGACAGAACATGGGTGAGGTCTGGAGTCAGGAGCCCCCGGGGCTAGGGTAGAGACCTGGACCCTGCCCTGAGTGGGATGGGGCATGGCTCTCCTCCCATCTCCACTCCACCTGCTAGGCCTAGCTCCCCATAGTGATGTTTCTAGACTTATGTCAGTGGGCCCTGGGGTTTCCTGTTTTCCCAGAAAGCTTTTATCCCTTCACTCAATCAAGAATCTGGAGTTTATGGAAGACCAACAAGCTGCAAGCAGTGAAAAGACCTCCGGATAGAGGGTAGCCACAGAAACGGGGCCAGCACTGACATCTACCCCCATGCCCCCTCCCTGCAGGATGCTGGTGGACTGCGTGCCCCTGGTGGAGGTGGAGGACATGATGATCATGGGCAAGAAGCCCGACCCCAAGTGCGTCTTCACCTATGTGCAGTCGCTCTACAACCACCTGAGGCGCCACGAACTGCGCCTGCGCGGCAAGAATGTCTAGCCTCCCTGCCGGCACAGCCAGCCTTTGGCAAGCTGCCCCCACCGCCCAGGCACCATCCCCTCCCTGTGCGCCTGCCCACTGCTGCCCTGTCTGTTGCGACACCTTGCCCCGCATACACCTGCTGCGTTTTGATAAATTATTGGTTTTCAACGACCCTGACTTCTCTCTGCCTCTCTCGGGGGTTGAATGGAGGCAGCTTTGCAAGGTGTGCACATATCCTCACTTCAGCAGTCAAGCATTTGGGGATGCTGGGTCTTTCGAGGGTCTTAGTGGGGGCTCCTATTCCCCACCCTCCTGCAACAAGGAAGGAGTCGAGTCTCAGTTACGGCAGAAGAGGATTTAATTAAGCTGAGGAGGGAAGAAAGAGGGGTTAGGAGGAACCCCCAACTCCATCTCTGCCGGCTCTGGGACGGGGAGTCGGCCCTCAGCGAGGGAGTGTTCCCGGGACGCTGAGCGCTTCATTCTGTCCCCAGGGCTCAGGCGGGGATGGGAGCGGGCCCGCATCCCGGGACCTAAAGGTCAGCGCGGGCCGGAGCCCCTTCGGCAGGCCTGGCGGGAGCCCGCAGGTACTCCGGGGGAACAGGTTCGTCAGGCGCCGCCTTGCGGTAGAAGCCGAGCTCCTGCACCAGCTCATTGATCTCCTCGCGGGTCATTTCGCTGAGAGGGATTCGCTTAAGTAGAGGAGGGATAGGGTCAGGGCGCCCCGCCCCGCCCTTAGCCCCGCCCCCCGTCCGGCTTCCAAGGCCTCACCTCCAGTTCTTCGTAGCGGTGGCCCAGCAGCACGAGCTCTGGGTCGGCCCCAGGGAGATGTTTCATTACCAGGTTGTGACTGGAGTTGTTAAGGCGGGTAGTGGTGGCCTGGGGCAGGTGGGATCTCCCACCTAAGAACAGCCTACCTGGGCAAAAGAGGCAGGGATCCCTATTTACACGTGAGGAAATTAGAGTTCAAAGAAGTAAAGGCCCCTCTTCTGTTCCTGTGTCTGTGGCAGTCATCACTAGTCAACTTCTCTTGCCTACCACATAGGAATTCTCTGGCCAGTCACTATCAATCAATTCCACTTGTCAGATGAAAACCATTTGTCATCCCTATCTGTAAAGTTAAGTGGAAAGAGATTCTCCCAGATCCTCCTCCCCACACTCCCTCCCCCAGAACGTAAAAAGGATACTATAAAGGGATATCCTGGGTGACGAAGGCCTTCACCTGGAGAAGAACCAGAGCATCAGACCCCAACCACGAGACACCAACAGGAAACTGAAGCCTGCTGAGGTCACACACCCCTGACTCCTACCCCCGGGAACTGCTCCCACCCAATCTTTGGGATGTTATCCATCCCTCAAGTTCAGTGGGGACAGAGGTGGAGAACCCTTCCTTCAAACTTACCTCCTTCAGGCGATTCAGCTGTCATCCCCCACAGGTCTGGAGAGAGACAAAAAGGGTTAGGTCAGGAGTCCTTCACATCTGCCCCAACCACACCCTCAAAACCATTTTACCCTCTTCCCAGAGTTGGGTGGGGCTGTGGAATAACCCTGAAACAGCAGCTCCCAAGGTATGGAGATGGAGGTTCCTTATGGGCAAAAGGGGGAACTCTGTACAGATGAGAAAACTGAGGCTTATGGACATCAGAAGAGAGAGGAGCAAGGGCAGAGACCCAAAGGGCCACTTACCAGCCTTGGGCCTCTTGCCTGCACACCTTAGTGACTGTTGACTCCCAATCAAGGCCCAAAAGAAAAGATTACTCTACTTCTTTCAGGCACTAGAGACCTGGGCCTGGTCTTTGGCCCCTAGAATCTCAGGGTGGAGGCAGGCCAGAAGGAAACAGCTCAGGATTGCCCTGGAAGACCCCATTAGAGACACCTCCCATCCTGTTCCTATCTAACCCCATGCAGAACTGCCCCTCCATTTGGTTGCTTCCCCAACATGGGAGGGTGGGTGCCCCCCTCCCAACACTCCCTGAGGGGGAGTGCCACCTCCCAGCAGGAGTCCAGACCCAGGAACACCCAGTCTAGTCTTCCCTCCTCCTCCCCCTCATTTTGTCAGACAGTAAACTAGGGCCCATAGAGGATCTGTCATGATTCAAGTCACACACAAAACAGGGATTCTGGCCAGTAATTTCCTCACAGAGGAGGATGAGGGACTGCTGCTGAGTAAGTGTTGGTAATGCAATTGGCTTTTGCGTGGTGGGGCAAGTGCCCAGAAAGTCTTCCCTCCCTCGAGCAAGGGAGAGACAAACCGGAACTGGGGTGGGGAGGGAATTCAAGGAAAAAGTGGAATGATGGGAGGATGGGCTCCAGAGGGCAGGTTTAGAATAGTCACAGTCCCGGAGTAGAGTTAGGGGACAGGGACAGTGTGTCTGGGGACCCGCCGTCCGGCCAGATGGGAAACTGAGGAGGAGTTCGTATTTCCAGGCCGGAAGATCAGATGTCTCGGGCTGCCACAGTGGGTGCTGGGGCGTCCTGGGGAGAAGGAGGAATGGTCCCGGTCCTAAAGGGCACTTGGGAGTCGGGAGGGTTCTGGGGTCAAAGCGAGCAGTGATTCCAAGGCTAAAGGGCCACAGGGTTGGGGGCAGTGGTCCCTGAGGTAGGGACCAGGGCACTCACCTCTACCCGGGCTCGGGCCAGGCCGTGCAAGCGGTTCCAGTCGGGCCGGAAGGTGGTGATAGCAGCCGCAAGAGCCGCGAGAAGCAGCAGCAGGGGCGGTGGAGGAAGCGGGAGGTGCATCGGAACCGGGCGAAGATGATCCGCAAGGAAGAGGCTAACCGCCGAGCCGCTGCGCCACGTCTGGGTCCACGGGCTGGCCCCGCCCTCGCTCAAGGCCCCACCCCGCTAGGGACCACGCCCCTAGCTGTCGGTCTCCGCCCAGAGACGGCGCAGGGGCCTCCAGTTCTCTTTCAACGAGGTTCGGGGTTTTCTCTGGTCCGAAATCTTCTCTGGCCCTCAGTCCTTTATTTTTCCAGCTCCGAGAGTATCCACGCTCCCTCTGCCTCCCGAGAGCGCAGAAGCTACGGCAGGATGCGGCCAGACAGTGCTCCCTTACACCGGCAGGGGGCGCAGGAGGGATGCAGTCGGACAAAGGAGTTTCTGGGCCAGTCACTTGACTGGAAGATAGGGGAAACTGAGGCTCGAGGAATTCTTGTTTGTGTCTTTTATTGCTTTGGATGAAATTCCGATCTGGGTTTCAAATCCCTGGAGTACACATGATGGCGAAATGTGAAATATTACGTACTTTGTAGGGACAGATAGGATAAAAGTGTTAACACACATAAAGCTCTTTAGAACAGTACCCGGAACAGTGTTTGTTAGCTTTCGTTATTTCATTTCTTACCTATTAAGGTCCTGTGCATTCCGTTTTGCAAGTTGAGAGAGAGACCCAGAAAGATAGAGCGACGAGGTTGTGGATCTGGGATTTGAACCTGAAACATCCCTGTGCTCATCTCATCAAACCAAAGATGACTGGATAAGGACACCACCTCGCCTCTTTAAGCCTGAGGCAAAAGCCAAAGCTGCATGATGACTTTCATAGACCTTTAGGCATTTCTGCCTTCCTGGGCCTTTTCCTCCATTAAAAAATATACATATATATTAAATATTACATTTTACAACTGCTTTGATTTAAAAAAATGAATACAATCCTGAATGGATTCATTATTTTATGTTTATTTTTTCTTTTAATATTAAAAGAAATGAAAATTAAAACGTATTCATAACCTCTAAAGGTGTCGTGGGCCCTAGACACTGAGCCTAATGGATGAAGTCAGGTTTCTTTGCTTATACCCTGCTATCTCACATTCATTGACTTGATTGTAAAGTTATAATAATAATGGGATTAGAGTTGTTATTTAATACCCATTCTTTGTAAATACATTAGGGTGCTGTAAATATAATTGTTTTTGTACAGGCTATTGACATGATAAGCTATGTCTAACACTCTATTTACTGCTGTGGAAATGTGAATTCAACCAAGTTTTCCAAGGGGCAATTTGACTCAATAAATCAAAACCCTAAAAACATTTCTTCTATCCAGTCATTCCACTTGTCAGAATTTGGCTCGAAGTAATCACCAGAGAATTGTTAGATTCTCAAACCTTTTGAGAATTGTTAGATTCTCAAACCTTGTTTACCTAGCTGTGGACTTTGGGGTCTGTGCTCTGGCTCAAATTCTGGTGCCCAAGGCATGGGCCACAGCGTCCGTGGGAGGAGCTGCTGAGCATTGCTGGGTACTGGACTCCCTGTACCTTCTGGCTTTCGGGTTTTGAGGCATGGATTTATGGAAGAAAAAGGAAAACTGGAGTTTCCCTGAGGAAGAGAAAATTCCACCCGTGGACTGCAGCAGCTCCTCTTGCCCAGAAATTTCCAGACTACTGGCCTGTCCTACAGATTTCAGATGTGTCTTACTCACCTCTACAGTTGTATAAGCCAATTTTTTGCAATAAATCTCTTTAGTTCTTACAAAACAAAACAAAACAAGGGTGTCCAGCTGGTTCAGTCGGTAGAGCATGCAACTCTTGATTTTGGGGTCACGAGTTAGAGCCCCACATTGGCTGTGGAGCCTACTAAAAAATAAAATAAAAATATTAAAAATATATATTATTTAATAAAAATAAAACCACTGTTTATAATAGTGAAAAACTGGAGACACAACCTAAGCATGTCACATCAGGGAATGAGTTAAGTAGGTGATGCTACCTCCATAGGGTAGAAAATCATGCAGTTGTTTTAAATGATGCAGCATAGTGTTGAATTACATGGAGAATGTTCATAGTTATGGTATTTTTTAAAAGTTAAGCTATAAAACAGTAACAGTTGGGAGTTGTGATGCTCTAGGCCGCAAGTCATAGAAACCCCAAGTTAAACTGACTTAAACAATAAAGGAAATCTGTTGGCTCAAATAACAAAAAAGTTAAATGGCAGGGGGGGCCCCAGGTTCAATCTGCCACCAGGTTCAGGGGTTAGTTAATGACTAGACTCAGGTTTGATCCTGTTAATAAAGTCACCAAGACCTGATCTCTCCCCATTCTGCTTTCCATAGTGTCAGGTTGTTATTAGGCCAGTTACCTGAATGGTATCAAAATGGCTACCAACATGACTACAGACTTCATTCATATCTAATCAAAGGAAGATGATCTTTTTTGGTAAACTTCTTAGGAGAGAAAGCGAGCTTTCTTTCCCAATAGCTGTTAGCAAAAGTCTCCTTATATCTCACTAGTCTTACATGATCTAATCATGTGGATAGGGGAATGGAAATTGCTCATTGGCTTAACCAGTTGAGACCCATTTCAGAAGCCTATCGAGAATGTGGGCTCCAATGGATGTTGTAGCATCAACAGAGTAGCCAACCAATTTTATAAAATATACATATAAGGATACATATGCCTAGACCAAATAACAGGATCCAGAAGGAAACGACCCAAGCAGTCAAAATGGTCATCTCTTTATAGATGAAATTAAAGAGTGAATTTTTTCTCCTTTATACTTTTTTCTATATTTTCCATAATAAATATGTATTACCAAAATATAAAACATAAATATTGTTTACAAAAATAATGGGACAAATGCATGAGTTCCCTCAACTTTACCCCATACCTCAGCAAGAGCCTCAGAGTGGCTGAAGCCATTGGCCCCATGAAGCCTGTGGCTTTTCTGCTGACAGAGCCAAACCTCGGTGCCTCATGGGCCCACATTGTTCACTGGACAGATGCCACCAAACCACTCTCATTGCATTAACCTAGATGCTGTGGCCTAGAAGGGCCACAGCCTGGACTGCTGAGGGTTGACTAGCCAGCCAGTGGAATCAATGGTAGAGACACTGGCCATAAACAATACCGGGAACATTCTGGCGTCAGGACCCATGGGAGGCCCAGGATCTCTCAGAACAGATCTCTGCTTGTAATCCATGCTCTTATGTGGCATTTTGTAATCTAGGTTAGCAGCCTTCCTCAGATGGGTCTGGGTTTGGGGTTTAGTCTGTGATGGGGTCAAGCTCAGGGTCCAGGGCAGCCCTTAGCCTAAGCCAAGTTTAGAACCGAATTTGGTGCTGGAGTCAGGGCAGGGTTCAGTCAATAACTGGGCTTGGAACTCAGTCTGTGACCAGGATCAAGGCTCAGTCTATGACTACTCTCAGGGCTCAGCCTTTGACCAAATTCCATGCACAGTCTGAAGCCAGGGTTCAGTGTGCAGCCAGAGTTGTGCGACCTGAGGTCAGAGCCATTTTGAGGTCAGGATTCAATCAATGATTTGGTTCAGTGCTCAGTCTGTGACCAAGATCATAGCTCAATCTGCCACCAGGTTCAGGGGTTAGTTAATGACTAGACTCAGAGCTCAGTCTAGACCTGGGGTTGGGGCTCAGTCTTAAATCAAGGATTAATCTGGACTGGGGTTAGAATTCAGTGTGTGACTATGGCTCAGCTAGGTGAGGATCAGGGCTCGATCTGAGTCTAGAATCAAGGTCTCAAGTTGGGGTCAGCCTTAGGGGTTGAATCAGCCTTGGGTTCAGATCAGGCTCAGTACATGAGTAGAGTCAGGGTTCAGTCTAAGACTTTGGTCAGGGCAGGGTATAGGCTTAGTCTTGGCATGGGATCAAGGCTCAGTTAACACACCAAGATTAGGGCTCAAATTGGATCTGGGATCAGGGCCAGGGTTTAGTCTGGCTCTATGCACTGTTCTGAACTCCAGAAAAGCAATTTCTGGATACATGGGAACCCAGGGCAGATCAGCCCAGGGTTGCAGGAAATGACAGCCCCCAAAACAAGCTTATATTCTTGCAGTAAGCCTCCCCTTCCCTGTTGAAGCCGGTGTCCTAGAGCCTTCTAACCTACATGGATCTGCTGCCCAAGATCCCCTCGCACCAGAACAAAAATAGCCACTCACTTCAGAGCAGCTGACAGCGGGAGGGGAGGAGGGGGAGCTAAAGAAAGGGAGAAGGGATGCCTGAGCTCAGCTCCAGCTGTGTGACCTTGGGAAAGTCACTCCTCCTCCTTGAACCCACTTTCTGTGGGGTAGAATGGGAGGTGAGGATGACACACTCTCAGTGGGTGATAATGAGGAGACAATGACATAACATGTGGCACTCAGTACCAATAAGGAACCCCGGAGTGAAGGGAGGAGAAATGTTCCTCTGTACCCTGTATACTTCCTTCTCAGAGAAGCCCCTCTTAATGCTTACCTCTTCTACCTTCCCACAATACCCTATGGCAAACTGTACATTTCCAGAGATTTATCAGCTAGTGGCCACAGTGTGACCTCCCTCACCGTGGGCCTGGGTCAGGGTAGCCAGGGAGCGAAAGGAAGGAGGTCAGACCCTTTTGTACCATTACCATCCTGAGGTGCCCTTAGGAAGTGGCTCAAGGAAGAGGAAGAGAAAAGAGAAAGTCTGCATTCCCTGTTTATGGTGGATTTACTCTGAGCCAAAGGACCATGAGGTCACATATCGAAATTTTGCATCCTTTCGTAGCCCAAACCTTCCACACTCTATTCTTTTGCCCCTGCTCCTCCCTCTGCTTCCCCGGACACTTCTCCTTTTTCCAATTTGGCCACACTGACTGTTCTTTAATGAAGGAGTTCAACAGTCAGTTCTATGGGGGAGAATTATTCACTCCCTCCCCAGGAATCTTATGCTTTGTCCCCTACTGGCTGTGTAATCCCTAGAGCTCAGTTTCTTCCTCTGTTGAATGGGGATCTTATTACCAACCTCACAGGGTTACTATGGAGAGTAAGTGAGATAATTTGTCAATCATCAGATCCCTCCTTTTCTATTCCTGACCTAAACAGCCTGAAGGGTAGCACTAAGAGTTTCCAAGAGGGGGTTGGACAAGATGTACCCTCTGCCTCAGTACACCACCCCCCTACTCCTTGGAATGAGGGAAGGGAGGGAGCCATGAGGGGCCTTTGGAGACAGCCGTCTCCAGGGGGGCGGTTCTCCCTGGCAGCTGCCCTCAGCCTGACGCCCAGAGCCCCAGAGCCTGTTATCAACCTCCTTAGTCATCACACCAGGAGCTCAAATATAGCTCTCACCCTGCTCCCTTTTCAGCCGGGGTCCGCCCCCCGCCCCCTTCCCCTCGCAAAGCCATGTCTGGGTCTCAGAGCCCCTTTCCCTTCCTGCAGGAATGCAACTAACACTGGGCCTCAGTTTCAGATCTACCAAATGGACAGGTTGGAGCAGATGATGATAATGGTGATATTGATGACGATGATGGCACTGGAGATGATAACTTCAGAACAGCTGCCCTTACTGAAAGCTTGCTTGTGCCAGGCTCCGTGTTCAACACTTCATATGTGTTATCGTGTATCTTCACGGCAACCTTAGGTGGTATCTACCAATTCTATCTCCCTTACACAAATCAGGGACCTGAATGACCTCTCCAGGTAAGTGAGTGGCAGGGCCAGAAACAAAGTCCCCTATGGGATCTGACTTCAGGGAGGGAAGATGATAGAAAATCCTGGGCTGCACTGCAGTGTGCAGGGCCACTCTGCTTGCTCATTTGCATGACATTTGCCTGGCTTCTGAAGGACATCGATGACCCTGTCCCAGCCCTGGATGGCTGAGCCCTAAGACAGACCTCAGTCCCTGCCCCCATCCCGCTTCCAGGATTGCACCTGAGGCCAGTACTCATGGGGGGCCTCAGCTTTCTCTTCTGTACAATAGGAGTCAGAGGATTGGGCAGGGTTAAGTTCAAATTGTTCTTCCCTCTTTGGTGGCCTGAGCACCACCACCATGTCCGCTCTCACCTCCTCTGTCACCACCACCTCTACCCTCACCTTCAGCTCTACCACCACCTCTTCCTCCATCAACATAACCCCCCCACTGCCTCCCTGCCCCCATCTCTCCTCCACCCATTACTATCACCCTCATCACCATCCTCACTCTCCCTTCCTTTTACTACCTCAACCATTGCCAACATCTATCACAATTACGTCTATCATTATCTCCACCACTACGGTCACCTCCCCTGTAAACATCACTTCTACCACCCTTCATCACCCCAAATCCTTTCTATTCCAGGGCCCTAATGTGACCTGGGCCTCTGCCCCTGCAAATTACAGCCTCACAGAGACACTGGCCTGGAAACACAGGCTAGACCCCGAGACAGTCAAGCAGAGGTGGGAAGCCCATCCAGGAGAAGGGGATGAGGTGTCTGTCCACAAGATTTTCACGCGGGGGACTCTGCAGTCCCATGGGTACAAAACTCTGCACATTTTCTGCCTAAACTGAGTGAGATCACTTCTCTTGGAGCGATTGAGCAATTCTGGAGGAGTCAGGATTTCAGGGGCTGCTTAGCAGATAAGAGTGAGAGAGGGAAGGAGGCAGAAGCAGAGGGCTCATGGCCCTCCCTGGCCATCTCTAAGCGCTGTCACTCATTCACTCTTCTCACTCAGTGATTGAGTCAACCACTCATTCAGCAAACACTTCCCTATACTCCATGCTGAGTCCTGGCCTTCGAAGTTTCCCAAGCCTGTTTTTGACCTGCCAGTCTGTGTCCCCACTGCTGGGCCTTTCTCCACCCTAGTTCCCTACCCCCCGGGTACCCTAATTGGCTCTTGTGGGTCTTGGGTCACTGAGAAATTTCCCTTTCCTCACTGAAACTCCCAAGACCTGCCCCAGCTCAGCAGGTGACCTTGAGCTAGTTCCTCACCCAAAGCACACCCAGTGAGTACAAGAGGAAAAAGATGAGAGGGGCTGGGCTGTGGAAGGAAGCAGGGCTGGTGACAAGTATTTGCAGAATAGCAGGGGGCAGTGCTGAGGCTGAAATGGGAGGGGACT